>CAKJTW010000005.1:42262500-42905357 GCA_917880005.1 Nanger dama
GCCACTCACTCCAGTATTCCTGGGCTTTCCTGGTGGCTCAGACCATAAAGAATCCACGTGCAATATGGGAGACCTGAGTTAGATCCCTGGGTTGGGAAGATCCTCTGGAGGAAGGGATGGCAATCCACTCCAGTATTCTTGCCTGAAGAATCCCATGGACAAAGGAGCCTGGTGGACTACAGTCTATGCAGTCTACGGGGTTGCAAAGAGTCGGACACGACTGATTGATTAAGCACACCACAGCACATGAGAATGTGCTGCTGTGCAACTACATAATGTGTAGTACATCTAGGTTCTAGAGCCAAATCTGGTTTTTAATATTAGATTGGTTTCTATAAACCCATTACAATCTGTATACATTTGTATCCTGTTCTGTTAAATAAGAGATGGGTAATTGGAAGACTGCAGCATTGCAAAGGATTATAAATATATAAACTATTGAACTTGAAATTTACAAATCCATATATTGGAAAATTTATTGCAGAAATGGCCTCAATTTTCCACTTATTTGCAGTGGGACTTTCTACTCCTTATTTAAAGGATAAAATCTGCTTCAGTCCTTGAATGCAGATGGATGGGATCCAAGCTTTCAGACACTCTGCGTACTTATTCAAATGGATCCCAAAGAAAAGAGGGAAGGAAATCTCTTCCTGTTGAGAGATCATAGGAAGCAGAAATGAATCGTGACTACTGAGGGTGTTCCAGACCAGCCAGCTTTCAGTTGATTTGCCAAATCATTACAAATATGAGTGAGTCCAGACATGATGAGCTAATCCCCATCCATATCGACAGCAAAATGACTGACAGAGTTCAGATGACTAAACTCTGAACAAGAACAATGGCTTATTGCCTTAACTGGCTGTGTTTTTAGTAATTTGATACCCACTATTATTGTATTAATAGATAATGAATATCTAAAATAAATATATTATTTTTCCTCTCTCATTTTTATAAATGAGAAAGTTAGAAGTGATAAAAAGTCAATTAATTTGCTCAAGATTAATAAGTAAAAATGTTGTGATTCCAGCCCATACACTTTCCACTACAGAAGAGTATATTTACATTTCTATGAACTCACAATCATGTCTCTCACTCAAATTATTATAAGGCACAAATATTGTCCAAATTATGAAAATATATAAATTACCATAATTTTTACAATCTTAAACATGCTCCATCAAAGATGCTTATATGCAAAGAGCTTTTAAAAGCTGAGGAGCAATGTTTGATATATTCTTTCAGTTCCAAAGGATGTAAATACATATTCTTTTAGCTTTTTCTCCTTAAATTGTGTATCTATTTGCATTGTGGGAACAATATAAATATATATAACACATGTGTGAGATGGGCTGCAGAGTAACATGAATACAAATTAATTTCTCTGTGCTCTGAATGAGAAAGATTTATGACATTTTCAGTACCTAACTTCTCTCAAGAACTCATCGTATAAGCCTTTGTATTAAGTATCTGTGAATGTGTGGTATTAAAATTTAGAATAAAGAAAATCTTATGTCAGAGAAATATATTGATAAATGATTTCAATAGGAATCTGTTCTATAGTCATGTAGAGTTCAGTTCAGTCGCTCAGTCATGTCCGACTCTTTGCAGCCCCATGGACCACAGCACAGCAGGCCTCCCTGTCCATCACCAACTCCTGGAGTTTATCCATACTCATGTCCATTGAATTGGTGATGCCATCCAACCATCTCATCTTCTGTCATTCACTTCTCCTCCTGCCTTCAATCTTTCTTAACATCAGGGCCTTTTCAAATGAGTCAGCTCTTTGCATCAGGTGGCCAAAGTATTGGAGTTTCAGCTTCAGCATCAGTCCTTCCAATGAGCACTCAGGACTGATCTCCTTTAGGATGTACTGGTTGGATCTCCCTGCAGTCCAAGGGATTCTCAAGAGTCTTCTCCAACACCACAGTTCAAAAGCATCAATTATTCGGTGCTCAGCTTTCTTTATAGTCCAACTGTCACATCCATACGTGACCACTGGAAAAACCATAGCCTTGACTAGATGGACCTTTGTTGGCAAATCAATTTCTCTGTTTTTTAAAATGCTGTCTAGGTCGGTGATAACTTTCCTTCCAAGGAGTAGTGTCTTTTAATTTCATGGCTGCAGTCACCATCTGCAGTGACTTTGGAGCCCAAAAATAAAATCTGACACTGTTTCCACCATTTCCCCATCTATTTCTCATGAAGTAATGGTACCAGATGCCATGATCTTCGTATTCTGAATGTTGATCTTTAAGCCAACTTTTTCACTCTCCTCTTTCACTTTAATCAAGAGGCTCTTTAGCTCCTCTTCACCTTCTACCATAAAGGTGGTGTCATCTGCATATCTGAGGTTATTGATATTTCTCCCAGAAATCTTGATTCCAGCTTGTGCTTCTTCCAGCCCACCATTTCTCATGATGTACTCTGCATATAAGGTAAATAAGCAGGGTGACAGTATAAAGCCTTGATGTACTCCTTTTCCTATTTGGAACCAGTCTGTTGTTCCATGTTCAGTTCTAAGTGTTGCTTCCTGACCTGCATATAGGTTTCTCAAGAGGCAAGTCAGGTGGTCTGGTATCCCCATATCTTTCAGAATTTTCCACAGTTTTTTTTTTTTTTTTTTTGATTCACACAGTAAAATATTTTGGCATAGTCAATAGAGCAAAAATAGATATTTTTTGGAACTCTCTTGCTTTTTCAATGATCTAGTGGATGTTGGCAATTTGATCTCTGGTTCCTCTGCCTTTTCTAAAACCAGCTTGAACATCTGAAAGTTCATGGTTCATGTATTGCTGAATCTCGGCTTGGAGAATTTTGAGCCATTACTTTGCTAGTGTGTGAGATGAGTACAATTGTGTGGTAGTTTGAGCATTTTTTGGCCTTGCCTTTTTTGAGTTTCGAAGAAAACTGACCTTTGCAGTCCTGTGGCCACTGCTGAGTTTTCCAAATTTTCTGGCATATTGAGAACAGCACTTCAGGATTTGAAATAGCTCAACTAGGATTCCATCACCTTCACTAGCTTTGTTTGTAGTGATGCTTTCTAAGGCCCACTTGACTTCACATTCCAGGATGTCTGGCTCTAAGTGAATGATCACAGCATTGTGATTATGTTGATCATGAAGATCTTTTTTGTACAGTTCTGTGTATTCTTGTCACCTCTTCTTAATATCTTCTTCTTTTAGGTCCATACTATTTCTGTCCTTTATCGAGCCCATCTTTGCATGAAATATTCCCTTGGTATCTTTAATTTTCTTGAAGAGATCTCGTGTCTTTCCAATTCTGTTGTTTTCCTCTATTTCTTTGCATTGTTTGCTGAGTAAGCCTTTCTTATCTCTTCTTGCTATTCTTTGGAACTCTGCATTCAGATGCTTATATTGTTCCTTTTCTCCTTTGCTTTTCACTTCTCTTCACAGCTATTTGTAAGGGCTCCCCAGACAGCCATTTTGCTTTTTGCATTTCTTTTCCATGAATATGATCTTGACCCGTGTCTCCTGTACAATGTTACAAACCTTAGTCCATAGTTCATTAGGCACTCTATCTATCAGATCTAGGCCCTTAAATCTATTTCTCACTTCCACTGTAAAATCACAAGGGAATTGATTTAGGTCATACCTGAATGATCTAGTGTTTTCCATACTTTCTTCAATTTAAGTCTGAATTTGGCAATAAGGAGTTCATGATCTGAACCACAGTCAGCTCCCGGTCTTGTTTTTGCTGACTGTATAGAGTTTCTCCATCTTTGGCTGCAAAGAATATAATCAATCTGATTGTGGTGTTGGACATCTGGTGATGTCCATCTATAGAGTCTTGTCTTGTGTTGTTGGAAGAGGCTGGGTGCTATGACCAGTGCGTTCTCTTGGAAAAATTCTATTAGCTTTTGCCCTGCTTCATTCCATATTTCAAAGCCATATTTGCCTATTACTCCTGGTGTTTCTTGATTTCCTACTTTTACATTCCAGTCCCTTATAATGAAAAGAACATCTTTTTAGGGTGTTAGTTCTAAAAGGTCTTGTTCAACTTCAGCTTCTTCAGAGTTACTGGTTGGGGCATAGACTTGGATTACTGTGATACTGAATGGTTTGCCTTGGAAACGAACAGAGTTCATTTCATCATTTTTGAGACTGCATCCAAAAACTACATTTCCGACTCTTTTGTTGACCATAATAGCTACTCCATTTCTTCTAAGGGATTCCTGCCCACAGTAGTAGATATAATGGTCATCTGAGTTAAATTCACCCATTCCAATTCATTTTAGTTTGCTGATTCCTAGAATGTCAAAGTTTACTCTTGCCATCTCCTGTTTGACCACTATCAATTTGCCTTGATTCATGGACTCAACATTCCAGGTCCCTATGCAATGTTGCTCTTTAGAGCATCAGACCTTGCTTTTATTACCAGTCACATCTGTAACTGGGTATTGTTTTGCTTTGCCTCCATCCCTTCATTCTTTCTGGAGTTATTTCTCCATTGATCTCCAGTAGCATATTGGCCACCTACCGACCTGGGGAGTTCCTCTTTCAGTATCCTATCATTTAACCTTTTCATACTGTTCATGGGGTTCTCAAGGCAAGAATACTGAATTGGCTTGCCATTCCCTTCTCCAGTGGGCCACATTCTGTCAGACCTCTTCACCATGACCCGCCTGTCTTGGGTGGCCCCACAGGGCATGGTTTAGTTTCACTGAGTTAGACAAAGCTGTAGTCTTAGTGTGATTTGACTGACTAGTTTTCTGTGAGTATGGTTTCAGTGTGTCTGACCTCTGATGCCCTCTTGCAACACCTACTGTCTGACTTGGGTTTCTTTTACCTTGGACATGGGGTATATACAGAGAAGGATATTATTACATTAAGGCACTTCTACACAAATAGGAAACTTAGGCATTAAAATTACATAAATTGTTACGTGTTTAAGTATGGGACTCCAGAATGTATTACCTATTCCTGGAAGTTTGCCTTGTGTTTTGTTTTTTTTTTTTCCTTGTTTTTAGGTGAATTGAGTCTATTCTTTCTGGAATTTAGTTAGAAAAAAGAAGTGTGGGAATCTGACATTTATTATACTATGAGACCAGAAAGGCCCATTCAGTTCAGTTCAGTCGCTCAGTCGTGTCCTACTATTTGCGACCCCATGAATTGCAGCACACCAGGCCTCCCTGTCCATCACCATCTCCCAGAGTTTACTCAGACTCCTCTCCATCGAGTCAGTGATACCACCCAGCCATCTCATCCTCTGTTGTCCCCTTCTCCTCCTGCCCCCAATCCCT
This sequence comes from Nanger dama, assembly GCA_917880005.1. NCBI lineage: Eukaryota > Metazoa > Chordata > Mammalia > Artiodactyla > Bovidae > Nanger > Nanger dama. The sequence goes on from CAKJTW010000005.1 coordinate 42,267,761, forward strand.
CCCAGCATCAGAGCCTTTTCCAATGAGTCAACTCTTTGCATGAGGTGGCCAAAGTACTGGAGTTTCAGCTTCAGCATCATTCCCTCTGAAGAAATCCCAGGGCTGATCTTTTTCAGAATGGACTGGTTGGATCTCCTTGCAGTCCAAGGGACTCTCAAGTGTCTTCTCCAACACCACAGTTTTAAAGCATCAATTCTTCAGCGCTCAGTTTTCTTCACAGTCCAATTCTCACATCCATACATGACCACTGAAAAAACCATAGGCCAGAGGGAATCCTTTTTTTTTTTTTTCCTGGAAGGAAAAATAAAATTGATTATGATAGATTTCAATTAAACTAAAACAAATTTTATTAATTTTTTTCCATTTATTCAACAAGTATTTGTTAATCAAGTAATGTGTGTCATATATTGCTTGTTCCATGAGTCACTTCATTGTTTCTGACTCTTTGTGACCCTATAGACTATAGCCCCTCATGCTCCTCTGTTCATAGGATTCTCCAGGCAAAAATACTGGAGTGTGTTGCCATACCCTTTGCCAGGGGATTTTGCTGACCTGGGGATTGAAATATATGTGGCATATATGATGATTTAAAGTTATTAAAAATTGACATTTAAAGAATTTAAACTTTAGGGAAGAGATGATATTTATAATTAATATGAGATTTCCCTAAACCACTATAAACAATATATATTTTCTTGTTTCAATTATTTAGATAATTTCAGGTGAAAGTATTTTGTTTTATTTTATTTTTTTGACATACCACAAGCGAGGAAACTTGGGATTTATCTCTTATCATCCTCCCTAGATTTGTTTCATTATCATAACTAGGTTAATAATACTATGTATGCATATACTGAATAGCAAGTTTTGGCCAGAAAAGAACTGGAGGATATAAATAAGAAGTTTCAAAATAAGGCACAATATTCAATATATACTTAGGTCATCTGAATTCTGACCCCATACAGTCCATGGGGTCTTAAAGAATTGGACACGACTGAGTGACTTTCACTTTTATTTCACTTTCTGAATATATGTTATAAAATATTTGACTTTGTTCAGAATCATGCCAAATAAACTCAAATTTGAAAATATGTCTTCTCTATTAAAATAATTATTTAATCCTAAAAGGATGCTTCCTATTAAGGAATTCCCCAGTGGGTTACTTGCTATAGAACTTATTCGCCCTCAGGGCCTTCTTGTTGTTCAGTTGCTAAGTCATGTCTGACTTTTTGTGATCCCATAGACTGTAGCACACCATGCTCCTTTGTCCTCCACCATCTCCCAGAATTTGTACAAAGTCATGTCCATTGAATTGGTGATGCTATCCCCTTCTCCTTTACCTTCAGTCTTTCCCAGCATCAGGCTCTTTTACAATGAATCAACTCTTCACATCAGGTGGCCAAAGTATTGGAGCTTCAGGTTCACCATCAGTCCTTCCAATGAATATTCAGAACTGATTTCCTTTAGAATTGTGTGGTTTGATCTCCGTGCTAACCAAGGGACTCTCAAGAGTCTTCCCCAGAACCACGATTCAAATGTGGGAAAACAGTGGCAAAATTGAAATTTCCTCCTTCTTAGAGTAAAGCAACAAATGGAAGACATCCATAGCTTTCTAGAAAGTTGACCCCCATAAATTGTGTAAGTGAGCAGAGTGTTTACCTAGTATTAATATATAGTGATTTTTTTTTCTTCCATAACACTTGGTGGGGTAAAAAATAACTTCTCTAGTTATCTTTTCTTCTATTTGTGACAGCCCATCATCAGTGATATGACATTAGTGTTTAGGGTGTCCATCATGGGAAAATGTGTTATTCATTTACATTATGAATGAACTTCTAAAACAAAAATGTCATAAATTGGTTGTAGGAATTGAAGAAAATATAATATATCTAATTATACAAGGAAGCACCAACTGATATATAATGTCATCTTTCATATTTTTCACACATGATTTATTATTGCATGTGCAATTTTGTTTTAAAACAGGTACTTTTTAACATAAGGGACAATATAGAGACCTATACACATCAATGAACCTTTACACACACAAGCTATTTATTATTAAAACAATGCCTCTCATAGTGAAGTTTTGATAATGATAATGAAGAGCATCTGAAAGGTGCTAGATAATAAAGTGCATCTGAAAGGTGCTTTTGACAGCCTACCTGAATATTGTCTTTCTGGTTTGATAGTGACAAGTTTAAGTGGTTAATTTCCAAATTGTGATAGAAGTATTTCTGAGAGGTAATAGAATCCAGATGATAAGTATACTCAATCCTGTAAGGATACAGAATATGTCTTCTTGAATAAGTTATTTAATTTCTAATCTTTTTCCTCCCCCAAACTTTTCATTTTAATAAGAATGTATTTTTTTTATCAGATGTGATCTTATAGAATGCATACATATATTTATCAGATAGCCAAATCATATATAATGTATTTATATATTTTAATAATAAAGTTAACTCCTCTGTACTCACTATTAGTTTAAGAATTAACAAAAACAGGAAAAGTTAGAAAATAATGCCTGAGAGTCTTAATGAAAGTACTTCCTAATGTTTTAAGATAGCATAAAGAAAACGGAGGACTTCTCTTGTGGCTCAGTTGGTAAAGAATCCACCTGCAATGTGGAAGACCTGGGTTCTATCCCTGGGTTGGGAATATCCCCTGGAGAAGGAAAAAGCTACCCACTCCAGTATTCTGTCCTGGAGAATTCTATGGACACAGTCCCTGGGATCACAAAGAGTCAGACACAACTGGGTGACTTTTACTTTCAAACAAAACAGAAGCTGAGGTACCCTGTATAACAGATAGTTTGAATGAACTTCATTAAGTTTGATAGGTATTATAATTTTCCAGCTTCATAAGTTTCCAAACTTTGGGCCTCTCCTCTTAAGTTTTTTAAGGATTTCTTTGTAGATTGTATTTAAAAAATGACCACACAGCTAAATAATGGTAGAAGTGATGATCTTTGCTTTTTTCATCTCAGCTTATGTTAGGTGGGGAGCATCATCACAAAGTGCCACGTCTAGTGGAAAGTGTATATAAACCAGATTACTCCTAGAATCCAAAGGGCATTAAATCAAGTTTTGATGTAGAGTTGACTCTGTTTGCCTGGTAGTCAGTGCCCTTTATCATATTTCTTTATCATCCTTATCCTAAAGTTTCAATCTAAATGTCATCTCCATCATAAAGCTGGTTTTTATCCTCTTAGAAGCTATTAGTTCCTGGACATGAGGAAGTCAGATTCATCACTGTGTTTCTTTCTCCCTTACCTAATGATGGATTGTTCATTTGCTTCAGGGTTTTTATATATGTGCTCCTAGCAGCCTAGGTTTTCAACTTCTAGAACATATATAGAGTATTAGCACTCTGTTTCAATGTGGAATTCATGTGCATTTTCTTGCTGTTTTAGCTCATAATTGATAATTGTCTGCATATTTGTTTGCTGCCTGTCTTGTCCACTACTCTGACATTTCCATGATAGGCTTCTCTGGTGGCTCAGACAGTAAAGCGTCTACCTGCAAATGTGGGAGACCTGGCTTTGATCCCTGGGTCAAGAAGATCCCCTGGAGAAGGAAATGGCAAGCCACTCCAGAATTCTTGCCTGGAAAATTCCATGGACAGAGGAGCCTTGTAAACTACAGTCCAGGGGATCACAAAGAGTTGGGCATGACTGAATGATGTCACTTCAATGACCATGTTGCTTTGATAACCATTGTATATCCCTCATCTGACACAACATCTCGCTTACTAAGGCATGATAAATATCATGTTTATTAAATGAGTAAACAGGTTCAAGATAATGATATCGTGCAGACAGAAGGAGATAAACAATCTCTCATTGATCAAAATACTTAAAAAAATTAATGAGATGTATGTTTGTATGTATCCAGTTTCTATCATATCTAATTGTTCTCCATCAGATAGCTAAGTCCTTTTCAAATTTTTTTGTTAAGGAATTTATTTTTTCAAGGCTGAAAGTCAAAGTAGCTTGAAATCAAGGAACCAAAGAACTCTTCCAAACTTTTATAAAAGCTAAGTCCAGAGATACGCATCTTAACTATCTAGGACCTGTATCTAGGACCTGTATCCAAAGCACAGAATGCTTCCTGTTTTTCTCCATCTTGAATTCCCCTCAGGGTGGTGGAGGGGAGGTGGCAGCAATGACTGATGACTTGACCCTCACAGAACAGGAAAGGCAGACAACATTCTTTGTTTATTAGAATGGCAAACAACATTCCCTTTTCATAGTAGCCTCGGATTTGAGGGCCTTGAGAGAGGTATCTTGAACCAAAAGCATATCAACATCCTCTCCTGACTTTCCACCTTTAATTTTTATTATTTATTTATTTATTTAGTTGATCATGCTCATACTGACAAACAAGAACCCTGTGAGCTTCCCAGGTCAGGCAGCAGAAAATATATTGTCCAACATAAGCAATACTATTAAAAATAGTACCATCTGTAGCTGAAACACAGAGTATTATGTATTTACAGGTATTGCCTAAACACGGTCAGTTACCATTTCAATTTATTTTAAAGTTCTTTTATCTTACAATCTCAATTGCTTCCAATGAGAAGCTTTGTTTCAAAATATTTATTTTGAAATTTATTTTCTTTAACATCTATTATGACATGCATTCTTGTAATAAAGCTTAAATTTAAAACTGTGATCTTTCTTTGGACCTTGGTTTATTGAAACTTTAATGGAAACTACAAAAATATTTTATTTGCTTGGGTATATGAATCTCTCTTCATACATGTGTATGAAGGCCTTACGTAAACTGTAACCTGAAAAAAATCACTATTAAAATAAAAATTCCAGTATAAAAATTATTCACACTCAGTTCAATGTTCTTGTCTTTAGATAACTTATTTAACTATATGATATCCTCATATGTTTATTCAATGCCATACAACAATATTTTCTTTTATTTAAAACTTCTGTTAAGTCAGAACAACTTATGTACTGGATAGGCTCATTTTGCCCTTCAGAATCCCTTCTTCTGTCTGTGACCCCAAGGTTTTTACTTTACATGGTTTTTCATGAACCATCTGGGAAATTTTCCAAGTGTATTGAATCACAGCCAGAAAGCTGAGGAAACGTTGAAGAGAGATGGAGAAAGACTGCTGGGAGGGTCAGAAGAATGTCAGAGAAGGTCAGGGAACATCAAATCTAGAATGACTCTAAACACATGCCCTGAAGGCAATATCATGCCAAAGCCACACTTCAAAAATATCAAGGTTGGAAAAGCTACTTTGTATCACTTTTTATCCCTCTTCCTTAGCTCTTTATTTTTTTTCACCACTTACTATTTAGTAGATAAATAGTATAGTGATAGAAATATATTAGCAATAATCTACAGTTCAGAAAACAATGACCACTTAATAAGGAGCATAAAGCTATAAACTGTTGAGACTTATCTGTTATAAACTTTACACCGATCACTGCACATACATAAGCTCTCATGATCACCATAAAATTCTTGTGGTATTATTATCTCATTTTGCTGATGCAGATTCTAAGATTCAAAGAACTTATGCTTAATAAGTTTACTCAGCCACTAAGTGAAATTCAGAACCAGATGTACCTAACCTCAGAGTTCATTTAATTGTGTTAAGGCAATGGTTTTTGCAATTGTCTAAATGTTTTCAGTGTATACAATTCCAAAATTAACTGTAAGTATAATTTTATTTCTCTTTCCTTTTATAATCCAAACTTAGGGGAAAAAAACAGATTTAACTTATTCTGACTTATACAAAGGTTAAATATATATCATATTTTTAATCCAAAACATATCATCTTATAAAACGTCTCTGTATAGTCTCTTCACCAAAATCACATGTATATTTCAAAGTTTGCCAGAATAAAATAGCATTATCTCTGAAAATAATCTTAAATTATGCTGTCTGAAATTTTAAATTTGGAATCTTTTTCTTATAATTATTATAAAAATATTCAACTAGTATCATCAATTGCTAACAAAGAGGACTCATGAGATTTGTATGATAGAACGAATAGCCCATTCTACTATAGATTCATGAATGCTAGAGTTCATAGAAATTGACATGAACAGAAACTGAGCTGTGCCTTTGAGATATGGAATTTATGGATTTTAGAAAAGATTCTATTCTGACCTTTCATAATCTACTTATGCTGCTGAAGTAGCATGTGATCACGTTTATACTAAATGCATTGGATTAATGAAGCATAATTTTAAATTTATAAACCATTATTTCCTATATGGGGATGACACCACCTTTATGGCAGAAAGTGAAGAAGAACTAAAGAGCCTTTTGATGAAAGTGAAAGAGGAGAGTGAAAAAGTTGGCTTACAGCTCAACATTCAGAAAACCAAGATCATGGCATCTGGTCCCACCACTTCATGGCAAATATATGGGGAAACTATGGAAACAGTGGCTGACTTTATTTTTCTGGGCTCCAAAATCACTGCAGATGGTGATTGCAGCCATGAAATTAAAAGATGCTTACCCCTTGGAAGGAAAGTTATGACCAACCTAGACAGCAAGCAGAGACATTATTTTGTCAACAAAGGTCTGTCTAGCTCAGGCTATGGTTTTTCCAGTGGACATGTATGGATGTGAGAGTTGGACTATAAACAAAGCTTGCTGCTGCTGCTGCTGCTGCTGCTGCTAAGTCACTTCAGTTGTGTCCGACTCTGTGTGACCCCACAGATGGCAGCCCATTGGGCTCCACCATCCCTGGGATTCTCCAGGCAAGAACACTGGAGTGGGTTGTCATTTCCTTCTCCAATGCATGAAAGTGAAAAGTGAAAGGGATGTCACTAAGTCATGTCCAGCTCTTAGTGACCCCATGGATTGCAGCCTACCAGGCTCCTCCGTCAAGTATGGATGTGAGAGTTGGACTATGAAGAAAGCTTAGCACCGAAGAATTGATGCTTTTGAACTGTGGTGTTGGAGAAGACTCTTGAGAGTTCATTGGACTGCAAGGAGATCGAACCAGTCCGTCCTAAAGGAGATCAGTCCTGGGTGTTTATTGGAAGGACTAATGTTGAAGCTGAAACTCCAATACTTTGACCACTTGATGCAAAGAGCTGACTCATTGGAAAAAAAAAAAAAAACTCTGATGCTGAGAGGGATTGGGGGCAGGAGGAGAAGTGGACGACAGAGGATGAGATGGTTGGATGCCATCACTGACTTGATGGACATAGGTTTGGGTGGACTCCAGGAGTTGGTGATGAACAGGGAGGCCTGGCATGCTGCAGTTCATGGGGTCACAAAGAGTTGGATATGACTGAGCGACTGAACTGAACTGAACTGAAATGTTGAATGTATCATTTCTTGAAGTTGTATGTCTTGAAATAGTAGTGGAAAAGCATAAAATTTAAAAAAATTTGCACTTCAATATATTTAATTCCTCTAGATGATGTTTGATTTCAGTTCAAAGATACTAAATATGTACTATATTCCATATACTGTGGCATTTCCAGGAGAAAGGGGCAAATAATTAATGATACTTGCCTCTGAAAAGCTTCTGTCCTAAATGAATGAAATGTGTGAAACAAATTGCTTAATGTAATTAATGACGTGAACATATAGAGTCTACAAGAAACACAACTATATGCTAAGGGTGTGGAACTTAATTTTACACATTTGGATAACTCACTAGCTATTGCCTTTCAAAATGAGCTGAGAACATGCATCTATTGCTGTTTTTCATATTCTAGCCACAACTGGCTATACTAATACTGTTATTTATGTTCCACAATATTTATTTCATCAGACCAGACTGATTGAATTATTTAATGTGTCCCCTGCATTAATAGACAATAAAATAGACTTTTGTACTTCTGGAGAGGAATATATTATATCTATGACTAAAATCCCAGAACTTATGACAGTGCCTAGATAAGTCAGTGATCAGGAGAGACTTTCTGAATGGATAAAGAAAGGAGTAAATAAAAACTTTTGAAATAATAAGCTGAAACTAAAAGTCATTGAAAAGTGCTTAGATCTTGCAATATTTTTAATGTTCAGAGTTTCTTCTTATTCAGTTGAATCATTTTAAAAAACTGCTTAATATTGATATAGGTAAAGTTATTATATTAATTTATAAAAGCTCAAATTATAATGGGAAAATCACTAAGTATGTGTAAGCAAAATAAGTGACAAATGACACACTTTAAAGTTCTACGGACCTATTAAAGATTTTACTTACATGATATGTTTAAACATATTTTAAATATCTCAGAGGACTGCCAAAAAAAAAAGTGTACTCTGTTCACATTTAAGCAAATATTTTGACAATCCCCAGAGCTAAAGATACAATTTGAGAAGGGCATGAGCCATTTCTAGAAGTGGAAGAGAATGATGAAACCAGATTTTCTTCCCTGTTTCCTTCTTGACATCTCAACCAGTAAAATATTACAGATCATTGGTAATGGTTTGAATTTAAATTATAGGACTCATTTACTCTAGGCATGTGGGCTTTTATTTGTTTCTCCAATTCTATTATTTCCCTTACATCTAAACACTTGTATACGATTCTGTGAGAAAACTCTCCCTTGTTCCTTTTGCTAATTGAACTGTACTCTTCCTCTAGATGTCAAGACAAATATAGCCAACTAAGGAAAAACTCCCTGATCTCTATCAGCTCTCTATGATTTAAGTATTCATAACAACATGAAATATTCAGAGCATATATCACAGTTTCTGAATATATATTTACCCACTTACATGTGCAATCAGTATGTCTCTTCCACAAGCTTTAAGTAATGTGTGAACAGAGATGATGCTGTAGGCAGAATAATGATCCCCAAAGATGTACACATTAGTATGTTATGTTACATGGCATAGAGGAATTAAAGTTCCTCTTAGAATTATGATGCAAATAGCAGATCTTGAAACTGGAAGACTTTCCCAAATTTTCAGCAAGGGTGCTGTATCATCACATATATCCTTACAAGCAAAACGGCAACTCAATGTCAAAATAATTCAATGTGAGAAAGACTATATCAGTTATCAGTGGTTTGAAGATAGGATGTGTTCATAAGTCCAGGAATATGGGTAGTCTTTAGAAGATGAACAGCTCAAGAAAGTGAGTTCTCCTCTAGTGCTTCAGAGCATGCAGCTCCCTCAACAACTTGATTTAAGCCTTATGATGTCAGACTTCTATAGAATAATGAAATAATAAAGTTTGCAGTGCTAAGTCACTAAATGTGTTATATTTTGTTAACTGCTGTTATAGAAAACAAATAGGATGGCTAACAAACACATGAAAAGATGTTCAACATCACTCATTATCAGAGAAATGAAAATCAAGACCACAATGAGGTACCATTTCACACCAGTCAGAATGGCTGTTATCCAAAAGTCTACAAGCAATAAATGCTGGAAAGGATGTGGAGAAAAGGGAACCCTCTTACAATGCTGGTGGGAATGCAAACTAGTACAGCCACTATGGAAAACAGTATGGAGATTCCTTAAAAAATTGCAAATAGAACTGCCTTATGACCCAGCAATCCCACTGCTGGGCATACACACTGAGGAAACCAGAATTGAAAGAGACACATGTACCCCAATGTTCATTGCAGCACTGTTTATAATAGCCAGGTCATGGAAGCAACCTAGATGTCCATCAGCAGATGAATGGATAAGAAAGCTGTGGTACATATACACAATGGAGTACTACTCAGCCCTTAAAAAGAATAAATTTGACTCAGTTCTAATGAGATGGATGAAATTGGAACCGATTATACAGAGCGAAGTAAGCCAGAAAGAAAAACACCAATATAGTATACTGATACATATATATGGAATTTAGAAGATAGTAATGATGACCCTATATGTGAGACAACAAAAGAGACTCAGAGGTATAGAACGGACTTTCGGACTCTGGGGGAGAGGGAGAGGGTGGGATGATTTGGGAGAATGGCATTGAAACATGTATATTATTTTGTAAGAAAAGAAGCGCCAGTCTATGTTCAATGCAGGATACAGGATGCATGGGGCTGGTGCACAGGATGATTCAGGTAGATGATGTGGGGTGGGAGGTGGGAGGGGTTTCGGCATTGGGAGATTGTGTTCACCTGTGGCTGATTCATGTCAATGTATGGCAAAACAAATGCAGTATTGTAATTTTAAAAATAAATAATTAAATAAAAAATTAAAAAGAAAAAGAAAACAAATAGGAGATGCTAGTCGCCAAAACTAGTACATGCCTGGTATGTGAGGTTTTATACTATTTGTTTAATAAATAGATAGATAATGAGCCTGAGAGATGTACTATATCCACTGTATGATATTATGTCCCTAATACTGTCTTCTCTTTCATTTATAAACAAATCATTTTGAGCTAAGAAATATACAAAATCCACAAAACTCTACAGTTAGAATTCTGGAATTTGAAAATTATGGATCACAGTCTACTAAACCTGCATGCATGGTAGATGTAGAATGAGAATTTACATCACCTACTTTCTCCAGGTTTGTTTGTTTGAACGTTTATTCTGACTCTGGGAATGGAAGCAGTGAGATAACATGGAGGAGGTACATCTGGCCAAGTGCTGGAACATTATTCAAAAATCAAATGTGATACAATGTTTGCTTCAAGTTAAATGACTCCCACTATTTTGTGATGATGCATTAAAATTTCTTATTTCACTTATGCTTACTCATTTACAAGAACCTTGTAGGCTACCTATTACTAGCCCTATTTTCATATTATATGTTCATGCTCAAAACATCTAGTGAGGGTTTGCTCTGGTAATAGCATATGAAAGAAAAAGGTTAAAGATGATGGGAGCAGTCTGCCTCAGTGGGGAGGAATATTTTATCCATGACATCTCTAAATATAGCATGAATATGATGATAATAAAAAGCAGATAAAATTTTTGTTATTTACACTCTTCTTCACTTCTTTGTAGACATTGCTTTCTCTCACTTTCTCCCTCCAGAGCATTTAAATATGGGATTTAAAGCAGGCTCACTGAATCTAACAAATACCTTTTTTCATTCATGTTATGTTTTATGTCTAAAATGAGGCTGTCTTTGTTCAAGTTCTATTCAAATTTGGATGTCATTTGCCCTTTTTCTGCCTGAGTTTTTAATCTATAAAGCAATGTTACCTGTCTCAAAGGTTGTTGTTAGATTTTAATAGCTTAATATATGAAAAAAATTTTGCTTAGAATAACATGTCATGAGGGCGGTCCTAAGATGGCGGATGAATAGGACAGGGAGACCACTTTCTCCCCTATAAATTCATTGAAAGATCATTTAAACACTGAGCAAATTCCTCAAAACAACTTCTGAACACTGTCGGAGGACACCAGGCACCCAGAAAGGCAGCCCATTGTCTTTGAAAGGAGGTAGGACAAAATGTAAAAGATAAAAAGAGAGACAAAAGAGTTAGTGACAGAGGCCTGTCCTGGGGAGGGAGTCGTGAAAGAAAAGTTTCCAAACACCAGGAAACCCTCTTCACTGATGAGTCTGTGGGAGGTTTTGGAATCTCAGAGGGTCATATCTGAGAGGGAAAACAAAAACAAAAACAGATTACCTACCTAACCACAGAAGTAGCCCATGATGCTCGCATCAGTCACCAGTGAGAGGGGGCTGAACAGGGAGGTGCAGGATGCATTGCTTAGAGTAAAGACTGAGCCTGAATGCCCTGAGGACAATCTGAGGGACCTAACATGAGATATCAAGCCTAACTGTGGGATATTCAGAGTGAGAAAAAAAGAGAGAGAGAGAACTTTCCTGCAAAAAGCTCTAACCTAAGGCACTGCTGGGCCCGCTCACACAACAAAGAACGGAGTGAATACCAGATAAGAGCTAGCCTGCTGCGGACCAGCTCATCTCCCACTGGAGGCAGAGAGGCAGGCTGGCAACAGCCAGAGCCAGAAGGCGAGGGGCAATCTAGACCCCAGTTATGGCATCCTCTACCAAGCTGCGAGCAGGCTCCCAGCTGCTAACCAAGTCTTCCTGGGGTCCTGGATGGTTGACATCCATCAGGAGGGCCACAGGCAGAGATCAGCTCCTCACAGGAGACACATGGCACACCTGAGATGGTGCCCTACTGCACACCCAGGAAACCTGAGCAACTGGGACCAGGGAAGTGATAAGATACACCCCCTACCTGGGGAGAGTGCACTCGTGAGCACCTGGTTGCTTGAGCTGCTTGGACCTGGGAAGGGCACAAAACGCAGGCCCAACCAAGTTTGTGCCTTTGTGGAGCACCCAACAACATGAACCTGAGTGGCTTAGGCCTGGGAAGTGCATGCAACCCAGGGCCCGCTTTAGACAGTTCTCCTGCACAGCAACCTGGAGCCTGAGCAGTGTAGACCAAGAAAGCACACATGCTATGAGTAGGGCCAAATCCAGTGTGGCCCAGACATTGTGAGCACTCCCCACACATGCCAGTGATATTTGTTTACAGTGTTCTTCCCGCCCCACAGCACAACTGAACAAGTGAGCCTAAATAAATTATCACTTTCCCCCCTTGTGTCAGGGCAGAAGTTAAATAAAGAAGAGACTTGCAAACAGAGGAAGCCAAAATAAACAAAGAAGAGGGAAGTTCTTTGAAAGTGACAGGTGAGATAGATTAAAATCCTGTAGTTAGCACTGACTACATTGGAAGGGGCCTATAGACCTTGAGAAGAAGTATAAGCTGGAACAAAGAACTATCTGAAACTCAACAGACCACACACTGCCCTTGACAGCTCTAGAGAAATTCCTAGATATATTTTTACTATTATCATTTTTAAATTTTTGATTTAAAAAAAAATTAAGTTTTTAGTATTCCTTTAATTTTCATTTTTATGACCTACTCAGCTCAGTTCAGTTCAGTTCATTAGCCCAGTCATGTCCAACTCTTTGTGACGCCATGAATTGCAGGACGCCAGGCCTCCCTGTCCATCACCACTCCTGGAGTTCACTCACACTCATGCCCATCGAGTTGGTGATGCCATCCAGGCATCTCATCCTCTGTCGTCCCCTTTTCCTCCTGCCCCCATTCCCTCCCAGCATCAGAGTCTTTTCCAGTGAGCCAACTTTTCTCATGAGGTGGCCAAAGTACTGGAGTTTCAGCTTTAGCATCATTCCTTCCAAAGAACAGCCAGGCTGATCTCCTTTAGAATGGACTGGTTGAATCATCTTTCAGTCCAAGGGACTCTCAGGAGTCTTCTCCAACACTACAGTTCAAAAGCATCAATTCTTCGGTGCTCAGCTTTCTTCACAGTCCAACTCACACATCTATACATGACCACTGGAAAAACCATAGCCTTGACTAGACGGACCTTAGTCGGCAAAGTAATGTCTCTGCTTTTCAATATGCTATCTAAGTTGGTCATAACTTTTGTTTCAAGGAGTAAATGTCTTTTACTTTCATGGCTGCAATCAACATCTGCAGTGATTTTGGAGCCCCCCAAATAAAGTCTGACTCTGTTTCCACTGTTGCCATCTTTTTCCTATGAAATGATAGGACCAGATGCTATGATCTTCATTTTCTGAATGTCAAGGTTTAAGCCAACTTTTTCACTCTCCTCTTTCACTTTCATCAAGAGGCTTTTTAGTTCCTCTTCACTTTCTGCCATGAAGGTGGTGTCATCTACATATCTGAGGTTATTGATATTTCTCCCAGCAATCTTGATTCCAGCTTGGGCTTCTTCCAGCCCAGCATTTCTCATGATGCACTCTGCATATAATTTAAATCAGCAGGGTGACAATATACAGCCTTGACATACTCTTTTTCCTATTTGGAACCAGTCTGTTGTTCCATGTCCAGTTCTAAGTGTTTCTTCCTCACCTGCATATAGGTTTCTCAAGAGGCAGGTCAGGTGGTGTGGTATTCCCATCTCTTGAAGTATTGTCCACAATTTATTATGATCTGCACAGTCAAAAGCTTTGGCATAGTTAATAAAGCAGAAATAGACATTTTTCTGGAACTCTCTTTCTTTTTCCATGATCCAGCAGATGCTGGCAATTTGATCTCTGGTTCCTCTGCCTTTTCTGTACCTACACTGAAACCAAGCTCCACCCAAGAACCAACAAGTTTTAGAGCAAAACATATCAAGCTACTTCTCCAACAATGCCAGAACATAACTCTAAGCCTTAAAATATAGGCACCCAGAAGTCACACCAAACCCATAGACATCTCAAAACTCACTAATGTACACTTCATTGCACTCCAGAGAGAAGAGATCCAGCTCTGCCCAACAGAACACCAACACAAGTTTCCCTAAGCAGGAAACCTTGACAAGCCATTCGTCCAACCTCACCCACAAGGAGGTACCTCCACAATAAAGAGGAGCCACAAACTTCCAGCATACAGAAAGATCACCCCAAACACAGCAATCTAAACAATATGAAAAGGGAGAGAAACATTCAGCAGGGAAGAAACATGATAAATGCCCACTAAACCAAACAGAAGAAGAGGAGATAGGGAGTCTATCTGAAAAGAATTCAGAATAATGACATAAAAATGATCCAAAACCTTGAAAACAGAATGAAGTTACAGATAATTAGTCTGGAGACAAGGATTGAGATGATGTAAGGAATTTTTAATAAGGATCTAGAAGAAATAAAAAGAGTCAATATATAATGAATAATGCAACAACTGAGATAAAAAACACTATGGAGGGAATTAACAGTAGAATAATGGAAGCAGAAGTTAGGGTAAGTCAGGTCGAAGACAGATGGTGGAAATAAATGAAGCAGAGACGAAAAGAAAAAAAAAAAGAATGAAAAGAAATTAGGACAACCACAGAGACCTCTGAGACAATGGAAAACACCCCAACATTTGAATCTTAGGAGTGCCAGAAGAAGAAGACGAAAAGAAAGGCCATGAGAAAATGCTTGAGGAGATAACAGTTGAAAAAGCCTCTAAAATGGGGAAGGAAATAGCCACCCAACTTCAAGAAACCCGGAGAGTCCCAAACAGGATATACTGAAGGTGAAACACCCCAAGACACATATTAATCAAATTAACAAAGATCAAATACAAAGAGCAAATATTAAAAGCAGCAAGGGGAAAACAACAAATAACACACAAAGGGATTCTCATAAAGATAACAGCTCATCTTTCAGGCCAGGAGGGGATGGCAGGCCATACTTAAAGTGATGAAAGAGAAAAACCTACAACCCAGATTACTATACCCAGCAAGGATCTCATTGAAATATGAAGGAGAAATCGGAAGCTTTACAGACACTCAAATCTGAAAGAATTCAGCACTACCAAACCAGCTCTTCAATAAATGCTAAAGGATCTTCTCTAGACAGGAAACACAGAAAAGAGGTATAAATTTGAACCCAAAACAAGAAAGTAAATGACAATGGGATCATACTTATCAATAAATGACTTAAATGTAAATGGGTTGAATGCCCCAACCAAAAGATGAAGACTGGCTGAAAGTATACCAACAAAACAAAACAAAACAAAACAAACAAACAAACAAAAATCCCTATATATGCTGTCCACAGGAGCCTTACCTCAAAACCAAGGACACATACAGACTGAAAGAGAAGGACTATTCCATGCAAATAGAGACCAAAAGAAAGTAGGAGTAGTAATACTCACATCAAATAAAATAGACTTTGAAATAAAGGCCATGAAAAGAGACAAAGAGGGACACTACACAACGATCAAAGGATCAATCCAAGAAGATATAAATATATATATATTTATATATACATATATTTTTATATATAAATATATATATAAATATATGTATATATAAATATATATAAATATATATGCACCCAACATCGGAGCACTGCAATATGTAAAGCAAATGCTAACAAGTACAAAATGGGAAATTAACAGTAACACAATTTAAGTGGGATAATTTAATACTCCACTCTCACCAATCAATAGATCAACAGAAAATTAGCAAGGAAATGCAAACTTTAAATGTTACAATGGATCAGTTAAACCTATATTACTATCTATAGGGAATTTCACCCAAAACAATGAATTTCACCTTTTTCTCAAGTGCACACAGAACCTTCTCCAGGATGGATCACATCCTGGACCATAAAACTAGCCTTGGTAAATTCAAAAAACCTGAAGTCATTCTAAGCATCTTTTCTAATCACAATGTGGTAAGATTAGATGTCATCTACAGTGAGGTGGAGGAGAGGAAGGTAACTATTAACATATTGAGGTTAAACAACACACTTCTGAATAAACAACAAATCACAGAAGAAATTTAAAAAAGAAATAAAAATATAGATAGAAACGAAGGAAAATGAAAACACAACCCAAAACCTATGGAATTCACTAAAAGCAATACTAAGGGGAAGGTTCATAGCAATATAATTTATCACAAGAAAAAAAGAAAAATCTAATAAATAACCTAGCTCTACATCTAAAGTAACTAGAAAAAGAAGAAATGAAGAATTCTAGGGTTACTGGAAGAAATAAATCATTTAAAAAAATATGGGAGAAATATATGCAAAAGAAAGAAAGACCATAGTAAAAATCAATAAAGTTAAAGCTGGTTCTTTGAGAAGATAAACAAAATAGACAAACCATTAGCCAGATGAGTCATTAAAAAAAAAAAAAAAAAAAGAAAGAAAGAAAGAAAGAAAGGAGAAAAAGGGAGAAGAATCAAATCAACAAGATTAGAAATGGAAAAGGAAAAATCACAACAGACAACACAGAAATACAAAGGATCATAAAAGACTACTATCAGAAAATGACAACTTGGAAGAAATGGACAAATTCTTAGAAAAGTATAACTTTCCAAAACTGAACCAGGAAGAAACAGAAATTCTTAACAGAGTCATCACAAGCACGGAAATAAAAAATGTAATCAGAAATTTTCCAACAAACAAAAACCCAGCATCCGAAGGCATCACATTTGAATTCTACCAAAAATTTAGAGAAGAGCTAACACCTATCCTATTCAAACTTTTCCAGAAAATTGCAGAGGAAGGTAAACTTCCACACTCATTCTATGAGGCCACCATCACTCTAATACCAAAACGAAACAAAGATGCCACAAAAAAGAAAACTATAGGCCAATAACACTGACAAACATAGGTGCAAAAATCCTTAACAAAATTCTAGCAAGCAGATTCCAACAACATATTAAAAAGATCATGCATCATGAGCAAGTGGGTTTTATCCCAGGAATGCAAAGATTCTTCATTTTTGCAAATCAATCAATATGATACACCACATTAACAAAGTGAAAGATAAAAATCTTATGACTTTCTCAATAGATGCAGAGAAAGCCTTTGACAAAATTCAGCATCCATTTATGATAAAAACCCTCCAGAAAGCAGGAATAGAAGGAAACTATCTCAACATAATAAAAGTCATATATGATAAACCCACAGCAAACATGTCTTCAGTGATGAAAAACTGAAAGTTCTATGAAGACTTACAAGACCTTTTCGAACTACCACCCCAAAAAATATGTCCTTTTCATTATAGGGGACTGGAATGTAAAAGTAGGAAGTTAAAAAAACACCTGGAGTAACAGGCAAATTTGGCCTTGGAATGTGGAATGAAGCAGGACAAAGGCAAATAGAGTTTTGCCAAGAAAATGCACTGGTCATACCAAACACCCTCTTCCAACAACACAAGAGAAGACTCTACACATGGACATCACCAGATGGTCAACATCAAAATCAGACTGATATATTCTATGCAGCCAAAGATGGAGAAGCTCTATACAGTCAACAAAAACAAGACCAGGAGCTGACTGTGGTTCAGATCATGAACTTCTGATTGCCAAATTCAGATTTAAATTGAAGAAAGACTGGAAAACCACTAAACTATTCAGGTATGACCTAAATCAAAACCCTTATGATTATACAGTGGAAGTGAGAAATAGATTTAAGTGCCTAGATCTGATAGATAGACTGCCTGATGAACTATGGAATGAAGTTTGTGACACTGTACAGGAGACAGGGATCAAGACCATCCCCATGGAAAGGAAATGCAAAAAAGCAAAATGGCTGTCTGGGGAGGCCTTACAAATAACTGTGAAAAAAAGAGGTGAAAAGCATAGGAGAAAAGGAAAGATATAAGCATCTGAATGCAGAGTTTCAAAGAATAGCAAGAGATTAGGAAGCCTTCTTCAGCGATCAATGCAAAGAAATAGAGGAAAAGAACAGAATGGGAAAGACTAGAGATCTCTTCAAGAAAATTAGAGATAGAAAGGGAACATTTCATGCAAAGATAGGCTCAATAAAGGACAGAAATGGTATGGACCTAACAGAAGCAGAAGATATTAAGAAGAGGTGGCAAGAACACAGGGAAGAACTGTACAAAAAAGATCTTCATGACCCAGATAATCATGATGATGTTACCACTCATCTAGAGCCATACACCTTGAAATGTGAAGTCAGGTGGGCCTTAGAAAGCATCACTATGAACAAAGCTAGCAGAGGTGATGGAATTAAAGTTGAGCTGTTTCAAATCCTGAAAGATGATGCTGTGAAAGTGCTATACTCAATATGCCAGCAAATTTGGAATACTCAACAGTGGCCACAAGACTGGAAAAGGTCAGTTTTCATTCCAATCCCAAAGAAAGGCAATGCCAAAGAATGCTCAAACTACCGCACAATTGCACTCATCTCACATGCTAGTAAAGTAATGCTCAAAATTCTCCAAGCCAGGCTTCAGCAATAGGTGAACTGTGAACTCCCTGATGTTCATTCTGGTTTTAAAATAGGCAGAGGAACCAGAGATCAAATTGCCTACATCTGCTGCATCATGGTGAAAGCAAGAGAGTTCCAGAAAAACATCTATTTATGCTTTATTGACTATGCCCAAGCCTTTGACTGTGTGGATCACAATTAATTGTGGAAAATTCTGAAAGAGATGGGAATACCAAACCTTCTGACCTGCCTCTTGAAAAATCTGTATGCAGGTCAGGAAGCAACAGTTAGAACTGGACATGGAACAACAGACTGTTTCCAAATAGGAAAAGGAGTACATCAAGGCTGTATATTGTCACCCTGCTTATTTAACTTATATGCAGAGTACATCATGAGAAATGCTGGACTGGAAGAAACACAAGATGGAATCAAGATTGCCTGGAGAAATATCAATGACCTCAGATATGCAGATGATACCACCCTTATGTCAAAAAATGAAGAGGAGCTAAAAAGCCTCTTGATGAAAGTGAAAGAGGAAAGTGAAAAAGTTGGCTTAAAACTCAACATTCAGAAAACGAAGATCATGGCATCTGGTCCCATCACTTCATAGGAAAAAGATGGGAAAATAGTGGAAATAGTGTCAGACTTTATTTTGGGGGGTGGTTAAAATCACTGCAGATGGTGATAGCAGCCATGAAATTAAAAGACCTT
The DNA here is from genome assembly GCA_917880005.1 of Nanger dama. NCBI lineage: Eukaryota > Metazoa > Chordata > Mammalia > Artiodactyla > Bovidae > Nanger > Nanger dama. The sequence continues at coordinate 42,287,063 of CAKJTW010000005.1, forward strand.
TACTCCTTGGGAGGGCTTCCCTGGTGGCTCAGAGGTTAAAAACTTTGCCTGCGAGGCTGGAGACCCAAGTTCAATCCCTGGGTCGGGAAGATCCCTTGTGGAATGAAATGACAATCCACTCCAGTATTCTTGCCTGGAGAATCCCATGGACAGAGGAGCCTGGTAGTTTACAGTCCACGGGGTTGCAAAGTGTCGGACATGACTGAGCAACTAAACTCAGCTGAACTGAACAGGACAGGAACAAGACAGGGTGTGTACACTGTCACCATTACTATTCAGCATAGTTTAGGAAGTTTTAACCACAGCAATCAGAGAAGAAAGATAAATAAAATGAATCTGGATTGGAAAAAAGAAAAGTAAAACTCTCAGTGTTTGCAGATGACACAATCCTCTGCATAGAAAACCCTGAAGACTCTACCAGAAAATTACTAAAGCTAATCAATGAATATAGTAAAGTTGTAGGATACAAAATTAACACACAGAAACCCCTTGCATTCCTATAAACTAACAGTGAGAAAACAGTAAAAGAAATTAAGGAAACAATTCCATTCACCATTTCAAGCAGCTGCTGCTGCTGCTACTGCTGCTGCTACTGCTGCAGGTAAGTTGCTTCAGTCATGTCCAACTCTGTGCAACTCCATAGACTGCAAACCACCAGGCTCCTCTGTCCCTGGGATTCTTCAGGTGAGAACACTGGAGTGGGTTTCCATTTCCTTCTCCAATGCATGAAAGTGAAAAGTGAAAGTGAAGTCACTCTGTTTTGTCTGACTCTTAGAGACTCCATGGACTGTAGTCCACCAGGCTCCTCAATGCGTGAGATTTTCCAGGCAAGAGTACTGGAGTGGGTTGCCATTGCCTTCTTCACACCATTTCAAGGAAAATAATAAAATACTTAGGAATAAATCTACCTAAAGAAACAAAAGACCTGTAAATAGAAAACTATAAAACACTGATGAAGGAAATCAAAGATTATAAAAATAGATGGAGAAATGCACCATGCCCATGGATCAGAAGAATCAATGCAGTGAAAATGAGTATACAACCCAACCAATCTATAGATTCAATGAAATTCTTATTAAGCTAACAATGGCATTTTTCAGAGAATTAGAACAAATAACTTCATAATTTGTACTGACATACAAAAAAAACCTCGAATAGCCAAAGCAATCTTGAGAAAGAAAGATGGAACTAGAAGAATCATCCTTCCTGACTTCAGATTATACAACGAAGCTACAGTCATCAAGACAGCATGGTACTGGCACAAAGATAGAAATATAGATCAAACAAACAAAATAGAAAGCACAGAGATAAATCCACACACCTTTGGACATCTTATCTTTTGACAAAGGAGGCAAGAATATACAGTAGAGAAAAAACAATCTTGTTAACAATTGGTTCTGGGAAAACTGGTCAACCACTTGTAAAAGAATAAAATTAGGACACTGTCTAACAGTATACAAAAAACAAACTCAAAATGAATTAAAGATCTAAATGTAAGAACAATAAGTGTAAAACTCCTAGAGAATGATGTAGGCAAAACACTCTCTGACAAAAATCACAGCAGGATCCTCTACGGCCCACTTCCCAGAGTAATGGAAATAAAAGCAAAAATAAACAAATGGGACCTAATTAAACTTAAAAACTTTTGTACAATGAAAGAAACTATAAGCAAGGTGTAAAGACAGCCTTTAGAATGGGAGAAAATAATAGCAAATGAAGCAATGGACAAAGAATTCATCTCAAAAATATACAAGCAACACCTGCAGCTCAATTCCAAAAAAATAAAAGACCCAATCAAAAACGAGCCAAAGAACTAAACAGACATTTATCCAAATAAGACATAAAGATGGCTAACAAACATATGAAAAAATGCCCAACATCACTCATTATCAGAGAAATGCAAATCAAAACCACAATGAGGTGCCATCTCATGCTGGTCAGAATGGCTGCTATCAAAATGTCTGGAAACAATAAATGCTAGAGTGGATGCAGAGAAAAAGGGAACCCTCTTACACTATTGATGGGAATGTAAACTAGTACAGCCACTATGGAGAACAGTGTGGAGATTCCTTAACAAACTGGAAATAGAACTGTCATACAACCCAGCAATCTCACTGCTGGGCATACACACCAAGGAAACCAGAATTGAAAGAGATGTGTGTACCCCAATGTTCATTGCAGCACTGTTTATCATAGCCAGAACATGGAAGCAATCTAGATGCCCATAGGCAGACAAATGGATAAAAAAAGCTGTGGTTCATATACACAATGGAATATTACTCAGCCAAAAAATGAATGCATTTTAATCAGTTCTAATGAGGTGGATGAAACTGGAGCCTATTATACAGAGTGAAGTAAGTCAGAATGAAAAACACCAATACAGTATGCTAATGCATTTACAGGGAATTCAGAAAGATCGTAACGATGACCCTACATGTGAGTCAGCAAAAGAGACACAGATGTAAAGAACAGTATTTTGGACTTTGTGGGAAAAGGTGAGGGTGGGATGATTTGAGATAATAGCATTGAAATATGTATATTATCATATGTGAAATAGATTGCCAGTCCAGGTTCGATGCATGAGACAGGGTGCTCAGGGCTGGTGCACTGGGGTGACACTGAGAGATGGAATGGGGAGGGAAGTGGGATGGGGGTTCAGGATGGGGAACAAATGTACACCCCTGGTGGTTTCATGTGAATGCATTACAGAAACCAGTACAGTACTGTGAAGTATTTAGCCTCCAATTAAAATAATAAATTAATTTTAAAAATTGTCATAGAGAAGCATTCAATATACCTTAGTTCTAATTATAAGGTATATTTCTTATTGTAAGAAATTGTCACTGGAAAATCTTCTCAGTGTGAGTGTGGGAGAAGTATTTTGTTAAACTGATTGTGAGGTGATTGACGAAAAATCTATGAAGCAGGGGTAATATAGTTGACCTAAAATGCCTTCTAAAATTAATGAGGTAGATAAGCTGAAAGGTTTTAGTTTGCCAACTAGCGTGTTCATGTTTCAGGATGAAGCTGACTCTTTGGACTAATATGACTACATCCCAACAGAAGCAGAAGATATTAAGAACAGGTGGAAATAATACACAGAAGAACTATACAAAAAGATGTTCATGACCCAGATAATCACAATGGTGTGATAACTCACACTCACCTAGAGCCAGACATCCTGGAATGTGAAGTCAGGTGGGCCTTAGGAAACATCACTACGAACAAAGCTAGTGGCAGTGATGGAATTCCAGTTGAGCTATTACAAATCCTGAAAGATGATGCTGTGAAAGTGCTGCACTCAATATGCCAGCAAATTTGGAAAACTCAGCAGCAGCCACAGGACTGGAAAGGTCAGTTTTCTTTCCAATCCCAAAGAAACACAATGCTAAAGAATGTTCAGACTACCACACAATTGCACTCATTTCACATGTTAGTAAAGTAATGCTCAAAATTCTCCAAGCCAGGCTTCAGCAGTATGTGAACGTGAAATTATAGATGTTCAAGTTGGTTTTAGAAAAGGAAGAAAAACCAGAGATCAAATTGCCTACATCTGCTGGATCATCAAAAAAGCAAGAGAGTTCCAGAAAAACATATATTTCTGTTATATTGACTATACCAAAGCCTTTGACTGTGTGGACCACAATAAACTGGGGAAAATTCTGAAGGAAATGGAAATACCAGACTACCTGACCTGCCTCTTCAGAAACCTTTATGCAGGTCAGGAAAGAACAGTTAGAACTGGACATGGAACAACAGACTGATTACAAATAGAAAAAGGAATACGTCAAGGCTGTATATTGTCAACCAGCATATTTAACTTATATACAGAGTACATTATGAAAAATGCTGGGCTAGAGGAAACACAAGCTGGAATTAAGATTGTCAGGAGAAATATCAATAACCTCAGATATGCAGATGACACCACCCTTATGGCAGAAAGAGAAGAAGAATTAAAGAGCCTCTTGAAAGTGAAAGAGGAAAGTGAAAAGTTGGCATAAAGCTCAACATTCAGAAAACTAACATCATGGCATTCAGTCCCATCACTTCATGGGAAATAGATGGGAAACAGTGGCTTACTTTATTTTGAGGGGCTCCAGATGTTGACTGCAGCCATGAAATTAAAAACACTTGCTCCTTGGAAGGAAAGTTATGACCAACCCAGATAGTATATTAAAAACAGAGTCATTACTTTGTCAACAAAGTTCTGTCTCGTCAAGACTATAGTTTTTCCAGTAGTCATATATGGATGTGAGAGTTGGACTTTGAAGAAGCTGAGCGCCGAAGAATTTATGCTTTTGAACTGTGGTCTAGAAGAAGATTCTTGAGAGTCCCTTTGACAGCAAGGAGATCCAACCAGTTCATCCTAAAGGAGATCAGTCCTGGGTGCTAATTGGAAGGACTGACATTGAAGCTGAAATCCCAATACTTTGGCCACCTGATGCAGAGCTGACTCATTGGAAAAGAGACTGATGCTGGAAAAGTTTGAAGATAGGAGGAAAGGAGATGACAAAGGATGAGATAGTTGGATCGCATCACCAACTCAATGGACATGAGTTTGGGTAGACTCCAGCCCTTGGTGATGGACAGGGACACCTGATGTGCTGTAGTTCATGGGGTCACAAAAATCAGACACAATTGAGCAACATAATTGAACTGAACTGAACTACTTCAGACATGGTTTGTTGAGTCAGACCACCTGGTTGCCAACCCAACTCTGCCATTCACTATGTCTGTAACTCTGGGCAATTTAATTTACCTTTTGTTTATTATCTATATAATAGGGATAAAGATAATACCAGCCTCACAGATTTCTGAGTGCTAAGCAAGTTCATATTTTAAATGCACTTAAAATAGTGATTGTCTCATTATTGCAAGAAAGGGGACACCTTCCAGGGCCTGAGAGTGGGCTCTTGTCTACCACTCAGAAATGAATTTTTTTGCCAGAGACATGCTTCTGACAAAGCAAAAGACTTTATTACCAATGGCACCCAAGCAGAAAGCAGCAGGGTAAGGGAACTCAGAAGGACTCTGTCACATGGCTCACAGTCTGAAGTTTCACGGCAATAAGATTAGTTTCCAGATGGTTTCTGCCCAATAATTCTGACTAAAGCTCCTTCCTCAGCCAAGATGGCATCCAACAAGAAGTATTCTGGGAGGTTGGTAGGACATGTGGCCTGGTCTCTGCTGTCTTATTTTGACCTTCCCTGAATTAATCTAGTTGGTCATGGCTTTTTAGTTCTGTGTTCCTTACCAGGACCTTCTGTTACAAAATAGCTCATGCAAATGGTTACTGTGGTGCCTGGTAGGATGAGTGGTTTCAGTCAGTGTTTCCCCTAATAAAATAAGTAGCCCATAGTTATTAGATATTTTTATCATAATATTCCAAAGTAGTCTTTCACAGAATCTTAATTATTTAAAACTAAAAGCATTATTTTCTCTCACAGTAGACTTGTAGTGGTTTGAAAAACTAAAATAACAACAAAGTAAGCAGCATATGTTCTTCAGAGCCATGGTTACGTACTGTAAACAGATTGAAGATATATTTACTTCATATATTCATTACCTAGTTAAGCTACAAAAGGGGATTTTAAAGATTTTGTTGTAGAAATTGTAAAGTTCGTACTTTGACTATGAAATGTTCATGAAGGTTTCTTGTTTCATTTTGTGGTATATGAAGATAACTTTCATAAAGCTAAACGTTACACTTTTATTTGTTTCCTGTCACACATTCTAAATGGCCTTTAAAAGTCAGTTACTGTTACTCAAGAATAATGAGGTATATCATACTCTCAATGCACATGCAAATCTTCAATTAACACTAATGGGATATATGGCAGTGAAGCCAAAGTAAAATCTACTTCACTATTTCAAAATAAGGAATCTTTACTTTTGATATGTATCTTTTACCATTTAAGAAGTGCAGTCAAGCAAAAATAAACAAATTAATACTAAGCATCAATTTGACACTTCCATTCATGTTGACAGTCTGAAATGCTATCTTTAAACAGTAACATGTTACAAAGCAGAGATGTGGCTTTGTATATCAGTTAAGAACTTATACATCCTTCCTTTTCTGCCATTTATATTAAAATTATAAAGAATAAGCATGAGCAGTCCTAGTAATGCTTGAGAAATACAGAAAGGATGAATTTTTCAGGTATGTGTGGCAAAACACTTTTAAAAACAGCATTTCAGAGAATTATCTCTTTTATGCACACATACATATAGAATCCTATTATCTCTTTAATGTACCCTCATATATCCCTGTTTAGTGAAAATTTGTGTCTTAGATTTATATAACTTTAGTCTTAATCATGTAGCCAAATCTTCCTAGATGGCATCTTTTAAGTAGGAAAGTGAAAAACCATTAAGATACTACTGAATTGAGATAGCATGTTAACGAAAATATTTCTAAGGTATTTGTGGAACTATCTGTTCAAGATGTGAGAGCACAATTGAAATCGTTATATCACCATTAGTCTAAGTGTAGAATGATATAACTTTATGTTACAGATTTTGGTAGAATTTCAGTCTTTAAGATAATGATTTACAGTATTAGACTACAGAGTTAAAGTGTAAATCCCTGTGTGAAAAGAACAAAGAAGTCCAGTTGAATAGAACTCAATCAAAAAAGAACACAAGATATGATGATATACAGGCTATATGTTGATAGAGCCAGTCTATTACTTTTTGTTTAACCTTATTCCCAAAAGACATCTTTCAGGAATCTTATTTAAAGTGACTATAGCGAGTAAATAACTCATAGCAATATAGAAAAATATGTTTTCCTAAACAGTAAAATAGAATTCTTCCTTCTAAGAATCTTGAGTGAAAATGTAAAATAGCGCTCAAACTGAGATACTTGTCTAACATCAACTCATTTAGGACATAATCATCTCTAAACAATGGGCTATTGGTCTTTTCTAAGCAGAGAGAATTTGACATTTTAAGAAGTTAAACTATTAAAACAAGAGGTAGTTTTTATTTTAAAAGACCACCAAATAGTCTAAGGAAAAATTATTGACTTAGTTATTAGGTCTGAAAAAATGCCCAGATCACAGTAGTTACTTGATAATTTTTTTTTGAATTAACAAATTAATTAACATTTCAGAAGTTCTATTTTGAAGCCTCAAAACTGCATTTAAGTCTCTCCTGTACCTTGATTTTCAGTGCTAGAAACTGAGGATGAAATATGCTAGTTGCTTTTATGAAGCTCAAAGTGTACCTGGGTATAGAAAAGAAACTTATTATGATTTAATGTAGTATTAGCGCAAATGGCACAAATGGATTAATGCCATTCCATGATATTCGGAGAAGGCAATGGCACTCCACTCCAGTACTCTTGCCTGGAAAACCCCATGGATGGAGGAGTCTGGTGGGCTACAGTCCATGGGGTCACTAAGAGTTGGACATGCCTGAACAACTTCACTTTCACTTTTCATTTTCATGCATTGGAGGAGGAAATGGCAACCTACTCCAGTGTTCTTGCCTGGAGAATCCCAGGGTCGGGGGAGCCTGGTGGGCTGCCATCTATGGGGTCGCACAGAGTTGGACACAACTGAAGCGACTTAGCAGTAGCAGCATGATATTAGATGCATTCATAAAGCTTATTTTTGGATAAAATGTTTATTTATTTTAAAAAGTATTATTTTATATAAGTACTTTGTTAATTCATTTCTATATATTTTAACTTATCTGATTATGTCAATAAATGTACTTTTAGATATTCTATAAACACAAAAAATAATTAAAAATTGCTAATCATACTTTTCGATTCTGTTTGATTAGTGAAAAGTAAAAAAAAAGTTATACAAATAGAATATTTATACACATACAATATTTATCTTCTCAATGATTACTTTATGAAATTAGCAATTTGCATTGATTTCATTGATGATACTGTCAATTTTATAAAGTGGAATGTTGGTCAGACATAGTCTAGGGAGATATGAGTAGTTTTCCTTTTTTGTGTGATCATATTCATGACAACTGGAATTTAATTTGCATATGATTGAAAATTAGATTATTTCATGTTGATTTAAAACTGTATGGATTATTAGTTCTTTGTTCTCAAACATGACCATACAACTAATCTCAGCTGACAGCCTTTTATCAATGAAGTGGTGCACCACCCTAAGTGGTATTCCATCAGGGCTCACTGAAACCAATCTTAGTTTTTGAATTTTTTTTTTTTTTTTTGAGGAGCATTAACTCTTCTCAAGACTTGATATTTTATAATATTTATTTTCTTTTAGCTATTCTTCAAAGAACAGAAAGAAAATTGACCTCATATTTTTACTTGAATAGAGCTCATCTTATCCCAGAATTAAAATATAGATTCATTGCATATTTTTTATGAATATAACAGATGCATCAGATCTTAATTATCTTATATTCCTTACACTGAAATATTTTGTTAATTATTTTCAAAATTACTTCACTGCTGTTTGTCCATTTTTTTCAACTATATTTTTTAATGTCTAAAGCAAAAAGAAAAAAGAATGGAAAAATGAAGGAATCAACAAAAAGACACTGAAATGAAAAATTGACCATCTCACAATTTTCATAGAGTTTTTGCAAAATATTACATCACTTTTTAGGAATGTATTCCATTTTTCTTTAGATTCACTATTCAGAAAACTCAGAATTTTAAAATTTATCCTTTTAGTGGCAAAAGCTGAAAGGAAATATTTTACGTTCATATAAATCAGAAGATGAATACAAAATTACTCATATAAGTTTTGTTAATATTCATTAAAATGGTGAAATTGATTATGTAATTCTGCAAATCATATAATTAATGATTTAGGGCAAAATGAAATATATTTTCTTTTAGTTGGTCATTCAACAGGAAGAATTTTATCATGCAATGGACCATTATACTTTGCCAAAAGACTATTGGCAATATTCATTCATTTATATTTCTCTTGGCATATTGAGGGTTAAATGACAACCACATAATCACAGAAAGTCACAGATGAAATGCATTGCATTGGATATTTCACAGATGCTGTCTAAAAAAAAAAAAATTAAGACAGTTTTATAGTTTTAATAGACATTTAAACTCATGAATATCCACACAATTATAAGGTCCTAAGGACTCCCAGGATTTGAAACAGCTCCACTGGAATTCCATTACCTCCACTAGCTTTGTTCACAGTGATGCTTTCTAAGGCCCACTTGACTTCACATTCCAAGATGTCTGGCTCTAGATTAGTGATCACATCATCATGATTATCTGGGTTGTGAAGATCCTTTTTGAACAGTTTTGTGTATTCTTGCCATCTCTTCTTAATATCTTCTGCTTCTGTTAGGTCCATGCCATTTCTGTCCTTTATTGAGCCCATCTTTGCATGAAATGTTCTCTTGGTATCTCTAATTTTCTTGAAGAGATCTCTAGTCTTTCCCATTCTGTTCTTTTCCTCTATTTCTTTTCATTGATCACTGAAGAAGGCTTTCTTTTCTCTTCTTGCTATTCTTTGGAACTATGCATTCAGATGCTTATATCTTTCCTTTTCCCCTTTGCTTTTTGCCTCTCTTCTTTTCACAGCTATTTGTAAGGCCTCCCCAGACAGCCATTTTGCTTTTTTGCATTTCTTTTCCATGGGATGATCTTGATCCCTGTTTCCTGTACAATATCACGAACCTCATTCCATAGTTCATCAGCACTCTATCTATCAGATCTAGACCCTTAAATTTATTTCTCACTTCCACTGTAGAATCATAAGGGATTTGATTTAGGTAATATCTGAATGGTTTAGTGCTTTTTCCTATTTTCTTCAATTTAAGTCTAAATTTGGTAACAATAAAACTAGCCTGATGATCAAGCTGATTTTAGAAAAGTCAGAGGAACCAGAGATCAAATTGCCAGTATCCGCTGGATCATGGAAAAAGCAAGAGAGTTCCAGAAAAACATGTATTTCTGCTTTATTGACTATGCCAAAGCCTTTGACTGTGTGGATCACAAGAAACTGGAAAATTCTGAAAGAGATGGGAATGCCAGACCACCTAACCTGCCTCTTGAGAAATCTGTATGCAGGTCAGGAAGCAACAGTTATAACTGGACATGGAACAACAGACTGGTTCCAAATAGGAAAAGGAGTATGTCAAGGCTGTATATTGTCACCCTGCTTATTTAACTTATACAGAGTACATGATAAATACTAAACTGGAAGAAATACAAGCTGGAATCAAGATTGCTGGGAGAAATATCAATAACTTAGATATGCAGATGACACTACCATTATGGCACAAAGTGAAGAGGAGCTAAAGGGCCTCTTGATGAAAGAGAAAGAGGAGAGCAAAAATGTTGGCTTAAAGCTCAACATTAAGAAAACGAAGATCATGGCATCTTGTCCCATCACTTCATGGGAAATAGATGGGGAAACAGTGTCAGACTTTATTTTTGGGGGCTCCAAAATAACTGCAGATGGTGACTGCAGCCATGAAATTAAAAGATGCTTACTCCTTGGAAGAAAAGTTATGACCAACCTTGATAGTATATTCAAAAGCAGAGACATTACTTTGCCGACTAAGGTCCTTCTAGTCAAGGCTATGGTTTTTCCTGTGGTCATGAGAGAGTTGGAGAGTTGGACTGTGAAGAAGGCTGAGCACCAAAGAATTGATGCTTTTGACCTGTGGTGTTGGAGAACACTCGTCAGAGTCCCTTGGACTGCAAGGAGATCCAACCAGTCCATTCTGAAGGAGATCAGCCCTGGCATTTCTTTGGAAGGAATGATGCTAAAGCTGAAACTCCAGTACTTTGGCCACCTGATGCGAAGAGATGACTCGTTGGAAAAGACTCTGATGCTGGGAGGGATTGGGGGCAGGAGGAGAAGGGGACGACCGAGGAGATGGCTGGATGGCATCACTGACTCCATGGACGTGAGTCTGAGTGATCTCTGAGAGACTTTAATGAATAGGGAGGCCTTCCGTGCTCTGGTTCATGGGGTCACAAAGAGTCGGACACGACTGAGCGACTGAAATGAACTGAACTGAAGGGCTCCCAGTAGTTTTGAAAAACTTGTCAGCAGGTTTTATATATAAATGACTGTTTCCAAAAATAGGCCACTCCTTTTTTTTTTTTTTTAAATGGCAAAATAGCTGACACAGTTCTAAGAAAGGAATACAAATTTATTATACTGTTTGTTCTTAATTTAATACAATTTAAGTCTTATAGTGAAATCAGAAATTTTTTATCCACTAATTTATGTCAGTATCAATAAAGGAGTACACTAACAGAGGATTTCAACTGTGAGAAAAACCAAGCAAAGAGAGAGATGAGATAAAGAAAAATGTATAGCTAGTATGATGATAAACTGGGAGGAAATCTGTCCTAGAGTGGTTTGCTGCTGCTGCTAAGTCCCTTCAGTCTTGTCCGACTCTGTGCAACCCCATAGATGGCCTCCTACCAGGCTCTTCTGTCCCTGGGATTCTCCAGGCAAGAACCCTAGATGAGTTGCCATTTCCTTCTCCAATGCATGAAAATGAAAAGTGAAAATGAAGTTACTCAGTCGTGTCTGACTCTTAGTGACCTCATGGACTGCAACCTATGAGGCTCCTCTGTGCATGGGATTTTCCAGGCAAGAGTACTGGAGTGGGGGTGTCATTGCCTTCTCCAAGAGAGGTTTAGGAGTGATTATTTGTTGCAGTTTTTTTGAATAAATATAGTCTTTTATTTTATCTTCAGGCGAAAAAGTAAAATTTTCACTGGGTTTTCAGAAAAACAAAAATATGTTAAAACTATTGATTGATAATTTAAGATACAGTAAATTATAACCCACATTTTTTTTTCCAGGTAAGATGAATATAATTTCTGTGCAATGGAAGTACTAACCCCAAAGTTTAAACTAAATGCCTAGTTAGGTATTATCCATTTTTATATCTGAGAAGTTTATCTTAAAAATTCATTTATAAAATTCATGTAAATACCTAGCTTTTAAAATAGTCTTCTAACAATTTGGAAATCTTAAGGGATCACCCATTATTTAATGATTTGGATAAAATTTTAATATATATTAATTATATAATTTTAAGAGTCAGGTCTTAACTTTTTAGAACTTACACTTCAGTGGTTTTAAAGTTGGTCCCAAGTGGAATAACCTGATAATCGTTTAAACAGTATTGCTTAAGAGATGCACTTTATGGTCTGCTTAAGCCTTGACATGCATTTTCTTTTCTTCTAGAGTGAATCTCAAGTGGTAGTAGAATGTTAACTTTCTGAGTTTATCTGCTTTTTTGTTTTTCTTTATTCTCTCTAATGATTTTGCAATTTTGTTTTTGTTTCTGCTTCAGTCATGCTCAGTAAGAATTTCCATATAGAGTCCATGCCTCCAAAGCCTTCTAGGATGCTTAGCTTGCTTGGACAAAGTCTCCCAGGTGGAACGGAAGATTATTTCCTTGCAGATCAGAGACTTCAGCAAATTTGGGGTATCTCAAAATTAGAAGAATTTACACACGGAAATACTAGTGTTACATTTTGTAGACAATGGCCAATTCTCTGGTTTAGTAGTTGTACGATAGATTTTATTTTATTTTATTTTATTTTTTTGTGCAATAAAGTTTTATTAAAGTATGAAGGAGACAGAGAAAGCTTCTGACATAGGCATCAGAAGGGGGCAGAAAGAGTACCCGCTTGTTAGTTTTAGCAAAGAGTTTATATACTTCCACCTAATCCAAAGAAGGTCTGGAAGTTGTAAAGACCTCACCAGACCTACTACCATAATTTACATTTTAAGATAACAGAATTAGCCAGAAGGTTTAATCCAGAGACTGTCTTCAGGCAGAATACATTATTGTTATATAATCCTTGTAAAGAGCAGGTCTACTCCATAATTTACAGAATTAGCCAGAAGGTTTAATCCAGAGACTATCCTCAGGCATAATACATTGTTGTTATATAATCCTAAGGAATGTAGAGAAATAAGTTTGTCCTTTCTTCCTCCTTGAGAATTCCAGACCGCTCTCTCCTTGGGGATCCCTAGACTTCTTATCAACCTGCCTAAGAAATGACTGTCTCACAAAGATCCAGTGTCTTTTAATTTCATGGCTGCAACCACCATCTGCAGTGATTTTGGAGCCCAGAAAAGTAAAGTCTGACACTGTTTCCACTGTTTCTCCATCTAGTTGCCATGAAGTGATGGGGCCAGATACCATGATTTTAGTTTGCTGAATGTTGGGATTTAGGCCAACTTTTTCACTCTCCTCTTTCACTTTCATCAAAAGGCTCTTTTATTCTTCTTCACTTTCTTCCATAAGGGTGGTGTCATTTGCATATCAGAGGTTATTAATATTTCTCCCAGCAATCTTGATTCCAGCTTGTGTTTCTTCCAGTCCAGCGTTTCTCACGATGTACTCTGCATAGAAGTTAAATAAGCAGAGTGACAATGTATATCCTTGACATACTTCTGTTCCTATTTGGAACAAATCTGTTCCATGTCCAGTTCAAACTTTTCTTCCTGACCTGCATATAGGTTTCTCAAGAGGCAGGTCACGTGGTCTGGTATTCCCATCTCTTTCAGAATTTTCCACAGTTTATTGTGATCCACAGAGTCAAAGGCTTTGACATAGTCAATAAAGCAGAAATAGATGTTTTTCTGGAACTCTCTTGCTTTTTCAATGATCCAGTGAATGTTGGCAATTTGATATCTGGTTCCTCTGCCTTTTCTAAAACCAGCTTGAACATTTGGAAATTCACAGTTCATGTATTTCTGAAGCCTGGCTTGGAGAATTTTGAGCATTAATTTACTAATATATGAGATGAGTGCAAATGTGCAGTAGTTTAAGCATTCTTTGGCATTGCCTTTCTTTGGGATTGGAATGAAAACTGACCTTTCCCAGTCCTGTAGCCATTGTTTAATTTCCCAAATTTACTGACCTATTGAGTGCAGCACTTTCACAGCATCATCTTTCAGCATTTGAAATAGCTCAACTGGAATTCTATCACCTCCACTAACTTTGTTCGTAGTGATGTTTCCTAAAGCCCATTTGACTTCACATTCCAGGATGTCTGGCTCTAGGTGAGTGATCACATCATTGTGATCATCTGGATTGTGAAGATCTTTTTGTACATTTCTGTGTATTCTTGCCACTTCTTCTTCTTTTTTTTTTTTAATTAAATTTATTTATTTTTTAAATTACAACACTGTATTTGTTTTGCCATACATTGACACGAATCAGCCATAGGTGAACACAATCCGCCAATGCCGAAGCCCCCTCCCACCTCCCACCCCACATCCTCTACTTGAATCATCCTGTACGATAGATTTTAAACAGGAGGGAAAGGGTCAGGGCACACCCTTTAAAAGAATGACATAGTCAAGTGTATGTGTCTCTGTGTTAGTTGCTCAGTTGTATCTGTTTGTGACTGCATGGACTATAGACCACCAGGCTCCTCTGTCCATAGAATTCTCTAGGCAAGAATACTGGAACAAATATTCATTCTCTTCTGCCAGAGGATCTTCTTGATGCAGGGATTAAACCCATGTCTCCTGCATTGTAGATTCTTTACCATCTGAGCCTCTAGGGGAAGCCCTGGCACAGTCATAGGACATAACAAGGACTGCTTAAAACCAACTAGGTCCTAACTGGTAGATGATTTTACTTCTAGTAGACCTAGAGCCTAAATATGTTCTTATTTAAATACATTAGAATGTTCAATGACACAACCACCAGTGCCATGACAGTTATGAGACCAATCATAAAGGTCAAAAAGTGGGCAGTGGCCGAATTTCTGAAATTCCAACTCCTTCCCTGAAATAACTGAAATAATCCTCCTCTGCATTAGCCTATAAAATTATTCAGTTCATAAAAAATAACATGCCTTCTGAAATGGCCCACACTCTGTCCTTAGAATGCGTCTCTAAATAAATCCACTTCTTACCTATACCTGTGTCTCTCATTGAACTCTTTCTGTGATGAGACATTAAGAACCTCAAAATCATTGGGAACAGCTGTGATGATTTCTTAGAATCAGACAACAATGAAGTTTGCTTGATCAGTTGACTCTCTTTCATGTATGACTTCTTTGTAACATGCAGGGCTGGTTTAATATTTTACTCAAAGTAATGTTATCAAGTACATAGCCTAGACACACCCACAGGCAAGGCCAAGACCCTTGTTTCAACCAGGGAGGTTCTTCAACTGCCTGAATTCCTATATCCAACAAGGAAACTGATGCTGATACTGGAAAAGCACATGTTTTATTCAATGACAAAAGAATGGATAAGTGGGAACTTACTTCACAAATTAACTTCTCAACCAGATTTGGATAGAAACACTATATGTATACACTATACATAGCCTTTCCTGGTGGCTCAGATAGTAAAGAATCCGCCTGCCAATGCAGGTGACCAGCACCTTATCCCTGGGTCAGGAAGATTCTCTGGAGAAGGAAATGGCTATCCACTCCAGTATTCTTGCTTGGAGAATCCATGGGCAAAAGAGCCTGGCAACTACAGTCCACAGGATCTCAAACAGTCAAAAATGACTGAAGTGACTTTGGCATACACACAAAAGGGAAGTGAAAGTGTTAGTCACTCAGTCATGGCCGACTCTTTCTGACATCATGAACTGTAGATGACCAGGTTCCTCTGTCTATGGAATCCTTGGGGCAAGAATACTGGAGTGTATTGCCACACCATTTTTCAGAGGATCTTCCTAACCTAGGCTCTGAATCTGTGGCTCCTACTTTGCAGGCAGTTTCTTTATTGTTGAAAGTCACCAGGGAAGCCCTATAGGGTTGAGGTAAAAGGAAACAGTTTGAAAAGAGTGGGGGTAGTCTTTATGAGAAATGGCAACTCACTCTAGTATTCTTGCCTGGAGAATCCCAGGGATGGGGGAACCTGGTGGGCTGCTGTCTATGGGGTCACACAGAGTCGGACATGACTGAAGCGACTTAGCAGTAGCAGCAGCAGCAGTAGCAACACCTGACAACAGGCAGTTTGGACCTGGAATTGAGGTCCTTGTATGGTCGTTTCCAGTTGTCATCATAGAATTGTCAACTCTTATGGTGCTGGTGGGTATGTCATTTAGCATGCTAATTATTACAATGCGCATGTAAAGAGGCTCAAGGTCCACTGAAAGTCATGTCTTCTACCATCTTGGGCCTGAAAACTGAAAGTGTTAGTTGCTCAGTTTTGTCTTTTCCTTGTGGCCCCATCGAGTGTAACCACCTGCCAGGCATCTCTGACTATGGAATATTCTACAGGCAAGAATACTGGAGTGGGTTGCCATTCTCTTCTTCAGGGGATCTTCCTGACCCAGGATCAGACCTTCATTTCATGTCTCCCACATCGGCTGGCAGGTCCTTTGCCAATAGAGCCACTTGGGAAGCCCTATCTTGGGCCAAGTAGGTTCTAAACAGTTTTTGTATCTTTCTCTTTGCAGCTTCTTCCTGAAACTTAGATAAAGAGCAATTGGTTTCCAATGGAGAGAGGAACAGGGATTTGATTCTGCGGCTACAGCCTTGGTAATAGTAGAACTTCTTTCAAATTTGGAGTAAATTCTCTCAAAACTTAGCACTGCTTTATTAACTAAGTTTATGTAATATTCTAAATCCTTTGTGGTCATTTCCACAATCTTCATAGCGTCTTAACTAGGGGTACATTCCATTTCAAGAAACCACTTTCTTTAGTCACCAACAAGAAGCAACTCCTCAACCATGAAATTTTATCATGATTGGAGCAATTCGGTCACAACTTCAAGTTTCAGTTCTAATTCTAATTGTCTTTTATTGGTTACTTCCTCCACTGAAGTCATCCATGAGGGTTGGAATAAATTCTTTCCAAGCTTCTGTTGATATTTTGACCTCTACCCATGAATCATAAATGTTCTTTATGGCATCTAGAGTACTAAATCCTTTCTAGAAGCTTTCTAATTTCCTTTGCCCATATCCATCAGAGGAATATGGCAGATCTAGCTTTTCAAAATGTATTTTCAAATAATAAGACTTGACATCCAATATTACTCCTTATTTATGACCCATAGAATGGTTGTGTTACTAGGCATGAAAATATCAATCTCATTGTCCATCTCCAACAAAGCTCTTTGGTGACCAGTTACATTGTCACTGAGCAGTAATATTTTGAAATGAATCTTTTTATTTTTTTCCCCTCAGCAGTATTTCTTAACAATTGGCTTCAAATACCCAGTAAACCATGTGTTAAACAGAGGTGCTGCCATCTAGGCTTTATTGTTCCATTTATAGATCACAGCATAGTGTATTTAGCATCATTCTTAAAGGCCTTAGTACTTTTAAAATGGTACAGTAACATTGGTTTCAATTTAAAGTCACCAGCATTGTTGGTTCCTAACATAAGTCGAACTGTCCTTTGAATTTTTGAAGGCAGACACTGATGTTTTATCTCTGGCTATGAAAATTCTAGATGGCGTCTTCAAATAGAAAGCTATCCCATCTACATTGACAATCACCTGTTTAGTGTAGCCACCTTCATTAATTATCTTAGTGAGATACTCTGTACACCTTGCTACAATTTCTAACTCAGAGCTTGCTGCTTTACCTTGCACTCATTTTATGAAGATAGATTCTTTCCTTAAACCTCACACATCATCTGCTGGTTTAAGACTTTTCTTTAGCAACTTCCTCACCTCTCTCAGCCATCGTAGAATTGAAGGTAGTTAGAGCCTGGAGAATCACAGGGATGGGGAAACCTGGTGGGCTGCCGTCTGTGGGGTCACAGAGAGTCGGACACGACTGAAGTGACTTAGCAGCAGCAGCAGCAGCAGCAGAGCCTGGCTCTGGATTAGGCTTTGCCTTAATGGAATGCTGTGGATTATACACTTTTCTATTCAAACCACTAAAACATTCTCCATATCAGCAAAAAGGACATTTTGCTTTATCATTCATGTGTTCCCTGGTGTAGCACTTTCAATTTCTCTCAAGAATGTTTCCTTTGCATTTACAATTTGGCTGACTTTGTTGCAAGAAGTCTAACTTCTGAAATACTTTCCCCACTAAACTTATACATTTATAGCTTTTGACTTTGTGTGGCACCTATGATTCCTCCTTTCATTTGAATTCTTCAAAGCCATTTTTTAATGTAATTAGTTGACCAAGTTTCAATGTTTCTGTCTTTGAAAACAAGGAGTCTGAGGAGAGGGAGAGATGGGGGATGTCCAGTTGATGGAGCAGTTAGAACACAAACATTTATCAATTAAGACTATCTTCTTATATGTGTACAGTACTTGGCACCTGAAAACAGTCATTATAGTAATATCAAAAATCACTGATCACATATCACCATGAGACATACAATAATAACTAAAAGGTTTGAAATATTGTGAGAATTGCCAAAATGTGACAAAATGACACCTTTGTGAATCATTTGTTATTGTGCTGGACTCTGTAGATTTTTTTAGTCTGGAAATATCTATTATTCAGATCTGGGAATCATGTTTTGTTAGTACATAGATAATAACCTCATTTTATTTTTCCCTTCCCTCTTCCTGAAATCTAAATTGTGTTAGTCAAGTGTAGCGATATAATTTTCTTAGCATTTCCATATAATTTTTTTCCTGAGTGATAATTTCAAGTTTACAGTTTACATTTGCTCCTTATTTATTCACTTATTTTTAAATTTTAATGTCTTTCTTTTTTATCTAAAGTCTTCAAGAAAAGTGTTAATTTCTTCTGGATGAAATATCTTTTTGAGTGATTTTAAACTTCTTACTGATTCTTGTAGTTTTCTCTTTTTTCACATTCCTTTCTTTGATTGTTCCTTTTCATCTGGCTTAAATTTTAGGAACTTTCTTGAAATATCAGGTGTTTATTGTGTCCTGTCATAGTTATGTGCAAGGTGCTAAGAAATTAATGGAAGATTTCTCTGCATGTAGGCAGAACTGTTGTGGATGAGTGAGTTTTACCTTATGTTGATCAGATAAATGTGTAGCTATTTCATTGGGATATCATGAAAAGTCAGTATTTATTGGTCTTTTCTCTTCCATTTAGTCTTTTCTTTATGTGGGAATTCCTTAATCAACAGCCTGCATATATATCTATATCTATATCTATCTATCTGTCTATCTATCTATCTATCTATATCTGTTTTTCTCTGTTCTGGAAGACAATGTGAAAAATAAGAAAATGAGGATTTCACACAAAGATATTCACTTAATATCACCCTAATATTTGTATTTGGTGTCCATGAAAAAAGAAGCTCTCTTGATCAACCCTGTCAGAAAGCTAGCTTTCAACAAATTATAGAGGTTATATGAATTCTTACTGCTTAAATTATTCCCCAAATTAGAGATTTAAACAATAATGATCATTTATTGTCTCTTTTGGTTTTGGTAGATCTAAAATTCATAAACTGCTTCTCTGAGCAGTTCTGGCTAAGGGTCTCTCAATGAAGTTGTAATCTCATAGCTGCCAGGCTTCAGTCATCTGTAGGCATCACAGGAGCTTGGAGGATCTACCTTCCACGGTAGTTAACTGACATAGTTAACAAGTTGGAACTGGTCATTAGTGGGAATCTTCCATCTCTCTCTAAAAATGGCATGCTTCCAGGCCTGCTGGAGTGTCCTCAGAGAATGGACTTTTCCTATAAAATTATACAAATTATGTGTGTGTGTGTGTGTATATATATATATATATATATATATATATATATATATATGAAAGTCACTCAGTCCTGTCTGACTCTATGTGACCCCATGGACTGTACAGTCCATGGAATTCTCCAGGCTAGAATACTGCTGTGGATAGCCTTTTCCTTCTCCAGGGGATCTTCCCAACACAGGGATTGAACCTAGGTCTTTCATATTGCAGGCAGATTCTTTACCAGCTAATTCACAAGCGAAGCCCAACACTACTGGAGCAGGTAGCCTATCCCTTCTCCAGCAGATCTTCCCAACCCAGGAATTGAACCGGGGCCTCCTGCATTGAAGGTGGATTCTTTACCAATGGAGCTATCAAAGAAGCCCTATATACATACAAAATCAGAAGTCCTCTTAGATAATACTATATTGCTAGCATCATTGTTCAAGTGGTTCCAGGTTTAGCTATTTGGAGCTCTTTTAGTTGGCACATTTGTCCTTTTGATATCCTTTGTATTTTCTTTCTCTCTTTTTTGTTGACCATTTTCTTACTTTCTGACATTTCAAATTTCTCAAATTGATATTTATATATCCCCTATCCCAATCCTAAAATCAGCCATTCTCAAGACGACCTGTTTCTTTCTATTGATGAATTCTATTATAAACCAGGAATGGGGTTGTGTGTGTTCACTGTTGTTGGTGAATTATCGCTACTGGGCCCTTGTGGCAGACAGAACTAGAATGTATATGCATGTATTTTAACCCATGCAGACACACACATCTATCATGATTACTTTATCAATCTATCTAGAATTACATTAACCATGGTTTATAGTGATGCCCCCCCAAGTAATCACACACCGTATGGCTCATTCTGGCTTTTTCCAAGGTATTCATTTCATAATACAGAATCTGAGTATAGACCCTAGATTCAAGGCATCTCTTTAAGTACCAGAATTCAATGAAACAATTTGACTGAAGAAGTTCAAAATCCATCCTTAGAGAAAAGGTCATTTTACATATTATTTATTTGCTTAATGTTTTATTCATATGTTTTCTCCTATGCATGGTTTTCTCTAGTTCAGCTGTCTTTTTAGAGATTTGGAGGAAATGATAATAATAGATGATTTAGTTTAGTTGAATTTCAGTATTCTCAATTTCAAGTGAAGTCATTAAAATTAACATGCCCAGTTAAATTCTAGTGTTTTAACATCAGTGGTACTAAGCTGATTAAGATTATTAATATTTTATGAAATGATATCCCAAGTGTCAGAGTATAATAGAGTTGCTTAGCATTAGTCTCTCCTGTAGAATTTACCTTTGCCATAGTGAACAATTTTAAAAGTCAAATCTCTAAACACAAACTTTTGTAAGTAGTTTTTATATTCACCAGCTATATGTGTTCCATCATAACAATGATCTAAGCATAAAGCTTGCTTTATAATAAGTAGAAGGAGCAGCTGCTTTAATTACCATGGAGTCTCAGTGGAAAATTACAGTGGCCCTCACTGGAAAAGAAATGAATAAAGGAGCATCATTACCATCCTTATAATTGCACCCTAATAACCTTAATCTGAAATCTGAGAAAAAAATGTTAACAACTTGCATTAAGATTTAAAATTGTGTTAAAATATAAATAGACATAAGATATGCCTTTGAATTTTAGTTCATGTATACTCTTAAAAGCAAATAGTCACTGAATATTACATATGATATTTTCCCTTTTGAGTATCTAGTACAACGATATTAAATAACCTCACCTGCTAAAGGAGAAAACAAATTCTAGAGACACTGAGTAGGGTAGGAAAGAGTCCAGCTTAAAGCCTCAGACTAACTTAGCATACACAAATAACCCACTATTATAAAATTGAAAAAATAAATCTCCTTAAGCCTCATTTCCTTTATTGGTAAATTTAGTATGATTACATGTATTTCATGAGATTATTGTTAGAATTAAATGAAAACATGTATAAAATTCCCTGGTCAGTGACAGGTTTGATTTTTTCACTTCCCTAGGTAGCACGAGGAACAGATACTGGATAAACCTTAATCTATCATCTCTCAGTGTTAATAAAATCTTTGCTGCTGCTTCTAAGTCACTTCAGTCATGTCAGACTCTGTGTGACCCCATAGATGGCAGCCCACCAGGCTCTGCTGTTCCTGGAATTCTCCAGGCAATAACACTGGAGTGGGTTGTCATTTCTTTCTCCAATGTATGGAAGTGAAAAGTGAAAGTGAAGTCGCTCAGTCATGTCTGACTCTTCGTGACCCCGTGAACTGCAGCCTCTGTCCATGGGATTTTCCAAGCAAGAGTACTGGGGGTGGGTTGCCACTGGCTTCTCCAAATAAAAGGTTTAGGTACTTACAAAATTCTAAAAGTGATGATTCAAATAGCCCCATGGTTTAAGCCTACACTACCATGGATCCTCCAAGTGGTGTGTTTAATTTATAAGTGAAGTAGAAATTGGTGAATGCATACAGAAATCCATTCAGCAATATTATTCTTCCACTCTGCTGTTTAATTGTTGATTTACTTGTGAGTGGCCCAGAAAAAGAAAATATCGGGTTGAACTTTAATGGCTCCAGTGGTATCAAGGAAAGGTGTTGTGGAGACCTATACTGAGATGACAGGTGTAGAGCCTTGTACCAAGGCTGCAGATGTGGAGTCCTATACCAAGGTCATCTTTGAAACTGACCAAGCCCCATAGCAATTATTGCAATGAAACTCTCTGACCTAAACTATCTCCAGGCCACCATATTAGATAAAAATACCTATAATCCTAACCAATCACCAATGCCACAGTTCGAACAGGAAATTTTTGTCTTAAAGCTATAAAAACTGGTTACTAGCCCATAAAAGCAGTTGGCTCTCCCTTGAGCCAGCCTACTGTTCTAACTGTCTTCTGCTCTAATGAATTCTCTTCCTATCTCATTCTGCATCATATCTGGAAATTATTTTCCAGTCTGAGCACAGATCCCAACAGTTGTTACACTGGGACCTTTAATAGTAGCTTTGGAACTTCATGTACCATTTTTCATTTTCAAATTTTATCAGGTTGCCTGGTCCTGAAGAAGACAGGGACCAAAAAGGGAGGAAAATTATATAATTATATATAATATATATACATATTATCCATGAATAAATCTATATACATGTTATATATAACAAAAAAGAGACAGACTGAGAGACAGACAGAGCAATTAATAGAACTCCATGGTACTGGAGATGACTCTTGAGAGTCCCTTGAACAGTTAGAAGATCAAACCAGTCAATCCCAAAGGAAATCAACCCTGAATATTCATTGGAAGGACTGATGCTGAAGCTGAAGCTCCACTACTCTGGCCACCTAATGCAAAGAGCTGACTCATTAGGAAAGATCCTTAATCTGGGAAAGATTGAGGGCAGGAGGATAAGGAGGTAATAAGGGATGAGATGGTTGGATGGCATCACTGACTCAATGGACATGAATTTGAGCAAATCCAGCAGATGGTGAAGGAGAGGGAAGCCTGGCATGCTTCAGTTCATGGAGCCACAGAGTCAGACATGACTTAGCAAATGAGCAACAATCATTCTCCACCCTTCGAATGACTGAGTGTAAAAATTCCATTCTATAAACTTGTAAGTATTTTATTTCTAAGCATATTTTCAGAAGCATATATTCAAAGTTAGAGTTACCTATCAAGGTATTGTTTGCAATCTCTTTATCTCCATTTAGATTTTCTCCAGTACATGGCCATTACTTTCATTTTTAGAAATGCAGATTTTCTGAAAAAGTTTAAACAATAGAATTTAACCAAATCTTATCAAATTTATACATGTAGATATCATTATAATCACATAGGTATACATTTTAATTTGTTCCTACGAAGGTTTTATCCACAGAAATCTTAAGATTAAAATGACATTTCCTCCCAAATCTTAAAGATATGTCTTATATATCTTTGAAATATTTGTTTTAGAAATTACATAATTGTGTGTGTGTGTGTTTGAAAATGCCAATGCATGTAAACAAATTTATTTATGGAAGACACATTATGATCTTAAACTCCAAATATTTGCAAGTGCAAATATTTAAAAGACCACAGTTGCAAGAATTTAATCATAGTAGGTTACTTACAGCTGTAAATGATTTTAAATCTAGCCCCTTTTATAGTAGCTCCTGTCTAGTCAAGACTATGGTTTTTCCAGTGGTCATGTATGGATGTGAGAGTTGGACTGTGAAGAAGGCTGAGCGCTGAAGAATTGATGCTTCTGAACTGTGGTGTTGGAAAAGGCTCTTGAGAGTCCCTTGGACTACAAGGAGATCCAACCAGTCCATTCTAAAGGAGATTAGCCCTGGGTGTTCTTTGGAAGGAATGATGCTAAAACTGAAACTCCAGTACTTCGGCCACCTCATGTGAAGAGTTGACTCATTGGAAAAGACTCTGACGCTGGGAGGGATTAGTGGCAGGAGGAGAAGGGGAAGACAGAGGATCAAATGGCTGGATGGCATCACCAACTCAATGGACGTGAGTTTGAGTGAACTCTAGGGGTTGATGATGGACAGAGAGGCCTGGCGTGCTGCGATTCATGGGGTTGCAGAGTTGGACACGACTGAGCAACTGAACTGAACTGAACTGACTGAAAGCAATAAAAGCATATAAGCAGAAGAATCCTGTGATGATGATATAACAGTATGAACCCATTTAGATAATGCTTACATTTTAAATAATATCTTTGTATGAGTTTGAGTAAGCTCCAGAAGTTGGTGATTGATAGCAAAGCCTGGCATGCTACAGTCCATGGGATCACAGTCGGACACAACTGAGCAACTGAACTGAATTGATGAGGCATTGTATTTGATTATATGAGATTATGTGCCTTGGAAATACTGTTTCATCTTTTTCTCTGATTGTCTGTTTCTACACTTGTTTTCAACTCTTGCCTAAATTAACCTCTACATTATCTTACTGTTTGTTAGTCACATCACTGACCAAATTGCTATAGGTGGGATGTATTATTTCCTCTCAGAATACTGACCATTACATAATTTTCCTGTGATAATTGGAAGTAATCTCACACTGTTTCAATATACCTGATCTTTTAAACTTACTGGTAAGCTTCCCGTTACTGTATAGAGCAATGTCCTCTGTTCATTTGTGGACAAGTGTATAACCACTAAATGATAATTATCATATCATTCTGTTTCTATAGAGATATACCTCAACAATGGTTGTATAACATTCTTGTCTTTAATCACAAGAGTTTTGCAGGTGGCACTAAGTGGTAGAGAATCTACCTGCCATTGTAGAAAATGAAAGAGACTTGGGTTCTTTCCTACTCCCCTGAAGTAGGAAATGGCAACCCATTCTAGTACTCTTGAGGGGAAATTCCATGGACAAAGTAGCTTAGTGGGCTATACAGTCCATGGGACAACAGAAAGTCAGATGCAAATAAGCACAGCACAACACCATATTCACATCCTTACAGCTTTATACACATGCACATGCATGCACACGTGTACACACACACACACACACACACACACACACACACACCCCTCTACATGATTTTGCAACTTGAGAGAGAAGTGTAATTCTTCAACTCTGCTCTTGACCTTAAAATTGGAAATTAAAGTAGCATTGTTCTTTTCAGCAAACTACTAAAATGCTTGTCTCAATAATATACGGATGTGTAACAAAGTACCCCAAAGCTTAAAAACTCAATTTTATTCATTTGCTCATAATTTTGTGGGTCAGCACTTTCAATTGGAATTAGTTGATGTTTATTCTGCTAGTCACTCTTAGCCACCCTATGTGGCTTTGATATCCTGGGGCTTAACTGGAAATGTGTGATGTAATATGGCCTCATTTATTCACACATCTGGGTTGCATCTGGCATTGACTGGGCCATAGAATCCAGCAGGCTGGAACAGGCTTCTCACATGCTGGGGGAAGGGTTCTAGTCAGCACTATGAGAGGGAGTACCCCTATGTAAGTATGCTTCAAGTTTCAGCTTCTAATAATATCTACTAAGGTGTCATTGGCCAAAGCAAACAGAAAGACCAGTTGCCAGTGTGGAAAGATACTACATGTGGATGTGGTAAAAGACAACTTTATTAGAGGACATTAATATATCAGTGTCCTATAAGCATGATTATATCAGCGTCCTATAGGCTTTCACATAGTCATATGGTAACAAGGCAAAAAACTTCAAGGGAAAAGATCAGCAGATTATTTTTAAGTCAGCATGTTGCACTCATTGTTTTAGTGACTTCAACAAGGTCTAAAATTATCCCTTCAGTGTTTTCCTGACAAAAGGTGTTATGAAAACACTGAGGAGCTGAATTAGGTTATATTTTTCTCTGGGTTGATGCATATTTATCAAAGTCAGAATTCATTAATAAAATCAGGATGTCTATTGGGAATTTTATAGAAAGAACCACAAATTTGATCTAGCCTAATATTAGGTACAGAGAAAGCAATGGCACCCCACTCCAGTACTCTTGCCTGGAGAATTCCGTGGGCAGAGGAGCCTGGTGGGCTGAAGTCCATGGGGTTGCCAAGAGTTGGACACGACTGAGTGATTTCACTCTCACTTTCCAGTTTCATGCACTGGCAAAGGAAGTGGTAACCCACTCCAGTGTTTTTCTTGGAGAATCCCAGGGACAGGGAGCCTGGTGGGCTGCTATCTATGGGGTTGCACAGAGTCTGACATGGCTGAAGTGACTTAGCAGCAATATTAGGTAAGGGGCTTCCTAAGTGGGTCAGTGGGAAAGAATCCAGGAGCCATGGGTTCTGTCCCTGGGTTGGGAAGGTACTCTAGAGGAGGAAATGGCAACCCACACTAGGATTCTTGTCTGGAAAACCCCATGGACAGAAGAGCCTGGCAGGCTAAAGTCCATGGTGTTGCAAAGAGTCAGACACGATTAGCAACTAAACAACAACAATAATATTAGATAAAGATTACTAATTTAATAATAAACATAGCATCCCTTATGGGATCAGACCTCTCATATTTGATTGATTAATCCTCTTCATACTTCTGGACAAAGTTGGACTGCACATGGCTTTATTTAGGTAAGTGATAACTAAACATTTTTACCTTACACTCTGCTATTAAGAAACAGTTTTGAGTACTCACTCTAATGTCCATATTAATTCATACAATACTGTACTAATATATTTTAAGTATTATGAAGCATACAGATATCTTGTAAAACAGGTTAAAATGAAACAATAATAAATATGCATTAGTGTGATTCCAGTGTTTTTTTTCCTGTATTGCACTGGACAGGCATGCTCATTTGCCACTTATGAAGGCCATTAGCATGGGCTTTGAATTTTTATCAATAATCCTCTGAGTTTGCACAGTTAGCATATACATAGTTAATAATATATTAAGATATATTGGATTGACCAAAATTTTGTTTGGATTTTTCCATAACAAAACACAGAAAAACCCAAATGAACTTTTTTGGCCAGTTCAAAACATAACTCCTGTTCTGGTTTAAGTACAGGAGGTTGATGAGACTGTTACACTTTTTAGGTGATGCTACATAGCTGTTCTTGAAACTTAATATTCATTATGTTTTGATCTCAAAAATTAATTCTAGTACTGCACTTCTCTCTTTGACAAACAATTGTGACACTTACTATAGCTTATGTCCTATAAGTTTTATTTACCACTATTGCAACATTCCATTAAATATTTTTATAAGTTAAATTACTAGTTTAAGCATGTGATAGAATGCTCAATGTAAAATTGTAAATATGCTGAAACTCTGACACTTATTCCTTCTTGCCAAAGAAGTTGTTTAGCAGCTATGCACAAACCATCAGGGATGTGGAATATAGCTTTTTAATGTTGATTAATCCAAAGGTTTCCAAAGTATAATAAGGAAGCACTTTGCAGATTAAATTGTCTTTCACACATATAACAAGGTGTTGCTAGAACAAGTATTTTTTTGCCAGTCTAATTTTTAAAACGTGGTATTTGCCAAACTGTAAATGCTTGCAACTCAGAGCCCTGTGAAATATGTAAAACAATTCTAATCTTTTCCCAATTTGCAGAAGAAAAAAATTGGCTAGTTTGCTTCTCAAAGTAGCAGTATTTTTTTAATATGATTAGTTGTTTCAATTTATTTTTGCACAGAAGGAAACAGCATTATGCGCAGATGTTTTGTTAGAGCCACATGCTTCAAAACATAATATATTTTATACCATACTCAATATTTATTTCTATATTCTGGCTTCACTTTAAATTAAAGAAAAAGAGTGTCAACAATTGTATCAATTTTTTAGATTACCTTGTTACGAATGATTGCATGATACATAGATTATTTGACTCTGAACTAAGTAAACTTGTATATTAGTTATGAAAATGGGATATGATTTTATCAGGACAGGAAAACATACATGTATCTGTAATTTGATGGGAGGATAATATACATGCATGTGTATATATCTATAATGCATATACATACAGATTATATATAACTAATTAAGAATTAATTACTTGATTCATAATAAATCCAGAAAAGATAGCAATGACAAAGAAAATTCAGAATATTTCATCAATGTAAATTTGAAACTGAATGGAAGCACCCATTAAAATAATTGTATATGTCATGTTATAAAAATTGCCTCTAAGAGATCAATTATTTTCAAGGAAGAAGGCAGGCAGATTATAAGGTGCTTTTGAAAATTCAAAAATTATATTTCATTAAAATACCTTAAATACCAACAACTTTGTTTTCTAAGTAATTACATGGCCTAAAAACCAAAATGCCAGAGTAAATAGAAATTAGGAAAGTATCTGCAAATCTTCTCTGTTTACAATAGGAGTACATCTGGATCAACTCATCATGTGTCAAAAATGCATTTGATACTCCTGACACACGAAACATCATAGCTTAGCCTGCTGCTGCTGCTGCTGCTGCTAAGTTGCCTCAGTCGTGTCTGACTCTGTGCGACCCCATAGATGGCAGCCCACCAGGCTCCCTGTCCCTGGGATTTTCCAGGCTAGAACACTGGATTGGGTTGCCATTTCTTTCTCCAATGCATGAAAGTGAAAAGTTAAAGTGAAGTCGCTCAGTCGTGTCCGACCCTTAGCGACTCCATGGACTGCAGCCTACCAGGCTCCTCCATCCATGGGATTTTCCAGGCCAGAGTACTGGAGTGGGGTGCTATTGCCTTCTCCAATAGCTTAGCCTAGACTATACTAAATGTACTCAGAGAACTTGCATTAGCCTACAGTTGAGAAAAACCATCTAAAACAGAAAAAAAAATTATAATTGCATTGAAAATCTCTTGTAATTTATTGATTACTCTAATAGAAGTCAGAAACAGCATTCGTATGGGAAAAGAATATTTCTAAGGGTAAATTTTGTTTTTGCTTATAAGTGTATTTGTTTTTGACCTTCTTGATACAGTGGTTGACTGGGAGCTATGGTTCAGTACTGCTGTCCAAAATTGTATCACTACTCTGAAGAAGATAAAAATTCAAACTTTGAAGTACAACTTCTATTGGACACATATCACTTTCACACTTTTGTAAAGTTGCAAAATTGTAAGTTTATTTTTGTAAATCAGGGACATCTGTAGTAATTTGATTTAGAACATAGAAAAGAAAAAGTAATGCTGTGATATGATTTTTGTTAAGATACCACTAATGGCAAAGACGATGAAACTGAATGGTTCTATGAAGACCTACAAGACCTTCTAGAGCTAACATCGTTGTCATCATAGGGTATTGAAATGTAAAAGTAGGAAATCAAGAGATACCTGGAGTAATAGGAAATTTTGGCCTTGGAGTAAAAAATGAATCAGGGCAAAGAATAACAGAATTTTTTGAAGAGAATGCACTGGTCTTAGCAAATACTCTCTTTCAATGAATACACATGGACATCACCAGATGGTCAATACCAAAATCAGATTGATTATGGTCTTTGCAGCTAAAGATGGAGAAGCTTGATACAGTCAGGAAAAACAAGCCAGGAAACTGACTGTGGCTCAGATAATGAACTCCTTATTGAAAAATTCAGGCTTAAGTTGAAGAAAGTAGAGAAAATCATCAAGCTGACAATGTTGTCTGAGGAGGCCTTTTCAAAAGGAGAGAAGCAAAAGCCAAAGGAGAAAATGAAAGATACATCCATTTGAATGCAGATTTCCAAATAATAACAAGGAGAGAGAAGAAAATCTTCTCAAGTGAATGATGCAAAGAAATAGAGGAACGCAATCGAATGGGAAAGACTAGAAAGCTCTTCAAGAAAATTATATATATCAAGGGAACATTTCCTGCAAATATTAACACAAAATGGACAGATTTGGTATGGACCTAACAGAAGCAGAAGATATTGAGAAGAGGTAGCAAGAACATACAGAAGAACTGTACAGAAAAAGTCTTCATGACCCAAACAACCACAATGCTGAGATCACTCACCTAGAGCCAGATATCCTGGAGTGTGAAGTCAAATGGGCCTTAGGAAGCATTACTATGACCAAAGCTAGTGGAGGTGATAGAATTCCAGATGAGCTATTTTAAATCCTAAGAGATTATGCTGTGAAGTGCTGCACTCAATATGCCAGAAAATTTGGAAAACTCCCCAGTGGCCACAGAACTGGAAAATTTCAGTTTTCCTTCTAATCCCAAAGAAGGGCAATGCCAAAGAATGTTCAAACTACTATATGATTGTGCTCATGTCACATGCTATCAAGGTAATGCTTAAAATACTTAAAGCTAGGCTTTAATAGTACCTGAACCAAGAATTTCCAGATAGAAAAAGCAAGGTAATTTCAGGAAGAAAAAAAAACAAACAAACAAAAAAAACATCTACTTCTGCTTCATTGGCTACACTAAAGCCTTTGACAGTGTGGATCACAACAATCTGGGGAATTCTTAAAGAGATGGGAATACCTGATCACCTTACTTGCCTTCTGAGAAACCTATATATGGGTCCAGAAGCAACAGTTGGAACTGGAAATGAAACAGACTGGTTCAAAATTGGGAAAGGAGTTTGACAGGGCTCTTTATGGCCATCCTGCTTATTTAACTTATATGCAGAGTACATCACACAAAATGCTAGGTTGGATAAAGCACAAGCTGGAATAAAAATTAATGTGAGAAGGCAGATAACACCACTTTACTGGCAGAAGCTGAAGAGGAATTAAAGAGCCTTCTGATGGTGAAAGAAGAGAGTGAAAAAATTGACTTATAACACAACATTCAAAAACTAAGATCATGGCAATCAGTCCCATCACTTAATAGCAAATAGATGGAGAAAAAAATGGAAACAGTGGCTGATTTTATTTACTTGAGCTCCAAAATCACTGAAGAAGGTGAGTGCAGCCATGAAATTAAAAGATGCTTGCTCCTTGGAAGAAAAGCTATGACAAACATAGTATCCTATTAAAAACAGGGACATCACTTTGCTGACAAATGTCTGTATAGTCAAAGCTATGGTTTTTCCAGTAATCATGTGTGGTTGTGAGACTTGGACCATAAGGAAGCCTGAGCACTAAAAAGTTGATGGTTTGAAACTGTGGTGCTGGAGAAGACTCTTGAGAATCCCCTGGATTGCAAGGAGATCAAACCAGTCAACCCTGAAGGAAATCAACCTTAAATAGTCATTAGAAGGACTGATGCTTAATCTGAAACCCTAATACTTTGGCCAGCTGATGCAAAGACCCTGATGCTGGGAAAGACTGAGGGAAAGAGGAGAAGGGACAACAGAAGATCGGATGTTTGGATGTCATCGTTGACTTAATGGACATGAGTTTGAGCAAACTCCAGGAGATACTGAAGGAAAGGGTAGTCTGGCATGATGCAGTCCATGGGATCACAAAAATTGGGCATGACTGAGTGACTGACAACAGCAAGAGAGTTTATCCCCCATGGCCACAATAAATTTTTAATAAAATTAAAAAAAAATGTAGATTTAGAATAGCTATATGGATATGCCATTGTTTCTGTTTGAGGGGAAATGCGTTTCTTTCTTAAGGAGGTAGATTTACCAAGAGTCTATTATAGCTTAATCTTAAAGACCCATCTTAGCATAGGCTCCTTTTTAACAATGCTTTCATAATGTCATATCTTTTTATAAATGTTAATCTGACAACAATTGGTTGGAATAATTTTCTCTTTGTATTAAGCTTTCTGTTCATCACAATTCCCTTCTAATGGGTGACACTGAAGACACCTTAGGCAGTTTTTGGATCTAATAATAGGAAAATGAATGGAGCACATTTGTGTGGGGCAGTGGATGATGTTTATGTGGTTCACAGGCAGTTCCATGTCCAGTTAATTACTGTCCTCCTCTCCACTGAAGGAATGGCTTCTAGGCATATTTCTATTATTTACAGTGCTGACTGTTCCAGCCTAGTGAATGAATTTTCAGGGTGAGAGAACCAATTACAAGAAGAAAATTTCTTATGATATAAGTGGTGAAACATAAACAAGATTAAAAATATATGAAACCAGAAATTAGTCCATGTAAATTTATATGTAACAGTGCGAAGCAGATAATTATAATAGCATTTAAAGCAGATAACTGCCAAATATATTACTAATTTGCATTTATTTTGTGTTTATTTGTCAGTTTTTTAGAATGTGTAACTTTTATCATATATCTTCTCACTGCAAATAAATATATACTTGAAAATTAGTTTTTGATTTTTTTCCCCAAAAGACACCTCCAATTTTGTAATCCTCAATCTCCAGAAAAACTGAATGCCTTCTGTGATATAAAGTATCTTGTCACATTTCTTAATTTAAAAATATGTCTTCCTTGTAAGCATTTCAAAATGTGTGGAGGCAATTGTCCTGCAACAAAAAGATTGTTAAACAGTTTATTCCTAAAATTATACAATATATGACATGCTCAGAATTCTTTTCCCAGTATAAATTATAAAATAGTCAGTATGTTATATTGTATACCTTATACCTTCTCCCTAAGCAAAATATTAACATTTTATTATGGAACTATAGTGTAAACCATTTCATTGTGTTTAAGGGTTTAATCTTCTTATATTTATCTAAAAGTAGCTTTTTTATGTTTAAAATTATTTGTATTATGTGATCAATTGTTATGATTTTGTTGCTAATATAATTTTGGTTTGCACACACACTTGTATCTCTGGGATGAACCGAATAGTCTAAATGTAATTTGCTCAATAATTTTGATGTTTCTCCTAAACTAATTTAGAATCTGTGCATTTGACTATATATGAACTATGCCTCGACAAAACAGTGAAGCAACTGAAATATCAAAGAAAATAATTTTGATGTTTCTGTTTGATCTGTTACCTTATCATACAGGCAGAGCTTATTTCCTTACCATTCTTGTTTTCCACCTCATATAAATTAAAACAATCCACTTTGTGAGTTCATCACAATATGGACTTAAGATATGACATGCTATATGTTGTTGAATGGCATGACCTTTAAAATATCTTTCAGTGTTAACAATCTAAGGGGTTAATAGTACTTCCTAGAAGCATGACAAACAATTCACTTCATTTTACAGATGAGGAAACTGAGGAAAAGTAAGTTTGATTAATTTGCCTATAGATACATAGCTAACAATTTTGAAGTTCAGAGTTTAATCCAAGAGCATTATTCCAGAGCCTCTGTACAAACCATCAGTCCTGAAGTTCTTGCTTCTGTACAGACCGTGCCCATCTTTTTATGTCATTTAATCACTGTTATTCTTCTTTTCTATCATCACCCTTTAATTGAAAAACACTGTCAATTAATAACAACCATTGTGTCATTCATTAACCTTCCATAGCAGCTGGGTAAATGTCGTTCTCTGATTTTTAACTGTGGGGGCCAAAAGTGATCAAACATCCCTGTTACTGTGTTCTAATATGCATAACTTAGTGTGCTCTGAGGCCAGGCCTGTCACAATGATCAACAAATGACCGGGTTTAGCAGAGATATCAAGTCAGGCTCGTTCCTAGAATAGCGGATCTCTTCCAATGGATGACTTGGCTCAGGATTCCCATTTGACCTCATCAAAATTGTTAATATTACACTCCCATTTGAGATTCTTTCATCCCGCATTCCTTCTTTCCCTCTTTTCTTCACAAGGCTCAGAGCTTGCATCTTGGTCTGCCAGCTCTCTGAGTTTCCTTGGGCTATCTCTTCTTTTGTCCTATGGGTGTTTTCCTTAGTAAATTTCTTGTATGCTTGATTTCATATTGATCTCTGTTTTTGTGTGCATGCTAATTCACTTTGGTTGTGTCCAACTCTTTGGACACTATAGACTGTAACCTTCCAGGCTACTCTGTCCATGGGATGATTCTCCAGGCAAGAATACTGGAGTGGGCTGCCATTTCCTCCCACAGGGGATCTTCCAGATTCAGAGATCGAATCTGTGTCTCCTGTGGCTCCTGCATTGCAGGCAGATTCTTTACTGCTGAGCCATCAAAGAACCCCCTCTGCTTCTTGGATGACTTTAAACAGCATATATTTTTACAAGTGTTCTTTAGTTTCACTCTGCAGCATGTCACTCCAACAAAAATGTTTCATGTATATGTATTAATCACTAAAGTAATTTTTCCCTGTCCATTGTGACTTCTAACTATAAAGCCATATCAGAAACTTATGAGACCTGAAATCTGACTTCTAGTAATGCAAGCTATACTTTTAAATAGTTTACATTTCTCATTGAAAAAAATATTCATAGAGACAATCAGCCAAAGTTTATTGCTGCAAAAGAAAATTGGATTTTACTTTAGAAATCACTTTTAAGATATCATTTAATACTTAAACTTAGACAAGGTATTGACTATTTTACTGGATAATTTTACCCTACCATTGCATTACATTTAAGCACGTCAAATCATGGAGCATGTATATATAATATACTAACGATACTGTGTGAGGTAGAAAAATAAAAAGATGAGTAGACGATATATGAATGAGATGTTTCTAATGTCCACAGAACTCCCAAAATAGTGAATTATGCAAATGTGCATGTAATTAATGAAAGTGCAAGTTAATTAGGATAGTGATGGTAGACAAAAAGGAAGTGGGAAGATATATGAAAAGTTTAATGTAAATATGAATATAATATAATATTGTTTCCTGGAAGCTTTAAGTTTTCTGTAAGATGACTTTTCTAATTTTCTGTAAAACTTTATTTTAATGGCTTGATACTTTAAAAGTTAGAGCCAGTTAGGTTGGAGGAAAGGCTTCAAAAAGCATGCCTGTTCAATATCATGATATATTTATTTCCTCAATTAAGGGCCTTAATTAAGGAAGCTATGACAAATAGGTGAATGGTCAGAGAATTAATCCTGAACTGAATATTTATGGCCACAAAAGTCTCCCAAGCAAATTGTATGTTAATGTTCATCCTTCTTCAAGAGTACAGGGTAATTTAAAAATATCGTTACACTCTTTTATTCTAATTCTTCTCTTGGAATGCAAAACAGTGGACTCTTTTAAAGGAGCTGGAAGCAGTGAAACCATTACACAGCATTTATGTTTTGGCCAGCAATTTTCCTTTTCACAAATCTAACTCTTTATAAATGAAAGGAATATGAAAGAAACATTGTAGTACAATGGCCAAATATCTGTATATAATTTCACATCTCTTTCTTCAAAACCCATTGCACTCCACTGCCACTCCACTTGCAAAATACATTTATCTTCTTTGTGTTTCTTCACACCAAGTTAAAGATCTGGACACAATATGCTGCTGCTGCTAAGTTGCTTCAGTCGTGTCCGACTCTGTGTGACCCCATAGACAGCAGCCCACCAGACTTCCCCGTCCCTGGGATTCTCCAGGCAAGAACACTGGAGTGGGCTGCCATTTCCTTCTCCAATGCATGAAAGTGAAATTTATTGTTATTAATTTTCTTACATAAAAATTTTTATGGTATCAAATGTATCCCCAACTAATAATGTATAACCATGTTGATATTATTTCTTCTAAGCAGGATCGGGATAATTTTCCAAATATTATTTTACTTATCTAATTCAAATTTGCCATTAATTATACATATGAATTTTAAAAATTTGAATATAAATAAAATAAAATTTATGAAAACATAAGACTATTTCCATCTTCTAACAAGTTT
This sequence comes from Nanger dama, assembly GCA_917880005.1. Taxonomy (NCBI): domain Eukaryota; kingdom Metazoa; phylum Chordata; class Mammalia; order Artiodactyla; family Bovidae; genus Nanger; species Nanger dama. Next base: position 42,322,688 of record CAKJTW010000005.1, read on the forward strand.
ATGCTCTTAAGGTCTTGATCCAACACCCATATTCATAGAAATCCAGTTTAACACCAATGTGTTTGAATTTGTGGTATGTTGGGTCATTCAATCAGTTCCTGTTTTGTTAATTCAGGAGTTTTCTTCTCTTGATACAGTGATTTATTCTATCTGCTCAAAGTTTGTGCTTTTTATTTTTATTTTCTATACCTCAGAATTAAAATTAATCATATGAGAAAGATAGGAAGTGAGTCAGAAAGTCTTTTTTTATTCTTTTCAATGTAAACCTCCAAAATGTCCAATCCCTAAAATTCACTAAAGAAGCTTTCATTTCTTGTCTAATGAGATATCAAATAATGAATTCCAAAGTCATTAGAACAGACATGCAAAGTGGGTTTATAAAAATCTACAGGGAAAAATTGTTATGTTCTTAGGGGAAAAAAAAAAAACTTCTATAAGATAGGACCACTAAACATGTTTCTTGTTAATGTCTGAGTTAATCATTATGTTGCTAATCCCCCCTTCCTCTGACCTTGGATATATATTGTTATTGCAGAACCTAGCACCTAATGAAGGCACTTGAAATTCACCTTGATAAACATAACATAAATATAAAACTGACAGGGTTACCTGCTCTCCCATAGCCTACAGAGAAGGAAAGGCAGTTTCTTCATTCCACAGCCAGTTTAGCAATGATTTTTAGAATAACTTCCGGTTATAGAATAGGATTATTGATAGACACTATCAAATAGTTTAAAATGTAATATTATAGCTTTCTATTTCCATTTGCTGGTCATGTGAAAACATCTGTTTAAACTTATACAGATAGTATAGATAATTCATTTTCTCAGTATTTTAGTAACCCATGTACATTTCATATTGCCATGATCTCGCTTTCCTTCTCTATTTTTCTATTTCATCTTTTCTTAATGTTCTTTTCTTCCCTACACTTTCCATAGCCATCCTGTTAATTTTCTTTTCATTCATCTTTTGTCATCCTCCCTTCCTTTGTTGCTTAGGCCTTCTGGCTTTTTGTGTAATTCTTCATTCTCCTCCATATCTTTCATTTCTCTGTTCCCCTGACTTCCCCCCTTCTTTTTGTTTCCCCTCTGTTCACATTTACACTTTTCCAGTGGCAACACAATTTTTCTTTTATCAAAGTGTAAGTACCACATTAAAATTTTATTACTGGTAATATAGTTAATGTGAAAATATAGATTACCTATATATATCACAAAGTAATTCTATGTAGTAGTCTATAAAGAATTGCTGATTTAATTTAAACATATTAGCTATACACCAATTGTGTTCACCTATAGCTGATTCGTGTCAATGTATGGCAAAACAAATACAGTATTGTAATTAAAAAAATAAATAAATTTAATTTAAAAAAAAGGAAACTGAGCTCTTTTTATGCATTTAGTGCAGAAGTGATCATTACTGAATACCTAAAAGTCATTCACAGGAAGAAAACAGAATTACTAACAATAAAATCTTCACAATGCTAGATATTGTTATCTCTTTTCCTTTTTCTATTATTAGAAATGTCACTTATTTATCAATTTCTACTTTTATTGATAGATTAATATCAATATTATTATAAAAAGGAGTTAATCTTCTAATAAAGGAAATTTATTTTTTTTAATAAAGGAAATTTAATAGGCAGTTCCTAAATTACCTTTATAACAGTCATACATGCCCTTGGGGTATTCAACATTTGTTTTAACATTGAGCACTTGCTAAATGAGAAAATTCTATATGGCACCGGAGATGCAATAGTGAATAAGATAGGATAATTTTTCTGGAGGGTTTATAACCTAACTGAGGAAGATGGACAAGTGAACAGAGAATCATAACATAACATAGCCTGATGTGATAATGAGAAGTCACAGAGCTCTCTGGAAGCCCATAATATTCTTCAAACGCAAAATGTTAGAAAGTTCCTGTAAAACCTTCAGAAGACGTGATTCTTTAATTTTTCAGGATGAAACATTGTTAATGCAGTGAAGAGACAAAATGAGGTGAAGGTGCAAGTGAGGAACACTCCAGAAAAGAAAACATCACCTTTTCTAAAGCTCAGAGACAAGAAAAATTCTAGGAAATGTTTATAATATAAACATACTATAATGTACATGCTTTAGAACATAGTTTACTAAGTCTGAGACATGAGCTGTGGAATATGTGATTAGAGTAGGGAGAAAAACAGTGGTTCAACAGAAAGGCCTGAAGGCAAACAAGAATCAGATGGGGAAGGGCTTTGCATGGCATTGGAAGGAGTTTGAACTTTATCCTGAAAATCTGAACCATTGTGGAATCCTAAGCAAAGCAATGCTCTGATCAAATTTGATATATTAAACAACAAAATGTGGAGAATGGATTGTAGAGGAAACATTTAAGGCACAAAGGCCAGTTAGAAGATGTTGCAAACTATTGAACTGTCGTGTTGATGGGTTCAACTGTTGAATGAGCCACACAGTGCAAGATGCAATCAAAAATATTGATTCCCTAGGATAGTAGGGATTTCAGACAGATTTATGAAAGGGAAGACAAGTTTGGCTTTTACTTGGATGAGGTAATAAATAAAGCAAGAGTCAAAGATAATGAATGGGTTTCTGCTTAAGGCAATTGACTGTATCATAGTGCTCAAATCATGGGGGCAAATCAACACTGCCTTGATAGGTGGTGTTGCTGTTGTGTGAGGAGTTTTTTTAGGTTCTGCTGATTTTATGGGACTTTTGACTCATAGAAGCGGACCTATCCAGCAATGAGATAAGTGTGGCAGGAGGTTTCATTGTTGCTGTGTTTTTACTTCCTACATTCTAAGTCCCACTGTCTTTCCATCTTAATTCACTCCTTTGCTTCCACAGAGATTTCTGTCAGAGTCTAAAGTAGAAGTATCTGTGTAAGAAAATGTGTGCAAATTGGATTGTTGGAAGAAGCAAGATAGAAAGGGGGACCTTCAAGACAGGAAAGGAGTAATCTACTGAACCCCTATTTGGTGGGAGTCTGACTTGCAATGTTACTCTGGGAGCTGGCTGGACATTAAAGGGAAATGATGCATTACCTTAAGAGGCTCTTTCAAAATTTATTTTGCTTAAGAGCAGCAAGAAAGCCACTTAAGCACCTCATTCAAAAAACTAGTTGAGCTCCAAATACAGGTGCTTATGACTAAATGCTACCAATCCTCCCTGTTTGCTAATAAATATCTTATATTCTTGAGAGTCTCCAGAAAGATGCTGCCACCCTCCAAACATCACCAGAATAATATAACGGATAACGACAATAACAACAACAACAAAATGCTCTAAGATTCAGATAGGATGGGTTTTAGTTCAGTTCAGTTCAGTTGCTCATTCATGTTCGATACTTTGTGACCCCATGAACTGCAGCACGCCAGGCCTTCCTATCACCAACTGCCGGAGTTCACTCAAACTCACGTCCATTGAGTCGGTGATGCCATCCAGCCATCTCATCCTCTGTCATCCCCTTCTCCTCCTGCCCCCAATCCCTCCCAGCATCAGAGTCTTTTCCAATGAGTCAACTCTTCTCATGAGGTGGCCAAAGTACTGGAGTTTCAGCTTTAGCATCATTCCTTCCAAAGAAATCCCAGGGTTGATTTCTTTCAGAATGGACTGGTTGGATCTCCTTGCAGTCCAAGGGACTCTCAAGAGTCTTCTCCAACACCACAGTTCAAAAGCATCAATTCTTTGGCACTCAGCCTTCTTCACAGTCCAACTCTCATATCCATACATGACCACAGGAAAAACCATAGCCTTGACTAGACAGACCTTAGTCGGCAGAGTAATGTCTCTGCTTTTGAATATACTATCTAGGTCTAATTTAAATTGTTTTTAACCTAACGTATCTGAAGTACTAAGAATTCTATTGCACTCCTAAATATAGAATAAGTACATGTGAATGTGAATTTCTGGAAAATATTTTTGCTAAAAATATGTATATTAATATTTGATGAAAAAGTAGTTGAATTTGGAAAATGAGGGTCTGAATTTTAAGACTCCAGATAGACAGCAGACATTTGCTTTGTTTAATTTTTGTGGAAGAAATACTTCCCTAATCTAATGGTCACATGAAATGTGCATGTCTTCCACATTTGAAGGCATGATTTTAGCTCCTCTGGCACCCTCTCCATTTCCAAGTGAGTTTCCCCAATCTGTGCAACTCATAGGTGAGCTCTCAGTGTACAGTGATTTCCTAGGGCTGCCATAACAAAACACTTAAATAACAGAAATTGTCTCCCAGTTCTGGAGGCTAAAATGCTGAGGTGCCAGGGTAAGTTCTTCTGAACACTGTGATAGAAAATCTCTCTGCTTCTCTTAGTTTCTGGTGGTCTGCCACAACTTTTAGTATTTCTTGGCTATAAGTTCATCACCCCATACTGCTTTTGTGCACACATGGCATCCTCCCTACATGTGCATGTCCGTGTCTTTGTCCAAATTTCCCCCTTTTTAAATACTAATCCTATTGGCTTGGAATCCACCCTAATGACTTTATTTTTAGCTTGATTACCTCTTACTTCAAAATAAGACCTTACTTCAAAGTAAGGTCACATTCTGAGTTACTGGATTCAACACTTTGTTTTTTTGGACGCTACTCTTAATACAATATAATCAACTCATAGCACAAAGATATACTCAATGGATGAGAGGAAAACATCTCTGATGTTGAGTTACTGTCTTTCTCCCAACATATTTTCTGTTGGTCCTTCCTCCCCAACCAATAAGAGGAAGGAAGATAAGAATCTTGGCCAGTTGTCCTTATAATAAATTGTTGTATCTATCTTTTTTTTTCAATATATAGAAATGTATTATCCAACCAGGAATTGACTCCATACCCCCTTCAGTGACATTGCAGAATCTTAACCATTGGAGTGTCATGGAAGTCCTTGACTCTACTATTCTAATGACAATATTTTTTATCCCATGAAAGCATTAAGGCAGAAGATAGAAAGCAAAAATTGAAAAAAGAAAATCATTATCACTACTCTAACTCTGCGTTTACTACTCTTCTTCCACTTTAACAGACAACTGAGGTGCTCTCTCTCTTCTCTGCTCTTTACTAGCCATGTGGCTTTAGTTTGCTTAACATTTCTGTGTCAGTTTCTTCTTCTGTAAAATGAAAATAATGCCAATATATGCCACACAGTGCAGACTTGAGAAGTAAATGAATCTATATATGAAAAAGAATTTAGGATTACACATAGAAGACTACCATCTGTATATTAGTTATTCTATGGAACGCTAAAGTTACTGTTGGAAACTTCTATCAGGGAAAGAGCTATGCAACTAGAAGACATACTTTGTTAACTTGTAAAGGGTGAGAGATTAGACTCTCCAGAAATGAGCATTTTAATAGAGAAACTTAATCTGAAGTACCTTCTAGCATTGGCTTGGGTGAAACGAAGACACTCTTTTGCTAAGCGGGACAGCAAATTTCAGGATGAAACAGAGTCATACTGGACAATAAAGGAAAAAGTCAAAGATGCCATCAGTAGTCCTTCCTCTCTGTCTTTTTTCCCAAGTGCTCAAACTTTTCTCTAAATTTGGGAGAAATTTTAAAATAATATTAATTTATGGGATTACCAATGTAATAAATTGTATAGCCCTCACATTTTTCAGCCTACTAGAATTTCAACCTTAAGTCTGCCCTTCAACCAGTCAAAGTGATTCTTCTCCCCCAAAATTGGGTATTTCTTAATCCAAGTGTTTAAGATTTACTATGGGTTGGGTTGGCACAATGGTAAAGAACTCACCTGTCAGTACAGGAGATATAGGAGACATGGGTTCGATCCCTGGGTTAGGAAGATCCCCTGGAGATGGAAATGGCAACCCACTCCAGTATTCTTGCCTGAAAAGTTCCATGGGCAGAGGAGCCTGTTGGGCTACACTCCGTGGGATCTCAGATATTTGGGCATGACTGAGCACCACCTGAGTACTACCTCTTCCTCATAGGTTATATAAGGAATTGACTTTTGGGTGATATATGTATATAATATTTGCCTATATATATATATATATATATATATATGTATGTTTGCCTTCTATATAAGACATATACATATATATGCCTTCTATAACCTTATTTGTATGACTAAAATAATTTAAAAATAAATTGCAAAACACAAACCTGGAACTCATATCATTCCCTCATTTGTAAATTAGGGATTTATTGTATAAAGTTATGCAATCAATTGGTGCCTCAAAAGATGAACATTTCACTTTATCAAATTGCAGAGGCATCTTAAAGGATTGAAATTAGATCTCCATAGCATCATAAATTTTTGCCTCCTCCTCTCATTTCTTTCTTTTCAAACTTGATTCCTTCTTTCTCACTCACTCCCTCTTCTGTTTTTTCTGTTTTCTTTTCTCATTCCCTTTCTGTAATCTTATTTAATCTTTTAATTTTCATTTAAATGTAAACTGCTATCTTAAAAGATAGCTTTGGAAACAACCTCTGAGTAGGAAAAAAAATGTTGAGCCTGTCAGGTCCTAGTCATCTCTCTGTCACTTACTAGATGCTTGACCTTGGGAGAGGAATATAATTTCTCAGGCTGCTGTTTTTCATCTGTAAAATAAAGCAGGTCGAACTAGGTGATCTTTAACATCCTTTTTTCTCCTTTAAAAGTCACAGTCTAAGTATGGTAACACTGATTTCTGAACCAGTGCCAATTAGCGATTCTATAATTCTATTTAAACCTTGGAAGATATTTGGAAGACTAGAGCCTAAATATAGATTGAATTGAAGTATACTTGTGTAATTTTCTCTGAAAATAGGTTAACAAAAATGGATTATTAAAAGCCAGGAAATATAAAAATATATGAGAAAAAATAATTTTTCTGTAAAGATTCATCCTGAAACTGTGAGTTTCACGAAGTAAAATACTTGTACCAAGGTAATTCCATTCTTGTCTTTGATTTTTATTCAATTTTAAGGCCTTGATAGCTGGAGCCAGAATGTAAATTATTAATACTAGATTTAATAGAGATATGTTGCAGAGAAAGGACCAGAATAAGATGATTTATATTTAATTGTGTTGATGTGAGTGTACTTACATTTCTTCTCTTTCAATTATAGTTCTTTTATTTCTCTGTTCCCAAATTTAAATCTTACTGTATGTGACATGCTGGTATTTGAGAGGCATTAAATGGTGGCATATTTCACACAAATAGATGGGTGGGGGAGGGCATTTAAATGTGTATAACTATTGCCCTCAATAAGTGTGTATTACAACCTATTAGCCTTAGTGAAGTATTATAATCTAACAGTTTTGCACCATGTTCACATTAATATGCAAATGGAATTAGAATACAAAGTTAGATGAAAATGAAATTTGGAAGCTAATTGACATTTTTGTTACAAAAGCTCAGAAAAGCACTATTTATGGTTTAATGGTAAAAGGTTAATGTGTCATCCTAGGGGAGGGGGCCACATCAATCTCAGCTACAGTTATTTCCCCAAGTACAGTGCTAAGCACTGTTTGTGTATGCAAGTTGCAAGCCTCCCTCACGTAGGTGGTCCCATCACTGTAAACCTGTGCTAAATTGCTACCATCCATTATACACAGTGGCTGCCTGGATGGCTGCCTGGCACAGACTTACACAGGCCATCTATTCCTGTCATAAATATGATATGTCACTGACAAAAGCTTAATTACACCATTAATTAATAGGACAATTTTCAAAATGGCTCGAAATGCAGCTTGACACTCATTAGTGCCATTTATAAATAATTTCTCCTAGGGAATAGTACTCTGAAGAACACTTTAACACAAATATAATTTTAAAGTGAAGGTATTTATAAAGCAAAATGAATACAAGTTTGTAAGCTGCTTTTCTTCCTTGCCCCTCTCTCAAATACTATGTGTTCAACAGTGGCAAAGCTGTTTTTCTTTTTTTTTTTTAATATGGAAATGATTGTTACAATTTTGCTACAAAATTTCCCATTTTGTTTGTTTTGTGCTCACTTTAGAAATTTGGGCACTTGTTTTCATCTTTTAAAATCTGAATTACTTTTTTAAAAACACACCATGTTTGAGATTTTAAATGCATTAATCTCCAAACAGGTTTCTAAATATTTATTGGCATGAAAAGCATCTTTTTGCTTCCCTCATTTTTCCGTATCTTAGCAATGCCATGTGTGACAAGAAGGAAAATCAAAAGTGTGAATTTCAGTGGGGATCACAATTTCACAATTTGTTTTTACTCATCCAGCCTATGATTTCTTGATTTACTAAAATGTTGTCACATTTCTTTTAATTCAGCAACTCGCCAACTCACGGCACTTTACTATAATCTGTGATAAAATATAAGATATCATTTAATATTAAAGCATCATACCCCCAAAAAAATTCCTTTTGACAGAAAACCCAGCATGACCTAAGTTGTTTAAAGCTCCAGCATACTGTGCATAATTAATGCCCTCTTTGTTACTATTTGTTTTTGGCTACAGTAGTTCTATGTTGACTGCACTATATAATGGTAAACTGGATGGGTTTCCAAGGTTAAAGCCAAACTGTTTTCTCCCAAAAGATAAAGGAAAGAATTAAACATCTCAGATAAGAAACTGCAACTGGAAATCAGAGATGGGTGACAGAATAAGACCTTTCTTTTTTAGATGTAGACGATGATGTCAATATATCCAAATGTGACTGGGTTATTGACTGTTTCTTTTTATCTCAAGGTGGGCCAAGAGATAACAAGGCAGGATCACAAGCTGTTACCTATAATGTTGCAAAAGGCCTTAAAGAGTGATTCCTGGCAGTTTAAGGAGGGGTTATCAAATTAACTGGGAAGGCATTTCAAGTAACGTAGGCCAATTCTTTTTAGAGATTATTCTGTTCCATTAAATTCCATATCCTTCAATTAAGTTCAGTTCAGTCACTCAGTCGTGTCCAGCTCTTTGTGACCCCACTAATTGCAGCACGCCAAGCCTCCCTGTTCATCGCCAATGCCCGAAGTTCACCCAAACCCACTGCTATCAAGTCGGTGATGCCATCTAGCCATCTCATCCTCTGTCGTCCCCTTTTCCTCCTGCCCCCAATCCCTCCTAGCATCAGAGTCTTTTCCAATGAGTCAACTCTTTGCAAGAGGTGATCAAAGTACTGGAGTTTTAGTTTTAATCATTCTTTGCAAAGAACACCCAGGGCTGATCTCCTTTAGAATGGACTGGTTGGATCTCCTTGCAGTCCATGGGACTCTCAAGAGTCTTCTCCAATACCACAGTTCAAAAGCATCAATTCTTCAGCGCTCAGCTTGGTTCACAGTATAACTTTCACATCCATACATGACTACTGGAAAATCCATAGCTTTGACTAGACGGGAATTTGTCGACAATGTCTCTGCTTTTGAATATGCTATCTAGGTTAGTCAGAACTTTTCTTCCAAGGAGTAAGCGTCTTTTAATTTCATGGCTGCAATCACCATCTGCAGTGATTTTGGAGCATAAAAAAATAAAGTCTGACATTGTTTCCACTGTTTCCCTATCTACTTCCCATGCAGTGATGGGACCGGATGCCATGATCTTCATTTTCTGAATGTTGAGCTTTAAGCCAACTTTTTCACTCTTCTCTTTCACTTTCATCAAGAGGCTTTTTAGTTCCTCTTCACTTTATTCCATAAGAATGGTGTCATCTGCATATCTGAGGTTATTGTTATTTCTCCCAGTAATCTTGATTCCAGTTTGTGCTTCTTCCAGCCCAGCATTTCTCATGATATACTCTGCATATCCTTACTACCTTTCAAATTCAATGCTTTCCCAATATCTAAGTTCACTTTTTAAAAATCTCTCAATTGGATTACTGAAACAGAGTCCTGATTTTTGGATGCCAGTTATGCTTCTATACAATCTATTCCTATATTACAGCAACAACTAATTTTCTAATATAAACTGCTGCTGCTGCTGCTAAGTCGCTTCAGTCGTGTCCGATTTTGTGCGACCCCATAGACGGCAGCCCACCAGGCTCCTCTGTCCCTCGGATTCTCCAGGCAAGAAAACTGGAGTGGGTTACCATTTCCTTCTCCAATACATGAAAGAGAAATGTAAAAGTGAAGTCGTTCTGTCATGTCCGACTCTAGCGACCCCATGGACTGCAGCCTACCAAGGTCCTCCGTCCATGGGATTTTCCAGTAAGAGTACTGGAGTGGGGTGCCATTGCCTTCACTGCTAATATAAACTAGAAAACACTAATTGTTGACAACTGTAATTTTTAAAGAGAAGGGAGAAGTTCATGACCAAATTAATTTGGAAAACACTGATAATAAATCTCCCTTGCGACATCGATAATGAAAGTCAACATATTAATGACATTGTGAAGTTATGTATTAAAATATTCCATTTAATTTTATTTAACCCAGTGGTCATGTATGTATTTGATGACAGAAGGTTTGCTTTATGCTCTAAGAAATAAACTTGTTCATGACCATGTGATGCTTAGCCACAAAGGTTACCAGTTGATTAAAGAATAAATTCAAAACTCCTTGGCATTTTATTCAAGTTTTTTCTATACTATTTAATTTATTACTTGTTCATCCTCAACACCAAACTCTCTTCCTTCATATTTTTTGTTCAATTTATGTTGAACAAATACTAATACACTGATTTTTTCCATCTCTCTATTACTTAAAATTCTGTGCTTTTCTGGTGATTCAGATAGTAAAGAATCCACCTACAATGCTCGAGTCCTGGGTTAAATCCCTGGGTTTAGAAGATTCTTTAGAGGAGGGCATAGCAACCCACTCCAGTATTCATGCCTGGAAAATCCCTATGGACAGAAGAACCTGGTAGGTTACAGCCCATGGCGTCACAAAGAGTCAGACAAATCTGGTTGACTAAGCACACAACCCATAATTTTATTTTAGCTGTTATAGTGACTTGAATACAAGATAATAGAAGTTTCTGTAGTTAACAATAAATTCTGGACCTTCTTAAATCAAAGCCCATTTTGACCAGTTTATGTTCTTCTCACCTCAGAATCATAATCACAGGTTTGGAAAGAGCTTAAATGATCAGCTAATACAAACTCTTCCCTGAGCATATATGATATATAGCATCCTTCAAAACCACTGTCCTCTGACCTTTTTCCTTCTAGGTACTCTGAATCTCCATTTTGCTCTATGCTGCAAAGTAAAACCTAAAACAAAACAAAAATCAAACTTAACTACATATTATAAATAAACTCAGGCATTGTTTTCTAAGTGAAAAATTCATAAGTGTAGTTTTATGAATTATAAAAATTCATTATCCTAATTGCTTCCCCAGGTGGCACAGGTGGTAAAGAACCTGCCTGTAAGACAGGAGACTTAAGAGATGCAGGTTCAATCCCTGGGTCCAGAAGATCCCTTGGAGAAGGAAATGGCAACCAACTTCAGTATTCTTACCTGGAGAATCCCATGGACAGAGGAGCCTGGTGGGCTACAGTCCATAGGGTAGTAAAGAGAAGGACATGACTGAAGTGACTTAGCAAATTATCCTAAACACTTTGTTCATTGTCCTAGGCAATTTTACTGCTTTTTTTTTGGCATTCCATTTATGTTTCTCTATTGTATGTTATCTGTTAGTGAGTCATTGCTCCCTATTTCTTTTACTTCGGTGTGGAATAAAAAGTGGATTGCTTTTATAACACAAGGAAATGAATGTAACTTTGTTATCTGGTGTAAATTTGAGGGGGAAAGGGTATCAAATAAGTCCCTAAGCTCATCTCTCTTCTCTTTATCTCTTCCTGGCTTTGTTTTATTTTGTGTCTTAGCTGAGGTTAGTAGAAAAGGGCTTTTAGACAGGTAAGAAGATAAAGATGGCACATTTCAAAATCTTAGAACTATAGACTCTCTTATTGAAGCAGAAAAGACTTAAAGATCAACTTTCAATAATCTCCAACATAGACTTCTTTATTTCTAAGGAAATATGAAGGATGTAATGGGTTTCATGAGCTATTTTAAAAATTAAGACATTAAAAATTTCTGTAAAAAGAAAATGGCACATTTTACATGATCGGCACATTCTGACATTAAAAATACATGTATACTTTCACAATTATGGTTACATAGTAAGTTCCCCCATAATTTTCATATTTTTGCTGTACATTGTGAAGTTATGGAGAACCAATCAATATTGTCCTGGTGAACTTTGATCTTCAGTAGTAGTTTGCTATAACATGCTCTCATTTCCTTTCAATTAATTTTGTACAGCAGGGATCAACGTGTTTTGACCTTAGTCTTCAATGAGGAAGACATGAAGATTGATAATGTGTTTAACTTTCACTAGGCACTTACACTTGCTAATCTTAATTATCAAATAGAAAAAAAAGAAAGAAAAAGAAGAAAATATAATGAAAATAAGATATTCCTAAAAGCTCATCAGGTATCTTATGAAGTATAATGGATGATATCTCTAAAAACCAAGCTATACTAGATAGTTCCATACTATGGCTTGCCTATATTATGGCATTATATTGTCTTTCATGTAAAATGTCATTGGCCTAGAAGTAATGTTACTAATTTGGGGATAATTTTGCATTATTGGTTTTGATGAATTTATGGTTCTGTTACAATGCACTGGATTTAATGAGTTACAATAAAGGGGAAGAATGCTGGACTTGAAACCAGTTTTTGAATCAGCCATGTAACTAGTTGGGGCTTCCAAGGTGGCTCGGTGGTAAAGAATTTGCCTGCCAATATAGTATAGGCATTCCTCCTGAGAAATCTGTATTCAAGTAAAGAAGCAACATTAGAACAAGACCTGGAGCAATGGACTGGTTCCAAAGTAGGAAAGGAGTATGTCAAGGCTGTATATTGTCACCCTGTTATTTAACTGATATTTAGAGCACACCATGTGAAATTTTGGGTTGGATAAAGCAAAAGCTCGAATCAGGATTGCCAGGAGAAATATCAACAACCTTAGATACCACACTTATGGCAGAAAGTAAAAAGGAACTGAAGAGCCTCTTGATGAAAGTGAAAGAGGAGTGAGAAAAAGCTGTCTTAGAACTCAACATTCAATAAACTAAGATCATGGTCTCCAGTTCCAGCACTCCATGGCAAATAGATAGGGAAACAAAAGAAACTGACAGACTTTTATTTTCTTGGGCTACAAAATCATTACAGATGGTGACTGCAACCATGAAATTAAGACATTTCGTCATTGGAAGAAAAGCTATGACAAACTTAGACAAGATATTAAAAAGCAGAGACATTACTTTGCTAACAAAAGTCTATCTAGTCAAAGTTATGGTTTTTCCAGTAGTCATGTATGGATGTGAGAGTTGGACCATAAAAAAGCTGAACCCTGAAGAATTGATGCTTTTGAACTAGGGTATTGGAGAAGACTTTTAAGAGCCCCTTAGACTGCAAGAGGACCAAACCAGTCAGTCATGAATATTTATTGGAGGAACTGATGCTGAAGCTGAAACTCCAAAGCTTTGGCCATCTGATGTGAAGAAGTCACTGATTAGAAAAGACCCTGGTGCTGGGAATGATTGAAGGAAGGAGAAGAGGATGACAGAGGATGAGATAGTTTGATGGCATCACCAATTCAATGGACATGAATCTGAGTTGATGACGGACACGGAAGCCTGCCATGCTGCAGTCCATGGGATCACAAAGAGTTGGATACAACTGAGCAACTGACCTGAACTATAGAAGACACTGGAGGTGAGGGTTCAATCCCTGAGCCAGGAAGATCCCCTGGAGAAGGAAATAGCAAACCTCTCCAGTATTCTTGCCTGGAGAATCCCATGGACAGGAACCTGGCAGGCTACAGTCCATAGGGTTGCAAAGAGTCAGACACAACTGAAGTGACTTAGCACTATGTAACTGGCTATCTTTGAACTTGATTAAGATACTTTCCATTTTACTTTCCTGAGATTTAGAATCAGAATAACAGACCTCCCCCCATAGACATATGGTATATCATAGGAAATATTTTTCTGACATTTGTGTTAGTTGTAATGTTATTGTATAGTACAAGAGGAGTTTATGGAGCTTGAAAAATAAAAGAAAGCAGATACTGAAGTATAAGCATCTACTGCAATGCAGGAGACCTGGGTTCGATCACTGGGTTGGAAAGATCCCCTGGAGGAGGAAATGGCAACCCACTCCTGTGCTCTTGCCTGGAAAATTCCGTGGATGAAGGAACCTGGTAGGCTACAGTCCATGGAATTGCAAAGAGTCAGACAAGACTGAACAACTTCACTTTAAGTTCAGTGTATTAAAATCTAGCACAATGGATGTGTTTTAGCCCTTAGGATAGAGGTTTATACTTTATGATATCAAAATTTGCTAGATACTTGATGCCCTTTTATGGTTGTCTTAGCATAAGTTTTAAACTTGGATAAAGTCATGAAAAATTAGAAACAACTAGTTAGAATTTGTAGAAACTTTTTTGTATTTTACTTAACAACTAATGTACTTTTGAGTGTCAGGGTGGGGAATGTTGAAAAAGTAACAGTTGTCACACAATTTACAAAGGAATTTAGAATGAACTATATGACCAATGGTGCTGTCAAGTTCAAGTCCATAAAGATTACATATTGTTTACCCTGAGAATATGTATATTATGACTTGTATCTGCTTGCCTATATATAAAGGGATGAGATTTATTTTCATCTTTGCAATCTTTTAGGGTATTTGCAGTGATGTACTGAACATTCTGGTTCAGTGCTTATTCAATAATAAAATTGTTCACTTTCTCTACTGCCTTTGCAGAAATGTTTCTTGAGTTTGAAGGAGATTTTGGTTTTAATTATATTTATGAAACAAATAGCAATGTTTGTGTGTGTATGTATGTGTGCATGTACTCATTTTGGAAAATATTAAGGACAAAAATAAAGATGCTTCTACATTTGACCCTTGAACAATAAGTGTTTATGGGCATCGATTCTTACACAGTAAAAATTCATGTGTAACTTGAGTCTGCACTTCATATCAATAGTTCTGTATCCATGTACTAATCCAGTTTAGGATTATATTGTACTATAGTATTTACTGAAAAAAACCCACAAATAATCAGACCTGCACAATTCAAGCCCATGTTGTTCAAGGATCAGCTCTATATCACATATATATTGCACTCATTCCAAATAGCTAATTTGTTCCATTAACTATAATATACCAAAAGAATTCATTGACCACAGATAATTAGTTAATGGTTTGATATCATACTTTTAAGGGGTATATATACAATAAAAATTATCATTTTTAACATGATATGATATATATATATACCAAATTTTACAAATATTGTCCAAAGTCACAGCTCTGATACTTCACATTTCCAATAGCACCATAACTTAGAGCTATTCATTGTTGAAATAAATTTTTGGCCCCAAATGCAGCACCTGCTCAGAGTCCCACATCAGCAATCTGAAGCTTAGATAACTTTTTTTACCTGTAAATATTCCTCTTGACCAGAAATGCAATATCTTCATCCAATCAGCCAATCCCAAAACCTTGAGCCTGCTCTGGGCACTATACACATTTCCTAGTTTCTTCTCACCCAAGAAAATTTGATTATGTGTCCCCAGACAATCAAGTATTTTCTATTTATTGCTCTTTACTCTATATCCATTATTATGCAAGTCTTCATGTCTTCTGGCCCTTGTTGCTAATCTACAAAAGGACACTGCTCATTCATTAAGTGTTAACATGAATTTTGTTCAGTTCAGTTCAGTTGCTTAGTCGTGTCCGACTCTTTGCGACCCCATGAATTGCAACATGTCAGGCCTCCTTGTCCATCAACAGGTCCCAGAGTTCACTCAGACTCATGTCCATCGAGTCACTGATGCCATCCAGCCATCTCATCCTCTGTTTGTCCCCTTCTCCTCCTGCCCCCAATCCCTCTCAGCATCAGAGTCTTTTCCAATGAGTTAACTCTTCACATGAGGTGGCCAAAGTACTGGAGTTTCAGCTTTAGCATCATTCCTTTCAAAGAAATCCTAGGGTTGATCTCCTTCAGAATGGACTGGTTGAATCTCTTTGCAGTCCAAGGGACTCTCAAGAGTCTTCTCCAACGTAACAATTCAAAAGCATCAATTCTTTGGCACTCAGCTTTCTCACAGTCCAATTCACATCCATACATGACCACTCTAAAAACTATAGCCTTGACTAGATGGATTTTTTTTTTAAGCATCACCTAAATTGTCTTCTTCAATCTTTTTAACGCTATTTGAAAATAAATTTATTATGCAATCTATCGAAGACATGTGGATGGGAACTATATCCCAGAGATTCTGGGAACTAGGTAGCAGTTATTCTTTCTGCTAAAAAGTGGAGTACATATGATGGCTGTAGGTAAAGTTAAAAATCTCGAATAAGTTGCCTCAGTTAATTGTGAGAGCTAATAATAGAACATAATTAAAAAAAAAAAAAACTATTTCTAAGGTCACCTAATATCATCATCTTGAATTAAATGCCCTTTGAAATGCACGCCAGTTTTGTGTAATAGTGTGAGACTGTAGGTCTTCTATTCTGACTAAAGAGAAAACATGAGGGTACAACTCAAGAAATAGCCAGTAATGTGTTAAAATTTCTCTCAAACATCTGATATATACAGTTCCAGTTACAAACTGTGTATTTGCCATTCATTGATCTCTTTCTCCCTCAGAATCTTAAGAAAGGAATTGAGCAGATATATCATGTCTATTGTTGTTTGCATAAGCCTTTTAAACTCAATTTACTGTTTATTTCACAATGATTTAAAACATCATTTGGCCAATATTTATTCATTTCAATTCAGATGCCATTTGCTCAAACATTCAGATATTTTCCATGACTTTCTTGCAACCAATTTTTTTTTTTCCTTTGTGCTCCCCAAGTCTCAGTTTAATTTCCCTCACACCAAGATTTAGACATTGCCATAAAAGGAAAGACAAAAGACATCCTTGGGTAGACAATCTATCATTTGAATTAATCTTACTCATACTTTTATACAGGAGTTTAAGCTTTCAAAGGATGAATGTATTTCCTTTCCATTCATAATATGAAAAGAACTATATGTCTCTGTAAAATCTCACATATATGGCCCTAAATAGTTCTTTTTTTAATGAGGTTATTATTTGGTTTAATGAGCATACTTATACACTGAGGAGTACTTTCCTTGTCATAAAGTACCATCTCACCAATTCCAGAATAAATGGATCAGCTAAGAAACTGACATCAGCAGTAGGTTGGTTGTTTTATCATAAAATTAACTTTAGCATCCAAAAAGCTTAGGCCATATGCAAAATAATTGTGTCTAAATTGCTATCTTTAATGAATTTATTTCACTATGATGTATGGCACATCAAAATTTTGTTTTCATTTTGTTCACATTTTTGGAGGTTAAAGTAGTTAAAAACAAATATTTTCTTGAAGTTTTCATTAAATGCTTGGTAATAAAAACAATGTAAGGAGATATACTTTAAAAATATAATTAGCATTAATTTAATTTGCATGTATAAATCTTGAAACATAAGTGTTGTGAAATTTCCCTACAACCTAGCCTCTATTCAGGTCAGTTGCTCTGTTGTGTCCGACTCTTTGCAAGCCCATAAATCACAGCACGCCAGGCCTCCCTGTCTATCACAAAATCCCGGAGTTCGCTCAAACTCACGTCCATTGAGTCAGTGATGCCATCCAGCCATCTGATCCTCTGTCGTCCCCTTCTCCTCCTGCCCCCAATCCTTCCCAGCATCAAAGTCTTTTCCAATGAGTCAACTCTTCACATGAGGTGGCCAAAGTACTGGAGTTTTAGCTTTAGCATCAGTCCTTCCAAAGAACACCTAGGGTGTATCCCCTGGAGAAGAAAATGACAACCCATTCCAGTATTCTTGCCCAGAAAATCCAATAGACAGAGGAGCCTGGCAGGCTACAGTCCATGTGATTTCAAAAGAGTCAGATGCAACTTAGGGACTAAACAACAACAACAAAAGAACATAAAATATTAGCTGGCCCCAGAAAAATTAAGCATTTTCAAAGCAAAAATTCCAAGGCAGGAAACTAGAAAATTTGAAATCTATTGCATGGTGCTCAGATTGGTTTATTGGTTGAGTCTATTTTATGAATTCTTTCATTTTATTTAATGTGTAATTTGAAAATTTAAAGTAAACAATAAATCAACAGTTTGACTGGCCACATGTCCAAGATGTGACATTATCCAAATTGACACTTCAAAAATATCTGTTTGGCTAGCTGATCTGATACTTAAAAATTACAATACATTCCACCTTGAAATGTATGTTACTAGAGAGTCATCCTTCTTCAAAGAAGAATGGAATGATTGGACTGGAAAGATCAATACAAGTTATCTCATTTCATCCTAAATATTTAGTCTTTTGTGAAACCAAGGGGAGCAGTAATTTTAATCTTTAATGATCAATGCCTCGTTAAATTATGTTATAGCATAATGGTAATAAAATTTATAAGTTTAAAATATATAAACCAAAATCAGAACACTTTTATAAATATGAGTATCATGCTGTGAATTGTAGCTTTAACATTTTTCTGAGCAGATGACTTTAAAATGTAATTAGATAGGGATACTTTTTATTCTGTAATTTATATGTTTCTATAGCATTAATGTAATGTTTCCACTTATTTTATAATTAGAAAAAGAGAAATGTATGGGGAACTATGTGAGTTTTACATTCTTCTATTAGCATTTCACATAGTAAAGAGCAGAAATATATAACTTTGAAAAAAAATTAGAAGTGAAAACTTTTATTGTGAGATCTTGCATTAATACTGCTTTAGATTTAAACAATCTGGAAATTCGATTTTGTAATTAGAGAAACCAGGGATTGTTCCTGAAGCTGTATTCAGTTTGAAGGTCATGTTAAGGATTCAGTTTTTACAGTAAATCTGGATTTAGCCAGGTTGTACCAATGAGAATGAGATCCATGGCCCAGAGGCAAACACTAAGGAGAAAAATAAACAGAAATTTATAAAATAAAATAAAAAATAAATCTCTGGGAGAACATGATACATTATGTTTTGACCTAAGAAAGTTTTAGAATGAAGCCTATTTGTTGAAGGACAAATATGGGAAGAATCCATGGCAAAAATGTTATTTTTTCTAACAGAAAATAAACTATCCAGAGACCTAACAAAACTCAGCCAACCACAGGGGGCCATTCAGTCTGAGACAGATTCCTACAGCTAGAGAAGCAGAACTAAAGTCAGTGAAAGGCCAGAGATCCAATCAAAGAAATGTCAGTTTGAAAAATAGTGAGGAAAAGTAGCAAGCAAGCCAGGAGTTTCAGAAACTCCTTGGCATTTGCCTGGATAAAAATGTAAAGGCTCCAGCAGAGCTTCCATTTTCTTTGTAGATGGATAGATTAAGGGAAGAACTGGCATGTAATGATAAAGCTGGGAAGATAAATGAAGAGGTGGCATTGTGATGAGAAGAGAAGGGATCCAGAACAAATATGGAGGACATGGTCTTCATTTTATAAAATGACAAGGTTAAACACACAAAGCAAGACAGGAAAGTCCTGATAGAAAATTTCTGTTTTATAAAGAATTATGAGAAAAACAAAAATAATAAACTAGAAATGGGGAAGCAATTATGGGGGAAGGAAAGTACTGAATAAAGGTGATAAGTTGAGTATCAATGAAGGGGGATGAAAACTAGAATTAGTGAAGAAAAGCAGTAATAATACCAGGCAGTGTTGACAAACTTTAAATGTGTTTTTCAAACTACATGTCTCAACACAGAGAAATGTTGCAATTATGCAAGAGAGTGTAAAAGAAGGAAAGGGAAGTACAAATTTAAGTATTTATAATTAACTTGAAATCTAAATTAGATGGAAAAGAGAATAAGGAAAACTCACAGCTAAAGAATTATGAAAAGTTTTTTTTTTTTTTTTAAAGCAGATTGATTCAGTTGGGTGTTTTGATTGGCTGAATGTTAACAGTATTTACCCCAGGGTTTAGCTGCTCCTGCTCCTAAGTAGCTTCAGTTGTGCCAACTCTGTGGGACCCCAGAGATGGCAGCCCACCAGGCTCCCCGTCCCTGGGATTCTCTAGGCAAGAATACTGAAAAAACCTCTAATAAACTCTGTAACTCAATATAGCTTCCCAGTAACGTTAAGTGAATTTCCAATTCATGATGAAAGATGTGAAGCTTCATTTGAGAACACAATTGATTGAACAGCAAATTAAACACCAAATAGAGTGCTTTATTATTATTAATACTACCACTTTTATTATTGATCCTACAAATAAACCTGTTTGAAGCTAAATTTCATGCAGAGGTATTACGATCTTGATTAATGTAATAAAACCCCAGGAAGGTGGTTGTTGTTTTTGATTGGGATCCTGGGTTTGGTGTTCAAAATAAAGCATTAGCTCTGCGATCCATTTTATGGATTTTAGACCACATAGATCTTCTTTTAATGTGAAATATATACTATATGCTATTCAGTTTCTTGCTAATGATGTCAAACTTGATTTCTCTGCATCCAAGTACTCTTGAAAGTCTGCTGATGCAGCTGATATCTGAGTTCATGAGAAATAAGTTTGATCTTGTCACCAAATTTTCCAGGATGCATTCTGCTATTAAGTCAGCTGATTGGAAATAATATACCTGAAATATACTGCTCTGCCCCACTTCCACTTCAGATTGTCTCTATTGAACAGGTTGTAATTTATGCTCAGTCTTCATCCAGAGGAGCTAGTACAGCAGGAAAAAGAGAATTGTCTCTCACTGGGGGAATGTGTTTGATTTTGAACTCACTGCACACTGTACAACAGCTTCTATGGCATACATCTCTAAGAAGCTTACTATTGGAAGGGTTTGTTTCTCTTGATGATATGATCTGGTTTGGGCTACTTGATGATGAAAATTCTCTCACATGTTAGTTTAATCCGTTGCCCTATCTGCTCAGTTCTTAACCTTTTCTCCTCACCTTATATTATTTTTTTCTTTTTTGTTTTGCTTCTCTTTTTTTTTTTCTAGTTAATTTTGTAAACAAATATCTACCTATAAGCTTATAGTACCTTAGGCTTATACTACCTTATAGTAAATCATAATATTAAATTAACATAGTTAAATTAATTCTATTTATCTATTTTGTATCATATTTTGTGTCAATTTTGGTATCATTAATCCTTATAGGATTTATGGCATATTTTATCGGTAATTTCAGGTCCTTAGTCTCCTAAATACATGAAATAGTAGTCCATTAAATATAACCTACTTGCTATTTGACTTTAAGGTGGTAACTGTGACTTGCCCTCAATCATGAATATTTAAGAAATTATGCTCTGTGAAATGAAGAAAGATAAGAGTTTACCTTATCGTACTCAGAGTACTGAAACCAGTGCTTTCCATTTTCATCTTGTAATTTCTCTTTGTAAGAGTAGACTTAGATGATTCAAGTTTTTATTTAGTCATATCTGTATGTGTAGTGGTTTTATAAGAATTTGAAAATTCAAGGCACATTGAATAAAAATAATGATATAAAATTATAGAGATAAATATAAATATCATATAAAATTTACATCTGAAAAAATGTTTAATTTTATGTGAAATTAAAACATGCAGGAGATGAGAAATCAGCAAAATATTAAAAACTTATTTTATATTTTGTTTCAAATTTATATCTAATCTAAAATAATATACCAGGAGACTAATTTAAAAACACAACTGAAACAAATCTGGACAGTTCAGTTCAGTTCAGTTTAGTCGCTCATTCATATCTGACTCTTTGCAACCCTATAAATGACAGCGCACCAGGCCTCCCTGTCCATCATCAACTCCTGGAATTCACTCAAATTTATGACCATAGAGTCAGTGATGACATCCAGCCATCTCATCCTCTGTTATCACCTTCTCCTCCTGCCCCCAATCCCTCCCAGCATCAGAGTCTTTTTGAATGAGTCAACTCTTCGCGTGAGGTGGAGAAAGTACTAGAGTTTCAGCTTTAGCATCATTCCGTCCAAAGAACAACCAGGACTGATCTCTTTTAGAACAGACTGGTTGGATCTCCTTGCAGTCCAGGGGATTCTCAGGAGTCTTCTCCAACACCACAGTTCAAAACATCAATTCTTTGGCACTCAGCTTCCTTCACAGTCCAACTCTGACATTCATACATGACCACTGGAAAAAACAGCTTTGTCTAGACGGACCTTTGTTGACAAAGTAATGTCTCTGCTTTTGAATATACTGTCTAGGTTGTTCATAACTTTTCTTCCAAGGAGCAAGCGTCTTTTAATTTCATGACTGCAGTCACCATCTTCAGTGATTCTGGAGCCCAGAAAAAATAAAGTCTGATACTTTTCCCACTGTTTCCCCATCTATTTCCCATGAAGTGATGGAATCAGATGCTATGATCTTCATTTTCTGAATGTTGAGCTTTATTTTTTTAATTTTTTACATATTTATGGTCATTTCATTTCTTTCTTCTTCTTCTTCTTCTTTTTATTTATATTATACATGTTTCAATGCCATTCTCCCAAATTATCCCATGCTCTTCCTCTCCGCAGAGTCCAAAATCCTGTTCTATACATCTGTGTCTCTTTTGCTGTCTCACATACAGGGTTATCATTACCATCTTTCTACATTTCATATATATGTGTTGGTATACTGTATTGGTGTTTTTCTTTCTGGCTTACTTCACTCTGTATAATAGACTCCAGTTTCATCCACCTCATTAGAACTGATTCAAATTGATGAGTTTTTAAACCAACGTTTGCACTCTCCTCTTTCACTTTCATCAAGAGGGAACCAACCACGTATATTTATTATTTTTTTCAGGCTTCAGGCTCCAAATTTCTAAATAACATGTTCTCAGGCTTCTCTCATGGCTCAGCAGTAAAGAATCCATCTGCCAATGCAAGAGACAAGAGTTCAATTCCTAGTCCAGGAAGATCCCACACATACCAGAGAAGCTAAGTCTGTGTGTCCCAACTACTGAGCCTGTACTCTAAATACTGACAATGGTAACTACTAAGCCTATGTGCTGCAACTCCTGAAGCTTGTGCACCTTAGAGCCTATGCTCCACAGCAAGAGAAGTCACAACAATGAGAAGCCCATGCACTGCAACTAAAGAGTAGCCTCTGCTTACTGCAACTAGAGAAAAGCCCATGCAGCAATAAAGACCCAGCACAGCTGAAAATAAATAAATAACATATTCTCTCTCCTTCATTCTCTCCCACTCACCTGTGGTGTCTCTTGCTGCTTTTTTTTTCTTCCAGTTTTAGACATTATTGTTCATTGTTTATGTCTAATATGACATTAGAAGATTAGCATTGAAAACATTTTCTCATAGCCAAATCTATATTTCCCCTTCTGTTATACTCCTGTTATAATTGGATTAGAATTTGTAGTTCAATCTATATTTGGTTTTCATATTATTATAACTTGAATTTTAGACCAACTGACATGCATAATTTATTTGCATTTTGATTTTTGGGACAGTTTTAGCTTTTCTTCATCATTCATTACTATCATTGTTCCATCACTAGTCATATCTGACTCATTGTGATCCCATGGACTGCAGCATGCCAAGCTTCATTGTCCTTCATTATCTCTGAGTTTGCTCAAATTCATGTCCATTGCTGGAAGAAGTCCACTCTAGTATTCTTGCCTGGAGAATCCTATGGACAGAGGAGCCTGGTGGGCTACAGTTCATAGCGTCACAAAGAGTTCGACGGTTGCTCCCTTCTCTTCCACTCAATCTTTCCCAGCACTAGGGTCTTTTTCAATGAGTTAGCTCTTCACATCTGGTGGCCAAAGCATTGGAGTTTCAGCATCAGTCCTTGCAATGAATATTCAGAGTTGCTTTCCTTTAGGATTGACTGGTTTGATTGCCTTGTTGACCAAAGGACTCTCAACAATTTCCTTCAGCACCACAGTTTGAAAGCATTAATTAATTGGTGCTCAGCCTTTTTATGGTTCAGCTCTCACATCTGTACATGACTACTGGAAAATCATAGCTTTGACTATATGGACATTTGCCAACAAAGTCATGTCTCTGCTCTTTTAATTTCTAGGTTTGCATAGATTTTCTTCCAAGGAGCAAATATCTTTTACTTTCATGGTTGCAGCCACCATCTGTAGTGATTTTGGAGCCCAAGAAAATAAAATCTGCCACTGTTTCCATTTTTTCCCCACCTGTTTGCCATGAAGTTACAGGACCAGATGCCATATGTTTCACTTACTAACATTATTGTCCTACTCTTTGGGACCCCATGGACTGTAGCCTGCCAAGCTCCTCTATCCATGGGACCTCTCCAGGCAACAATACTGGAGTGGGTTGCCATTCCCTTCTCCAAGGTGATCTTCCTAACCCAGGGATCAAACCAGGATCTCCTGCCTTGCAGGCAGATTCTTTACCATCTGAACCACCAATAGATGGGGAAACACTGGTAACAGTGAGAGACTTTATTTCTTGGACTACAAAATCACTGCAGATGGTGACTGCAGCCATGAAATTAAAAGACACTTACTCCTTGGAAGGGAAATTATGACCAAACTAGGCAACATATTAAAAAGCAGAGACATTACTTTCTTGACAAAGGTCCATCTAGTCTAAGCTATGGTTTTTCCAGTAGTCATGTACGGATGTGAGAGTTGGACTATAAAGAAGCTGAGTGCTGAAGAATTGATGCCAGTCCATCCTAAAGGAAATCAGTCCTGAATATTCATTGGAAGGACAGATGCTGAAGCTGAAACTCCAATATTTTGGCTACCTGATGTGAAGAACTGACTCATTAGAAAAGACCCTGATGCTGAGAAAGACTGAAGGCAGGAGGAGAAGGAGATGACAAAGGATGAGGTGGTTGGATGGCATCACCAACTCAATGGACATGAGTCTGAGTATGCTCTGGGAGTTGGTGATGAACAGGGAGGCCTGACATGCTGCAGTCCATGGGTTTGCAAAGAGCCAGACATGCCTGACTGACTGAACTGAAGTGAATATTATTTGTTCTGTGTACTATGATTATTTCAATCCCTTGTTCACTGTTTCCTTACTTGGCATTTTCCCTTTGTAGCCTAATCATGTTCCCTCAGAATATGCAATGCTTTGTCTCATTTTCTTTCATTTTCTATTCTGTTCTTAAGACGTTCCATGACAGTCTGATTCCTGATAATTTTCTTTCTTTTCCCTTTTTGTCTACCTGCTTCTAAGTTATATTTTACTCATCATTATTTTTTTAGAACTATTACTTAATGTGTCTTAAGATGAAGTATTTTTTTAATTTTTACATTTTAAAATTATTATGGGTGCTCATTGGGGTTTATTAATCTGGAAGAATTTCTCATTCACTTCTGCTCTGAGACATTTTGTTAATTTTCTTCTCTGCTATCATGTTTTTCTCAAGTTCTTTTTATTTTCCTTTCAGAATGTTTATTTTGATTATATGTTTAAAACAGCAATGTGTGATTTAGTTCACTAGTGAAATATTCACATTTTGAGTATTTTTATATATTTAAAAGTATTTTTCCTGCATTTTTGACTTTATCTAAGTTCTTATTTTCTGTTTGTGTGTCTCACTCACTTTGTTCCTTGTTTGGAATTTTTCTTCATATTAGGTGATTGTTGACTCCTTGTTCATGTATGAGAGTGAAACACTGAAATACTATTTGAAGCTCTGGGTGTGTGTGTGTGTGCGTGTGTGTGTGTGTGTGTGTGTGTGTCTCGTGGTGGAGGAGACCTTTAATGTGTGACCTGTCTGTAGGCTGATTGGGCAGCATACTGGCCGTTTCATGAATGACTCTCAGGATTGGCATTTTTAGGACTTTTCTCTCCAGCAAGATAATTTTCCCCAGAGAGAAGTTCTGCAGTTGCCTGCACTGATTATAAATCTAACAGCAGGATTTGGGAGGAGAGCAGGGGAAGCAGCACTAGCTGCATAATTTAGGATTCCTTTAAAAAAAAAAAATTAGGACTTATAAGGAAGCAAGAACAGTGTTTTAAATTGAGAGTAGGACTCTCCTGAGTGTGGGATCCCTTTGACTACACAAATCCCTTGCCTCTGATGAGAACTCAGAAGGAACAAACAGCAGGGCAGACTTCTCACTGTTGAGTATTCAGATTTTCACATAATCACTGTGGTTACTTGATGTTCAACAGACCAGAGGTTTTCTGTTTCTATCTCTCCAGAGCTAACTCTCCTGTTTCCTACTGGCAAGTGCCAAGGATCAAGTTTTGGTTAAAGAGGCAAATGGAGGGGAAATATTCTGAAGCCTGGTGGTCTTTATAAAGTCTTTCAATAAATGATTCAGCTTTCAGTCCCAGAAAGATGATTTTAATTCACTCACTTAAACAGAAATTGAACTTTTACTTTAACTTAGTGTTAAAAGAAAAACAACTACAATATTTGTCTTTAAAAATGTATTCCATTTTACAAAACTATAATATTTCTTTTTGCAAAATAGTTTATTTATCTCCCTCTCTATTCTTTGATCTTCTCTAACTGAAATAATGTTTAGAGAATATCTAAATCACTTCCTTTATTTTATAAATAAATAATTAAAATAGTTAATTGAGCAGAATTCAATTGACACACACAGCAAAAAGAATGTCACGACTTTTAAAGATTATAAAGAATATGGTATCTAATGCTTGATTATCTATCATAACAGGTACACCTATTATGTAACATAAAAGGTACACCTTCATTGAAAATTGTAGACATCAGAGAATGTTTGTCTACTTGAAAGAAAAGCATACACACACAAAAAAGCAATGCCTTTTACACTATAAGAATTCAAAAATCACTTTTGATTGATAATAGGAAGTCAGGATCATGGGTTTAACATTATATTCTGATGCAATAAAATGAACATTCTAGAAATTAATGCTTAATTTTTAATATACAAATAAATTTATTCTTTTATAAAAATAATGAGTAAAAACAAATTATTTTAAAACAGTTTATATTTACTGTGTGTTTGTGTGTTTTTATAAATATTTGAATTATTATCTCTAGTTCACACGTACAGAAAATTCTCACTGTGACATAATATATATTTTACTAACAACTTTTCCAAAAATTCCAATAATGAATACCTATCCCTTTCCAGAATAAAATCACAACAGCAATAATAAAACAATGACATTAGCTGAGTTAACAAATTTAATTTGATTTTATGAATATTTCTTTATATACTTGTAAAACCTAAATGAGCCTAGACAGAATATCATCGTTCATTTTATTTGTAGAGTATAAATATTTAATTCTTGTATTAAGCCTTAGATACTGAAAGTTTTTCTCTGAAACTATTGCTCAGGAAAACAATGTATGCTTCTCAAGTCTTATTATTTTAGCATTCAAGTTCAATTTACATAAGTAATCCAGGTAAGTCAGTCTTATTCTTGAGACTGCCTTATTGTGTTTCAGTAATAAAAATAATTATTCATTTTGCAGTATTTTTTGAAGCATGAAGACCAAGGTAGAAGTTCTTGGCATTTTCTTTCCACTATTTTACGAAGTTTTTTTCCATGTACAAAATTAAATCTAGTGCTTTTTTGAAGTCAAGCCTTGCATTGCTATGTTATTTTAGAAAGAATCTCAGCTGGTGTTTGTCCAGTGGGATGATCTGGCATTGCAGTGTTAAAAATGAGCTATGACAGGTGATCTTAAACACTGATAGACGAAAAAGACAATTTTTGTTGTGAGTTTATCTTTTATACACATGCAACTCAAAAAAGGATTTCCACCTCAAATTTAAAATTATATTTTTATCACATATTTGACAATGTTTCCTTTTCCATCTCATCAGAGAAAAAAATCTTCTTAATTTAATGCAGCACTACTTTGGGTTTTGTGGTTAAAATATGCACCATACTCAGTTGCTTACTTAGTTGCAAGAATATCCCCTATTCCTATCTCACCAACACATATGGAATTTATGTTGAAGTAACAAAATATAGATATGGCATCTTAATTAGCACCATGGCTCCTTTTAAATTTTCCTAAATTCTTAGTGTTGCATTTATGGTACTTACAAAAATATGCTGAATGCTGTAAAAGTTATTTAGAAATTATTTTAACATTAGAAATTTAGCTGCATAAATCACCACAAAATGAAGGATAGATGAAAGAGAAGAAGCTAATATATATTGAATTATTATTTGGTAGTATAGCCTTCACATAAGTTATTGTATTTTATTTTTATTAAATCACTTTGAGAGAGAGATTGTTGTGATTATTATAATTATTATTGATAAAGGAAATAGAGGCTCATATAAATTAAGTAATGTGCACACATAAACAGAGGGAGCAAAAATCATGTCTAGATTGCAAATCCAAGATATTCCAACTTTGAAGCATGGCATACCTTCCAGTTAGAATGTTGAAGGATGGTGAAGAGGAATAGAAAGGATGAGTTTGGAAGTTTAAGAAACAATTAAAAAGGACTCAAAAAGGGGACATAAGAGATCAGATGATTATGACATAAATATGGTAAGATCTGGCTATATAGTGAAAGAGAAGTTTTTTTATTTTTTTTTAATGATGCATTCTTCAGCAATATGAGGAAAAAGATCTGTTTTAAAGTCAAAGGAGGTTGTTATGTATTAGTTAGGGCCAGAAGATAGTTGGCAAAACTTTCAAACTTCTCAGTGGACATCTGCTACTATGCTGCTCCAAATACAACTTTAAAGGAAAAGTTTTTTTTTTCTGCAAGACAAAAGACATGTTAGAGTATACAGAAAAACTAGAGAGAATGGGCTCAGTCATCAGACAGCATGACAGATTAACCTGATTTAAACAGAAGTGGGAGTCCACTAAGTCTAGTACAACTATATTCATCCCAACTTTAAAGAGTGTATATATTTCACTTATTCAGTCAACAAAATGTCAAGTGAATAGTATATGTCATTTATTTATTCAGGTTCCAGTAAATGGCAGTTCGCATACTATATAAAAATACTTTGAATAAACATATTTCAAGTAAAGGAACTGATTCAAAGATGTATACATGGTGTGTGGGAAAATAAAGTAGTCTAGTACTAATACTAGGAAAGATTTTGCTAACCCTAAGTCTAAAGGACCAAGAGCAGGGAAGGGTTAAAGGAAACAAAATGAAGGAAAGTCTGTCTTAAAAGGAGCACTGACCTTCACTTGAGACACAGCCAACTAAAGTGGTCTCTGAGGGAGGTATATTTTCGGGAATTAATACTTCGACCTAACTTTTCTTTTACTCTTTTGTCTCCTTTAGTGACTCTCCATTAGCTGAATCCAACTGGAAATCTAAAAAGAAAGAAAATCTATTTGTAGAAAGCATGCTGAAGATGCATAGGGTACAGGGAGGTAAACAAAATATATCTAGAATAGTAACTGTGCCTATCATTGCCATGTCTGTTCTAAATGCTTCTAGAGTTTATATCTCTATATTTTCTGAATAATTCTTTCATATCTTCTTCTCCCTTCAAAACTTTTAATGCCTTAAACCCAGTTTTCATTTGTAGCTGTTTACTTGGATTTCTATTTTACTGATAAAATTAGGGTAATCAGAAGTGAACTCCTATGTGAGGTGAGATCAAGATAGTAAAGTAAAAAGACCCTGAGATTACTGCACTCTAGGAACAGATCAAAATTACAACTACATATAGTACAACTCTCACAGAGAATGACCTAAGGACTAGAAGAACAGCTCTTTGATGACAAAGACTATAAAGAAAGACTCACAAGGAGACTGGTTGGAAGGGAGGAGACATTATCAGCCTGTGATCATACATCTAATGAGTGACCCAGAAGAGGAAAGAAGTATTACAGACCTGGGGATCCTAACTATGGAGTGAAGAATATGAGCTCATTAATAAACATACAAACCTGGGGACCAGTACAGGAAAGATAAGGCCCCTATCAGACTTGAAAACCAGTCATGTTTACTGGAGGATTGTAAGAAACTTAGTCTGTACATGCATAGACTTGCTTGCTCCTAGTCCCCGCACAGAGATAGCTATTGAAATCTCTCTTATGCTCTGATCAATCTTCCAGAAACACCTCAGTGCCGCTTTCAGCCCACACCAGGATCCTTCTCCAGCCCCTTTTGCTCTGACACTGATCCCTGCTAGTGGGGAGACTGCCATGCTTGTCATGTGCACATGCATCAGAGAAAAAGTGAAGCCAGCTCAGATGTGTGGCTCCAAATAATCAAGTACCGACTCTACTTTTGACCAAGGTGGAGGCTGCCGTCACAACAGGTAGAAGCCTCAGTTACTTAGGGCTTGTGCTTTAGTCCTTACTCTATTGGTCGTACTCCCCAGTAGAGTAACAGCCATATATGAGTTTGAGAGTACCAACCACTCCTGCTCCAGGCCTTTAGCCCCTGGCCCTAATCACTCAATAGAGTAGCAGCCATCGCTGAGCAACCACCACTGAGCCTCCTTGATCATGCTTGACTTCTACTCTAGCCCTCTTTGCCAGCCCTGTCTCCTACCTAGATGCAATTGCCAGCACATCCGTTGGAGAATATGCAGTCCATGCTCACTTCATATCCAGCTCTCCCAAGCGACTGTACATAGGCAGACTGCATAGGGATGCTCACACAGAGACACATCATCAAACAGTATAGGTAATTGGTATTCATCATTTCTTAGAGAGAAACAGGGCAAGTTAATTAAATGCAGACACAGAGGAATATCTTTCAAACTAAAGAACAAGAAAACACTTCAGGACAAAAAGATAATGAAATAGAAATAAATAATTTACCAGACAAATAGTTAAAAAAATAATATTGTTCACTGAACTCAGGGAAAGAGTAGAGGAACACAGTGAGAACTTCAATTAAGGAATACAAATATTTTAATGAAATAGAGCTGAAGAATAAAATAACTGAAGTAAAAAAAAATACACTGTAAGTAATTAATAGCAGATTAGGTGATACAGAATAATACATAAATATTCTGGAAGATAGAATAGTAAAAAATATTTAATCAAAAGAACAAAAAGAAAGAAATTTAAGAAGAAGATACTTCAAGGTAACACAAGGCAGTATCAAGCATACCAACATTAGCATTATAGGGGCTCCAGAAAGAGAAGAGATAAAGGGATACAAATTGTATTTAATGAAATTATATATGAAGACTTTCAGAACCTTAAAAGGAAACATATTCAGGTCTAGAATGCACAAAGAGTTCCAAAGAGTTCAGTTCAGTAGCTCAGTCATGTCCAACTCTTGGGACACAAATTGTATTTAATGAAATTATATATGAAGACTTTCAGAACCTTAAAAGGAAACATATTCAGGTCTAGAATGCACAAAGAGTTCCAAACAGTTCAGTTCAGTAGCTCAGTCATGTCCAACTCTTTGCGACCCCATGGACTGCAGATGCCAGGCTGCCCTGTCCATCACCAACTTCTGGAGTTTACTCAAACCCATTCAGCCATCTCATCATCTGTTGTCCCCTTCTCCTCCTGCCTTCAATCTTTCCCAGCATCAGGGTCTTTTCAACTGAATTATTTCTTCCCATTAGGTGGCCAAAGTATAAGAGTTTTGGCTTCAACATCAGTCCTTCCAATGAATACCCAGGACTGATCTCTCTTAGGATGGACTGGTTGGATCTCCTTGCAGTCCAAAGGACTCTCAAGAGTCTTCTCCAACACCACACACAGTTCAAAAGCATCAATTCTTCAACATTCAGCCTTCTTTATGGTCCAATTCTCACATCCATACATGACTACTGGAAAAACCATAGCTTTGACTAGGTGGAGATTTGTTGACAAAGTATTGTCTCTGCTTTTTAATATCCTGTCTACGTTAGTGATAACTTTTCTTCCAAGGAGCACGCATTTGTTTGTTTGTTTGTTTGTTTGTTTTTTAAATGTCATGGCTGCAGTCACCATCTGCAGTGATTTTGGAGCCCCCCAAAATAAAGTCTGTCACTGTTTCTATTGTTTCCCCATCTATTTGCCATAAAATGATGTCACCAGATGCCGTGATCTTAGTTTTCTGAATGTTGAGTTTTAAGCCAACTTTTTCACTCTCCTCTTTCACTTTCATCAAGAGGCTCTTTAGTTCTTCACTTTCTGCCATAATAGTGGTGTCCTCTGCATATCTGAGATTACTGATAATTCTCCTAGCAATCTTGATTCCAGTTTCTGCTTCATCCAGCCCAGTGTTTCTCATGATGTACTCTGCATATAAGTTAAATAAGCAGGAAGACAATATACAGCCTTGACATACTACTTTCCTGATTTGGAAACAGTCTGTTGTTCCATGTCCAGTTCTAATTGTTGCTTCCTGACCTGCATACAGATATCTCAAGGGGCAGGTCAAGTGGTCTGGTATTCCCATCTTTTCCACAATTTGTGGTGATCGACACAGTCAAAGGCTTTAGCATAGTTAATAAAACAAAAGTAGATGTTTTTCTGGAACTTTCTTGCTTTTTGATAAACCAACGGATGTTGGCAATTTGATCTCTGGTTCCTCTGCCTTTTCTGAAACCAGCTTGAACATCTGGAAGGTTCATAGTCCACGTACTGTCCAAATGAAATGGACCCAAATATAACCACACCAAGACAAATAATATGTAGAATGGCAAAATTTAGAGATAAAGACAGAAGTTTTAAAACAATAGGAGAAAATCAAAGAGTTAAAATGGAACCCTCATAATGCTATTAGTTGACTTGTCAACTTGCAAACCAGAAGGGAGTGGAATGATTTACTTAAAGTGCTGAAAGTAAAAATCTGCAACCTTAAGATACTCTGACTAGCAAAATTACCATTCAGAATTGAAGGGGAAATAAATAATTTTCCATGCAAGGGAAAATTTAGAGTTCATTACCACCAAATTGAACTTACAAAAAATAAAAAGTAAGAGTCTTATTTAAGCAAAAAGAAAAAGATCATAAAAGAACTAAGAAAATATATGAAGGAGCAAAATCATTGATGAAAATATTATATATATATATATATGTGTGTGTGTGTGTGTGTGTGTGTGTGTGTGTGTGTGTGTATGTGTGTGTGTTAGTCACTCAGTTGTGTCCTACTGTTTGTGACTCCATGGGCTTGTAGCCTTCCAGGCTCCTCTGTTTATGGAATTCTCCAGTCAAGAAAACTGGAGTGGATAGCCATTCCCTTCTCCAGTGTATCTTCCTGACCCATAGATTGAACTCAGGTCTCTCACATTGCAGACAGATACTAAACCATCTGAGCCAAGAGGAAAGCCTATATATACATATAAATATATATGTATATAAATAAGTACATGTTTATATATTTTCTATTCAATATATATATATATTCTGAAATATATAATTTTCTTGATATACATAAAAGAAAAATATACTTTTTCAATCACTTATGTACACCTCACTCTAGTACTCTTGCCTGGAAAATCCCATGGATGGAGGAGCCTGGAAGGCTGCAGTCCATGGGGTTACTAAGAGTCAGACAGGACTGAATGACTTCACTTTCACTTTTCACTTTCATGCATTGGAGAAGGAAATGGCAACCCACTTCAATGTTCTTGCCTAAGGAATCCCAGGGACAGGGGAGCCTGGTGGGCTGCCATCTATGGGGCCACATAGAGTCAGACACGACTACAGCAACTTAGCAGTAGCAGCATGTAAGTTTATATATATATATATATAAATTTATATATAAATCAATCACTTAAACTAGAATATATATATATATATATAAGTGAACCAGTATATGTATAATTACACTAAATATATAATGCATATAAAGAAAATATACTTTTCAATCACTTAAGTAAACCAGTGTAAAGGTTAAAAGACAAAAATTATAAAATCAATTAGTTACAGTAAAAAGTTAAGGAATAGACATGAAGATGTGAATATGACATAAAAACATAAAACGTTAGGGGAAGTAAAATGTAAATATTTTAGAAAGTGTTTGAACTTAAAGATTATCAGCTTAAAATAGGTGGTATAATTATAGGTCAATATATATGAACTTCACAGTAACCATAGGTTAAAACCTACACTCAGTGTACAAATACGAAAAGATAAAGTTATATAAACATAATATTATTTTTTTTTATTTTTATTTTTTAATACTTTATTCCACATTACAATACTGTATTTGTTTTGCCATACATTGACATGAATCAGCCATAGGTGAACACAGTCTCCCAATGCCGAAGCCCCCTCCCACCTCCCACCCCACATCCTCTCCCTGAATCTTCCCATGCACCAGCCCCATGCATCCTGCATCCTGTATTGAACATAGCCTGGCGCTTCATTCTTACAAGATAGTATACATGTTTCAATGCCACTCTCCCAAATCATCCCACCCTCTCCCTCTCCCTCAGAGTCCAAAAGTCCGTTCTATACCTATAAGTCTCTTTTGTTGCCTCACATAGAGGGCCATCATTACTATCCTTCTAAATTCCATATATATGTGTCAGTATGATGTATTGGTGTTTTTCTTTCTGGCTTACTTCACTCTGTATAATCGGCTCCAATTTCATCCATCTCATTAGAACTGAGTCAAATTTATTCTTTTTAAGGGCTGAGTAGTACTTCATTGTGTATATGTACCACAGCTTTCTTATCCATTTATCTGCTGATGGACATCTAGGTTGCTTCCATGTCCTGGCTATTATAAACAGTGCTGCAATGAACATTGGGGTACATGTGTCTCTTTCAATTCTGGTTTCCTCAGTGTGTATGCCCAGCAGTGGGATTGCTGGGTCATAAGGCAGTTCTATTTGCAATTTTTAAGGAATCTCCACACTGTTTTCCATAATGGCTGTACTAGTTTGCATTCCCACCAGCAGTGTAAGAGGGTTCCCTTTTCTCCACATCCTCTCCAGCATTTATTGCTTGTAGACTTTTGGATCGCAGCCATTCTGACTGGTGTGAAATGGTACCTCATTGTGTTCTTGATTTGCATTTCTCTGATAATGAGTGATGTTGAGCATCTTTTCATGTGTTTGTTAGCCATCCATATGTCTTCTTTGGAGAAATGCCTATTTAGTTCTTTGGCCCATTTTTTTATTGGTTCGTTTATTTTTCTGGAGTTGAGCTGCATAAGTTGCTTGTATATCTTTGAGATTAGTTGTTTGTCAGTTGTTTCATTTGCTATTGTTTTCTCCAATTCAGATGGCTGTCTTTTCACCTTGCTTATAGTTTCTTTTGTTGTGCAGAAGCTTTTAATTTTAATTAGATCCCATTTGTTCATTTTTGCTTTTATTTCCAGTATATTGGGAGGTGGGTCAATGAACCATCAAGCTACAGGAAAGAAAAGAGTGAAAGTGAAAATGAAGTCTCTCAATCTGGACTGACTCTTTGCAACCCCATGGACTATAGTTTACCAGGCTTCTATGTCTATGGGATTTCCCAGGCAAGAATACTGGCTGCTGATGCTAAGTCTCTTTAGCAGTGTGCAACTCTGTGAGACATCAAAGCTGGCAGCCCTCCAGGCTCCTCCATCCCTGGGATTCTCCAAACCAGAATACTGGAGTGGGTTGCCATTTCCTTCTCCAGGAGACCCTCCCCACTCAGGGATTGAACGTGGGTCTCCCACATTGTAAGCAGACATTTTACCATCTGAGCCACCAGGGAACTCGGGAAAACTCTTGTAAAAACAAACAGAGAGGAACTAAAAACAAAAAGGAGAGAGAGAGAAAAAAAAAAACAGAAACAAGCAATAAAATAGCAATATGTACCTATCAATAATCCCATTAAATGTGAGTGGAATAAACACTCCACTTAAAATCATAAGCTACATGTTGGATTAAAAAAAACAACAACAATACAATATTCATCTATATGCTTCCTATACAATAAATTCATTTCAGATGTAAAGGTACACACACATTTCAAATGAAGTGATCAAAATTATATTTTATGCTGATAGAAATGAAAGGAAACATGGAATAGTAATATTTATATTAGTAAAAAAAAGTAGACTTTTAACCAAAATCTATAGTAAAAGACTGAGAAGAGTATTATATATTGATAGAGAGAGCAATCCAAGAAGAGGATATAACACTGGTAAACACATATACCTAAAACAAACATATAAAGCAAAAATAACAGACATAAAGGGAAAAATGACTGTAGTAGAGTAATAGTAGATTTTGCACCCTACTTAAATCAATGGACTGATCATCCAGACAGAAAATCAATAAGAAAAGAGCGCTCTTAAATGACATATTAGGACAGATGGCCTTAATTAGTAGCTATAGATGGACATTTCATCTAAAATAAAAGTTACAATTGACATTACAAATAATCAAAAGAGAATGTTCTGAATAGTTACATAGCAAAAGATTGGACAACCTAGAAGAAATGTACAAACTCCTAGAGACACTCAATCTTACAAAATGGAATTAGGAAGAAATAGAAAATCTGAGCAGAAGGATTACTGGTATTTAAATTAAATGAGGAATCAAAATTTTTCAAAAAAGGGAGGGGGGGCACTTCATTGGGGAATTCTACTAACATTGAAAGAAGTGTTAATACCTGTCTTTCTCAAACAATTCCAAAAAGTTGAATAGGTCCTAACTCATTCCATGATGCCAGAATTACCTTGGTACTAAAATCAGAAAAAGGCCCTGCAGAAAAAAAAAGGAAAATTATATCTCTTTTAAATGCAGATGTAAAAATCATAGACAAAATATTAGCAAGCCAAATTCAGCAACACATATGAAAATACTTAGGGTGGGATTGTGCCAGGTATGTAAGGATATCAGTATCCACAAATCAATTGATATAATATATAAATTAAAGATAAAAATCACATGATCATCTCAATAGATGCAGTTTTTTTTTTTTTTTTTTTAACAAAAGTCAATGTCCATTCATGGTAAAAAAATTTGGTATTGAGTGAACATATCTCAGTAAAATAAAGGCCATTTAATAGAAGACCACTATTATACTCAATGGTGAAATGCTGAATTATTCTCTTCTAACATAGAAAAAGATAAAATGCCCACTGTCACCATTTCTATGTAATATAATATTAGAATTCCTAAATACAGCTGTCAAATAATAAAGAGAAAATAAGCACATCTAAACTGAAAGAGAAGTAAAAATGTTATTATTTGCAGATGGCATGATTCTGTAATATAGAAAACCCTAAACACTCCACCAGAAAGCTATTACAACTAATAAATGAAATTGGTAAATTGCAAGATATAAGATTAACACTCAGAAATCTACTTCATTTCTATACTCTAATAATTAATTACTAGAAAGTGAAATTAAGGAAACAACCCCATTAAAGTTACATTAAAAATAATGAACCACTTAAAAATAAATTTAAACAAGGAGGTGAAAGACCTGTACAACTATAAAATTTTCTTAAAGGAAATTGAAGATGATACAAATAAATGGGAAGATATTCCATGTGAATGGATTGTAAGAAATAATATTGTTAAAATGTCCATACCACTAAAAGCAATCCACAAATTTCATGTTTTCTTCATCAAAATACTCATGACATTTTTCACAAAACTAGGACAAACAATCACAAAATTTGTATGAAACTACAAAATACTGTAAATAAACAAAGCATTCTTGAGAAACAAAAACAAAACTGGAAACAGCACACACCTGATTTCAGCCTAATACAAAGCTACAGTATTCAAAACAGTATGGTACTGGCACAAAACCAAACATGTAAATCAATTGAAAAACATGAAGATCCCAGAAATAAACTCATATTT
Organism: Nanger dama; assembly: GCA_917880005.1. Taxonomy (NCBI): domain Eukaryota; kingdom Metazoa; phylum Chordata; class Mammalia; order Artiodactyla; family Bovidae; genus Nanger; species Nanger dama. The sequence continues at coordinate 42,360,253 of CAKJTW010000005.1, forward strand.
ACATGGTCAATTAACCTATAACAAAGGATAAAATAAATATAAAGTGAGAACAATATGCTATTTAACAAGTGACTTCGGGGAAAACTAAACAACTATGTGCAAAATAATCAAACTGGATTACTTACTCACACCATATTAAAAAAAAAAAAAACAAGAAAAAACCCAAGATGGATTAAAGGTCTAAATGTAAGACCTGAAACTACCTCCAGGAGGAAAACATAGGCATTGCAATCTTAGATTTAGGTCTTAGCAATATTATTTGCACCTGTCTTCTCAGGCAAGAGAAACAAAATAATTTTTGTTTTAAATATGACTTAATTAAACTTAATATATAGTGTACAACAAAGGAAATCACCAGAAAAATGAAAAGGTAACCTATTGAATGAAATAAAATATTTGTAATGCATATATCCAGTAAGGATTTAAAAATTTTAAAATGCATAAAGATCTCATACAATTCAACATCAAAAAGAAAACTACCAACTGAGAAATGGACTAAAGACCTGACTAGGGATTTCTTCAAAGAAGACATACAGAGGGCCAACAGGCATATTAAAACTGCTCAACATCATCAATCATGAGATATGCAAATCAAAAGCACAGAGACATCATCTCACACCTGTCAAAATGGTGACTGTCACAAAGAAAAGAAACAATAAGTTTCTGCAAAGATATGGAAAAATATATCTTAGTATACTGTGTGTGGGAATATAAGTTTGTATAGTCACTATGGAAAACAGTATCAAGATTCCTCAAAAAATTAAAAATAGAATTACTATAGATCTAGAAGTTATACTCCTGAGTGTAAATCTTTATATCTTAAGAAAATGGAAGCATTGATTTGAAAATAAAAATACACCCCAGTTTTCAAATTTATATTATTTCCAGCAGCCTAAATCTGGAAGCAAATTAAGTGTCTGTCAAATCGCAAATGCACAAAGAAGAAGTGGTATTATATAAAATGGAATATTAATCAGTCATAAAAAATAATGAAATCTTGCCATTTGTGATAACATGGATGAACCTGGAGGGTATTATTCTTGGTGAACAGAGAAATTAAATACTGTATATTTTCATTTATGTGTGGAATCTAAAAAATAAAACAAATCAGGTAATATAATAGAAAGAGACAGATATAAGGAACAAACTAATCATTACTAGAGGGCAGAGGGGTTAGGGGTTGAGTATGATATGGAAAAGAAATTAATAGACACACATTACTAGCTATATAATAAATAAGTAGCAAGTATGTAATTACATATAAATATAGCCAATATTTTATAACTTATATGGAATATAAGCTATGAAAATATAAAATCACTATTTTGTACACTCAAAAGTAGTGAAAGTGATGTCACTCAGTCATGTCCGACTCTTTGTGACCCCATGGACTGTGGCCTACCACACTCCTGCATCCATGAGATTTTCCAGGTAAGAGTACTGGAGTGAGTTGCCATTTCCTTCTCCAGGAGATCTTTCTGACCCAAGGATCAAACCCGGGTCTCCCACATTGTAGGCAGATGAAAAATAGTATGACATTGTAAATCAGTTATCAGTTCAGTTCAGTTCAGTGGCTCAGTCGTGTCCAACTCTTTGTGACCCCATGAATCGCAGGACGCCAGGCCTCCCTGTTCATCACTATCTCTCAGAGTTCACTCAGACTAACGTCCATCGAGTCACTGATGCCATCCAGCCATCTCATCCTCTGTCGTCCTCTTCTCCTCCTGCCCCCAATCCCTCCCAACATCAGAGTCTTTGCCAATGAATCAACTTTTCTCATGAGGTGGCCAAAGTACTGAAGTTTCAGCTTTAGCATCATTCCTTCCAATACTTCAACTAAAAACAAAGATAATTTTTACCAACTTTGTTTGCCACATACGTCTCAGTAATTGCAAGTGTGTATATGTGCTCGGTCATCCTTTCTGTCATCATGGATACTATATTTTGTGTGTATCTGAGATCAAATCATTTCTTTGTACATTAAGTTTTGTGCTATTGTTTCTCAGGCATATTACTCTAAAACATTTCTTTTTTTATTTCCATAATAAACTTCTCTATCCATACTAAATCAGTTCCATCAATAGTGAAAGTGAAGTTACTCAGTCGTGTCTGACTCTTTGAGACCCCATGGACGTAGCCTACCAGGCTTCTACATCCATGGGATTCTGCAGGCAAGAATACTGGAGTGGGTTACCATTTCTTTCTCCAGGGAATCTTCCCGACCCAGGGATTGAACCCAGGTCTCCTGCATTGGAGGCAGACGCTTTAACCTCTGAGCCACCAGGGAGCAATATACAAGGATAAAGTTGATTTTATTCATTGAGGAAAATTGTCTACTACATGTTGAAAGATAGTTCTCCATGAATCTGTTACAGTCATTCACATCTCACACAATGAAGGGCTATGTGTTTTTTTTTCCAGATGAGTTTTTCAAGGATGTATGTATAGGAATCAGCTTTGGACAATAGAGATAGTGTCTCCTGCTGCAATAAAGGGAGAACTTTCCTACAGCTATTTATTTATGTTATGTTAAAGCCTTTGACTGTGTGGATTGCAAAAAGCTATAGAAAATGCTTAAAGAGATGGGAATACCAGACCACCTTAACTTATCTCCTGAGAAAACTGTATGCAGATCAAGAAGCAACAGTTAGAACCAGACATGGAAGAATAGACTGGTTCAAAATTGGGAAAGGAGTACCACAAGGCTGTATATTGTCACCCTGCTTACTTGGCTTATATGTAGAGTATATCATGTAAAATGTTGAACTGGATGAATCACTAGGTGCAATCAAGATTGCTTGGAGAAATACCAATAACTGTAGATATGCAGATGATACCACTCTAATGGCAGAAGGTAAAAAGGAACTAAAGAACCTCTGATGAGGGTGAAAGAGGAGAGTGAAAAAAAAAAAAATGACTTAAAACTCAACATTCAGCAAACAGATCATAGCATCTGCTCCGATCACTTCATCAAAAATAGAAAAGGGGAAGGTGAATGGAAACAATTACAGATTTTATTTATTTGGGCTCCAAAATTACTGCTGAAGGTAATTGCACACACAAAATTAAGACTCTTGCTTCTTGTAAGAAAAGCTATGACCAGCCTATACTGCATATTTGAAAGCAGAGACATCACTTTGCTGTCAAAGGTCCATATAGTCAATGCTATGGTTTTTCCAGTAGTCATATATCAGTATGAGAATTGAACTCTAAAGAAGGCTAAGTACTGAAGAATGATGCTTTTGAATTGTGGTGCTGGAGAAGACTCTTTAGAATCTTTTGGACAGCAAGGAGATAAAGACAACCAATCCTAAAGGAAATCAACCCTGAATATTCATTAGGACTGATGCTGAGGCTGAAGCTCCAATACTTTGACCACCTGATGTGAAGAGCAGACTCAATGGAAAAGGCCCTGATAATGGAAAAGATTGAAGGCAAAAAGAGAAGGGGGTGGTAGAGGATGAGAAGATTAGATAGCATCACAAACTCAATGGACATGACTTTGAGAAAACTCCAGGAGACACTGAAGGAAAGGGAAGTCTGGAGCTCTGCAGTCCATAGGATTATACAGAGTTGGACATGACTAAGTGACTAACAGTATATGACTCGGGTCCCTTAAACTCAGACTTTGCTTTGGGGACTCAAAGGACAAATCTGCTGAAAAGGCTGAAACTACAACTACTTCTATCCTTATGAGTAATACATTATCTTTCATCTGTGACTCAATATTAGTAAGTCTTCTACTAGTATTTATGAAAACACACTAAGTTAAATTGTAAGACTGCAAGGAAGGTAAAGTACAGACTCTTTTTATTGCTATCCATTTAATCTATTTTATAAACTCATTTATCATATATCTTTTGCAACAAAACTCTTTGAAACTTTTATCTATATTTATGATCTCAAATTCCACTCCTCTCATTCTAATTGTATCACTCCATAGAAATTACTATTGAAATTGAACTTAAATTTGCTTAATACAAAAGTCACTTCTTAAATTTCATCTTTCACTATTCATAACCAACATTTAATACATTTGACCACACTTTTTATCCAGTTTCAAGGGCTTTCTTCACTCAGCTTACAGATCAATACCATTATGATCTCTGTTCTTCCACTTTAAATGTCCATTTTCAGTATCCTTTGCAGACTTCTAACTTTTCTAAGATTTCATCTTTTACAATTAAATGGGGTCTTAAAACACTTCTCTTTTCTTTCAACATGCAATTCTTTTTTTTTTTCATCAAACATTTTCTTTTCTTTTTTTTTTTTTAACACGGCAGACATGTCATTGTACTGTATTTGTTTTGCCATAAATTGACATGAATGAAGCGCCAGTCTATGTTCAACATGCAATTCTTTTAATGACTGCCTCTGTTAGCATCAAGATTTTAATTATTCGTAGACATTGACAACCAGAATATTTTTATCTATAGACCATATCTTTTCTTAAAACACACATTTACTTCCAACTGTTTGACACATTCACTTGGAAGCAAAATTGGCATATTAAATTTAACACATCTAAAACTATACTACTTGTTCTCCCCATAAGCCTATTCTTTTGTAGCATTTAATTCTGTATAATGTCAACCATATACTTTAAGTTGCTTAAGCCAAAAACCTTAAAATTTTCCTTAAGACTTCTCTTTTTCTTTTGTCACAAATCCAATCTCTTCACAGATTCCTTTGTCTCTCAGTTAAGTTATATATACACTATATAGTCTCTTTCCACCTCCACCACCGCATCTTGTCTAAATCATCATAATCTATCTAGATCAGTGCAGTAACCTCCAAAAGACTTCAGTATGTCTGTTCTTTTATTTCTAAATATTGTTCTCATTAAAGTAGCCAGAATAACTACTATCCTATAAAATGAACATCTTTACTTCCGGGCTCAAAATTCTCTGTTAATTCCCAGCTCCTACAAAGTATAAAACAGCTCCTTGGTCCTTACAGTGACCAAGAAAACTCTTTAGTTCATATATTATCTCCTTTATTCTTTGACTCACTCTGCCCAACTTATGTTGGTTTCTTTGATGTTCCTCAAATATTCCAGCTATATTCCATCTTCTAAATGCTTACACATCCTCCAGGTAGACACAAAGCTTACTCCCTTACATCACTTATGATCATGGCTCAAATGTCACCTTTTCCCTTAAACTTGTAACTCCCTGAGCCCATGAAAATTCTGTATGCTTGCAACATTTTTTCCTCCTTAGTTATACATAGTTTCACATGATTTATATTTTTACTTAAATATTAACAGCTACATGTAGGCTCTATAAGGAAATTGTTTTTTCTTCAAAAACTCATTCTATAACCCAATGACAAGCCACTTCACTTCTTGCCTGCCTAGAGTATTCCATGGACAGAAGATTCTTGCAGGTTACAGTTCATGGGGTTTCAAAGAGTTGGACATGATTGAGCACAAGGAACATTCTAGTCCTTAGAATATAATTGGCTCTCAGTAAATATTTTTAAAGGAATGATGTACTTAATATAGACATACATAGATGCAATATCTCAGAAAGCCTACCACATATTATAAGATTTCTTTTAGGGACTGCTAGCGATGGAATGAAACACCAACACGGCCGAGTGGTTTGAATCTTTTTCTTTATTCTTCTTATTCTGCTGCTTCTTGCAGCTGCCTTATTTTATATCTTTTGCTCAACAATCTACAGGGCAAGTTGTGCAGGCGTGGGGTGAGATAACCTTTACCTTAACTTATTTACTGCAGCTACGACTTTGTTTGGGGAACTTCCTTTCAACTTAGAATCCATTTTGACCCTGGGTCTGTTCCTTTTTGAAGAATCAGAGAAACATCCTTGTATGCAAAAATGTTCTTATCCCACTGGGTCAAAGGATTCTTGGCTGAAGATCTTGTTCGCAAAAATATTCAGCCTTGACCAGGAGCCTTGCTTGCAAAAGTCTTCCCAGCCTCCCTTATACTTTGTTCCCTAGAAGGGACTGTTCTGGAAATTCATAAACATTTTTCTTTTCTTCAAGTGAAAAATTTTGATTGGCATTACTTTCTGGATGCTATTAATATAGTTAATATCTATAAGTAGTTTATCACATCTTGTCAACTTTCACTTGCTCATCAATCTATAGTTTATGTAGAAAAAATAATTAATAATCTATATTTCTTCTCTCAAGGTTGTGGTCACTACTAGTAAATGGCAAGTGGCAAAATTTATTTATGGTAATGTGTTTTTCATGATGTGAATCATCAGATGCTGTTTTTGAGAGTTTTCAAAATCCCTTTCTTATCCTCATTTTCAAAGTCTAACTTAATTATTCCTTCTTCTATGTGCTTTTTTTTTTTTTTGAGAAATTTGAGTTTGTAAAAATTTATGCAATTATCCATTGAGAAGAAGGGGACAATGTAGAGGGAGTGCTTTGAGCACAAGAAGAAGTTTGATCAGATGAGGATTAAGTCTGAAGATTATTATGTGTTGAATGGTGTTTCTCAGAAAGACACATTAAAGTCCTACCCTGTAGTTTCTGTGAATGCAAATGTATTTCAAAATAATGTTTCTGAAGATGTAATCAAATTAAGGCAAGGTCATTAGAGTGAGACTTAATCCAATACAAATGCAATTTAACACTCATGACTGATGAATTTATAAGAAGAGAAGAAGAGACATAAAGAATATTATATGAAGATGAGACAGAAATTAGAATGATATATCTGCAAGCTAAGGAAAATCAAAGACTGGCAGCCATCACCAGAAACTAAGAGAAGCATAGAACAGAATTTGAGGCTTCAGAAGGTATCAGCCCCGGCAACAAGTTGATTTCAGATGTCTGGCCTCCAAAACTGTGAGAAAGTTAATTTCTGTTGTTTTAAGATACTATTTCATAGTATTTTTTTCTGTACATCTGAGGGCGTTTTATTTATTTAATAGAGAATATAAAATTAGAGTATAGAAAGGCACTGAAAATAAAGGGAAAATGGCATAATTTCAATTATAGCACATCCTGAATATCCCACCTTCTTGTTTACATAGACATCTCTATTTACTAGTTTACAGTGAGGAGAAAACTGATCTTTAAAAAGTAAAACATTGCTAAGTAAATGAACACAATTACCATAAACTAAGGACATATCTCTCTACTAAAAGGAAATTGCATCATGAGCTTATTAAACAATTTAGGACGATACTGAACAGTAAATTTCAGTTAAATCTGTGAACAAATTACATATGTAAATGCAGCATAATTTCTGTATTATTTAAAATGTCTCATAATCCTGATAACTCAGTTCAGTTCAGTCACTCAGTCGTGTCCGACTCTTTGTGACCCCATGAATCTCAGAGTATCAGGCCTCACTGTCCATCACCAACTCCTGGAGTTCACCCACACTCATGTGCATTGAGTTGGTGATGCCATCCAGCCATCTCATCCTCCGTGGTCCCATTCTCCTCCTGCCCCCAATTCCTCCTAGCATCAGGGTCTTTTCCAATGAATCAACTCTTTGCATGAGGTGATTTTATTTTTAATGGAAGCCATAGGAAACTAATATCACTGGCATGTTCAGAAGACAGTGAAGAAGCTCACTATGTCCTATTGGACATAAGAGACCCAGTAGAATAGACTGGGTCAAGTAAGCTGTATCTTACTTGACACTAGTTCTCAAATCTCACCAGCAATTCCTTGGCTACTTGGTGTGGTCTGTGAGCAGTATAGCTACTTTACCTGTTTGTATTCTAGAGAGATGATATGGGATGAGAGGTGGGAGGGGTTTCAGGATTGGGAACTCGTGTACACCTGTAGTTGATTCATGTCAGTGTATGGCAAAACCAACAGAGCTATGTAAAGTAGAATAAAGTAAAAATAAAAATTTAAAAAATAAATAAATAAAAATAAAAATTAAGAAACTCAAAAAAGATAGATCATTGAATATAAATAAAAGAGATAATAAAATTAGGGAAAAAAAAAAAAAAACAACAATGGGCTTCTTGTGTGTTACAGTCATTTGCAAATGAATCTTGATGGTGTCTCCTAAAATTTGTCCTTAATTATAACCCTGTGGCTTTTGAAATCCTGGAAAAGGGAGAATTTGAAATTCCCTTAGTAATAATGTAGATTAATGTATTTACAACATTGAACATTGCAGATTAAAGGCTTGAATTTGTATTTTATGTTTAAACATTTTAAAATATGCTATAAAGTACATATTTCAGGTTGTCATCAAGATACATATTTGCTGCATATGGATAATTATCTGTAAGTTTAGAATGAATATAACTGCTATATTTTATCTCTCAACTATCTAGATATTATGAGCAAAATTGTTCTTTCTGTATTTCTTTGGTTTTTGCTTAAGTAACCTGTTTTGAATTTTAGTGCCTTTGAAACAACATGCAATTTAGAAATCAAATATATATATATTTAAGACATCTTTGGGTTATACACTGCCATTTAAACTTTAACAACCTGAATTTTCTTGAGTTTTAATAACTTCTTATGTAAAAATGTGAAGAATAGTACCTAAAATTATTAAAAATGACTAGGCCAATCATATAAAAGTCATTATAATTAAACAAAAATTATCATTATATTCTAAACATAAATAAGAGTCCCCAGCCCAGTGAATCTGCAAAAGATTTAATTATCTATTTTATGTAATTCTGGGAAAGGATTTTACTCCTTAAGAGTTTGAATGATTGAGCAAAGTATTGCAAACCATCAATAGCTACCTACTGGGGTAATTATTTTCTTTTTTTTTAAACATCTCTAAATAAAATATTGATTGGGATCCTTCATTTATATGAAATTATATCCATGCCATTAGTTTTTTTTTTTTTTCTTAAAGTTTCTCTGTGTCTTATCCAAAGCATTTGAAAGCAATAGTTGAAAGTGAATCTGTATATTTCAATTGTGTAGAATGACTATCAGGCCAGTAAAACTAGATTGTGAACAATAAATTCTACTAAATTTTTCAGAAGAAAAATTTCAAAATGAAACAAAGCAAATAGAAGTGAATAAGTCACCTTTGAAGCATAGGACAAAGAAGTAAAACTATAAATGTTGAAAATGTCTCTGGCATTGCCACCTGAAGAATGTGTCTTCATTTAGAGACAAATCCTTAGGTCCATACCTATATTGAAATAGTTGTGAACTTTCTACTGTCTTTAGCTGGTACCAGACCTGAAACTGGAAAAGGTAATGGCAACCCACTCCAGTACACTTGCCTGGAAAATCCCATGGAGGGAGGAGTCTGGTCGGCTGCAGTCCCTGGGGTAGCTAAGACAGGATTGAGTGGCTTCACTTTTACTTTTCACTTTCATGAATTGGAGAAGGAAATGACAACCCACTCTAATGTTCTTGCCTGGAGAATCCCAGGGACAGAAGAGCCTGGTGGGCTGCCATCTATGGGGTCGCACAGAGTCAGACATGACTACAGCAACTTAGCAGCAGCAACAGAAGCAGCAAATCTGAAATAAGGACTTGTAAAGTGACACATTATGAGAATCTGGCAAGAGAGCAAGTGAAGTTTGTCAAGGATGCAGATGAAGCCAGGATAAAGTAAAAGTCAGGATAAGCCTGATTTCATTGTGATTTTAGCAGGGAGAGTTTATACTTTCATACTGTGGGATGGAAACCCGTGGGATTTCTGCTCTCTACATTTGTGGTTAAGGGGGAGGTGGGCCAATGGCTCAAGGGCAGTCCTCCAAAATGAGCCACAGGCATACAATAGTGAAAGCAAATTCACAGCTTAGCTAGAGGAAAGGGTCACAGAAACAGAAAAAAATTGGGGTGGAGAGGGGAGCAGATAATCCCAGCTATCTGGGGAAGCACTTATGTTACCAGTATCTCTTTTGTTAACTTCTGCAGAAAAATTGAATCCTCTAGGTTTTGTAGCAGTTTCAGATCCACCTCAATATATAAGCACACTTCTGCAAAGCTCATTGACTTCACAGAAAATTATGTGTATATAGTGTAATCCAAAGGAGAGAATTATTTACAGATTATCTGAAGCCTGTTTAATTGGGAAAATATTTTTAAATCCAAATGAAAATGTGAATATAATTCTATATCAAAATTATTTGAATAATCATTAAGCAGTACAAAAGTGCATAATTTTATGATTTGTAAATCATCCTTTTAATAAAAATGTGCCTCTTTCTACAGGAAAGCACAATGCTCTATGAACAATTAATCAAGTTACATATACTTAACTAGAAGTGTAACATAATAAGAAGACCATTAGTTTTTAGCACACAAATAGCTCTGGGAACCTAAGAATATCTCAATTATCTCTCCTTGCCCTTTGTATATCTAATCTGTAAAATGGGGGTAATAAGAACTGCCAGATGTATTTCACATAGCTGTACTTAACATATGTAAAAATAGATCATTTTTAAAATAAAATAAATTATGAACCTTAAAGATGAACCATTTTTATACATAAGTTTGACACAAGCATGTCTATGTGGGAATGATAGGCTTATATGCCTGATTAAATTCAAACAGAAAAGGATATATTGATATTAATAAACCAGCAGGATATGATTTTAATTGGATGCATGGATCAAATATCTGATTTCCTAATTACTGTGTATTCCAAAGTAATTAGACAATTTCATAAAGCTAAGATTAAACAATTCACTTTCTGATAATAATTGTCTTTGCATTATTAAGTTCTATTGTTCCATGTGGAATAAACCTGAAAATTGGCATCTATATTTACAACACAGCTGTGTTTCAATAAGCCTATATTTGCACCTTTGCTCAATGGTTAATATTCTAGTAGCTGGAAATATTTGTGAAGACTAAGTACACAGTAGGCAGTGAGTTCCTTTCAAGATACTTTTAGAAATCACAGTCATATCTATGAAGATTCATCATTTTCTTTTTCCTTTTAGTAAGCATTACAGGAGTAAGTCTGCAGACAGCTACACCTATAACATCAAGTTAAGCACTTCATCTTCTACAATATGGTATTGGAAGCAATATATTTTTCAATTTCTTTCAGGATAAAGTGATAAAAGTTCTATATTGGCCTTAAATTTAGCAATTTCACTAAGTTAAATAATTTTTATCTTCAGTTTGCAGTTTTTTAGATAACTCTGGGTATTTTCTGGATTTATCTGTGTTGCCAGAAGTATTTATGCATCAAACTGGGACCGGAGACACTTTAACTAACTTGATCTTTATTACACCGGTACATGGGTTACTACTTAGAGATTAACAAGCCAGTGAAAGTGCTCTCTGGGGATAGTGAGTCCACTGCGTTGAGAGGGTCAAAAGCATTATCTATTTCAAATTCTAAAGGCTAAGAAACAACTATAATGTGCTGCACATCCCTCTTCAACTACTGTTATAATATATACCACTGGGCTTGCTATACTTGCTATCATTGTTTAGTTTTATGCAATAATAAAATTTTTAAAGTTCAGCCTTTAGCAAAATTCAATAATTTTTTATTGTCTATTGTCTGTGTTAAAAAAATATCCTTGGATTCTATCATAGATTCAAAGCATCAGTCATTTATTTTAATGTGTTGAATGTAAGATATTTTACAGAGAAAAATAATCAAGTGGTTTAAATTATTAAGACTGAGTAAGTAGACAGGAACTGCCTTTCAAGATCAATCTGTGGTGAAATATTATCATAAATTCAATTTTACTTTTTAAATGGCAATATGTATGTGAAACTGAAAAATAAAGCATTTTGACTGGCAATAAATGCAATGGATAATTAAAAATTATTCTTCAGATATGGCATGTTGTTTCTCACAGAAAAGAACAGTTATAATATTTACCTATTGTATATTCTAATAGAATTTTACATATTCTAGGAGGAATCTAATATCTTCTTAATACAGGAACCTACACTATTATGACCAATATTAAAACTGGAAATATAGATTTAATAGATTATGTATGCAATTTTAAAGTTGAGCTATTATAGAACAATATTAAAATATCAAACTCTTTTATAATCAAATTTAATCTTTTGAAGTAAAATATTTGGCTATATTTTTATAGTAAAATAATTTACAGACAAGTTTTGTTCCTAGATGTGGTTTTCTATTATTGTAACAAACTTTATCTATAACAATGGTTTTTTTCTTTACCCTATTTGATTTTCTAAATCAAAAATGCAATAAAACTTCAAATAATATCTTGTCAAAACCATGAAATACACTACACATTTTTGCTTTTAAAAAATATCCACCCCCAAAATTAAAAATATATATATATAAATAAATGATATCCCATAAATATTTAAGACTGTAAACTGTACTTTTTTTTGCTACAAGATAGACCTCTATAATAAAACAAAATTTCATATTTTTTCCCCAAAATTATTTATCTTCCTTTTCCCATTCAAAACTTTTCCTTTCCTTTGAGATGTTATTACTTTTGTTGGCCATATTATTGAAAAAACAAGAATTTCTCATCTTTTTTGCTTGCTTTCTTATTAGAATGTATTACAATTTTTCAAATCCAACTGCTATTCTTCTGCCATTTTCAGAATTGGTTCTAATGCTGTATTTTCACATCTCTAAAAGTAAACTCAATATAATAAATGTGTTTATTATATATATTTTTAAACATTTCAATTAAAGATACTGTCACACTTTGACTATAAAACCACAAATATATTTAAAGTAATAGAATGGCAAATATATACAGTGCTAATTATAACCAAATAATACTGGAATTCATCCAAATATCTTTTTCTAAAAATGTTTTCATAAAGAATATTGCCAAGAATAATAATTTCACTATAATGATAAGATTCAGTTCAGTCACTCAGCAGTGTCCAACTCTTTGCGACCCCATGAATTGCAGCACGCCAGGTCTCCCTGTCCATCACCAACTCCTGGAGTTCACTCAGACTCACGTCCATCAAGTCAGTGATGCCATCTCATCCTCTGTCATCCCCTTTTCCTCCTACACCCAATCCCTCCCAGAATACGAGGCTTTTCCAATGAGTCAACTCTTCACATAAGGTGGACAAAGTATTGGAGTTTCAGCTTCAGCATCATTCCTTCCAAAGAAATCCCAGGGTTGATCTCCTTCAGAATGGACTGGTTGGATCTCCTTGCAGTCCATGGGACTCTCAAGAGTCTTCTCCAACACCACAGTTCAAAAGCATCAATTCTTCAGCGCTCAGCCTTCTTCACAGTCCAACTCTCACATCCATACATGACCGCAGCAAAAACTGTACCCAGAGCCAGACACCTTGGAACCTGAAGTCAAGTGGGCCTTAGAAAGCATCACTACGAACAAAGTTAGTGGAGGTGATGGAATTTCAGTTGAGCTGTTTCAAGTCCTGAAAGACGATGCTGTGAAAGTGCTGCACTCAATACGACAGCAAATTAGGAAAACTCAGCAGTGGCCACAGGACTGCAAAAGGTTGGTTTTCATTCCAATTCCAAAGAAAGACATTGCAAAAGAATGCTCAAACTACCGCACAATTGCACTCATCTCACATGCTAGTAAAGTAATGCTCAAAATTCTCCAAGCCAGGCTTCAGCAGTACGTGAATCTTATGTCATTAGGCCAATATTATGCAAACAACAAACCTTGAAAAAGATAGTAGTGAAAGATTTTTAGGTGTTCTGATGACCCCACTCTCTGCATGCTATGTTCTTATATTCTCAGTCCCTTCATCATGTATATAGAAAAGGCCAATAACTTGTTTCTGAACAGTAGAACAAAACAAAGGCAACGGGAATCCAATCTTGTGATTATATTATGTTATATAAAACTGTCTTAGTAATTTTTATCTTTATCCATCATCCAGTTCCAAAGCCACCTTTTTAGATATCTGCTAAAGTAATGTCCTATTTCTGGGTACCAATTTCTACTTTGGCCAGTTCCAGCAGCTATAATAAAGTAGCTTAAACTGGATGGCTTACAAATAGAAAGTTATTTCTCACAGGTCTGGAAGCTAGAAGACCAAAAACAGAGTGCCAGCATGATCGGTTCTGCTGAGGTCCCTGTTCTGGGTTGCAGACTGTATACTGTGTCTTTTTGTAGTCTCATATGGCAGGAAGTGGAGAGAGCCCACCTGGGTTTCTCTTGCAAGGGTGCTAGTCTCATTAATGAGAATTCCACTCTTATGACCTAATTATCTTTCAAAGGCCTACCTCCTAATGCCATCACATTAAGGTTAAGATATCATTGTGAATTTGGGGGAACATTTAGTTAATTGCTGCCATATTGATTACTGGGAGTTGAAGGCAGTTAAGAGAGAGCAAATGCAGAAGAGTGCTATATCCTCTTCTTTCTGTCTAAAAGCATATTATGAGATGGATGAAACTGGAGCCGATTATACAGAGTGAAGTAAGCCAGAAAGAAAAACACCAATACAGTATACTGACACATATATATGAAATTTAGAAAGATCATAATCATGACCCCGTATGTGAGACAACAAAACAGACATAGATGTATAGAACAGACTTTTGGCCTCTGAGGGGGAGGGAGAGGGTGGGATGATTTGAGAGAATGGCATTGAAACATGTATACTATCATGTAAGAAACGAAGCTCAAGTCTATGTTCGATAGAGGATACAGGATGCTTGGTGCTGGTGCATGGGGATGATCCAGAGAGATGGTATAGGGTGGGAGATGGGAGGAGGATTAAGGATTGGGAGCTTGTATACACCTGTGGTGGATTCATGTCAATGTATGGCAAAACCAATACAGTATTGTGAAATAGAATAAAGAAAAAATAAAATTAAAAATAAATAAATAAAAATAAAATCATAGTATAACATTAATGATAGAAGAGTTTCCATCCCTGTATTAAGAAGAGAAAAATATCCTTATTATCTGAGACTGAGAGTCAACATTGAAATGGACCTATATAAATAAATCTAATGAAGTAAGTCCTATCTGTCATTAGTTTCTCTTATACATTTCCTAGTCATGGTTCTAAAATGTATTACTTTCAGTTCAATTATCTTTTCTTATCAAATAACAAATTACTATTATTTGTTTTAAAAGATACATAAGCTGTTTTTTTGTTGTTGTTTTTTTCCTTTTAGTATTTATTAAAATATAGTTGTTCCAATGTTGTGTTAA
This sequence comes from Nanger dama, assembly GCA_917880005.1. Lineage (NCBI taxonomy): Eukaryota > Metazoa > Chordata > Mammalia > Artiodactyla > Bovidae > Nanger > Nanger dama. Next base: position 42,375,309 of record CAKJTW010000005.1, read on the forward strand.
TTTCTGCTGTATGCTTTTGAAGCTACTGTCTTTCTTTTATATTTATTTTTCTTTTGAAGATTTCTATGTACACATCATTACTATCTTTCTAAATTCCATATATATGTGTCAGTATACTGTATTGCTGGGATGATTTGGGAGAATGGCATTGAAACATGTATACTATCATGTAAGAAACGAAACGCCAGTCTATGTTCAATACAGGATACAGGATGCTTGGGGCTGGTGCACGGGATGATCCAGGGAGATGATATGGGGTGGAAGGTGGGAGGGGGCTTCAGCATTGGGAGATCGTGTACACCAGTGGCTGATTCATGTCAATGTATGGCAAAACAAATACAGTATTATAATGTAGAATAAAGTATTAAAAAAAAAGATTTTTATGTACACAGAAGAATATTTAAATGTGCATGCTTTTCTCCTTTTTCTCCTGTTAATTTGTTTCATGTCAGTTTAGTTCGTAGGACTAGCCACAGAAACTAACAGAGAAGAAAGCTTTTTTTTTCTTTTCCTGTACTTGGAATTTCTTGTTTTCTTGACCTTTCATTTGGAGCTTTCCTTGTGGCACAGCTGGTAAAGAGTCTGCCTGCAATGTGGGAGACCTGGGTTCAATCCTGGGTTGGAAAGATTCTCTGGAGAAAGCAAAGGCTACCCACTCCAGTATTCTGGCCTGGATAATTCCATGGAATGTAAAGTCCATAAGGTTGCAGAAAGTTGGGCATGACAGAGTGACTTTCACTCACTTGCTTTCATTTGGAGAAAAATCAGTTAGCCTCATATTTCTGCCTTGTCTGCAAAAAGAGACATTTGGGTAGATGAGAAAGAAGAAAGTGGATATCCCATTGGTTATTTAATAAGCAACCATATTCTTACCACATCTTACTACAATCCTAAAGGAAATCAATCCTGAATACTCATTGGAAGGACTGATGCTGCAGCTGAAGCTCCAACAGTTTGACTTCCTGATATGAAGAACTGACTCCATGGAAAAGACTCCAATGCTGGGAAATATGGAAAAGAGGGGAAGGAGGGGATAACAGAGGATGAGATGGTTGGATGGTATCACTGACTCAATGGACATAAGTTTGAGAAAACTCCGAGAGATAGTGAAGGACAGGGAAACCTGGTGTACTGCAGTCCATGGGGTCACAAAGAGTCTGACGTGACTGAATGACTGAACAACAACAAAGTTTTCCGAAGTCCTTATCATCTTTACTTTCTTCTCCACTTTTCGTTTTTCACATCTATAAAGCAAATATAACATATTAAGAATATACATTTTATGGTACTAGCACTAATCATTCATGAAATACTATGTTCCAATGTTTTTATGTAAAGTGAAAGTTAAAGTGAAGCCTCTCAGTCGTGTCCAACTCTTTGTGACCCTATGGACTGTACAAGGCTTCTCCGTCCATGGGATTTTCCAGGCAAGTGTACCAGAGTGGGTTGACACTTCCAAAACTCCTAATTTACTTGAAATAGAGCCTTTAGGAGGAATGATTTTTCAGTATTTATCTCTTTTACAAGCACTGAATGTATGCAGAAATATTTGTGTATTTGACAGGGACGGAAGGAAGGAATGAATGTTGCACACTTTGAAAAAAAAGTGAAGAAAAATGCAGTGTGGTTTTAAGAAAGCAGGAGTGGAAAATAAAGCAGGCAGCTGATCCTTGGGGATGGAAAAAAAAAAAAAAAAAGCTAAGTCTTACTTTGTTAAAATAATCACAGAAATGGCATGTACTTGAAGCTACTTTCGAATATATTGTTTGTGATTTTCAGAAATAGGCCCTAAGATCACCCCATGATAATCAGGAACAATGTCCAATAATTCCACCTTTATTCCAGATCCCACCTTATAGGGAATTGATTCATGTCCTGAAGACAGCCTTTCATAGAAACTCTTCCCCACTAGCAGTCAAATTCCTTATATTAATACATTTTGGCAATAGGAAGCAGGATCTTGAGCTCCCAAGATGGTAATGGGAATTCATTTCCCACTGGATATATCATTACACACAAAGCCATTGAAGCGTCAGGCAGTTGTATTTGTCAAGATGATCTGATTATCAATTATTATATAATGTCTATGGGAAAACATGTTTCTTGTTTTAAATAATATGCTTAAATATCTTAAAGCATCACAGCTGTCTTCCTCCCCTCCCCCTCCTTTGGAGAGTGCTTATACTTTATTCCAAAAATATGGACTTCAAATAACCTTTTGGAAAAGGTTATTACCTTTTTCATGCCTCTGTTTTTCATTGCTAAAGTTATGTTGATATTTGTCCCTCTGCTTTGCCTTCATCCTGGTTGGCAGGTGCCCAAGATATCCAGTAAATGTGTTTTAGTGAATTACTTTTCCTCCTGCTACATTTCTCTTTGCTGTCTCTCTGATGCTGCCTGGATGCCCACAACACCCTGGTATGCTTTACTTTAAGAACAGGTGAAAAATATATGTTCATGGTATTTGAGACAAGGGATTTACTTGGTTTATACAGTTGACTGGTTCTTGCAGCTCCTCTCTGTGGCTAGATTGAATGCATCATGTTTTCAAGTGCTGATTTAGCAAATTTAGAAATTTAGACTATTTTTTAAAAAGACACTAAGAAATACAGAAAATCGTTTAGGCTTTTTAAAGATAATCTCCATTGCCCTGACCAACTTTACTTAATCTTCCGAATACTGAAGACAAAATAGCTTCCTACTTGAAGTATTTATCTGTGAATTACACATATAAGAATACACCTAACTTAATGAAATTACTGAAGTAGACAATTTAAGGCAGAAACACTCAAATATTGAAGTTTTTAGGTCTTCAGAGACAGGTAAAACTCATGGATTAATAGGCAATCTTAAATTAAGAATGATGGTAATTGATTTGCTATTTATTTTATGTATATGAAGCATGCTATATTAAAAATATGTTACAGTGAGGGGTGTACATAAATTGGTGTGTCTTATGCAGTAACTTTGCTTTTCAGTGACTCATAATGTTTCAACTTATACATTTAAAAAATTTAATGTTACAAGGGCTATATTTTAAGAGATGCAAAAATAATTCAACTCTATTGTATCTCATTAAATAGAGGTGAATAAAATTAAAATAACTTCATCTAGCTTGATTATTGAGGTTAATTCCACAAACCTGTACTCTATGTAAATCCTGTATGAAACAGCAACAGCCAACATTAAGCTAAAGTACATGAAAGTGTATCTGGTCACATTTTATGGAGGCGAAAATTTTTCAAAGAAATAGACAATGTATTTGGTATCTTCTGCTTAATATCAATGTTTAGGAGGTGTTGAAAGCAAAACATAAATTATGTATACTACATGCAATTCCAAAATAGAACAAGGAGTTGATAAAATAAGACTGAGGGAAGGATGTAGTTTTAGCCTACATTTTAAAACTGTATTTTCTGTTTCAGAGTAGAGAGTTTCTCTAATAAAGGAAAGATTTTAGACCTAGGACAAAGTGGTAGTTATACTGAATATCAAACCTAAATAATATTTCAATGATCAGCTCTGTGACCTTGAGCAAATCATTAAGTCTATGCTCCAATATATGCAAAAATTTTCTTTACTGATATTCTGATACTTTTGTTCAAAAATCATAAAATATTTACTCTATAACTGCTTCCTTATTATTGATTTATCTTTTACAACTAACTGGTTATTTTAAGTTTTCAGTGTGACACAATGCATAAGAATTACTAGGTGATTTGAAGAAAAAGAGGCATTAGGCATTCTGCTCTCCGAAGCTTCAGTCATATTTTATATATAGCAAATCTTCAACAAATGTCAGAAGCTATATATTGCCTGGTGGTATACTATTTGACTGAGCATGAGACTAGGAAAAGCAGCCCTATAGTGGAATAAGGATAATCACAGTTGATGTTCTACTCAACATAATTTCATAATTTCAATATAGTTAATTCCATAATTATCTATAATTATAATTTTATAGTTTAATAATTATCTATAATTTCAATATAGATAATTCCTCAACAAACAACTGAAAATATGGATAACTGCTATTGCTTATGTATGAAGTGTTTAATATTACACTAATGTATGGCTCTCAATTCCTTATTTCTTTAAAACAGTGTCAAATAGGGAAAAACAGTGTTTAAATTAAGACCATGTCATTCTTACAGAGTTTATTTACTTATTTTACATATAATTCATACTCAATAAGTTTTATTAAATGGAAAATATTTCAGCTTTTATTTTGAAGGTAGAAAGGTTGATAGCGGCTGTGGCATATAGTGTTAACATGTAAAAATTTTGAAAACTTTACACTGGGAATTTCCTGTGGGTCCAGTGGTTAGGTCTCTATGCTTCCAACATAGGGGAACTGGATTTGACCTCTGGTAAGGAATTTAAGATCACACAAGCCATGTGACATCCTAAAAAGTAAAAGAAATAAAATAGTACCAAAACTGTGAAGTTCTTTTTATTAATAATAAAATTCAATACAATGACTTTTTATTTGGATGTTTTTATGGGCCATGCTTATCAACTCAATTTCTTTAGGACAATGGATTTTCAAACTTCCAGTAGCACATATTTATGAAAGTATGTCTTAAAATGAAATAGAATAGAATAATAATTTTGAAAGTGCATATATTTTTAAAAATATGTTATTTTATTTGTATAATTGTGTGTTGGAAGACAGTGTTGTGATAACACTGTAAAATAAACTTTTTTCTCTGACTCATGATCAAAATGTTTGAAAGCCACTACCTCTAGAAATGTTTGCCTATAGGAGAAGTAGAGAAGGGAGACAGTGGATATTACCCTCAGGGAAACATTAAAGGTTCTATTTTAGCTTTCTTTGCACACTGAAATGTCTTTAATCTCAGGGAAAAATTGCAATAGAAGTCAGCTAATGACTTGAGAGAATATTAACAAAATTATGAGAACTGTCAAATTTAATACGTGTCTACATTTAATGTATGAAAATAGTTGTAAATACTAATTATGGATAAAATTAATTCATAAGAAATATCACTCGTGAAGAGCTTGCAATGTTATGTGACCTGTACCAAATTATTTACATTTATATTTATTTGTCACAGAGATTCCTGGAAGAATTATAGATTTACTCAAGTTAGAGAAAGGAAATTCTTAGGATGATTATTCTGGCTAGATTCGTTGAGGAAGCCGAAGCCAGAGACACGAAATTAATTGATGAAGATCATACAAGTATAAAAGGGAGAAGACTTGATTATAAGATTATAAATTATAATCATCTGACCCATCTATATTTATTTCAGAAAGCCCAATATGTTTTCTTCTAGAACTGTGTAATTAGAAAAGGCTCCTTAATGATATTGTAGTCAATAAGGCAACTAAACTCCCTTTCCCTGATACTCTATCTCTGGAATCACCACTAATAGGATGAAATAGAAGATTTCTTAACATGAACTTCTATTAATTCAACCTCACTTTCTTTGACTCTCTGGTGTTGGTTTCTAGGCTATGGGTATGCTCTCTAAAAATCTACACTGACTATGCGACCACTCTCATCTTTACACCAAGGGCTAACAGTAATTACAAATATGATGTGGTAAAGGTAAGACCCATTTAAAATTTAAACTCTTTATTAAATATAATTTGAAAATCTTGCATTTAGAAATTATTAACTATAAGGAAGAGTTGAAGCTCCTGATCATTTGATGGATTGTTTTGGGTTTGAGATGGGTTTAGATTTTAGATATTAAGGTCTCATGATAACTGATTCTACTTAATGATTATTTCCCGATTCACAAACGTGGGCAGCTGTCAAGGCACTCAAGTACAGCCGAGAAGAGCTACCCCACGTCTGAGGGCAGGGGAAGAAGTTGGGAGGACCCCATGCCTGAGGGGTGGTGGCCAAGAGGAGTTAGCCCACGTCCGAGGTCAGGGGCAGTGGCTCAGAGTGCCAGGCAGTGACAGCGCAGGAATGACCCAGAGGAACTACCCGGCATCCAAGGCTGGGTGGGGAGGTTACTGAGAATGCCAGGCTGCAACAGAGCAGGAGCAGCCGGAAGGAGCAAGCCTCCATCTGAGGCGAGGGGCGGCGGCTGGGAGGAGCAATCCCATGTCCAAGGAGCGATGGCTGCACAGGCGCAGGAGGGACTAGAGGAGCTACTCCAGGTTCAAAGTCAGGAAGGGTGGCAGTGAGGAGATACCCGTCTTCCAAGGTAAGGAGCAGCAGCTGTGTTTTGCTGGAGCAGCTCTGAAGAGATACCCCACGTCAAAGATAAGACATACCCTGCATCCAAGGTAAGAGAAACCCAAGCAAGATGGTAGGTGTTGCTAAAGGGCTTCAGAGGGCAGACACACTTAAACCATACTCACAGAAAACTAGTCAATCTAATCACACTAGGACCACAGCCTTGTCTAACTCAGTGAAACTAAGTCATGCCCTGTGAGGCCAAACAAGATGGGTGCGTCATGGTGGAGAGATCTGACAGAATGTGGTCCACTGGAGAAGGGAATGGCAAATCACTTCAGTATTCTTGCCTTGAGAACCCATGAACATTATGAAAAGGCAAAATAGGATACTGAAAGAGGAACTCCTCTAGTTGGTAGGTGCCCAATATGCTACTGGAGATCAGTGGAGAAATAACTCCAGAAAGAATGAAGGGATGGAGGCAAAGCAAAACAATGCCCAGTTACAGATGTGACTGGTAACAGAAGCAAGATCCGATGCTGTAAAGAGCAATATTGCATAGGGACCTGGAATGTTGAGTGCATGAATCAAGGCAAATTGATAGTGGTCAAACAGGAGATGGCAAGAGTAAACTTCGACATTCTAGGAATCAGTGAACTAAAATGGATTGGAATGGGTGAATTTAACTCAGATGACCATTATATCTACTACTGTGGGCAGGAATCCATTAGAAGAAACAGAGTAGACATCATGGTCAACAAAAGTGTCCAAAATGCAGTACTTGGTTGCCATCTAAAAAATGACAGAATGATCTCTGTTCATTTTAAAAGCAAATCATTCAATATTGCAGTCATCTAAGTTTATACACCAACCAGTAATGCTGAAGAAGCTGAAGTTGAATGATTCTATGAATATCTACAAGACATTTTAGAAATAACACCCCCAAAAATGTCCTTTTCATTATAGGGGACTGGAATGCAAAAGTAGGAAGTCAAGAAACACCTGGAGTAACAGGCAAATTTGGCCTTGGAGTATGGAATGAAGCAGGGCAAAGGCTAATAGAATTTTGCCAAGAGAATGCACTGGTTAAACCAAACATTCTTTTCAAGCAAAACAAGAGAAGACTCTACACATGGACATCACCAGATAATCAACACCAAAATCAGATTGATTATATTCTTTGCAGCCAAAGATGGAGAAGTTCTATACATTCAGCAAAAACAAGACCAGGAGCTGACTGTGGCTCAGACCATGAGCTCCTTATTACCAAATCAGTCAGTTCAGTCACTCAGTCGTGTCCAGCTCTTTGCAACTCCATGAATCGCAGCACGCCAGGCTTCCCTGTCCATCACCATCTCCAGGAGATCACTCAGACTAGCGTCCATCGAGTCAGTGATGCCATCCAGCCATCTCATGCTCAGTCGTTCCCTTCTCCTCCTGCCCCCAACCCCTTCTAGCATCAAAGTCTTTTCCAATGAGTCAACTGTTCACATGAGGTGGCCAAATACTGCAGTTTCAGCTTTAGCATCATTTCTTCCAAAGAAATCCCTGGGTTGATCTCCTTCAGAACGGACTGGTTGGATCTCCTTGCAGTCCAAGGGACTCTCAAGAGTCTTCTCCAATGGCATGGTTCAAAACCATCAAATCTTCAGTACTCAGCCTTCTTCACAGTCCAACTCTCACATCCATACATGTCTATTGGAAAAACCGTAGCCTTGACTAGATGGGTCTTAGTCAGCAAAGTAATGTCTCTGCTTTTTAATATGCTATCTAGGTTGGTCAAAACTTTTCTTCCAAGGAGTAAGTGTCTTTTAATCTCATGGCTGAAATCACCATCTGCAGTAATTTGGGAGCCCCCCCCCAAAAAAAAAAATCTGACACTGTTTCCACTGTTTCTCCATCAATTTCCCATGGAATGATGGGACTGAATGCCATGATTTTGGTTTTCTGAATATTGTGCTTTAAGCCAACTTTTTCACTCTCCTCTTTTACTTTCATCAAGAGGCTTTTAGTTCTTCTTCAATTTCTGCCATAAAGGTGGTGTCATCTGCATTTCTGGGGTTATTGATATTTCTCCCGGCAGTCTTGATTCCAATTTGTGTTTCTTCCAGTCCAGCATTTCTCATGATGTGCTCTGCATATAAGTTAAATAAATTCAGACTTAAATTGAAGAAAGTAGGGAAAACCACTAGACCGTTCAGGTATGACCTAAATCAAATCCCTTATGAATATACAGTGGAGGTGAGAAATAGATTTAAAGAACTAGATCTGATAGATTGAGTGCCTGATGAACTATGAAATGAGGTTCGTGACATTGTACAGGAGACAGGGATCAAGACCATCCCCATGAAAAATAAATGGAAAAAAATGGCTGTCTAGGGAGGCCATACAAATAGCCATGAAATGAACAGAAATAAAAGCAGAGGAGAAAAGGAAAGATATAAATATCTGAATGCAGAGTTCCAAAGGATAGCAAAGAGAGATAAGAAAGCCTTCCTTAGCAATCAATGTGAAGAAATAGAGGAAAACAACAGAATGGGACGAACTAGAGATCTCTTCAAGAAAATTAAAGATACCAAGGGAATATTTCATTCAAAGATGAACTTGATAAAGGACAGAAATGGTATGGACCTAACAGAAGAGGAAGATATTAAAAAGAAGTGGCAAGAATACACAGAAGAACTATACAAAAAGAACTTCACGACCAAGATAATCACGATGGTATGATCACTTATCTAGAGCCAGATATCCTGGAATGTGAAGTCAAGTGAGCCTTAGAAAGCATCACTATGATCAAAGGTAATGGAAGTAATGGAATTCCAGTTGAGCTATTTCAAACCTTGAAAGATGATGCTGTGAAGATGTTGCACTCAATAGCCAGCAAATTTGGAAAACTCAGCAGTGGCCACAGGACTGGAAAAGGTCAGTTTTTATTCCAATTCCAAAGAAAGGCAATGTCAAAGAATGCTCAAACTACTGCACGATTGCACTCATCTCAGTAATATAAATAGTAAAATAATGCTCAAAATTCTCCAAGCCAGTCTTCAGTAATACAAGAACCGTGAACTTTCAGATGTTCAAGCTAATTTTAGAAAAGGCAGAGGAACCAGTAATCAAATTGCCAACATGTGCTGGATCATCAAAAAGCAAGAGAATTCCATAAAAACACCTATTTCTGTTTTATTGACTATGGCAAAGCCTTTGACTTTGTGGATCACAAAAACTATGGAAAATTCTGAAAGATATGGGAACACCTGACCACCTGAACTGCCTCTTGAGAAATCTCTATGCAGGTCAGGAAGCAGCAGTTAGAAGTGGACATGGAACAACAGATTGGTTCCAAATAGGAAAAGGAGTATGTCAAGGCTGTATATTGTCACCCTGCTTATTAAACATATGCAGAGTATATCATGAGAAACGCTGGGCTGGAAAAAGCACAAGCTGGAATCAAGACTGCTGGGAGAAATATCAATAACCTCAGATATGCAGACGACACCACCCTTATGGCAGACAGTGAAGAGGAACTAAAAGCCTCTTGATGAAAGTGAATGAGGAGAGTGAAAATGTTGGCTTAAAGCTCACCATTCAGAAAACGAAGGTCATGGCATCTGGTCCCATCATTTCATGGGCGATAGAAGGGGAAAGAGTGGAAACAGTGTCAGACTTTATCTTTTTAGGCTCCAAAATCACTGCAGATGGTGACTGCAGTCATGAAATTAAAAGACACTTACTCCTTGGAAGAAAAGTTATGACCAAACTAGAGAGCATATTAAAAAGCAGAGACATTACTTTGCCAATAAAGGTCCATCTAGTTAAGGGTGTGGTTTTTCCAGTGGTCATGTATGGATGTGAGAATTGGACTGTGAAGAAAGCTGAGTGCCAAAGAATTGATGCTTTTGAACTGTGGTGTTGGGCAAACTCTTGAGAGTCCCTTGGACTTCAAGGAGATCCAACCAGTCCATTCTAAAGGAGATCAGACCTGGATGATCTTTGGAAGAAATGATGCTACAGTTGAAACTCCAGTACTTTGGTTACCTCATGCAAAGAGTTGACTCATTGAAAAATACTCTGATGCTGGGAGGGATTAGGGGCTGGAGGACAAGAGGATTACAGAGGATTAGATGGCTGGATGGCATCACCAACTGGATTGAGGTGAGTTTGAGTGAACTCCGGGATATGGTGTTGGACAGGGAGGCCTGGCAGTGCTGTGAATAATAGGGTCTCAAAGAGTTGAACATGAAAGCAACTGAACTGAACTAAACTGAATGGTTATTTTCTTCCCTTTTCTAGTGGCTCAAATAGTAAAGAATCTGCCTGCAATGTAGGAGATACAGGAGACTTCGGTTCTATCTTTGGGTTGGGAAAATCACCTGGAAGAGCAAATGGCAACCCACTCCAGTATTCTTCCATAGAAAAGTCCCATAAAAAGAGTAGCCTAGAAGGCTGCAGTCTATAGGGTTGCCAATAGTCAGACATGTCTGAGCATCTGAGCATGTACATTCACATTCTTCTCATCTGTGCTGTCTGCTCCTTTATTGTTTAATCTCTAAGATAATTTAGCCACGTATCACACTATACTAAAGGTACTAAAGGTATCAGCCACAATTTTAATCCTGATCTAGAAACAAAATTTGGCTATCTTTTACACAGAGTGGTGAGTTTTTTAATGTACATAAATAAATATTGACATTTTAAAACTTGAGTTCTCATTTCTTCCTTTTGATCTCTAGCCTCAGAGTAAACTCTAAGTTTCTAATTGTTACAGCTACAATAGAGGCCTTTTATGTATGTATGTATGTGTTTACTTCAGTTCAGTTCAGTCGCTCAGTCACGTACAACTCTTTGTGACCCTATGCATCACAGCATGCCAGTCCTCTCTGTCCATCACCAACTCCCAGAGTTCACTCAGACTAGCATCCATTGAGTCAGTGATGCCATCTAGCCATCTCATCCTGGGTCGTCCCTTCTCCTCCTGCCCCCAATCCCTCCCAGCATCAGAGTCTTTTCCAATGAGTCATCTCTTCCCCTCAGGTGGCCAAAGTACTGGAGTTTCAGCTTTAGCATCATTTCTTCCAAAGAAATCCCAGGGTTGATCTCCTTCAGAATGGACTGGTTGGATCTCCTTGCAGTCCAAGGGACTCTCAAGAGTCTTCTCCAATGGCATGGTTCAAAACCATCAATTCTTTGGCACTCAGCCTTCTTCACAGTACAACTCTCACATCCATACATGACTACTGTAAAAACCATAGCCTTGACTAGATGGACCTTAGTCAGCAAAGTAATGTCTCTGCTTTTTAATATGCTATCTAGGTTTGTCAAAACTTTTCTTCCAAGGAGTAAGCGTCTTTTAATTTCATGGCTGCAGTCACCATCTGCAGTGATTTTGGAGCTACCCCCCAAAAAAATAATAATCTGACACTGTTTCCACTGTTTCCCCATCTATTTCCCACGGAGTGATGAGACAGGATGCCATGATCTTGGTTTTCTGAATGTTGAGTTTTAAGCCAACTTTTTCACTCTCCTCTTTTACTTTCATCAAGAGGCTTTTAGTTCCTCTTCACTTTCTGCCATAAGGGTGGTATCATCTGCTTAGCATTGATTTTATTTATTTAGCCTAAAGAAGATTAGGTAAATCTTTCCCTGAAAGAGCTGTATTTTATGTTTTCAAAAAATTTTTGGCTGAAATACATGTTTTCAAGAACAAGTGACAGTAGTGATCACCTGCAAAAGAAAGAAAGAAAAAAAAACCTGCTATATAAAATACAGAGCCACTCTCAAACAAAAACTGAACTAATATGAATGTATTCATAGTTTTTATATACTGATTTATTGCAAATACCTGCAAATTTTAACATCAATTCAGTTCAGGTTAGTCACTTAACATTATCTGTCTCTTTGTGACCCCCAAGGACTACAGCACACCAGGCTTTCCTGTCCATCAACAACTCCAGTAGCTTGAGTCTGTGATGCCAGCCAATTATATTATCCTCAATCATCCCCTTCTCCTCCACCTTCAGTCTTTACCTGCATCAGGGTCTTTTCAAATGAGTCAGTTCTTCACATCAAGTGGCCAAAGTATTGGAGTTTCTGCTTCTGCATCAATCCTTCCAATGAATATTCAGGACTGATTTCCTTTAGGATGGACTGGTTTGATCTTGCACTCTGAGTTTCAAGTCTTCTTTGAAATGACACTTCAGAAGCACCAGCTCTTCAGCATGCTCAGCTTTCATTACGGCCAACTCTCACATCCTTACATCACTACTGGAAAAACCATAGCTTTAACTAGATGGATTTTTGTCAGCAAAGTAATGTCTCTGCTTTTTAGAAGGCTGTCTAGGTTGGTCATAGCTTTTCTTCCAAGAAGCAAGTGTCTTTTAATTTCATGGCTACAGTCACCATTTGCAATGATTTTGGAGCCCAAGAAAATAAAGTTTGTCACTGTTTCCATTGCTTCCCCATCAATTTGCCATGAACTGATGGGACTGGATGCCATGATCTTAGTTTGTTGAATGTTGAGTCTTAAGCCAGCTTTTTCACTCTTTTCTTTAACTTTCATTAAGAGACTCTATTTTTCCTCTTTGCTTTGTGCCATAAGGGTGGTATCATCTGCATATCTAAGGTTATTGATATTTCTCCCTGCAATCTTGATTCCAGCTTGTGCTTCATTCAGCCCAGCATTCACATGATGTACTCTGCATATAAGTTAAATAAGCAGGGTGACCATATACAGCCTTGATTTACTCCTTTCCCTATGTGGAACCCAGCTGTATTTCCATGTCCAGTTCTATCTGTTGCTTCTTGACCTGCATACAGATTTCTTGGGAGGCAGGTAAGGTGGTCTGGTATTCCCATCTTTATAAGAATTGTCCACAGTTTGTTGTGCAGTAAAAGGCTTTGGCATAGTTAGTAGAGCAGGAGTAGAAGATTTTCCTGCAACTCTCTTGCGTTTTCAGTGATCCAGTAGATTTTGGCAATTTGATCTGTTTCCTTTGTCTTTTCTAAATCCAGCTTTAACATGTGGAAGTTCATGTTTCAGATACTGTTGAAGCATGAATTGGAGAATTTTGAGAATTACTTTTCTAGACTGTGAGATTTTCTCTTCAAGAAGATTAGAGATACTAAAGGAACATTTCATGCAAATATGGGCAAAATAAAGGACAGAAATGGTATGGACCTAACAGAAGGAGAAGACATAAAGAAGAAGTGGCAAGAATACACAGAAGACCTATACAAAAATGATCTCCATGACCCAGATAACCACGATGGTGTGATCACTCAGCTAGAGACAGATATTCTGGAATGTCAATCAAGTGGGCCTTAGGAAGCATCACTAAGAACAAAGCTAGTGGACATGATGGAATTCCAGTTGAGCTATTTCAAATCCTAAAAGATGATGCCGTGAAAATGCTGCACTCAATGTGCCAGCAAATTTGGAAAACTCAGTAGTAGCCACAGGACTGGAAAAGATCAGTTTTTATTCCAATCTCAATGAAAGGTAATGAAAGGAATGATCAAAATACCACACAGTTACACTCATCCCACATGCTAGCAAAGTAATGCTCAAAATTTTAGCATAGAAAAACCAATATGTTTGAGTACAGGGTGTTGCCCAGACCTCTTACACATCATTGCACACATATAACACATCACTGTATATTCAAACTGCCTTTATAAGATACAAAAACTTCAGAATTTCAAGTGGCATCTTAGTCAGTTGTGTTAGTAACTCAGTCAAGTCCAACTCTTTGTGCCCCAGTGGAATGTAGTCAGCCTGGTTCCACTGTCCATGGGATTCTCCAGGCAAGAATACTGGAGTAGGTTGCCATTCCTTTTTCCAGGGGATCTTCCCAACCCAGAGGCTGAAGCCTGTTCTCTTGAATTGCAGGCAAATTATTTACATCTCAGCTATCAGGGTATAAGCAATTGGAGGCTACTATTTTTTTCTAAGTATATTTTACATGGGATATAAAATGTGTTTAGCAATTTAGATAGAACAATTAGAATGAGAATAATTTTGCAAAAATGGAACAGAACAGCTAACAGGATTGTCTTTTATGAAATAATTCCCCCTGATTTCTAAATATATAGAGAGATGTAATAATAATAAAATTAATCTGATAACTTCATTTTAGTCGTAGAGTTTCAGAGAGTCAAAACTATGGTTTGTCCAGTCATTTACAGATGTTGAGAGTTGGGCCATAAGGAAGACTGAGTGCTGAAGAACTGATGCTTTTGAACTATGGTGCTGGAGAAGATTCCTGAGAGTCCCTTGCACTGCAAGGAGCTCAAACCAGTCATCCTAAAGGAAATCAATGCTGAACATTTATCTGAAAGACTGATACTGAAGCTGGAGCTGCAATATTTTGGCCACCTGATGTGAAGAGCTGACTCACTGGAATAGGCCCTGATGGTGGAAAAGATTGAAGGCAGAAGGAGGGGTATAGATGATGAGATGGTTGAATAGCATACTGACTCAATGGACATGAGTTTTAGCAAATTCTGGGAGAGAGCAAAGGACAAGAAAGCCTGGCATGCTGCACTTCATGAAGTCACAAAGTGTTAGATACCATTTAGCAACTGAACAACAACATCAAAAGTAATATGTATGGCATAATAGTTCAAATGTCCATTTTTTTGAAATAGACTTTTCTCAGTGTTTGCTCTGCACAAGGTAGAATTCATGCTACCTATCCAGCCTCTCATTGATCTATTTTATAGAATCTAACATACTGCCTGTAAAGTATGTGTGTTTGTGATTGTGTTCTTCCTCTTTAGTCAATGAGTATCTCTTTGTTTTAGATGTAGCTCTTTCCACCTTTGAATCCTCACTACCAACAAAGGCTGTAGTTCTTAATAGGACCCAATAAATTTTGTTTTATTTGTACACAAACAAACCTCATAATAATTCATTTTAATTAAATTCACATGTTCTTTGAGTAAGATTAAATTATTAAATATTTATTTTTAAATAAATTTATTTATTTTAATTGGATGAAATTTGTATATACAGCTGTATGAAATTTTAGATAAATAGCAAGAAGTATATACAGTGATCCTTTTATTTCTTTTTTTAACTTTTTATTTTATATGAGGTATAGTTGCTGACAACATTGTAGAGGTTTCAGATATATAACAAAATGATTCAGTTACACATACACATGTATCCTTCCTTTTTCAAATTATTTTCCCATTTAGATAGTTACATAATATTGAGTGGAGTTCCCTGTGCTATACAGTAGATCCTTGTTGGTTATCTATATTTAAATATAACAGTGTGTACATATCAAACTCTCTAAATATCCCTTCCTTCCACATTTCCCTATAGTAGCCATGTATTTGCTCTTTAAGTTTGTGAATCTGTTTCTGTTTATTTAATTAAATTTATTTTTATCTTTTCTTTTTAGATTCTCATATAAGTGATATATTTTTCTCTCTCTCTTTTTAATCTCTGACTTACTTTACTCAGTATGACATTCTCTAGTTCCATTCATGTTGTGCAAGTGGCATTATTTTGTTCTTTTTGATGGTGAGTAATATCCCATTGCACTTGTGAACAATGTCCCAATCATGAGTGTGTGTGTGTGTGTGTGTGTGTGTGTGTGTGTGTGTGTGTCATATCTTCTTTATCCATTCATCTGTATATGGACATCTAGGTTGCTTTATGTTTGGTTATTGCAAACAGTATTGCAATAAATAGTGGGGTGCATGTGTCTTTCTGACCGTGTTTTCTCAAGAGTGGGATTGAGTGCTCATTCAGTTCCATTCAGTCACTCAGTCGTGTCTGATTCTTTTTGACCCCATGAACTCCAGCATGCCAGGTGTCCCTGTCCATCACCAACTGCCAGAGTCCACCCAAACCCATGCCTATTGAGTCGGTGATGCCATCCAACCATCTTATTCTCTGTTGTCCCCTTCTCCTCTTGCCCTCAGTGTCTCCCAGCATCAGTTCAGTTCAGTTCAGTTGCTCAGTCATGTCTGACTCTTTGCGACCCCATGAATCACAGCACGTCAGGCCTCCTTGTTCATCACCATCTCTCGGAGTTCACTTAGACTCATGTTAATAGAGTCCATGATGCCATCCAGCCATCTCATCCTCGGTCGTTCCCTTCTCCTCCTGCCCACCAATCCCTACCAGCATCAGAGTCTTTTCCAATGAGTCAACTCATCACATGAGGTGGCCAAAGTACTGAAGTTTCAGCTTTAGCATCATTCCTTCCAAAGAAATCCCAGGGTTGATCTTCAGAATGGACTGGTTGGATCTCCTTGCAGTCCAAGGGACTCTGAAGAGTCTTCTCCAACACTATAGGTCAAAAGCATCAATTCTTCAGCGCTCAGCCTTCTTCACAGACCAACTCTCACATCCATACATGACGACAGGAAAAACCATAGCCTTGACTAGATGGACCTTAGTCGGCAAAGTAATGTCTCTCCTTTCAAATATACTATCTAGGTTGGTCATAACTTTTCTTCCATGGAGTAAACGTCTTTTAATTTCATGGTTGCAGTCACCATCTGCAGTGATTTTGGAGCCCCAAAAATAAAGTCTGACATTGTTCCCACTGTTTCCCCATCTATTTCCCTTTAAGTGATGGGACTGGATGCAATGATCTTTGTTTTCTGAATGTTGAGCTTTAAGCCAACTTTTTCACTCTCATCAAGAGGCCCTTTAGCTCCTCTTCACTCTTCCCATAAGGGTGGTGTCATCTGCATATCTGAGGCTATTGATATTTCTCCCAGCAATCTTGATTCCAGCTTGTGTTTCCTCCAGCCCAGAGTTTCTCATGATGTACTCTGCACATAAGTTAAATAAGCAGGGTGACAATATACAGCCTTGACATACTCCTTTTCCTATTTGGAACCAGTCTATTGTTCCATGTCCACTTCTAACTGTTGCTTCCTGAACTGCATACAGATTTCTCAAGAGGCAGGTTAGGTGGTCTGGTATTCCCCTCTTTCAGAATTTTCCACAGTTTATTGTGATCCACACAGTCAAAGGCTTTGGCATAGTCAATAAAGCGGAAATAAATGTTTTTCTGGAACTCTCTTGCTTTGTCCATGATCCAGCAGATGTTGGTAATTTGATCTCTGGTTTCTCTGCCTTTTCTAAAACCAGCTTAAACATCAGGAAGTTCACGGTTCATGTATTGATGAAGCCTGGCATGGAGAATTTTGAGCATTACTTTACTAGTGTGTGAGATGAGTGCAATTGTGTGGTAGTTTGAGCATTCTTCTGCATTGCCTTCCTTTGGAATTGGAATGAAAACTGACCTTTTCCAGTCCTGTGGCCACTCCTGAGCTTTCCAAATTTGCTGGCATATTGAGTGCAGCACTTTCACAGCATCATCTTTCAGGATTTGAAACAGCTCAACTGGAATTCCATCACCTCCACTAGCTTTGTTCATAGTGATGCTTTCCCAGCATCAGGGTCTTTTCAAATGAGTCAATTCTTTGCATCAGGTGGCCAAAGTATTGGAGTTTCACTTCAACATCAGTCCTTCCAAGACTGATCTCCTGTAGGATGGACTGGTTGAATTTCCTTGCAGTACAAGGGATTCTCAAGAGTCTTCTCCAATACCACAGTTCAAAAGCATCAATTCTTCAGCGCTCAGCTTTCTGTATAGTTCAACACTCACATCAATACATGACTACGGGAAAACCATAGCCTTGCCTAGACAGATCTTTGTTGGCAAAGTAATGTCTCTGCTGTTTAATATGCTGTTTGAAGTGAAGTGAAGTGAAGTCGCTCAGTCATGTCTGACTCTTTGCGACCCCTTGGGTGTAGCCTACCAGGTTTCTACCTCCATGGGATTCTCCAGGAAAGAATACTGGAGTAGGTTACCATTTCCTTCTCCAGGGGATCTTCCCAACCCAAGGATCAAACCCTGGTCTCTCGCATTAGAGGCAGATGCTTTAACCTCTGAGCCACTTAGGTTGGTCATAATTTTCCTTCAGGAGCTCTTTTTATATCTATTTAGTGCTCTAAGTGTCTAATTAGGGCATAAGAACTAAATAGACATTTCTATAAAAAAAGATATTCAGATAGCCAAGTAGAACACAAAAAGATGTTCATTATTTCTAATTATTAGAGAAATGGAAATCAAGACTATAGTGAGATATCACCACAAACATGTCAGGATAGCCATCATCAGAATATCCACAAACAAAAATGCTGGAGAGGGTGTGGAGATAAGGGAGCCCTCCTATACTGTTGGAGAGAATATAAACTGGCATAGTAACTATGGAGAACAGTATGGGAGTTGCTTAAAAACTAAAACTAGAAAAGTAAATGACTTAATTATAGAAATCTTAAACAGATTTTTAAGAACAAAATATTTTCACAAAATATAAGTAAAGCTATAATTTTGAAAGATTTTCCTAGTTTTATTGATATATAACTGACTTATAGCACTGTATAAATTTAAGATGTATGGCTTAATGATTTGACTTACATATACTGCAACATGATTATCATAATAAATTTAGTTAGCACCCATCATCTCATAGATATACTAAAGAGAAGGCTTTTAAAAAGGTTTTTCCTGGTGACTAGAACTTTTAGAATTTACTTCCTTAATGACTGTCATGTGTCTCATACAGCAGTGTTATAGTCATCATGTAATACATAACATACTACTAATTTATCTTATAACTGGGAGTTTGTACCTTTACTATCTTTCTAAGAGATTCTTGAACATATGTATGCTACAACCCCCTTGATATATAATTTTCCAAACTGATTTTACAAAGATTTCTATATATTTTATATAGAATTTTATATAACTTTTATAATTATCATCAATATAGAACACAATATGTAAAGTAAGTATAATGATAATTAATGGTCTTTTTTAGTTGAATATGCAGATATAACAGTGTTTATTGTTTTGATTCAAATTTCAAAATTTTATTTTATAGGTGTTTTTCATCTGCTCCAGGTTGAATTAGGTGTTGTTTCTCTAGGCTTAAATAATACTCTGTAATATGTGATCAGGGCTTCCCTGGTGGCTCAGATGGTAAAGAATCCACCAGAAATGGAGGAGACCAGGGTTTGATCTCGGGTTGAAAAGATCCCTTGGAGAAGGGAAAGGCTACCCACTCCAGTATTCTGGCCTGGAGAATCTCATGAACAGAAGAGCCTGGTGTGCTGCAGTCCATGAGGTTGCAACGGGTCAGACACAACTGAATGACTAAGCAGATATACACTTGTGATCAATCTTAGAAAGTGTTCCTTTTACACTTGAGATGACTGTGCATTCTACTGCTGTTAGGCAGAATATTGTGTACACACACACACACACACAATATAGAGAGAGAGAGATTGAGAAAGAGAGAGAGAGCGCATACATTTTGTCTGTAGTGTTATTCAAGTCATCTAATTATTGATATTCTCTATGTATGTTCTATCCATTATTGAAAGTGTTGAAGTGTTCGATTATTATGTCACTATTTTCCCTAAGTTCTGCTTGCCTTATATACCTAATTGCTCTGATATTGAATGCATACACATTTATAATTGTTATAGTTTTATGATGAATTGACCTCTTTATTGTTATATAATGTCCTTGTCTCTTGTGACAGTTTTTGGTCTTAAAGTCTATTTCATGAAGTCTACTTTGTCTGTTGTGATATAGCAATCCTTGCTCCTTTTGATTGCTATTTCATGGAATATCATTTTCCATCCCTTCACTTATAGCCTACATTTACTCTTAAATCTTAAATGAAACTCGTGAAATAATACAAAACCTATAGTGGGACCTTGTTTTTTGTATTTGTTCTTTCACTCTGTGTCTTTGGAAAGGTAATCCACTTACATTTAATTATTAATAGGAAAAGATTTATTATTGTCATTTGTTGGTTGTTTTCTATTAGTCTTGTGGTTCTTTTTTTTTTTTTTTTTTTTGCCTTTTCCTATTTTTTTCTTCCCCCTTTGTTATTTTCCTGGTTTTGTAAGTTGGTAGACTTTGACTGTCTTTTTCTTTTGTGTGACTTCTATAAGTACTTTTCTTTTATGGTTACCTTAAGGATTACATAAAATATCTTACATTTGTAATAGGCTGTTTTAAGCTGATAACAAATTAAGGTCAATGATTAACAAAAATTCTACTCTTTAACTTTTTCTCCCCATATACTTTTTTATTTTGGTCAAAGTTTAGATTTATATTGTGTATTTTAGCGTATTTTATTTATATTTATTTTTAATACTTTTGTTTTTAATTTTTATACTAGAATTTAAAGTGATTTCTCCATCACAGTTATAGTAATAAAGTATTCTATATTGATCTGTTAATCTACTTTTGCCAATATATTTCATACTTTCATCAGTTATCATGTTTTTATTTAGCATTTTTTATTTCGACTTGGAAAACTTCCCTTAGCATTTTTTCTTGTAAGGTTGGCCTCATGGTGATGGATTCTTTGACTTTTGTTTGGCTGATAAAATTCTTTGTGTCCCCTTTGTTTTCAAAGAGCAGTTTTGCCAGATGTTTTATCCTTGTATTGCATTTACCCCCAGGAATTTGAATATAACATCCTTTCCCTTCTAGAAAGGGATGCATATTTCTCTTCCCTATAATGATATTTCCCTTCCCTATAATGTTTCTGCTGGAAAAAACCATTGATTGTCTTATGGGTAGGGGGCTTCCTTTGTATGTGACAACTTTCTTTCTCTTGCTTCATTCAAAATTCTTTTTGTATTTGAGTTTTGACAGACAATTCTTGTGTGTCTCAATGTGGATTCTTTAGGTTTGTATCTTTTGGCATTTTTTCAGGCATCTTAGATTTGAATGACCCTTCCCTTCTCCAGATTTGGGGAAGTTTCAGCCATCATTTATTTGTATAAGAGTTTTGCTCATCCCTCTTTTCAATTCCTAGAATTCTCATAATGTTCATATCAGTCCACTTGATAATATCTCTTAAGTCCCTTAAGCTTCCTTCACTTATTTTCATTCTTTCTTTACTTTGCTCCTCTGACCAAATTATTTCCTATGACCTGTCTGTGTTTAGTTATTCTTAATCTGTTTGACCTTGTATCCTATTGAACCCTTCTAGTAAAATTTTCAGTATTATTATCATGTCATTCAGTTCTATTATTTTGATTTGATACTTTTAATATTATTTTTTGTTTAAATGTTCACTTTGCCCATTTATTATTCTCTTGACATCAGTAAGTCTATTTATGAGAGTTGCTTTTAATTCTTTGCTCAGGTAAATCTAAATTTATTTCATTTGAGTCAATTTCTTAATCCTTTGTTTGGGACATCTTTGCCTGATTCTTTATTTTTATCACTCTCTGCTTTGATGTCTATACATTCAACAAAACAAGTTGCTCTCCCAGTTTTCAAGGAGTGACCTCATACAATAAGACTGGTCAGAGCTCCTGAGGGCCTCTAACAATTCTTTGCCTCTCCAAGAAGTAGCAAGCGGATTCTTTTGCTTACTTTGTACTGAACTGGGAATGTGGTATCTACCAACTGAAGGCACATCAACTCTATCTTCTCCTGGGAAACCAGACTGTGACAGGCCCCTGGAAAAGTGTGGCATTGCATGCAGAAATCAATGCCTGCCCTTCTCAGGGGGAAGGTGAGAGCTGGAATATTTTTAATCTTCTTGCTCTGTGCTAAGAATGGATAGTATCAATGATGTCTACAAACAAAATTCCACATATATTCTCCCTTGGGTGCTTAGAATTTTCTGGACTCATAAGAAATCAAAGACTGGCAAGACAAAAGATGGATGGTCCTTTGGGGAACCCTATCAGAAAGCTATGTCAATGGGTATGAAGCAATCTATTGTCTCTCCAGGTGATACAGGGATATATCAGTCTCTTTCCACTCAAATGGCTGGGAACTAGGGGCACATTTCTAAGAGAGGATGTTCCATGTTTCCCTATCAGTTTTAGTGAGCTTGTTTTTCTTCAGTCACTCATCACGTCTGACACTGTGATTCCATGGACTGCAGCATTCCAGGCATTCCTGGCCTTCACCAGAGTTTGCTCAAACTCATGTCCATTGAGTCAATGATACCATCCAACCATCTCATCCTCTGTTGCCCTCTTCTCTTCCTGACTTCAATCTTTACCAGCATGCAGTGCTTTTAAAAAGAGTTGGCTCTTTGTATCAGGTGCCAAAGTATTGGAGCTTCAGCTTCAGCATCACCAGTCCTTATAATGAATATTCACAGTTGATTTCCTTTTAGAATTGACTGTTTTGATCTCCTTGCTGTCCAAGGGATGCTTAAGTGTCTTCTGTGACACCACAGATAAGAAAGCATCTATTTTTCAGCACTCAGTATTCTTTAAAGTTCAACTCTTACATCCATACACAACTATTGGAACAATCATACATTTAACTCTACATACCTTTGTTGAAAAAGTGATGTCTCTGCTTTTCAACATGCTGTCCAGATTTGTCATAGCTTTTCTTCCAAGGAGCAGGCATCTTTTAATTTCATAACTGCAGTCACTGTCCTCAGTGTGTTTGGTCCCAGGAAAATAAAATTTGCTACTGTTTCCACTTTTTCCCTGTCTACTTGCAATGAAGTGATGGGAACAGTTGTTGTGATACTGGTTTTTTGAATGTTAATTTCTAAGCCAGCTTTTTCACTCTCCTCTTTCACCGTCATCAGGAGGTTCTTTATCTTTAGTCCCTTTTTACTGTCATTTGGGTGGTGTCATCTGCATATTTGAGGTTATTGGTATTTCTGTTACTCTTGATACCAACTTGTGATTCATCAAGCCTGGCATTTCTGCATATAAGTTAAATAAGCAGGATGACAATATATAGCCTTGATATATTCCTTACCTAATTTTGAGCCAGTCCATTATTCCATTTCCAGTTCAGACTGTTGATTCTTGACCTGCATACATGTTTCTCAGGACATAGATAAGGTGTTCTGATATGCCTATCTCTTTAAAAGTTTTCCAGTTTGATGTGATCCACACAGCCAAAAGCTTTAGCATAGTCAATGAGGCAGAAATAGATATTTTTCTTGAACTTCCTTGCTTTTTCTATGATCCAGTGGATGCTGACAATTCGATCTCTGGTTCCTCTGCCTTTTCTAAATCTAGCTTGTACATGTGGAACTGCTCAGTTCACATACTGTTTTGTTGAAGCCTAGCTTGAAGGACTTTGAGCATTACTTTGCTTGCATGTGTAATGAGTGCAGTTGTGTGGTAGTCTGACAATTCTTTGGCATTGCCCTTCTTTGGAATTGGAATGGAAATGGACTTTTCAGTCTTGCGGCCACTGCTGAGTTTTCCGAATTTGCTGGCATATCGAGCGCTGCACTTTAACAGCATCCTTGTTTAGGATTTTAAACAGTTCAATAGTAATTCCATCACCTCCAATAGGTTTGTTTGTAGCAGTGCTTCCCAAGGCCCACTTGATTTCACACTCCAGAATATCTGGTGAGTGACCACATCATCATGGTTGTCCAGGTCATTAGGACATTTTTTTATAGTTCTTCTGTGTATTCTTGCCATCTCTTTTTAGTATCTTCTATTTCTGTCAGGTCCATGCTGTTTCTTTCATAGTGTCTATATTTGCATGAAATGTTCCCTTTTTATCTCTAATATTCTTTAAGAATTCTCTAGTCTTTCTTATTTTATTGTTTTACTCTATTTCTTTTCATTGCTCACTTAAAAACTTTCTTATCTCTCCTTGCTATTCTTTGGAACTTTGCATTCAGATGGGTATATCTTTCCTTTTCTCTTTTGTCTTTCACTTGGTGAATTGGTTTCCCATTATTCCAGCATGCAGAAACATTTCAATTAGTTTTTTTTTTTTTTAATCTTAAAAGGAATTTGTCTTTAATTTATTACTGTATCAGTGTGGTGGGGGAAGGGAGAGAAGAGTATTTAGATTTATTCTACCTTCTTGCTAATATCCCTTCATGTTTCCTTTTATGTTTTGGGAAAGTAGGAAAACAGTTGCAGGAGAATTTACCATCACATATCTGGGAATTACTTGAAATAGTACAAAGATAACCACTCCTGATTTTCAACTCAATTCTCTGACAGCAAAAATCTTGTAAGCCTTGTATACTATTCACCATCCATTTAATACCTCAGTATATAATGTTTCTTCAGCACTCCATTTGGCTTAAAAGAAGGGATTTTTTTATACATTTAATTTCAGTTTAATTAAAAAGAAATCTTGACATTGTTTCCAGCTAGAGTGTAATTTGGAAAGAAAACAAGGAATGAAAATAGCATGAAGTGTTTTAGCTTTCAATTTGACTTCTCTACATTATTTTCAATTCACATAAATGTAAGAATGCACAGAAAATGAAAACAAAACTGAGTCATTCAATTAAAGCCAACTTAGTTATTATTTTAAGACAATAGTATTAGCTTTGAATAGTCTTCATGCTGATAATGCTTTAGAAAAATTAATAATAATACTTATTAAATTTATGAATGTTATTTTATAATAACATGGTCTAATGATGGAGACTGAACAAAACTATTTTGAGAAAGAAAATCAACTACAACATTGTTAAATATAAGCTGGTATTCAAAATGTACCAAAATATGTCTCCAAAGGAGTGTTCTAACTTGGAAAAGAAATAGCATAATATTTATAGGGTTTTAGCAAATGTGTCACTCTAAATTCAGCTAGTTTCAAGGATAGTTGGTTAAAACGGTTCTCCCAAGAGGTAAGAAACATTTTTGGCATTCAACAAGGAGTGAGTGGGTATTCAGATTTAGGAAGTGGAAAGGAATGGCATTGTGACCAAGAGCAAGAAAGGCTTCAAAAAACAGATGTAAAAACTAGTCATGCAAGAGCAATAGCAGATAACTATAGCTTTCATGTTCTCTTATAGCCCCTCTTTTTGGTTAGTGAAGAAATGGAGTGTCATTGTTTTGAATAAACAAGTTAATTTGAGAATGATCAATCTTTTGGGGCTTTTATATAATTTTTATAGGTCACGAAGGGTCACATCTCTACCATAAGACAAAATAACAATTTATTTCATTTATATTTATCTCCTTTATTAAACAGTACACATCCTTACTTGTTTAAATACTGCCTTCTTGCTAATTTAAAACATTTGTTTTGGGGCTCTTGAAGACACTCTGACTTTGTAGTCCAATTTAAATGGACATAAGATCCTTCTGCATGTTTAATCTTCTAGCTTAATCTTTATTAAAACTGCAGAGGGAAAATCAATTTCCTTCTCTCCACTCTTCCTGCTACACAACATACCTCCCCTATTTCAGCCATGATTGTGCTTGCATAGGGCTCCCTGTGGTGATGGTTCTAAGTAATCACTTATGAAAAAGAATAGGAAACACCAGTTCAAATGCTCCACATAGTATAAAAGCATTAAAATCCAGAGTTAAAATTTTTCTCAGGGAAAGTAATGATTATAAAGATGCATTAATAATCTCTGAAATTAACTCTACTTGTCATTGTTAATTCTTTTCAATTCTTCCAGCTCAGCTCTAACATCACTTATTCAAAGAATGATACCTGGATTGATTTCTATTTCTCACAAATACCAAGTCCTGTCTTCTGATTATAGGCTTTCATAGCATTATATTCATACCTCTCAAATCATATACTTATGATAATGATTAAATTATTTGTTTAAAGTAGTTTTTCTTTACACATCACATAATTAATAACTACGAAATTTATCTTTTCCACATTATCATTGCAGAGTACAGTTTCTGGCACATAACCTATGGAAAATAAGTATTATGAATGATTTTTTTACTACTTTTTTTTTCTGTGCCTTTTCCCAGGTGACAGCAAATTCATATTCCCTATACTACTTATAGACTTATTTTCTTTTCAAATGTTTTAATATTCCCAATATTTAAGGGAATAATAAAGTGATAAAGTAGGTTACGCAGGATATTACTTCCCATTTTTTCTGCCCTGTGTTTTTATTGTATGATTTTATGCATTGAATTTTTCTTTCAGCTACAGTTAGTCATTAAAACTGAATATTACTGTTTTCACCTTTAGAAACTTTTCCTAAATAGCATTAAAACTGAAAAAAAAAAAACAGTTAGCTCAAGTTTAGTATTATATTCATAATAATTTAAGTTATATTTTCCTTTGACATGTTAAGGATATTTTTGTTAATTTCTATTTTTGATACTGAATTATAGAAAATCTTTCTCACTAAAGTTATACTATTATTTGGTCTTTTTAATTAGGGTTGGATGTAGTTTAAATGGACTTTTCTTTAGATAAAACATTCCTAAATTTATGCAATGCTTAGCTGAATATTTTTGTTCTCATTTTGTGGTTGTTAGTGCTTCTAACTTAGAGAAATTCCAATTCTAATTTACAAGGTTTAGAAAGGCTTTCAAATTAAAAATTATAGCTTTCCAAACTGAAGTGAATTTTGGAGTTAAATTATTCTCTACAATACAAAGTTTCACTACAAATTTATCAGTATTAGAAATAACATTGTGTGTCAATTTACATTTCAAGTAAGAAACACAAATAGTGGTATGTAAAACATTTATTCCATGGAATAAGGTGTTTGTACATTTTATATATACACAATATAAGTGAAATTAGATATAGTAAATAAAGGTATGAATCCTGTAAACACTATGATCAGGACACTGGCTAGAACATTTTTTATTTACTAGTGCTCATGTGTATAAATGTTAAACAAACTATGTAAGCTTGGATTTTTTTTTTTTTTTTTTTTTTTAGAATGGAGAAAGAAGAAATCATTGAAGTCTATCTGGAAATAACAGGGTTATTTTTACTGAGGTTATATTTTCTTTGAGGACTGCTTCTGGTATTGTAAAAATGAAATAAGATTGTTGTCCACTCACTGAGTCATGTTTGACTTTGCGATTCCTTGAATTGCAGCACATCAGGTTTCCTTGCCCTTCACTGTTTCCTCAAGTTTGCTCATATGCTATCAGAAGTGAGAAAAACATGTGCAAGATAAGGATCCCACAAGCTTTATGGAGGTAGTCCTGTCATTCATTGTATACCTCCATCCCTCCAAACTGAAGGCACTCGGAATTCTTACAGCTTCACTCACACACCTCTGCTTTTCTTGTGTAACTCAGCCCCAACATGTTTTTTCTTCCTCTTTTTTTTTTTTCCATCAGCATTCAGGTATTGGGGCTTCCCTGGTGGCTCAGAGGATAAAGCTTCTGCCTGCAATGCAGGAGACCCAGGTTCAATCCCTGGGTTGGGAAGATCCCTGGAGAAGGAAATGGCAACCCACTCCAGTATTCTTGCCTGGAGAATCCCATGGACAGAGGAGCCTGAGCGAGCTGCATTCCATGGGGTCGCAAAGAGTCGGACACTACTCAGTGACTTCACTTCACTTCACTTCATTCAGGTTTACTTCTTGGACTAATAAACTGAAATTCCCATAATGACAGGAATTTCTTTTACCTGTTTAACAAAGATCCTAAAGATGCCTAAAGCACCCTAAAGCAGCATCTGGTGTATAATTGTCAGATCTTTGAAAACTTCTATAGAGACTCTATTGTTATTTTCATTTAACTGAAGGGGTGACTGAGGTAGTAAAAGGTTAAGTGGCTTTTACAAGGTCACATAGACAGTAAGTAATGAAGCCCACAGAAAACTTTTCAAGGTGAATTGTATCGGTTTCATATTATGAAATATTTGCAAAATTAAAGTTTTGTTTTTATGAGAAGAAAGTCAGATGTGTGTGTGTGTGTGTGTGGAGGAGTTAATAACAGAAAGAGAAAAAAGCCCAAACATTATTATTGAGATAAAAAAGTACCTTTAGAGTCACTTTTTGAGAAGGCAAATAATAGGACATAAATGTTTAGAAAAGAATGTTGACAGGTTGACTTTCCTGTCTTGCAGTATAGTAGACTGATATTTGGGGGGACAAAACATGCTTGATTAAAAATATATATGTATTTTAAAAATCTTTTAAAATGCAGCCATAAGTTGTCAAGAAAGGAAAATGTGTATAAAAGCTCAGAAAAGCAAAGTAAGCCCTCAAGCTTGTTTAAGCTCTGTAGGCACTTGATGAATCTATTGAATTTCCCTTCACTGTGAATTTCATAGGTTCACTAGAGCCCAGAGGGAAGACAAAGGTCTGGGAGGACATGGTGCTCACGTACCTGGAGGAGGAGGTGCTGGAGCGCAGCACCTGCTCACCTATTGAAACCTAAAGGTGACCTGGCTGGACCTCTTGCCTTGGCTGTGCCATTTGTGGGTTTCTGGAGATGTAAGTAGTTTTATTCTGTAGGATTTTTATTTGGTTATGAAAAAATAAAAATAAAAAGCACAAATTGGCTACTGTGTTTTAGTTTAAAATTGCTTTAATTGCAACAAAACAGCTTTTGTGGTTGTCAAATAAAAACGGTAAATAGGGAGTGTAGTGTAGTTCAAGCCATCCTGCCTGAGCAGTTCCTAGCTGCAGAGACTAAAATAAATTAAAGGACAGAGAGTGTTCTGGGAGGTTAACGGTTGACTATGACAGACGTGGCATCAAAGACATTCAGATGTGTCACATAATGTCAGTTATATAGGGTTGGAGGGAAGAGTACTGACTCCAATTTCAGGGGTTTGCTCTCAGTGCCACATGGCCCATTGGCTCGGCCATATCTCCAGTGTTCATGGTGAATGCTGGTGGTGCCTGCTGTGTGGCCAGTGCACCATGAAACTATCTTGAAATTTGTTTACTATCTTTAATTTTATCAAATTATGTACACAATTATTAAAGAATATGTGGCATATTAACAGGAAAGAAGATTGATATATTACCATTGTGAGAACAGCTTATAGATGTTTAGATTTTTTGTGTGTGTGTAGTAGGGAAGATTCAGTCATCAGTGGAGTATTTTAGAATCCCTAGGACATCAGATTTTTTTTTTTAATAATACATCTTCAAAGTTTTGCCTCAACATCTAGAAAGTGATTCATTTTCTTCTTTCATATCAGTTAAGTATTCTGAGTGAATCAAGTCACTGATTTGCCTCTGACCTTTTAGACAAGTTGTCATTTGTGTTGTTGTTGCCAAAATATTGTACTTATTGTTAATCTGAATTTGCACTGACTATGTCTGAGAGTATTTGTAAATGGTGAACTCAGTTTCTGAAATTAAGCTTTTTATTTGCAATTGTCTAAAAAAGGAGAGAGATTGGAGACAAAATCAAGGACCTTCCCAAGTGGCATACTGAAAAATCTACCATAGAGTCAGAATCTCTGGTGGGAAAAAATAACAGGTTAAAATTGATCTAGGGAAAAAAAATAATCATGCTCTTCCCAGGGAAAATAAGGATCAAAAAAAAATCTGCTTTAAACTTTGATATTTAGTAGTGGGCATTACAATATTCTCTGATAGTTCGAAATCAAGTTGACTTGATTTTTTTTTTTTATCTTGAATTCTTATTACCCAGATATTACCAAAGTAATAGAAAAGGCTAAGCTTAGTCATATCTGATTTTAGGAGACTCATATACATGACAGAGGCAAATACCAACCTATTTTTGAGGAACATCACACCATCTTAGTTTTCAAGTTCTGGCACCCAGAAAATTGCATATAAGTGACATAAACATATCATTTTAAAGAAACTTAATATTTCCCATTCTGTTCCTAAACTTCTAAGGAATCAATGAGAGATGACAAGGACCTTAAAAAAAAAAAAAAAAAGAATCAGATGTGTGAAGACAAGGGATTTTGGAATTAACAGAGAATATTAAGCAATTTATCATGCTTCAAGATTAAAGATAAAAATTGATAAAATGGGTAAATGACTATCATATGTGTGAAGGAACCCAAACAAACTCCTAGAAATACACACACATACATATGTGTGTCTATTGATATGAGTAGAGAAGTCTTTGTTCCATGATCCATGGAGACAGAGAGGCTACCTGAACTGGGTGCATCTTGTGTTACCTTTCAGGTTGGTGCCCTCAGGTGTTTGATATCTCTTTGTGAGAAAGGGGGCATTCAAGCCTTTAACGGAAACAGTGTTTTCCAGGTTTAGCACTTGTTGTGGCAGGATCTCTCTTGAGGGTGCTGACTGGCCTCCTAGTGGCTTTGGGTATGTCCTCTCTCCATGTATAGGCCCTTGATGATTGTAGAGCTTCAACAGGAAGTCAACCACAACAAACATCCTACACTAAACAGATCACCTCTGAATGCCTGTGGCCAGAGAATCCCATTCTCCACCTAAGACTCCAGAACATAGTGACACTGATGAATGGAATAATAGTGCCTCTTACACTCTAGTAATCTACCCAGTCCAGAAATACTCTTAGTTATGACAGGCTGAAGACTTCCTTTTCCATTGAAAGTACATACTCCAGGTGACCTGACCTAGGAGGCCGTCATCTATCCCCACAGGCAGCTCCAATAGGAACAAGCATATGCCCAGTAGGACCAGATTGAATAAATTTGCCCAAATAGAACATCAAATTAAATTTTCATTGGAAACACAGAACACAAAAACAGGTCAGATTTGCATTTTAAACCTAAAAAGAGTCACTGCTTGAAAAAAATAAAAGGTTTAAATTGTACTTAGAATATCCTAACATCATAAACTCTCCATGATTCAGGAAAAAATAAATAATACCAAGAACTAGGGAAATAACAACTTGAATGAGAAAATAAAATCAACAGACTCTAACACTAACATGAATCAGATATTGGAATTACCTGACAGGGATTTTCTAGCATTGGTCATAGAAATGCTTCAACAAGAAATTACTTTCAAAACAAATTTAAAAATATGCAATTTCATTAAATAAAGATAAACTATAAACAGCAAATGAAATCACAGAAGTGAAAAATAAAACTAAATTTTTAAACTTATATATTACTAAATAGGTTTTACTATTGGATAAAAAATATTTACTATTTTAGATAATAGTAAATACTAATACTATTTTAGGTATAGGTAAATCTTTACTGTTACTGAATAAGTTTTTACTAATGGAGTGAAAATGACAGTAAATAGAAGCTGTGAACTTGAGGAAAGATCAATAGAATTAACCCAATATGAAAAGCAGATAAATTAGGGTAAAAAAAGAAAAGAAAAGAAACTCTAGCATGTATGGAGCAATAACAAAATATCTAATATTTGTATTGTCAGAGTCCCAGAAGGAAAGAAAGAAAGAAAATGGGGAAAAATTAATTTGAAAAATAATGGCTGATAATTTCTTATGTTCCACAAACTACATAAATCTACAGATTAGAAAATGGGGAAATTACTTGAACAGATATTTTGTCAGAGTTCATGTAGATGGCACCATAAAAACATATTCAGCATCATTAGGCAATTGGGAAAGGTAAATTAAAACCACAATGAGATATGAATACAAACCTATCAAATGGACACTTTATTTTTAAAAATGACAACACCAAATAGTGCAGAGGACATGGAGAAACAATGCTGGTGGAAATGTAAAATGGTAAATTCCCTCTGGAAAAGAGTTTTACAATTTCTTACAAATTTAGCATGAAATTACCATGTGACCAACAGTGTTACTCTTGGACATTTATCACAAAAAATTAAAAAGTATATTCACATAAAATCCTGCTACATGAATGTTCATTTTAGGTTTATTCATGTTGTCCTCAATGGAAACAATACAGATGACTTTTAATAAGTAAATGGCCAAACAAATTCTGATACACTCACAAGGAAGAGATACTGATGACTAATAGATAAGCAGTTTGGATGAACCTCCAGGAAATTATTCTGAGTAAAAAGAAGCCAATTCACAAAGGGTATATGCTATGTAATTCTATTTCTATAAGGATGGGGAACACATGTACACCATGGCAGATTCATGTCAATGTATGGCAAACCCAATACAATATTGTAAAGTAATTAGCCTCCAATTAAAATAAATAAATTTGTTTTTAAAAAGAAAATTATACAAGCAAAGAATAGATTACTCAGCTCAGTTCAGTCGATCAGTCATGTCTGACTCTTTGCAACCCCATGGACTGCAGCACACCAGGCTTCCAGATTACTGGATTAATCTTTCTTACAGGTAGTCAGGAACATTGGTTTCCCTGGTAGCTCAGATGGTAAAGAACCCACCTGCCATGCAGTTGACCTGATTTCAATCCCTGGGTTGGGAAGATCCCCTGGAGAAGGGAACAGCTACCCACTCCAGTATTCTGGCCTGGAGAATTCCATGGACAGAGGAGCCGGGCAGGCTACAATCCATAGGATCGCAAATAGACAGAGCAACTGAGAGACTTTCACACACACACACACACACACACACACACACACACACACACACACACTATCAGGAATATAGAGCTGAAAGAGAGATGAACTAGTTATAAAAGAGCCACAAGAGGGAACCTTGTGAATACAGTATTGTTTTTTATCTTGTCTCTGGTGGAGGATATGTGAATCTACACATATGATAAATTGCATAGAATTAGTAACACACACACACACACACACACACACACACACACACACACACACATAAGGACAAAGAAAACCTAGGAAATCTGAAATAGGTCAGTGGATTAGAAAATGTCAATATCCTGGTAATACTGTACCAGAGTTTTGTAAGAAGTTATTGGTGGGAAACTGGGTAAAATTTACATAAGCTCTCTCTCTGTATTACTTACAACTGCATATAAAGCCATAATTATTGTAATATGCCAACTTTAGCTCAATAGAATTGTTAAAGTAATATTAAATTAATGTACATATCTATAAAATAATTGTTTTATTAAACAAAAAACATTTAAGTGTAGAAAACAGTATTTACAAAGTCAAGTGAATCTAAAGTTCCTGAATAACATGTTTAATGGCTTCAACTTTCATAGTAATATAGTCATGTTTCTGTATTTGTAGTGATGTAATAGAGAATTAAAGAAAATATCTTTCATTAAACCAGGCAATTTCTTTGTCAGGAGCAGATTTTATCCACCATTTATTTTGGGAATATTCATATAAAACATTTTGATCAGTGTAACACACAAAATATTTGAGTATAGCATTGAAAATACTTTTTAAGTGAAAATTTCTTCCTGGATGCCCAGTGGAAAATATGAGGGTATATTATTACATAATTCAGGAAAGGCATTGATGTAGATTCAGAGATGATATGAGCCAAATATGATATTTTGGAATAAATAAGCTCCTATATAAACAAAGCTTAAAACTTCTGAAACTTAACATCTCATAATAGGGGCTATCAAATATTTCAAGCAAGCTGTAGTCAAAGGCTAGGATTGTGTCATGACTGAATTCATTGTGATATTTTATTAAGTCCAGTATTTTATGTTGTAATTAAAGAGAAGTACATGTATGTATAGGTGTATGTGTATATATATATATATTACAATCTGGTTGCAGAGTTGACATTCTTATTACAACATTTAAAAAC
This sequence comes from Nanger dama, assembly GCA_917880005.1. Classification (NCBI taxonomy): domain Eukaryota; kingdom Metazoa; phylum Chordata; class Mammalia; order Artiodactyla; family Bovidae; genus Nanger; species Nanger dama. The sequence goes on from CAKJTW010000005.1 coordinate 42,408,806, forward strand.
CCAACACTCTTCAACAGAAAAATGGATTATAGTGGTTAGAGTAGTACTCATAATTTGATGAAGGGCTTTACACTTTATTTTTAATGAGGTTCAATAAAGAATGAGTAGAATAATTTGCTTTAGGGCTATAATAAGAATGCATAGGTGTTCCGAAAATTTAAATGCATATAACCTAAATATTCCTAATTAAGTAAAATATGTAGTTCTTTGTTTCCTCTATACATTGCTTATTTTTGCACAGTAATGTGCTAAAGAGATCTTTTGGTACATATCCTACTTTGATCTATTTTATATCTTTAATTAAAAGCAAAGGAGAAAAGGAAAGGTATAAGCATCTGAATGCAGAGTTCCAAAGAATAGTAAGAGAAAAGGAAGCCTTCTTGAGCGATCAATGCAAAGAAATAGAGGAAAACAACAGAATGGGAAAAACTAGAGATCTCTTCAAGAAAATTAGAGATACCAAGGGAACATTTCATGCAAAGATGAGCTCGATAAAGAACAGAAATGGTATGGACCTAAGAGAAGCAGAGGATATTAAGAAGAGGTGGCAAGAATACCCGGAAAAACTGTACAAAAAGATCTTCACGACCTAGAAAATCACGATGATGTGATCACTAATCTACAGCCAGACATCTTGGAATGTGAAGTCAAGTGGGCCTTAGAAAGCATCACTACGAACAAAGCTAGTGGAGGTGATGGAATTTCAGTTGAGCTGTTTCAAATCCTGAAAGATGATGCTGTGAAAGTGCTGCATTCAATATGCCAGTAAATTTGGAAAATTCAGCAGTGGCCACAGGACTGGAAAAGGTCAGTTTTCATTCCAATTCCAAAGAAAGGCAATACAAAAGAATGTTCAGACTACTGCACAATTGCACTCATCTCACATGCTAGTAAAGTCATGCTCAAAATTCTCCAAGCCAGGCTTCAACAATACGTGAACTGTGAACTCCCTGATGTTCAAGCTGGTTTTAGAAAAGGCAGACAAACCAGAGATCAAATAGCCAATCTCCACTGGATCATGGAAAAAGCCAAAGAGTTCCAGAAAAACATCTATTTCTGCTTTATTGACTATGCCTAAGCCTTTGACTGTGTGGATCACAAGAAACTGGAAAATTCTGAAAGAGATGGGAATACCAGACCACCTAACCTGCCTCTTGAGAAATCTGTATGCAGCTCAGAAAGCAACAGCTAGAACTGGACATGGAACAACAGACTGGTTCCAAATGGGAAAAGGAGTATATCAAGGCTGTATATTGTCACCCTGCTTATTTAATTTATATGCAGAGTACATCATGAGAAATGCTGGACTGGAAGAAACACAAGCTGGAATCAAGATTGCCAGGAGAAATATCAATAACCTCAGATATGCAGATGACGCCACCCATATGGCAGAAAGTGAAGAGGAACTAAAAAACTTTTTGATGAAAGTGAAAGAGGAGAGTGAAAAAGTTGGCTTAAAGCTCAACATTCAGAAAACGGAGATCATAGCATCCAGTCCCATCAGTTGATGGGAAATAGATAGGGAAACAGTGTCAGACTTTATTTTTTGGGCTGCAAAATCACTGCAGATGGTGACTGCAGCCATGAAATTAAAAGACACTTACTCCTTGAAAGAAAAGTTATGACCAACCTAGATAGCATATTCAAAAGCAGAGACATTACTTTGCCGACTAAGGTCCGTCTAGTCAAGGCTATGGTTTTTCCAGTGGTCACATGTAGATGTGAGAGTTGGACTGTGAAGAAGGGTGAACACTGAAGAATTGATGCTTTTGAACTGTGGTATTGGAGAAGACACTTGAGAGTCTCTTGGACTGCAAGGAGATCCAACCAGTCCATTCTGAAGGAGATCAACCCTGGGATTTCTTTGGAAGGAATGATGCTAAACTTGAAACTCCAGTACTTTGGCCACCTCATGGAAAAGTTGACTCACTGGAAAAGACTCTAATGCTGGGAGGGATTTGGGGCAGGAGGAGAAGGGGACTACTGAGGATGAGATGGCTGGATGGCATCACGGACTTGTTTGACGTGAGTCTGAATGAACTCTGGGAGATGATGACGAACAGGGAGGCCTGGCTTGCTGCCATTCATGGGGTCGCAAAGAGTCAGAAACGACTGAGGGACTGAAATGAACTGAACAGTATCTTATATTGAGCAAAATAAGTTTAACATCAGTTCAGTTCAGTCGTGTCTGACTAAGGGACACCACGGATTGCAGCATGCCAAGCCTCCCTGTCCATCACCAACTCCCAGAGTCTGCCCAAACTCATGTCCATTGAGTTGGTGATGCCATCCAACCATCTCATCCTCTGTTGTCCCCTTCTCCTCTCCTCAATTTTTCCCATTATCAGCGTCTTTTCAAATGATCAGCTCTTTGCATCAGGTTGCCAAAGTATTGAAGTTTCAGCTTCAACATCAGTCCTTCCAATGAATACCCAGGACTTATCTCCTTTAGGATTGACTGGTTGGATCTCCTGGCAGACCAAGGGACTCTCAAGAGTCTCCTCAAGCACTACAATTCAGAATCATCACTTATGCAGTGCTCAAGTTTTTTTATAGTCCAATTCTCACATCCATACATGACTACTGGAAAAACCATAGCCTTGATTACAGGGACCTTTGTTAACAAAGTAATGTGTCTGCTATGTCTAGGTTGATCATAACTTCCCTTCCAAGGAGTAAACATCTTTTAATTCCATGGCTGTAGTCACTATCTTCAGTGATTTTGGAGCCCAAAACAAATAAAGTCAGCCATTGTTTCCACTGTTTCTGCATCTATTTGCCATGAAGTGATGGGACCGGGTGCCATGATCTTAGTTTTCTGAATGTTGAGCTTTAAGTCAACTTTTTCACTCTCCTCTTTCACTTTCATCAAAAGGCTCTTTAGTTCTTCGCTTTTTGCCATAAAAGTGGTGTCATCTGCATATATGAGTTTATTGATATATCTCCCAGCAATTTTGATTCCAGCTTGTGCTTCATCTAGCCCAGCATTTCTCATGATGTACTCTGCATATAAGTTAAATAAGCAGGGTGACAATATACAGCCTTGACATACTCCTTTTCCAATTTGGAACTAACTGGTTTGTCTAATTTGTTTCCATGTATGTTCTAACTTTTGCTTCCTGATCTGCATACAGGTTTCTGAAGAGACAGGTCAGGTGGTCTGGTATTCCCATCTCTTTCAGAATTTTCCACAGTTTATTGTGATCCATACAGTCAAAGGCTTTGGCATAGTCAATAAAGCACAAATATATGTTTGTTTGTTTGTTTTTTTTTTTCCTGGAACTCTCTTGCTTTTTCAGTAATCCACCACATGTTGGGAATTTGATTACTGGTTTCTCTGCCTTTTCTAAAACCATCTTGAACATCTGGAAGTTCACGGTTCATGTATTGGTGAAGCCTGGCTTGGAGAATTTTGAGCATTACTTTACTAGTGTGTGGGATAAGTGCAATTGTGTGGTAGTTTGAGAATTCTTTGGCATTGCCTTTATTTGGGATTGGAATGAAAGCTAACCTTTTCCCAGTCCTGTGGCCACTGCTGAGTTTTACAAATTTACTGACCTATTGAGTGCAGCACTTTAATAGCATCAACTTTTAGGATTTGAAATAGCTTCAGTTGGAATTCCATGACCCCCACTAGCTTTGTTCATAGTGATACTTCCTAAGGCCTACTTGACTTCACATTCCAGGATATCTGGCTCTACGTGAGTGATCACATCATCTTGATTATTTTAGTCATGAAGATATTTTATGTACAGTTCTTCTGTGTATTCTTGCCACATCTTTTTAATATCTTCTGTTTCTGATAGGTCCATATCATTTCTGTCCTTATTGAGCCCATGTTTGCATGAAATGCTCCCTTAGTATCTCTAGTTTACCTGAAGAAATCTCTAGTCTTTCCTATTCTATTATTTTCTTCTATTTCTTTTTATTGATCACTGAAGAAATATTTCCTGTCTCTCCTTACTATTCTTTGGAACTCTGCATTCAAATGAGTATATATTTCCTGTTCTTCTTTGGTTTTTGCTTCTATTCAGAGCTATTTGTAAGTCCTCCTCAGGCAGCCATTTCTCTCTCTCTCTCTCTCCCCTTTTTTTTTTTTCTTCTTTTTTCTTGGGGCTAGTCTTGATTCCTGTCTCCTGTACAATGTCACAAACCTCCATCCGTAGTTCATCAGGCACTCTATCAGATCTTGTCCCTTAAATCTATTTCTCACTTCCACTATATAATAATAAGAGATTTGATTTAGATCATACATGAATGACCTAGCGGTTTTCCCCCACTAGACTTCAATTTAAGTCTGAATTTTGGCAATAAGGAATTCATGATCTGAGCCTCAGTATAGAGCTTCTCCATTGGAAAACATACTCAGAATTATTATAACTAATTTTATTAATTCTAATTTATAATTTGTGTATCCTATACATCCTTTCATTTTACAAATTCTTATTGAGGCAAAAGTCATATAAAAATTTAACATTTAAGTGTATGATTCACATAGTATCTGCATAGGGAATTTCATAGGAGACAGACAAAAAGCAGTTTAATAATTGTCTGGAACAAAGAAAGATTACAAAGTGACTGCTTAATTGTCATAATGTTTCCTTTTGTTGTTATGAAAATACTTTTAGAGAAGTGATTTGCAAAATATGTCAAACATACTAAGTGAATCACACACTTTGAGATGTTCATTGTATGATATCTTTTGTTTATCTTACATTGTATCAAATTTTTCTTTTACAGGAGAGTAGAAGGCAACCTTCACACTGAGAAAAAACATTGAGCTGTTTGTGACCCAGTTTGGTTTTGCTAAAGGAATGCTGAAGTCTTAGGTCAACTACCAGTTAGCGTAACTTTGCTTTCACGTCTCAAAATAGCAATAACTGAATTCCAGTTTATAGCTGAGAATATGACCCTGAAGCTTTGGCAGCATATTTTTGTTCACCCTTCTGTGATCATTTTTATTCTTCTCATTGCCCTGGAAGCAAGAAAGTAAGTTACAGTTAAGTAAGAGTAATAGTCACTCAGTCATGTCCAACACTTTGTGACCTCATGGACTGTAGCCCTCTAGGCTCCTCTCTGTTCATGGAATTCTCCAGGCAAGAATGTTGGAGTGGGTAACCATTCCCTTCTCCAGGAGATTTTTCTTTTTATCTTATTTATTTATTTATTTTAATTGAAGACTAATTACTTTACAATATTGTAGTGGGTTTTGCCATACACTGACATGAATCAGCCATGGGTGTACATGTGTTCCCCATCCAGGTCTCCTGCATTGCAGGAAGGTTCTTTACCATTTATGCTAAAGGGAAGCCCATAGAAAATGGGCTTGCTTATCCTGGGCCTCAGGCTGGAGTTATATATTTGAGAATACAAGTCCCGAGTAAGAAACCAGAGGGTGGGAGAAATAGAATCAGTCAATACTTCTATTGATTTCTTATTTCAGGTTACTTGGCTGATGGCAAGAGCTGTTCTTGATACAAACCTTTCTCTCTCTCTCCCTCTCTTCTTTGTTTTGATAATCACCCTTACCCCCTTATCCCTGCAGGACCAGGTGCACTAATACTGGTTTCCTTTTATTGTGGATTTGGTGAGGGTCAGTTATCATCCTTTCTTGTGAGCCTTGGTTCTTGGTAAGGACCCAGTAAAAAATCTGAGGTCTTACCTAGGCAAAAGAAAGTTTACTGAAGAAAGAACAGAAAGGGTACCTCAAGAGAGAAGTGGACCAAACTAAGAGAGACACTGGCCCCAGCACGATGAGCTATGGGGGTTTTCAAGACAGGGCTTTTGCATATTCATCTAGGGTGGGTGTGGACTGACAGTTTTGATTGACAGACTCTACTGAGTATGTTTTTCCTGTAATTCAGTCTGTTATAATCAGATGTGTGTATGTATAGAATGTTTATTAACCCTTAGTGGGCTCCCAGCTGCCTAAGGTCACTTGAAGACAGTTGTGCATCAGAAGTGCATGTGCCAAAGTTGAGAAGTCCCTGTGGTTAGTCTGTATCCACTGTGCACCTAGGGTGCAAGCTCTGGTGTTGGAAACATCTCTGTGATTATTTTGCAGCATATTTGTGAACTCTTCTGGGCCACATGGGGGCATGTCTGGGGTGGGGTTTGGAGACCAATATGAATCTTTCCTGGCTAGGCCACATCTCTTTGCTCATGGCTAACTTCCCACCTAGCTTCATTTATCACAACTGTTTGTCATCTCTCCATCTCTCCTACCTTTCTTATATTAATACCAAGCCTAGCACGATAGGATGATACAGTGTCTTTCAAATACACAGGGATTTTCTAACAGGAAAATGAAACCCTCCTCCCAATGACATCACTATTAATAACTGAAAGCCATGTTAAAACAACATGAAATGGTACCTCATTGTGGTCTTGATTTGCATTTCTCTGATAATGAGTGATGTTGAGCATCTTTTCATGTGTTTGTTAGCCATCCGTATGTCTTCTTTGGAGAAATGCCTATTTAGTTCTTTGGCCCATTTTTTTATTGGATCATTTATTTTTCTGGAGTTGAGCTATATAAGTTGCTTGTATATCTTTGAGATTAGTTGTTTGTCAGTTGTTTCATTTGCTACTGTTTTCTCCCATTCAGAAGGCTGTCTTTTCACCTTGCTTATAGTTTCCTTTGTTGTGCAGAAACTTTTAATTTTAATTAGACCCCATTTGTTTATTTTTGCTTTTATTTCCATTATACTGGGAGTTGGATCATAGAGGACCTGCTGTGATTTATGTCGGAGAGTGTTTCACACCAGTCAGAATGGCTATGATCCAAAGTCTACAAGCAATAAATGCTGGAGAGGATGGGGAGAAAAGGGAACCCTCTTACACTGTTGGTGGGAATGCAAACTAGTACAGCCACTATGGAAAACAGTGTGGAGATTCCTTAAAAAATTGCAAATAGAATTGCCTTATGACCCAGCAATCCCACTGTTGGGCACACACACCAAGGAAACCAGAATAGAAAGAGATACATGTACCCCAATGTTCATTGCAGCATTGTGTATAATTGCCAAGACATGGAAACAACCTAGATGTCCATCAGGAGATGAATGGATAAGAAAACTCTGGTACATATACACGATGGAGTATTATTCAGCCCTTAAAAGGAATAAATTTGACTCAGTTCTAATGAGATGGATGAAACTGGAGCCGATTATACAGAGCGAAGTAAGCCAGAAAGAAAAACACCAATACAGTATACTGACACATATATATGGAATTTAGAAAGATAATAATGATGACCCTCTATGTGAGACAACAAAAGACACACAGAGGTATAGAATGGACTCTTGGCCTCTGAGGGAGAGGGAGAGGGTGGGATGATTTGGGAGAATGGCATTGAAATAGGTATGCTATCATATAAGAAACGAAATGGCAGTCTATGTTCAATACAGGATACAGGATGCTTGGGGCTGGTGCACGGGATGATCCAGGGAGATGATATGGGGTGGGAGATGGGAGGGGGCTTTGACACTGGGAGATAGTGTACACCTGTGGCTGATTCATGTCAATGTATGGCAAAACAAATACAGTATTGTAACGTAGAATAAAGTATTAAAAAAAAAAACATGAAAACAATTCACCTTATTATAGGTTTTCAAATATAAAGATAAATAAAGGATAATACCTAATGTTCTTGAGGATATGGAAAACAAGTTAATTGGCTAAATTAGCTTACATTTCTGAATTCTAAAGATTAAACATTATACTTACTTCATAGAATTGTTGTAAGGATAAGTTATTACAAGTTAAGGATTTCACACAAAGGCTGGTATACAGAAAGCAAATAATAAATATTATATGTCATTACTATCCCCCTTTCTCAATTAAAGCCTAGCTTTGAAACATTGATTTTTCAATCAAGGATTCACGTGAGATTCACCTGGTAAAATTTCAGTAATTGTACATCCTGAGAAAACAAATTAAAGGCCTCTGATTCAGTAGGTGTTGTATTAAGGTCTAGGTGTTGACTAATCTCCACAGTAAGTACTAATATCTACTCTTCACAATATTTCTTTTGTTACATGAGAAAAATGTTTAAAATATAGCTAAGTGGAAGTAAATCATGGTATTTATTGTCTCAGACTATGTAGATTTCTTGATAAACACTGAAGATTGAAAACTTATGCCAGTGACAATAAAAGGAATAACTCAAATAATAAAATCCTCAAATCAGAAAAAAGAAATACATTTGGCCTTTTTAGATTTGGGCAATATTTTTTTATAGGATAATTCCAAATAGATAAAGAATCTTTTAGTATTAAAAAACAAACAAACAAAAAAAAACCTCCAGCAAATGGCTGCAGAGTTACTGTTTATTAACTTGCATAGATGCAGATAATCTCTGATAATGAGTTACCAAAGGGAATTTAAAAGTTCACTATGACAGAAACTCTGTGTTTGCTCAGTTGCTCAGTCATATCCAATTGCTTATGATCTCATGGACTGGAGCCTGCCAAACTTCTCTGTCCATGAGATTTCCTGGGCAAGAATATTGGAGTGGGTTGTCATTTCTTTCTCCAGGGTATGTTCCTGATCAAGGATCAAGCCATAGCCTCCTGCTATAGAGACAGACAGACAGATTCTTTACCACTGAGTCACCTGGGAAGTAAAATCTCTATAAATCCAGCAGAAACAGACAATATCAGTTATGCATTGGTATCATGAAAATATTATTCTCATCCTGCAGTCCTTTTTTTTTTTTTAGTAAATTTGCATCTAGTTTGTACTGAATATTTTCTTTAAAATAGAAACAACTGATCCCAGTGTACAAATTTACCAATTTAAAAGTGTAAATCTGAAGCTGTTTAATTTACACATGTGAACAAATACAATTTGGAAACATTCTTTGTAAAATTACAAAGGTGCAGTATCAGATTTGTTAGGTAGGGAGTTAGGCATGAGCAATGAGGGTGACCTAGCTGAAAAAGATTCAGTTCAGTTCAGTTTACTCGCTCAGTCATGTCTGACTTTTTGCAACCTCATGCACTGCAGCACACCAGGTTTCCCTGTCCACCACTGACTTCCAGAGCCTACCCACACTCTTGATTTCTCCCAGCACTCTTGATTCCAGCTTGTGCTTCTTCCAGCCCAGGGTTTCTCATGATGTACCCTACATATAAGTTAAATAAGCGGAGTTAACAATATACAGCCTTGAGGTACTCGTTTTCCTAATTGCAGTCAGTCTGTTGTTCCATGTCTAGCTCTAACTTTTGCTTCCTGACTTTCCTACAGATTTCTCAAGGGGCAGGTCAGGTGATCTAGTATTCCCATCTCTTTCACAATTTTCCACAGTTTATTGTGATCCACACAATTAAAGGCTTTGGCATAGTCCATAAAGCAGAAATAGATGTTTTTCTGGAACTCTCTTGCTTTTTCAGTGATCCAGTGGATGTTGCCAATTTGATCTCTGGTTCCTCTGCCTTTTCTAAAGCCAGCTTGGACATCTGGAATTTCACACATTACATATTGTTGAAGCCTGGCTTAGAGAATTTTGAGTATCACTTTGCTAGCGTGTGAAATGAGTGCAATTAGTCAGCAGTTTGAGCATTCTTAAGCATTGCCTTTCTTAGGGATTGAAATGAAAACTGACCTTTTCCACTCCCGTGGCCACTTCTAAGTTTTCTGAATTTGCTGGCATATTGAGTGCAGCACTTTCACAGCATCATCTTTTAGGATTTGAAATAGCTCAAGTGGAATTCCATCACCTCCATTAACCTTGTTCATAGTGATGCTTTCTAAGACCCACTTGACTTCGCATTCCAGATGTATGGCTCTACATGAGTGATCACATCGCTGTGATTATCTGGTTCATGACAGTTTTTTTTTTTTTTTTTTGGGTACAGTTATTCTGTGTATTCTTGCCACTTCTTGTTAATATCTTCTGCTTCTGTTACATCCAAACCATATCTGTCCTTTATAGAGCCCATCTTTGAATGAAATATTACCTTGGTATCTCTCTTTTCCTTGAGGAGATCTCTAGTCTTTCCCATTCTATTCTTTCCCATTCCAGGAGAAAGGAACAGTGACCCCCACAGGAGACTTGCCTGTGGGTGTCTGGAAGTCTCTGGTGAAAGTATCAGTCAGTGGTGGCCTGCTGCAAGGTTGGGAGCATGGACTGTAGCAGTAAATTCAGGATATCTTTTGAGGGAGGAAACCATTACCTTCATTACCTCCACCATAGTTTGGCCCAAGGTAAATAGCAGGGAGGGAACACAGCCCCAGCCATCAACAGAAATTTGGTTAAAAGATTTACTCAGCATGGCCCTGCGCATCAGAGTAATGCCTAGTATCACCCTCAGTGCACAGTGTGGGCGGCTGCGACCTGCACACATAGTGCTGCCGAGAAGAGCTACCCCACATCTGAGGCTAGGGGAGGCAGCCAGGAGGAGCTACCTCACATTGGAGGTCAGGGGCAGAAGCTGGGAGGACCCCATGCCCAAGGGGCGGTGGCCAGGAGGAGTTACCCCATGTCCGAGGTCAAGGGCAGTGGCTGAGAGTGCCAGGCTGTGACAGCACAGGAGCAGCCAAGAGGAGATACCCCATGGCCGAGGCCAGGGGCAGAGGCCAGGAAGAGCAACCTCACGTCCAAGGAGCAGTGGCTACTCGGGTACAGGAGAGCCTAGAGGAGCTATTCCATGTTCACGGTCAGGAGGGGCAGTGGTGAGGATATACCCCTCATCCAAGGTAAAGAACAGCCGCTGTGCTTTGCTGTAACAGCCATGAAGAAATACCCCACTTCCAAGGTAAGAGAAACCCAAGTAAGACGGTAGGTGTTGCAAGGGGGCATCAGAGGGCAGACACATTGAAATCATACTCACAAAAACTAGTCAATCTAATCACACTAGGACTACAGCCTTGTCTAACTCAGTGAAATTAAGCCATGCCCTGTGGGGCCACCCAAGACAAGCGCGTCACAGTGGAGAGATCTGACAGAATGTGGTCCACTGGAGAAGGGAATGGCAAACCACTTCAGTATTCTTTCCTTGAGGACCCCATGAACAGTATGAAAGGTTAAATGATAGGATACTGAAAGAGGAACTGCCCAGGTGGGTAGATGCCCAATATGCTACTGGAGATCAGTGGAGAAATAACTCCAGGAAGAATAAAGGGATGAAAGAAAAGCAAAAACAATACCCAGTTGTGGATGTGACTGGTGATAGAAGCAAGTTCTGATGCTGTAAAGAGCAATATTGCATAGGGACCTGGAATGTAAGGTCCATGAATCAATGCAAATTGGAAGTGGTCAAACAGGAGATGGCAAGAGTGAACATTGACATTCTAGGAATCAGCAAAATAAAATGGACTGGACTGGGTGAATTTAACTCAGATGACCATTACATCTACTGCTGCAGGCCAGAATCCCTTTGAAGAAATGGAGTAACCATCATGGTCAATAAAAGAATCCAAAATGCAGTACTTGGAGGTAGTCTCAAAACTGACAGAATCATCTCTGTTTGTTTCCAAGGCAAACCATTCAATATCGCAGTAATCCAAGCTATGCTCCAAACAGTATGCTGAAGAAGCTGAATTTTAAAGGTTCTATGAAGACCTAAAAGACCTTTAGAATTAACATCCAAAAAATATATCATTTTCATTATAGGTGACTGGAATGCAAAAGTAGGAAGTCAAGAAACACTTGGAGTAACAGGCAAACTTGGCCTTGGAATAAGGAATAAAGCAGGGCAAAGTCTAACAGAGTTTTGCCAAAAGAATGCACTGATCATAGCAAATACCTTCTTCTAACAGAGGAGAAGACTCTACACATGCACATCACTAGATGGTCAACAACAAAATCAGATTGATTATATTCTTTGCAGCCAAAGATGGAGAAGCTATATACAGTCAACAAAAACAAGACCAGTGGCTCAGATCATGAACTCATTATTGCAGAATTCAGATTTAAATTTAAGAAGGTAGGGAAAACCACTAGACCATTCAGGTATGACCTAAATCAGATCTCTTATGATTATACAGTGAAAGTGAGAAAGAGATTTAAGGGACTAGATCTGATAGATAGAGTGCCTGATGAACTGTAAAATGAGGTTTGTGACATTGTACAGGAGACAAGGATCAAGATGATTCCCATGGAAAAGAAATGCAAAAAGCAAAATGGCTGCCTGTGGAAGCCTTACAAATAGCTGTGAAAAGAAGAGAAGTGAAAAGCAAAGGAGAAAAGGAAAGATATATAAGCATCTAAATGTAGTGTTCCAAAGAATAGCAAGAATGGATAAAAAAGCCTTCTTCAGCAATCAATGCAAAGAAATAGAGGAAAACAGCAGAATAGGAAAGACTAGAGATCTCTTCAAGAAAATTAGAATTGCCAAGGGAACATTTCCTGCAAAGATGGGCTGAATAAAGACAGAAATGGTATGGACCTAACAGAAGCAGAAGATATTAAGAAGAGGTGACAAGAATACCCAGAAGAACTGTACAAAAAGAGCTTCATGAACAAGATAATCACGATGGTGTGATCACACACCTAGAGCCAGACATCCTTGGATGTGAAGTCAAGTGGGCCTTAGAAAGCATAACTATGAACAAAGCTGGTAGAAGTGATGAAATTACAGTTGAGCGATTTCAAATCCTGAAACATGATGCTGTGAAAGTGCTGCACTCAATATGCCAGCAAATTTGGAAAGCTCAGGAGTGGCCACAGGACTGGAAAAGGTCAGTTTTCATTGTAATCCCAAAGAAAGGCAATGCCAAAAAAATGTTGAAACTACTGCACAACTGTATTCATCTCACACACTAGTAAAGTAATGCTCGAAATTCTCCAAGTCAGGCTTCAGCAATATGTAAATCATTAATTTCCAGATGTTCAAGCTGGTTTTGGAAAAGCAGAGAAACCAGAGATCAAACTGCCAAAATCAGCTGGATCATGGAAAAAGCAAGAGCGTTCCAGAAAAACATCTATTTCTGCTCTATTGACTATGACAAAGCCTTTGACTGTGTGGATCACAATAAACTGTGGAAAATTCTGAAAGAGATGGGAAAAGCAGACCCCTGACCTGCCTCTTCAGAAACCTATATGCAGGTCAGGAAGCAACAGTTAGAACTGGACATGGAATAACAGACTGGTTCTGAATAGGAAAAGGAGTATGTCAAGGCTGTATATTGTCACCCTGCTTATTTAACTTATATGCAGAGTACATCATGAGAAACACTGGACTGGAAGAAGCACAAGCTGGAATCAAGACTGCCGGGAGAAATATCAATAGCCTCAAATATGCAGATGACACTACTCTTATGGCAGAAAGCGAAGAGGAATTAAAAGCCTTTTGATGAAAGTGAAAATGGAGAGTGAAAATGTTGGCTTAAAACTCAAAATCCAGAAAACGAAGATCATAACTTCTCTTCCCATCACTTCATGGGAAATAGATGGGGAAATAGTGGAAACAGTGTCAGACTTTATTTTTGGGGCTCCAAAAACACTGCAGACTGTGACTTCAGCCATGAAATTAAAAGACAATTACTCCTGGGAAGAAAAGTTATGACCAACCTAGACAGCATATTGAAAAGCAGAGACATTACTTTGCCAACAAAAGTCCGTCTAGTGAAGGCTGTGGTTTTTCCAGTGATCATGGATGGATGTGAGAGTTGGACTGTGAAGAAAGCTGAGCACCGAAGAATTGATGCTTTTGAACTGTGGTGTTGGAGAAGACTCTTGAGAATCCCTGGGACTGCAAAGAGATCCAACCATTCCATTCTGAAGGAGATCAGCCCTGGGATTTCTTTGGAAGGAATGTTGCTAAACTTGCAACTTCAGTACTTTGACTACCTCATGAGAAGAGTTGACTCACTGAAGAATACTCTGATGCTGAGAGGGATTGGGGGCAGGAGGAGAGTGGGACAACACAGGGTAAGGTGGTTGAATGGCATCACTGACTAGATGGATGGTCAATCTGAGTGAACTCCGGAGTTGGTGATGGACAGGGAGGCCTGATGTGCTGCGATTCATGGGATCACAAAGAGTTGGACATGACTGAGCAACTGAACTGAACTAATCTCCCTCAGTCAGTCCATCCCTTCAGGAAGCATTCATAAGCCTCTTATCCTTCTCCATCAGAGTGAAGACAGACTGAAAACCACAATCACAGAAAACTAATCAATCTAATCACATGGACCACGACCTTGTCTAACTCAAGGAAACTATGAGTCATACCGTGAGGGCATCCCAAGTAGGACAGGTCATGGTGGAGAGTTCTGATGGAATGTGGTTCACTGGAGATAGGAATGGCAAACCACTTCAATATTCCTGCATTGAGAACCCCATGAACAGTATGAAAAGGAAAAAAATGATATAACACTGAAAGATGAACTTCCCAGGTCAGTAGGTTCCCAATATGCTACTGGAGTTCAGTGGAGAAATAACTTCAGAAAGAATGAAGAGAAAAAGCCAAATGAAAAAACAACACTGAGTGGTGCATGTGACTGGTTATGGAAGCAAGGTCTGATGCTGTAAAGAGCAATAATGCATAGGAATCTGGAATGTTAGGTCCATGAAACAAAGCAACTTGGAAGTGATCAAACAGGAGATGGCAAGAGTGAACATTGACAATTTAGGAATTGGTGAACTAAAATGGACTAAAATGGATGAATTTAACTCAGATTACCACTATATCTACTACTGTGGGCAAAAATCCCTTAAAGGAAATGGAGTAGTCATCAGAGTCAACAAAAGAGTCTGAAATGCAGAATTTGAATGCAATCTAAAAATGACAGGGTAGTCTTTCTTTGTTTCCAAGGAAAACCGTTCAATATCATGGGAATCAAAATCTATACCCTGAACAGTAACGCTGAAGAAGCTGAAGTTGAATGGTTATATGAAGACCTACAAGACCTTCTAGAACTAGCAGCCAAACAAGATGTCCTTTTCATTATTTGGGACTTGAATGCAAAAATAGTAAGTCAAAAAACACCTGGAGTAACAGGTAAATTTGGCATTGGAGTAGAGAATGAAGCAGGCCAAAGTCTTATACAGTTCTTCCAAGAGAATGCACTAGTCATAGCAAACTCCTATTTCAACAACACAAGAGAAGACACTACACGTGGACGTAACCAGCTGGCCAGCACTGAAATCAAATTGATTATATTATTTGCAATCAAATATGGAGAAGCTCTATACAGTCAGCAATAACAAGATTGGGAGCTGACTCTGGCTCAGACCATGAACTTCTCATTGTCAAATTTAGACTTCAACTGAAGAAAGTAGGGGAAACCATTGTATCATTCAGTTCAGTTCATTCCCTCAGTCATGTCCGACTCTTTGAAACCCCATGAATTGCAGCACGCCAGGCCTCCCTGTCCATCACCAACTCCTGGAGTTCACTCAGACTCACATCCATCAAGTCAGTGATGCCATCCAGCCATCTCGTCCTCGGTCGTCCCCTTCTCCTCCTGCCCCCAATCCCTCCCAGCATCAGAGTCTTTTCCAATGAGTCAATTCTTCACATGAGGTGGCCAAAGTACTGAAGTTTCATTTTAGCATCATTCCTTCCAAATAAATTTCAGGGCTTATCTCCTTCAGAATGGACAGGTTGGATCTCTTTGCAGCCCAAGGGACTCTCAAGAGTCTTCTCCAACACCACAGTTCAAAAGAATCAATTCTTCTGCTCTCAGCTTTCTTCACAGTCCAACTCTCACACCCATACATGACTACTGGAAAAGCCATAGCCTTGACAAGATGGACCTTAGTTGGCAAAGTAATGTCTCTGCTTTTGAATATGCTATCTAGGTTGATCAAAACTTTTCTTCCAAGGAGTAAGCGTCTTTTAACTTCATGGCTGCAGTCACCATCCGCAGTGATTTTGGAGCCCCCCAAAATAAAGTTTGACACAGTTTTCACTGTTTCTGCATCTATTTCCCATGAAGGGATGTGATCGGATATCATGATCTTCGTTTTCTGAATGTTGAGCTTTACGCTGACCTTTTCACTCTCCTCTTTCACTTTCATTAAGAGTTTTTTAGTTCCCCTTCACTTTCTGCCATAAGGGTGGTGTCGTCTGCATATCTGAGGTTATTGATGTTTCTCCCAGCAATCTTGATTCCAGCTTGTGTTTCTTCCAGTCCAGTGTTTCTCATGATGTACTCTGCATATAAGTTAAATAAGCAGGGTGACAACATACAGCTTTGACTTACTCCTTTTGCTATTTGGAACCAGTCTGTTGTTCCATGTCCAGTTCTAACTATTGCTTCCTGACCTGCATACAGATTACTCAAGAGGCAGGTTAGGTGGTCTGGTATTCCCATCTCTCTCAGAATTTTTCACAGTTTATTGTGATCCACACAGTCAAAGGCTTTGGCAAAGTCAATAATTCAGAAATGGATGTTTGTTTGTTTGTTTGTTTTCCTGGGACTCTCTTGCTTTTTCCGGAGAACTAGACCATTCAGGTATGACCTAGGTCAAATCCCTTATGATTAAACAGTGGAAGTGAGAAATAGATTTAAGGGACTATATCTGATAGAGAGAATGCCTGATGAACTATGAGCAGAGGTTCGTGACATTGTACAGGAGACAGGGATCAAGACCATTCCCAAGAGAAAGGACTACAAGAAGGTAAAAATGGCTGTCTGAGAAAGCCTTACAAATAGCTGAGAAAAGAAGAGAAGCTAAAAGCAAAGGAGAAAAGGAAAGATAAATCCATTCGAATGCAGAGTTCCAAACAATAGCAAGGAGAGATAAAAAGCTTTCTTCACTGATCAGTTATCATTTCCAAATAAGAGAAGCCACATTTGGAAAAAGTTTAAACGAAATTCTATGAACACAAATATAATTTAAAGCAATAAGCTTAATTCTTCATGTTGAAAGTAATACAAGAAATATCTCCCCTTCTTTTTTTCTTAGATAATTTACTTTCAGTTCAGTTCAGTCTCTCAGTCGTGTCCGACTCTTTGCGACCCCATGAATTGCAGCGCGCCAGGCCTCCCTGTCCATCACCAACTCCTGGAGTTCAGTCAGATTCACTTCCATCGAGTCAGTGACACCATCCAGCCATCTTGTCCTCGGTTGTCCCCTTCTCCTCCTGCCTCCAATCCCTCCCAGCATCAGAGTTTTTCAAAGAGTCAGCTCTTCACATGAAGTAGCCAAAGTACTGGAGTGTCAGCTTTAGCATCATTCCTTCCAAAAAAATCCCAGGGTGATCTCCTTCAGAATGGACTGGTTTAGATACATGTGGTTATTAAGTATTTTCTCCTCCTTTGAAATGGGCACACATTCTTTTGAAACGAAACAAGCCTTTAGTCAGCTTTATCATGGCAAGTATAACTTTTCAGGGACTCAGGAGCTATCTAACTGAAATGCAAACGTTAAGGAAGACAGTACCTTACCTCCCAGTTCTGTAGGAGGATAAGAACTTAATTTCAGTGGGCACCTCGCTTTGTGTTACGGTAAGTATATGAGATTTCCTCCCTTTCTGGATAAAGGCAAGTAGCTAGTACAGATAGTCACCTCAATTTCAGGTGTACCTAGGATGAACTATGTGTGACAAATGGTTCCCTCAAATCCTTTGACTTAAGGACTAGTCATTGTTTACCTTGATACTAAATAATTAGTGAGTTGTATCTGTTTGGCTGAATAAAATGCTGAGATTTCTTTTTCTTTTTGTTTTTTTTTTTCAACTTTTAGCGAACTGTTAACAATTTCAAAACATGATTTCATCAAATACACATGAACAGCTTCAAAACATTTGGCTGACTGAGTGAAGGAGCAGAGATTTTTCACCTTGTATCACTTAAATGAGCTACAGCCTCTGACACTTCTGTCTCTGAAAGAAGAATGGCTCCTCAGCATACTTTACCTAACCCTTACGAAATACAAATTTTAACTGTTATTTTAGTCATATTTCTGAATTCTAGCCTCAAGGAAATCCAGAAGAATCTATTTTAGTTTCTTAACCTGAGGGGGAAAAAATGAGGCAAATTAAAAGTGCTGGTTTTCCAAAACCTTAAACAATGACCACAAATTTTCACTAATTGGCTCTAAAGTGAAGACATCTGCTATTCTTTTGCACTGACCTTTCCAAAGAAAAAAAAAAATAGCAAAAATAAATACGACTGCAACAACACAAATAAACCAGGCTAAAATACATATCTATGAATAAAATAAAATAAGACATTTAATGCCATCTTCGATTTCTTTCTCCATTCTTATGAGCTGGAAGATAGAAACAGTGAAACAGTCTTGAGGCTCACATTTTGGGGTATAACCATCCCATTAGCCCTGGATGACTTACTCTGGACTTCTATGTGCAGAATAAATGAGCTTTTACTTTATTGAAAGGCCATTGTAGCCCAGGTTTTTTTATTACAACAGCATAGCCCATCCTAATGATCGTTTGATGTTGCTATAAACCAAATTCTAAAATGTGTAGTGTTCATTGTTTAGACAGCATGAGGGAAGAAAGCAGCTATCACCGGCTGAACAGACAAAAAAATGGAAACTTTTTCAAGTTAGAATTATCCTCTGAAAAAAACTTACAGTATCCATACTTTCATATGATTGATTGAAAATAAATGATATCCAGAGATTAATAAACTTTAAAGCAGTTGTATTAGCAAAGAGACTACAAATATGAGTAACAGAAGCATGGGATTTAATGTTTGAAGTTAGTTCTGTACCCTCTACCAATAGCAGCAGATAGGGGCTGTGAAGTTCATAAATCCCCAGGAAAATCTACTTTGTAACATCCTCCTTAGATATTATCATATAGGATAAGATTATAAACTATAAGATGCACAAAGGAATTACTATAAATCAGCCACAGATGCAGTTGAAAGGGTTATCAGGGAACAACTCTCCTCCAGTCAATTCTATCATGGGACTGAGTTAGAGGAGTGCATCATTCCAGGAACCCAGGCTTCAGAAGCCCCATGTGTCTCATGATACATCCACCAAAAAAAAAAAAAAACACAAAACAATGCATGGGTACCCACAGAAGTCAGGATGCAACCCTAAGTAAGACATCAGTCTCAATTCTGTTGCTCAGCTGTGTCCAACTCTTTGCAACCCCAAGAACTCCCTGTCCATCACCAAATATAGGACTTTACTCAAACTCATGTTCACTGAGTCAGTGGTGTCATCCAACAATATCATCCTCTCATCCCCTTTTCTTCCCGCCCTCAATCTTTCCCAGAATGAGTCTTTTGAAATGAGTCAGCTCATTGCATCAGGTGGCCAAAGTATTGGAGTTTCAGCTTCAACATCAGCCCTTCCAATGAACACCCAGGACTGATCTCCTATAGGATCGACTAGTTGGATCTCCTTGCAGTTCAAGCGACTCTCAAGAGTCTTCTCCAACACTACAATTCAAAAGCATCAATTCTTTTGTCCTCAGGTTTCTTTACAGTCCAATTCTCACATCCATGATTAACTACTGGAAAAACCATAGCTTTGACAAGACGGACTTTTGTTGACAAAGTAATGTCTCTGCTTTTGAATATGCTGCCTAGGTTGGTCATAACTTTGCTTCCAAGGAGTACAGCAGGATCCTCTATGATCCAGCTCCCAGAATATTAGAAATAAAAACAAAGATAAACAAATGGGATCTAATTAAAATTAAAAGCTTCTGCACAACAAAGAAAACTATAAGCAAGGTGAAAAGACAGCCTTCTGAATGGGAGAAAAGAATAGCAAATGAAACAACTGACAAGCAACTAATCTCAAAGATATATAAGCAACTTATGCAGCTCAACTCCAGAAAAATAAATGATCCAATCAAAAAATGGGCCAAAGAACTAAATAGGCATTTCTCCAAAGAAGACATACAGATGGCTAACAAACACATGAAAAGATGTTCAACATCACTCATTATCAGAGAAATGCAAATCAAGACCGCAATGAGGTACCATTTCACACCAGTCAGAATGGCTGCGATCCAAAAGTTTACAAGCAATAAATGCTGGAGAGGATGTGGAGAAAGGGAACCCTCTTACACTGCTGGTGGGAATGCAAACTAGTACAGCCACTATGGAAAACAGTGTGGAGGTTTCTTAAAGAATTGCAAATAGAACTGCCTTATGACTCAGCAATCCCACTGCTGGGCATACACACCGAGGAAACCAGAATTGAAAGAGACACATGTACCCCAATGTTCATTTGCAGCACTATTTATAATAGCCAGGACATGGAAGCAACCTAGATGTCCATCAGCAGATGACTGGATAAGAAAGCTGTGGTGCATATACACAATGGAATACTACTCAGCCCTTAAAAAGAATAAATTTGACTCAGTCCTAATGAGATGGATGAAATTGGAACCGATTATACAGAGTGAAGTAAGCCAGAAAGAAAAACACCAATACAGTATACTGACACATATATATGGAATTTAGAAGACAGTAAGGATGACCCTATATGTGAGACAACAAAGAGACACAGAGGTATAAAGTGGACTTTTGGACTCTGAGGGAGAGGGAACGGGTGGGATGGTTTGGGAGAATGGCAATGAAACATGTATATTTTCTTGTAAGAAATGAAGCACCAATCTATGTTCAATGTAGGATGCAGGATGCATGGGGCTGATGCACAGGATGATTCAAGTAGAGGATCTGGGGTGGGAGGTGAGAGGGGGCTTCGGCATTGGGAAATTGTGTTCACCTATGGCTGATTCGTGTCAATGTATGGCAAAACAAATACAGTATTGTAATTAAAAAAATAAATAAATTTAATAATTAAAATAAATAAATAAATAAATAAAAATAAAGTCTACCACAAAAAAAAAAAAAAAAATCATGGCTGCAGTCACCATGTGTAGTGATTTTGGAGCTCCCCAAATAAAGTCAGTCACTGTTTCCCGATCTATTTGCCATGAAGTGATGGGACCAGATGCCATAATCTTCATTTCCTGAATGTTGAGCTTTAAACCAACTTTTTCACTCTTGTCTTTCACTTTCATCAAGAGGCTTTTTAGTTCCTCTTCACTTTCTGCCCTAAGAGTGGTGTCATTTGCATATCTGAGGTTATTGATATATCTCCTAGGAATCTTGATCCCAGCTTGTGCTTCTTCCAGTCCAGCATTTCTCATGATGCAGTCTCCCCCCCACCACCAAGAGATAAGCATCTTTTATTTTATTTTATTTTATTTTTTACTTTATTCTACGTTACAATACTGTATTGGTTTTGCCATACATTGACATGAATCAGCCACAGCTGTACACGATCTCCCAATGCCGAAGCCCCTCCCACCTCCCACCCGATATCATCTCTCTGGATCATCCCGTGCACCAGCGCCAAGCATCCTGTATCCTATATTGAACATAGACTGGCGCTTCATTTCTTTTCTTTCTTTTTTTTCAATCCTTTTTTTTAAATTTATTTATTTTTTAAATTACAATACTGTATTTGTTTTGCCATACATTGACATTAATTAGTCATAGGTGAACACAATCTCCCAATGCTGAAGCCCCCTCCCACCTCCCACCCCACATCCTCTACCTGAATCATCCTGTGCATCATCCCCATGCATCCTGCATCTTACATTGAACATAGATTGGCGCTTCGTTTCTTACAAGAAAGTATACATGCTTCACTGCCATTCTCCCAAACCATCCCACCCTTTCCCTCTCCCTCAGAGTCCAAAAGTCCATACTATACCTCTGCGTCTCTTTTGTTGTCTCACATAGAGGGTCATCATTACTATCTTCTAAATTCCATATATATGTGTCAGTATGCTGTATTGGTGTTTTTCTTTCTGGCTTACTTCACTCTGTATAATCGGCTCCAATTTCATCCATCTCATTAGAACTGAGTCAAATTTATTCTTTTTAAGGGCTGAGTAGTATTCCATTGTGTATATGTACCACAGCTTTCTTATCCAGTCATCTGCTGATGGACATCTAGGTTGCTTCCATGTCCTTGCTATTATAAACAGTGCTGCAATGAACATTGGGGTACATGTGTCTCTTTCAATTCTGATTTCCTCGGTGTGTATGCCCAGCAGTGGGATTGCTGGGTCATAAGGCAGTTCTATTTGCAATTCTTTAAGAAACCTCCACACTGTTTACCATAGGGGCTGTACTAGTTTGCATTCCCACCAGCAGTGTAAGAGGGTTCCCTTTTCTCCACATCCTCTCCAGCATTTATTGCTTGTAGACTTTTGGATCGCAGCCATTCTGACTGGTGTGAAATGGTACCTCATTGCGGTCTTGATTTGCATTTCTTTGATAATGAGTGATGTTGAACATCTTTTCATGTGTTTGTTAGCCATCCGTATGTCTTCCTTGGAGAAATGCCTATTTAGTTCTTTGGCCCATTTTTTTTTTTATTGGATCATTTATTTTTCTGGAGTTGAGCTGCATAAGTTGCTTATATATCTTTTAGATTAGTTGTTTGTCAGTGGTTTCATTTGCTATTCTTTTCTCCTATTCAGAAGGCTGTCTTTTCACCTTGCTTATAGTTTCCTTTGTTGTGCAGAAGCTTTTAATTTTAATTAGATCCCATTTGTTTATCTTTGCGTTTATTTCTAGTATACTGTGAGTTGGATCATAGAGGATCCTGCTGTGATTTATGTCGAGAGTGTTTTGCCTATGTTCTCCTCTAGGAGTTTTATAGTTTCTGGTCTTACATTTAGATCTTTAATCCATTTTGAGTTTATTTTTGTGTGTGGTGTTAGAAAGAGGTCTTTTACAAGTGGTTGACCAGTTTTCCCAGCACCACCTGTTAAAGAGACTGTCTTTACTCCATTGTATATTCTTGCCTCCTTTGTCGAAGATAAGGTGTCCATAGGTGTGTGGGTTTATCTCAGGGCTTTCTATTTTGTTCCATTGATCTATATTTCTGTCTTTGTGCCAGTACCATACTGTCTTAATGACTGTGGCTTTGTAATAGAGCCTGAAGTCAGGCAAGTTGATTCCTCCAGTTCCATTCTTCTTTCTCAAGATTGCTTTGGCTATTCGAGGTTTTTTTGTATTTCCATACAAATCTTGAGATTATTTGGTCTAGTTCTGTGAAAAATACTGCTGGTAGCTTGATGGGAATTGCATTGAATGTGTAGATTGCTTTGGGTAGTATACTCATTTTCACTATATTGACTCTTCCGACCCATGAGCATGATATATTTCTCCATCTATTAGTGTCCTCTTTGATTTCTTTCATCAGTGTTTTATAGTTTTTGATATATAGGTCTTTAGTTTCTTTAGTTAGGAATATTCCTAAGTATTTATTCTTTTCGTTGCAATGGTGAATGGAATTGTTTCCTTAACTTCTTTTTCTACTTTCTCATTCTTAGTGTATAGGAATGCAAGGGATTTCTGAGTGTTGATTTTATATCCTGCAACTTTACTATATACATTGATTAGCTCTAGTAGTTTTCTGGTCGAGTCTTTAGGATTTTCTATGTAGAGGATCATGTCATCTGAAAACAGTGAGAGTTTTACTTCTTCTTTTCCAATTTGGATTCCTTGTATTTCTTTTTCTGCTGTGATTGCTGTGGCCAAAACTTCCAGTACGATGTTGAAGAGCAGTGGTGAAAGTGGACACCCTTGTCTTGTTCCTGACTTCAGGGGAAATGGTTTCAGTTTTTCACCATTGAGGATAATGTTAGCTGTGGGTTTGTCATATACAGGCTTTTATTATGTTGAGGTATGTTCCTTCTATTCCTGCTTTCTGGAGAATTTTTATCATAAATGGATGTTGATTTTTGTAAAAGGCTTTTTCTGCATCTATTGAGATAATCATATGATTTTTATTTCTCAGTTTGTTAATGTGATGAATTACATTGATTGACTTGCAGATATTGAAGAATCCTTGCATCCCTGGGATAAAGCCCACTTGGTCATGGTGTATGATCTTTTTAATGTGTTGCTGGATTCTGATTGCTAGGATTTTGTTGAGGATTTTTGCATCTATGTTCATCAGTGATATTGACCTGTAGTTTTCTTTTTTTTTTGTGTGGTGTCTTTGTCAGGTTTTGCTATTAGGGTGATGGTGGCCTCATAGAATGAGTGTGGAAGTTTACCTTTCTCTGCAATTTTCTGGAATAGCTTCAGTAAGATAGGTGTTAGCTCTTCTCGAAATTTTTGGTAGAATTCAGCTGTGAAGCCGTCTGGACCTCGGCTTTTGTTTGCTGGAAGATTTCTGATTACAGTTTCAGTTTCCATGCTTGTGATGGGTCTGTTAAGATTTTCTATTTCTTCCTGGTTCAGTTTTGGGAAGTTGTACTTTTCTAAGTATTTGTCCATTTCTTCCAAGTTGTCCATTTTATTGGCATATAATTGCTGATAGTAGTCTCTTATGATTCTTTGCATTTCTGAGTTGTCTGTCGTGATCTCTCCATTTTCGTTTCTAATTTTGTTGATTTGATTTTTTTCTCTTTGTTTCTTGATGAGTCTGGCTAATGGTTTGTCAATTTTATTTATCCTTTCAAAGAACCAGCTTTTTGCTTTGTTGATTTTTGCTATGGTCTCTCTTGTTTATTTTGCATTTATTTCTGCCCTAATTTTTAGGATTTCTTTACTTCTACTAACTCTGGGGTTCTCTATTTCTTCCTTTTCTAGCTG
Source organism: Nanger dama (assembly GCA_917880005.1). Taxonomy (NCBI): domain Eukaryota; kingdom Metazoa; phylum Chordata; class Mammalia; order Artiodactyla; family Bovidae; genus Nanger; species Nanger dama. The sequence goes on from CAKJTW010000005.1 coordinate 42,433,316, forward strand.
CTTTAGGTGTAGAGTTAGGTTATTTATTTGACTTTTTTCTTGTTTCTTGAGGTATGCCTGTATTGCTATGAACTTTCCTCTGAGGACTTCTTTTATAGTGTCCCAAAGGTTCTGTGTAGTTGTGTTTTCATTTTCATTCGTTTTGATGCATATTTTGATTTATTTTTTGATTTCTTCTGTGATTTTTGATTATTCAGAAAGGTGTTGTTCAGCCTCCAAATTTTGGAATTTTTAATAGTTTTTCTCCTATAACTGAGATCTAACCTTAGTGCATTATGGTCAGAGAAGATGCTTGGAATAATTTCGATTTTTTTGAATTTATCCAGGTTATATTTATGACCCAGAATGTGATCTATCCTGGAAAAGGTTCCGTGTGCACTTGAGTAAAAGGTGAAATTCATTGTTTTGGGGTGAAATGTCCTATAGATATCAATTAGGTCTAACTGGTCTATTGTATCATTTAACGTTTGCATTTCTTTGTTAATTTTCTGTTTAGTTGATCTGTCCATAGTTGTGAGTTGGGTAATAAAGTCTCCCACTATTATTGTGTTATTATTAATTTCCCCTTTCATGCTTGTTAGCAATTGTCTTACATATTGCGGTGCTCCTATGTTGGGTGCATCTATATTTATAATTGTTATATCTTCTTCTTGGATTGATCCTTTAATCATTATGTAGTGGCCTTCTTTGTCCCTTTTCACAGCCTTTATTTTAAAGTCTATTTTATCAGATATGAGTATTGCTACTCCTGCTTTCTTTTGGTCTTTATTTGCATGGAATAACTTTTTCCAGCCCTTCACTTTTAGTCTGTATGTGTCCGTTGTTTTGAGGTGGGTCTCTTGTAGGCAGCATATATAGGGATCTTGTTTTTGTATCCATTCAGCCAGTCTTTGCCTTTTGGTTGGGGCATTCAACCCATTTACATTTAAGGTAATTATTGATAAGTATGCTCCTGTTGCCATTTACTTTATTGTTTTGGGTTCGGGTTTACACGTCCTTTTTGTGATTCCTGTCTAAAGTCTATCCTTTAGTATTTGTTGGAGAGCTGGTTTGGTGGTGCTGAATTATCTCAGCTTTTTTTTTTTTTCTTTTTTAAATCATTTTTTTAATATTTATTTATTGGCTGTGTTGGTTTTATTTTATTTTTTTAATTAAATTCATTTATTTTTTTAATTACAATACTGTATTTGTTTTGCCATACATTGACACGAATCAGCCATAGGTGAACACAATCGCCCAATGCCGAAGCCCCCTCCCACCTCCCACCCCACATCCTCTACCTGAATCATCCTGTGCATCAACCCCATGCATCCTGCATCCTACACCAAACATAGATTAGCGCTTCGTTTCTTACAGGAAAATACACATGCTTCACTGCCATTCTCCCAAACCATCCCACCCTTTCCCTCTCCCTCAGAGTCCAAAAGTCCACTCTATACCTCTGTGTCTCTTGTTGTCTCACATATAGGGTCATCATTACTGTCTTCTAAATTCCATATATATGTGTCAGTATACTGTATTGGTGTTTTTCTTTCTGGCTTACTTCACTCTGTATAATCGGTTCCAATTTCATCCATCTCATTAGAACTGAGTCAAATTTATTCTTTTTAAGGGCTGAGTAGTATTCCATAGTGTATATGAACCACAGCTTTCTTATCCATTCATCTGCTGATGGACATCTAGGTTGCTTCCATGTCCTGGCTATTATAAACAGCGCTGCAATGAACATTGGGGTATTATCTCAGCTTTTGCTTGTCTGTAAAGCTTTTGATTTCTCCTTCATATTTGAATGAGATTCTTGCTGGGTACAGTAGTCTTGGCTGAAGGTTATTATCTTTCATCACTTTAAGTATGTCTTGCCATTCCCTCCTGGCCTGAAGAGTTTCTATTGAAAGATCTGCAGTTATTCTTATGGGGATCCCCTTGTGTGTTATTTGTTTTTTTTTTTTTTCCCTTGCTGCTTTTAATAATTGTTCTTTGTGTCTGGTCTTTGTGAGTTTGATTAAAATATGTCTTGGGGTGTTTCGCCTTGGGTTTATCCTGTTTGGCACTCTCTGGGTTTCTTGGACTTGGGTGATTATTTCCTTCCCCATTTTAGGGAAGTTTTCAACTATTATCTCCTCAAGTATTTTCTCATGGTCTTTCTTTTTGTCTTCTTCTTCTGGGACTCCTATAATTCGAATGTTGGAGTGTTTCATATTGTCTTGGAGGTCTCTGAGGTTGTCCTCATTTCTTTTAATTCGTCTTTCTTTTTTCCTCGCTGATTTGTTTATTTCTACCATTCTATCTTCTATTTCACTAATCCTATCTTCTGCCTCCGATATTCTACTATTTGTAGCCCCCAGAGTGTTTCTGATCCCATTTATTGCATTATTCATTATATGTTGATTCTTTTCTGTCTTTATTTCTTCCCTTTCTTCTCAATCCTTGACCCCAGGCTATTTATCTGTGATTCCATTTTGATTTCAAGATTTTGGATCATTTTCACTATCAGTATTCGAAATTCTTTCTCAGGTAGATTCCCTATCTCTTCCTCTTTTGTTTGGTTTGGTGGACATGTCTCCTGTTCCTTTACCTGCTGGGTATTCCTCTGTCTCTTCATCTTGGTTATATTGCTGCATTTGGGGTGGCTTTTCTATATTCTGGGAATTTGTGGAATTCTCTTTCTTATAGAGCTTCCTCTCTGTGTTTGGGGTTATATCAGTGGCCTGTCAAAGTTTCTTGATTAGGGAGGCTTGTGTTTGAGTTCTGTTGGGTGGAGCTGGATTTCCTCTCTCTGAAGTGCTGTGAGGTGTGAAGTAATGGGTTATGAGATGTCAGTGGTTTTGGAGTATTATGAGTTGCCTGTGTATTGAAGCTCAGGGGCTTGTTCTTGTGTTGCTGGAGAATTTGCGTGGTATGTCTTGCTCTGGAGCTTGTTGGTCCTTGGGCAGTGCTCAATTTCAGCATAGGTATGAAGGCGTTTGATGAGCTCTTATTGGATAATGTTCCCTGTATTCAGGAATTCTTTGATGATCTCAGGATTTGGACTTATACCTCCTGTTTCTGGTTTTCAGATTTATTTTTGCAATAGCCTCATGATTTCTCCATCTATTCAGCATTAATGTTAAAACATCTAGGTTAATGATGATAGGTTTCTCCACCTTGAGGGTCGTCCCTAGAGGATCAGTGAATTACTTCGAGGAGAGAAGAGGGAGGGAGTAGTTAGAGGTGAATGGAATGGGATGAGGTGGAATCAAAAGAGGGAAAGGCAAGCTAGCCTGTAACCACTTTCTTGTGTGCACTCCGAAATCTGGACTGCTCAGAGGTGGTCACAGGGTTATACATGGAAGGGGAGAGGGAGGAAGTAGATAGAGGTGGACAGGAGAATAAAAGAGGGAGATCGGAAGGAGGGATACAGATCTGGCCAGTGACCAGTTCCCTTAGAATTCTCCTCCTTCTGGAACACACAGAGATTCATAGAGTTGGGTAGAGAGGAGGAGGGGGAGGGAGGAGACAAAAGCCACCTGGTGGAGAAAAGAGAGATTCCAGAGGTGGAGAGAGTGGTCAAGCCAGTAGTCTCGCACTCATGTAAAACTGGGTACTGAAGATTAGGTTTTTAAAAGTACAAAATTGGCAACAAATACCAAAATGCCAAGATTAAAAATCTGAAGTATAGATTGGATTTTCAAAGATAGATTATTGAAGAGAAAAGGAAGAAGGAGAGAGAAATTAAAAAAAAATAGAGAAAAAAAGTAAAATATAATAAAAGACTCCAGAATTATTAAAAGACAACTTCCTCCACCAATAGGACTATATACGGCATTTGCTTTAATGATAGGGGTTTTTTTTTTTTTTTGAAAAGTAATATTAGGTTATAAAAATAATAAATAGAAATATAGAAGTCTTAAAACTTTAAGCAAGTTTAGGGAAAAAAGATGAAAAGAAAAGAAAAACAAATTTAAAAAGGAAAATTTTTTTAAAGAAAGAAAAAATTCTTTAAAAAAAAATCATGCTTCCACATCATCCCCCTCCCCCAAAAAATTTTTTTTGATTATAAAAATAGTAACGGTGTATCTGGCGCTTTCTCTGTCATTGAGGACTGTGTGGGGTCGCTACCAAGGCAGTTCCCTCTGTCTGACTTCCTCTGTTTGCTGGTCTCTTCCATGTCTGATTTCTGTCTTGCCACAGGGAGGGTGGTGTTGAGCTCTGCACTTGGCTTGCCCCTTCTCGCTCCGTGGGATAACCGTGTGGGGACTGCCCTATGCTTCATGCAATTCCCCGGTCTAAGCTGCTCAGGTTTGGCACTCAGGAAGCCCCCTCCGGGTGCAGGGTTTGGTTCCAAGTCCGAGTGGCTAGGGAATTTGGTGCGCACTATTGTTGCATCTTCTGGGCTTTCCGGGTCGCTCAATTTTCTGGGAGCCCCACCGGGGGCTCTTTCTCAGGCAGATGATGACTATTCAGAGACCCGCAGAAGTCTCAGTAAAGAAGTCTGCTTGCAATTTGGTAGGTAATGTCTCTCTTGAGCTGCAACTGCCCTCTTCCAGTGCTTAAGGCTCTGGCTGCCTGTCGCTGGTGGGGGATGGTCTGCAGCCGGCTATTTCTGATCCATCCTTTGTTCTGCGCACCGGCCTGTCAGTGTCTTATGTTCGAGCGTTTCGCATGTTAGTTATCCCCCAGTCTGGTTTGCTAGTCTGGGATAATTCATTCTATCCACGCGCGGACCCAATTCTGGCCCCGTTACACCCCGATTCTCGAGAAAAGCCCTGCAGCCTACGTCTCCCGTGGCCCAATTCTTAGAAAGCACTGTCACGGGCATGCTCCTCCCTGCCCAACCCCCACTGCTGTCGGACACAGGCGTTTGCTCTGCTTATCCGCTGGGGGTTATACTGTTGAATTCGTAATCTGTTGGTTTTAATTATTTATTTATTCTTCCTTCCTGTTATGTTGCCCTCTGTGCTTCCAGGGCTCTCCCCATACACAGCTGTGAGAAAGTTCCCCAATTTTAGGGAACCTCTCTTTTAAGAGTCTCTTCCTGGGACGGGATTCCCTTCCCATGCCGGGGTTCCCTCCCTACCTCCTTTGTCTCTATCTTCGTTCTTTAAAATAATTCCTACCTGGTTTTGAAGCCAATGATTTGCTTTGCTGGATGCCTGATGTCCTCTGCCAGCAGTCAGAAGTTATTTTGTGGAATTTGCTCAGCGTTGAAATGTTCTTTTGATGAGGTAGAGAGGGAGAAAGTGTTCTCCCCATCCTATTCCTCCACTATCTTTTTCCCGATCCCAAGTCTTCATATAAGTTAAATAAGCAGGGTGACAATATACAGCCTTGATGCACGCCTTTTCCTATTTGGAACCAGTCTGTTGTTCCATGTCCAGTTCTAACTGTTGCTTCCTGGCCTACATACAGGTTTCTCAAGAGGCATGCCAGGTGTTCTGGTATTCCCACCTCTTTCAGATTTTTCAGTTTATTGTGATCTACACAGTCAAAGGCTTTGGCATAGTTAATAAAGCAGAAATAGATGTTTTCCTGGAACTTTGTGGCTTTTCCAATGATCCAGAAAATGTTGGCAATTCGATCTCTGATTCCTCTACCTTTTTCTAAAACCAGCTTAAACATCTGGAAATTCATGGTTTACATATTGCTGAAGCCTGGGTTGGAGAATTTTGAGCGTTACTTTACTAGCATGTGAGATGAGAGCAATTGTGCTGTAGTTTGAGCATTCTTTGGCATTGTCTTTCTTTGGGGTTGGAATGAAAAGTGAAAATTTCCAGTCCTGTGGTCACTGCTGAGTTTTCCAAGTTTGCTGACCTACTGAGTGCAGCACTTTCACAGTATCATCTTTTAAGATTTGAAATAACTCAACTGGAATTCCATCACCTCTACTAGTTTTGTTCATAGCAGTGCTTCCTAAAGCCCACTTGACTTCACATTCCAAGATATCTGGCTCTAGGTGAGTGATCACACCATTGTGATTAACTGTGTCATGTAGATCTGTTTTGTACAGTTCTTCTATATATTTTTGCCATCTCTTCTTAATACCTTCTGCTTCTGTTAGGTCCATACCATTTATATCCTTTATCGAGCCCATCTTTGAATGAAATGTCCCCTTGGTATCTCTAATTTTCTTGAAGGGGTCTCTAGTCTCCCCTATTCTATTGTTTCCTCTATTTCTTTCCATTGATCTCTGAGAAAGCCTTTTTATCTCTCCTTGCCATTATTTGGAAGTCTGCATTCAAATGGGTATATCCTTCCTTTCCTCCTTTGCTTTTTGCTTCTCTTCTTTTCTCAGATATTTGTAAAGCCTCTTTAGACAGCCATTTTGCTTTTTTGCATTTCTTTTTCTTTGGGATTGTCTTGATCCTTATCTCCTTTACAATGTCACGAACCTCAGTCCATAGCCGATCAGGCACTCTGTCTATCAAATCTAGTCCCTCAAATTTATTTTTCACTTCCACTGTATAATCATTAGGGATTTGATTTAGGTAATATCTATAATAGGTGACACGACTGAGCAACTGAACTGAACTCAACTGAATGATCTTATCATTTTCCCCACTTTCTTCAATTGAAGTCTGAATTTGTCAGTTTGTCAATTAGTGGTTCATTATTTGAGCCACAGTCAGCTCCTGGTCTTGTTTTTGTTGATTGTATAGAGTTTCTGCATCTTTGGTTGCAAAGACTATAATTAGTCTGATTTCAATGTTGACCATCTGGTGATATCTATGTGTTGAGTCTTCTCTTGTTGTTGCAAGTGGATGTTTGCTATGACCAGTGTATTCTCTTGGCAGAACTCTATCAGGCTTTGGTCTGTTTCATTCTGTTCTCCAAGGCCATATTTGCCTGTTACTCCAGCTGTTTCTTGGCTTCCTACATATTTTGGGGGTGTTAATTCTAGAAGGTCTTATAAGTCTTCCTAGAACCGTTCAACTTCAGCTTCTTCAGTGTTAATGTTTGGGCATCGATTCGGATTACTGTGATATTGAATGGTTTGCCTTGGAAATGAACGAAGATCATTCTGTTGTTTTGGATATATATGTGCTCAGACAATTTAATTTTTTGTGCTTTGTGTTCAAGAACATTGATTCTGCAGAAAGTGAAGAAGTGGAGACTAGAAGCACATCAAGGTTATTTCCATATCTTTCCAGATAGCAAGAATTCATGAGTCTTCCATAACAATTTCTGGATAGTGATTATAAATTTCTTGTTTCTTTTTATATCCCTCTACATGTTCATGTGGGTTTCCTGGTGGTTCCAATGGTAAAGAATCCTCCTGCAGTGTGTGGGAGACCTGGTTTCAATCCTTGGGTTGAGAAGTCCCTTGGAGAAGGAAATGATGACCACTCCTGTATTCTTGCCTGGATAATCCCCATGGACTGAGGAGCCTGGCGGGCTGCAGTCCACTGGGTCGCAAAGAATCAGACAAGACTAAATGGCTAAGCACTGTCCACATGTTCAAGGAATTGCTCCCAGACTACTGCAGTATTCTCAAAAGTTTCACAAAGCACTTATGGTACATTTTGAAATATTAAACAATTTATATTATTTTACTTTAAATATATGTAATTATCATTATACCTATAAAGTATAATACTATACTTTTGAAACTTTACAGATAATAAAAACCTAGAGTACAACACTTTGCATTGAAATGAGGAAACATATTTTCAAGTGTACAGGAAGCAGTAACATCATTTGAAATAAATCAAGGACCAAATGTTTTCTGGATGTGACCCAAGTAGAATGTCTTGTTGATGTTTTTATCACTTCTTGCATTAAAATCTTTCAAGAACACATCTTAAGAATGTCAACTAAACCTTATTAAAATAATTAGATATAATTTAGACTATTTGAAATTTTATATGACATACAAAAGAAGATATATTCAAAATAACAAAGCATTCTTCTATAAAGAGGAAACTGTGGCCATTGACTGATATAAAATTAATTTTGAATTGTATTTTTGTAGTTATTTAATACAAACTGTTGATTATTATGAATATTACTAGAAAAGCTTACAAAAATAGGTCTATTGTTGGCTATTTCACTTTAAAACACTTTAAAAATTAAGAAAAAGATATAAGTAAATTGAAAGTGGATAAAAATATACAATTAAAGTGAATATTCAAAATAATATAAGAACTATAGAATAAGGACATAAAAATGTACAAATGGAAGAATTCTTAAACAAGGAAACTCCAAATTAAATGTTGTGAAGATTATTTGTAAGGTTACTATGTTTTGCATGTAGTCTAAACTGAAAAGAATATTAAATTAAGTAATATATTACTACTCTCATTTTTATAATAATATACCAGTAGTGAACATTTTAAAGCAGAAAGAATACAGGGAATATTGTTTGGATCTAGATGTTCATTTAAGAATGATTTAAAAATCAGGATAAAATGAATAGTAATTTATTTTTATTTTTAATACTTTATTCTACATTACAGTACTGTATTTGTTTTGCCATACATTGACATGAATCAGCCACAGGTGTACACTATCTCCCAATGCCGAAGCCCCCCTCCCACCTCCCACCCCATATCATCTCCCTGGATCATCCCATGCACCAGCCCCAAGCATCCTGTATCCTGTATTAAACATAGACTTGCACTTCATTTCTTACATGAAAGTATACGTGTTTCAATGCCATTCTCCCAAATCATCTCACCCTCTCCCTCTTCCTCAGAGTCCAAAAGTCCTTTCTATACCTCTGTGTCTCTTTTGTTGTCTCACATAGAGGGTCATCATTACTATCTTTCTAAATTCCATATATATGTGTCAGTATACTGTATTGGTGTTTTTCTTTCTGGCTTACTTCACTCTGTATAATCGGCTCCAGTTTCATCCATCTCATTAGAACTGAGTAATTTATATGTTGGGCTTCCCAGGTGGTACTAGTGGTTAAGAACCAATCTGCCAATGCAAGAGAAGTAAGGCATACTAGTTCAATCTCTGGATTGGGAAGATCCCCTGGAGAAGGAAATAGCAACCCAATCCAGTATTCTTGCCTGGAAAATCCCATTCATGTAGTAGCCTGGCAGGCTACAGTCTGAAGTTACTTAGCATGAACACATAAAATTTATATGTTAGACTCTAAATATTGTTGTAAAATTTTCTGCAATTAAGAGACAGCATGTAACTATCACATGGAAAATTCATGGTTGATTTCTGAATCTAAATATTGCTCTACCATGTTTATTAGTAATTCCAGTTGCTACTGACTCAAAAGAGATAATTTTCCCAAATTGCACTGAAGAAAAACTATAAAATATAATGATTTAAAAATAGCTTGTCTCATAAGACATATTGCTAACAGAATACCATTTATAACATATGGTAGTTCATTCAAAAAGGATTGCTGGTTAACAGAACACTGACATAAGCAGTAATATTTACATTTTGTAGTTTTAAAATATTTAGTTGATTTTAAATATTTCAAAGACTATAGATTTGTGTTAAAATTATTTTGTTTTGTTGTAAGGAATGTTTCTTTTTTTCCAAATTAAGACCACAGAACACAATTTAATAGCTGTCACTAGCCAGCAGAATTTGATCACATAACTTCCACAGGACTGGGGAAACAGACTCTTAGAAGGCACAAACAAAATCTTGTGTGCACCAGGACCCAGAAGAAAGGAGCAGTAATGCCGTAAGAGACTGAACCAGACTTGCCTTGAGTGTCCACAAGTATCCGGCAGAGGAGTGAATCGATAGTGGCCTGCTACAGGGTCAGGGGAACTGAACACAATAGTCCTGGGAGCCATGGGACATATTGGCATGAATCCTTTTGAAGGAGGTTGCCATTACCGCCATTACCTCTACCATAGTTTAGCCTCAGTTCAAACTACAAGGAGGGAACACAGACCCACTCATCCACAGAAAATTGGATTAAAGATTTACTGAGAATGGCCCTGTCCATTAGAGCAAGACCTAGATTCTCCCATAGCCAGTACTTTCCTTTAGGAAGCTTCCAAAAGCCTCTTATCCTTATCAGTCAGAGGGTTTCTGATTGTGGGTTTCATTCTGTCTGAATGAATGAAACCCACAATCAGAAAAAAACTAACAAAACCAATCACATGGATCACAGTCTTGTCTCACTCAATGAAATAATGAGTCATACCTTATCAGGCCATTCAGACAGATGGGTCATGATGAAGAGTTCTGACAAAATGTGATGTACCAGAGAAGGGAATGGCAAACCACTTGCCAATGAGAACCTTATAAACAGTATGAAAAGGCAAAAATATATGACACAGAAAGATGAACTCACAGGTCTATAGGTGCTCAATATGCTGCTGGAGAAGAGTGGAGAAATGGCTTAGAAAAAATGAAGAGGTTGAGCCAAAGCAAAAACACCACCCAGTTGTGAATGGAACTGGTGATGGAAGTAAAGTTCAGTGCTATAAAGAGCAATACTGCATAGGAACCTGCATGAATGTAAGGTCCATGAATCAAAGTAAATTTTAAGTGGTCGAACAGGAGATAGCAAGAGTGAACATCAACACTTTAGGAATCAATGAGCTAAAATGGACTGGAATAGGTGAACTTAATTTAGATAACCATTATATCTACTACTATGGGCAATAATCCCTTAAAAGAAATGAAGTAGCTGTCATAACCAACAAAGAGTCTGAAATACAGTACTTGGGTACAATCTCAAAAATGACTGAATGATCTCTGTTCATTCCAAGGCAAACCATTCAATATCACACTAATCCAAGTCAATGCCCCAACCAATAAAAGATGCTGAAGAATCTGAAATTGACACAAGATCTTCTAGGACTAACACCAAAAAACGATGCTTTTTTATTGTAGGGGACTGGAATGCAAAAGTAGGGAAGCCAAGATATACCCAGAGTAACAGGCAAGTGTGGCCTTGGAGTACAAAATGAAGCAGGGCAAAAAAAGTAACAGTTTTGCCACTGGTCATAGCGAACACCCTCTTCCAAAAACATAAGATAACTCTGCACATAGACATCACCAGATGGTCAATACTGAAATCAGATTGATTATGTTCTTTGCAGCCAAAGATGGAGAAGTTCTAGGATCAGCAAAAAGAGGACTGGAAGCTGACGAGGCTCAGCTCAAATATGCCAGCAAATCTGTAAAACTCATCGGTGGCCACAGGTTGGGAAAGCGTCAGATTGCATTCCAATCCCAAAGAAAGGCAATGGCAAAGAATGTTCAAATTACCGCACAACTGCACTCATCTCACATACTAGCAAAATAATGCTCAAAAATTTCCCAACTAGGCTTAAACAGTTCATGAACCAACAACTTCCATCTGTTTAAGCTGAATTTAGAAAAGGTAGAGGAACTAGACATCAAATTGCCAACATCCACTGGATCATAGAAAAATAACAAGAATTCCAGAAAACATCTACATCTGCTTCATTGACTATGCTAAACCCATTGACTCTGGTTCACAACAAACTGTGAAAATTTCTACAGGAGATGAAAATACATGATCCCCATATCTGCCTCCTGAGAAATGTGTATGCAGGTTTAGAAGCAACAGTTAGAACTGGATATAGAACAGTGGACTGGTTTCCAAATTGGGAAAGGAGTACATAAAGGCTATATATTGTCACCCTGTTTATTTAATTTATATGCATATTACATCATGTGATGCCACCCTGGATGAAACACCAGCTAGAATCAAGATTGCTAGGAGAAGTATCAATAACTTCAGATATGCAAAGAGGAGAGTGAAAAAGCTGGCTTAAAAGTCAACTTTCAAAAAACTAAGATTATGACATTTAGTCCTATCAGTTCATGACAAATAGATGGGGAAACAATGGAAACAGTGACAACTTTATTTTCTTGGGCTCCAAAATTACTGCAGATGTTGACTGCAACCATGAAATTAAAATATGCTTTCTCCTAGGAAGAAAAGTTATTGCCAAATTAGACAGCATATTAAAAGCAGAGATATTACTTCATCGATGAAGGTCTGTCTAGTCAAAGCTATGGTTTTTCCAGTAGTCATGCATGAATATGAGAGTTGGACTATAAAGAAAGCTGAGCATCAAAGAGTTAATGCTTTTGAACTGTGGTATTGGAGAAAACTTTTGAGAATCCCTTAGACAGCAAGATCAAAGCACTCAATGCTAAAGGAAACCTGTCCTGAATGTTCATTGGAAGGACTGATGCTGAGGCTGAAGCTCCAGTACTTTGGCCACCTGATGTGAAGAAATGACTCACTGGAAAAAAACAAAACAAAAAAAACTCTGATTCTGGGATATGTTGAAGGTAGTAGGTGAAGTGGGGACAGAAGATGAGATGTTTGGATGACATCACTGACTTAATGGACATGAATTTTAGCAAGCTCTGGGATTTGGTGATGGATGAGGAAGCATGTCGTATTGCAGTCCATGGGGTCAGTAAGAGTTGAACTTAACTGAAAGGCTCAACATGTGTGTATGTATGTGTATGTAACTGGATGTATTTTCATGGTACTCTTGTCCTAATCTCACACATTTTTAAAGGTAAGCTTATGTCATTTTGGGTAGTATTCAATATTGATGACCAGAAATGTTTTACAATATTTGTAGATGACTGACTGCTGTATTTTCTAAATATTTTTCCAGTTTTTTAATGAAATCATTTATTGTGACTATCGTGTTTGTATGTCTTTTTGAATACTGAGTTCGTACAAATTGCAAAATGATTTATTAGCTCATAGCTTGCTAGGGTTTCAAGAAGCCACACCCATATGTCAGGGTGAGGAATAGTCTTTGTGCAGATACCCCAGACTTAAAATTGAATGCAGTACCTTGATGATACTTGAATTATCCTTCAGTTCAGTTCAGTTCAGTTGCTCAGTCATGTCCAACTCTTTGTGACCCCATGAATTGCAGCATGCCAGGCCTCCCTGTTCATCATCATCTCCTGGAGTTCACTCAAACTCACGTCCATAGAGTCGGTGATGCCATCCAGCCATCTTGTCCTCGGGTGTTCCCTTCTCCTCCTGCCCCCAATCCCTCCCAGCAATAGAGTCTTTTCCAACGAGTCAACTCTTTGCATGAGGTGGCCGTAGTACTGGAGTTTCAGCTTTAGCACCATTTCTTCCAAGGAACACACAGGGATGATCTCCTTTAGAATGGACTAGTTGGATCTCCTTGCAGTTCAAGGGACTCTCAAGAGTCTTCTCCAACACCACACTTCAAAAGCATCAGTTCTTCTGCTCTCAGTTTTCTTCACTGTCCAACTCTTGCATCCTATTCATGACCACTGGGAAAAAACTTAGCCTTGACTAGATAGACCTTTGTTGGGAAAGTAATGCCTCTGATTTTCAATATGCTATCTAGGTTGGTCATAACCTTTCTTCCAAGGAGTAAGCGTCTTTTAATTTCATGGCTGCAGTCACCATCTGCAGTGATTTTGGAGCCCAAAAAGATAAAGTCTGACACTGTTTCCACTGTTTCCCCATCTATTTCTCATGAAGTGACAGGACCAGATGCCATGATCTTCGTTTTCTGAATGACGAGCTTTAAGTCAACTTCTTCACTTTCACTTTCACCAAGAGGCTTTTTAGTTCCTCTTCACTTTCTGCCATAAGGGTGGTGTCATATGGATAACTTAGGTTATTGATATTTCTCCTGGCAATCTTGATCCCAGCCTGTGCTTCTTCCAGCCCAGCGTTTTTCATGATGTACTCTGCATATAAGGTAAATAAGCAGGGTGACAATATACAGCCTTGAAGTACTCCTTTTCCTATTTAGAACCAGTCTGTTGTTCCATGTCCAGTTCTAACTGTTGCTTCCTGACCTACATACAGGTTTCTCAAGAGGCAGGTCAGGTTTTCTTGTATTCCCATCTCTTTCAGAATTTTCCACAGTTTATTTTGATCCATAGAGTCAAAGTATTTGGTCTAGTCAAAAAAGCAGAAATATATGTTTTTCTGAAGCTGTTTTGCTTTTTTGATGATCCAGCAGATGTTGGCAACTTGATCTCTGGTTTCTCTGCCTTTTCTAAAACCAGCTTGAACATCTGGAAGTTCATGGTTCACGTATTGTGGAAGCCTGGCTTGGAGAATTTTGAGCATTACTTTACTAACATGTGAGATGAGTGCTATGTGCTTGAGATCTAGGAGATATTTAAAACTGAGGAAACTTTTAAAAGACTCCAGTGTCCATATTGCAGTTCCTTCTTTTAGCTTAGATTCCTTCATCTTGTCTCATAAGTGGCCAGCTATAGTCTCATTTTATCAGATAACTGGCTACATATGAGCAGGGGTTAGAAAGTGAACACTGCATCCTTCTTTAAGATTATTTTCTACATCCTAGACACACAATCCCTACCTTCATTCCTTTAGATGGTACTTGAATCATTTTCTGAGATACAGTGATATATCTGGAGAAACTGCAATATTATAAATGACAGAGCTGCTCTACCAATCCTGACAGATTTCTCTACATCAAAAGCAGGAAGCTACAGACTTTTTTATAAAAACAGTTTTATTGAAACATGGTAAGACTCATTAATTCATTTACTATCTACTGTTACTTTTAAGCTACAAGAACAGAGTTGAGCAGCAACAAAGAGACCATGTCCTTTACTGCAAGCTTTGCTGGATTATGAATTAGATTGTTAAAAGAAATGCATTATGCAAACCATTATATACTAAATATCTTTCTCCAATAGATTAGCTTTACCCAAACTAAAACAATTACTATAACTAAAAAAACTTTCTTAACTGATAGTTTCTAAGGGACCAATTTCCAAAATGAAAATAAATGAAAGATAATTAAATTCAAGTTTAAAAAAATTCTATGAAGGCTAAAAGTCTTAGCTTTTCATTTGCTAAGTTGTGTCTGACTCTTTGAAACCCAATGTATTGCAGCATGTCAGGCTTCTCTGCCCATCACCATTTCCAGGAGCTTGCTCAAACTCATGTCCCATGAGTCATTGATGCCATCCACCCATCTCATTCTCTATTGTCCCTTTCTCCTCCTGCCTTCAATCTTACACAACAGCAGGGTCATTTTTAATGAGTGGGCTCTTCACATCAGGCTGCCAAAGTATTCGAGCTTCGACTTCAGCATCAGTCTGTCCAGTGAATATTCAGGACTGGTTTTCTTTAGGATTCATTTATTAGATCTCCTTGCAGTCCAAAGACTCTCAAGAATCTTCCATAACACTACAGTTCAGAAACATCAATTCTCCAGTGCCTAGCCTTCTTTAGGGTCCAATTCCATACATGACAACGAGAAAAAATGTAGCTTTGACTGTATGGACTTTTGTTGGCAACTGATGTCTGCTTTTAATATGCTATCTAGGTTGGCCATAGCTTTTCTTCCAAGGAGCAAGCATCTTTTAATTTCATGGCTGTAATCACCATCTGCAGTGATTTTGGAGGTCAAGAAAATAAAGTCTGTCACTGTTTCCATTGTTTTCCCATCTTTTTGCAATGAAGTGATGGGACCAGATGCCATGATCTTAGTTTTAAGAATGTTGAATTTTAAACCAGCTTTTCACTTTCTTCTTTCACTTTCATCAAGAGACTCTTTAGTGCCTCTGTGCTTTCTGTCATAATGGTGGTGTCATCTGCATATCTGAGATTATTGATATTTCTCCTGGTAATCTTGATTTCAACTTGTGCTTCATCTAGCCTGGAATTTCACATGATGAACTCTGCATATATATTAAATATGCAGGGTGACAATGTACAGCCTTGATGTATTCCTTTCCAAATTTTGGAACCAGTCTGCTGTTCCATCTAAGGTTCTCACTGTTACTTCTTGACTTCCATGCAGGCTTCATAGGTAAGGTAGTCTGGTGTTCATATTTCTTGAAGAATTTTTCATACTTTGCCATGATCCACACAGTCAATGCCTTTAGCATAGTCAATTAAGCAGAAGTACATGCTTTCCTATAATTCTCTTGCTTTTTCTAAAATCCACTAGAGGTTGACAATTTGATTTGTGGTTCCTCTACCTTTTCTAAATCCAGCTTGAATGTCTAGGAGTTCTTGTTTTATTTCTTGTTGAAGCCTAACTTGAAGGATTTTAAACATTACCTTGATAGCATGTGAGATGAGTGCAGCTGTGTGATAATTTGAACATTCTTCAACATTGCCCTTCTTTGGAATTGAAATGAAAACTGAACTTTTCCAGTCTTGTGGCTACTGCTGAGTTTTCCAAATTTGCTGGCATAATGTCTGTGGCACTTTAACAACATCATCTTTTAAGATTTGAAATAGCTTAGCTGGAATTCCATCATTTGCACTAGATTTGTTCATAGTGATGCTTCCTAAGGTCCACTTGGAGGACTGGATGCCATGAAAACTACTGATTGTTAAATATCAATCAATGCCAGAAAATGACATTATGTAAACTTTTTTTTTTTTTTAATGCTGGATACTAGCACTGTGAGAAAATTGTCTCATGGAATTTGTTTGCCCAATTAAAAGAAAATGAAAATCTTTTGAATCCAAGCTTTGAAATACTCCAAGAATGTAATATTGTCTAGTATCGAAATTAGTTCAAAGCAGAAAAATTAAAGACAATAGTAGCAAAAATGGTGCATTGGTAAACAGTGTATTAGAGTTTCTTGAAATTAAAGAGGAATGCTATAAACTATTTCCAGCAAAGGAGCTTACTATAGAGTAGGACTTCAGTGAATTTCTCCTTGTGGTTTAGGTGGGTTGTAAGACAGAAAGTTTATCTCTCACTAATAGTTTTATTATACACAAAATTATAATTTCTATTATGTGACTTTGGTGATTTAAAGATCTTATGGGATGCTGAATTCTACAATTTCGATCCAATTAGAACTATTTCTGTAAAATAAATATAGTGTTAAGTGAATCATAAATGCTCACATCATTGATTTCAGGGGGAAAAAGTTCTTTTTAGAAACAATTGTCAAAGAAGTTGTGATCTGTAAAGGTTTATGAATCTTTCAATAACTATTTTCTTCAGATGGAAATTATCTTGAAGAATTTTAGGTTTATTTATTTCTCAAAACAGCAGGGGAGCAGTACACTGGTTGTAGTAGTGTAGCAGCCATGGTGATAGTGGCTTCAGAGCTTACATTGGAAGCTACAGCAAGTGGGATAGGAGCTTTAGACAGCATCAGAGGGTGACGAGTGTGTCTATGGAGGAACAGAACTACGGATGATGGAGCCATAAAAAACATCAGTCCGGCTGGTGAAGTTCATTCAGATGAGTGTATCATTGCTGGAAACTGACCAGACTTACAGAATTTAATTCAAAGGAAGAAGACAGTATTTCAAGGGAACGGATATTTGTTTCAGTTCTAAGGTGGAAAGTAGGAAAATAACGTTTCAAGTAGCTATCACAAATTACCACAGAATGAGGCAGGGGGCTTTTAAACAACAGAAAATTGTTTCTCTCAGTTTTAGAAGCTGGAAGTCTGAAATCAGGGTACCTGTGTGGTCAAGGGACAATCTCCTAGATCACAGACTTCTCTCTGTGTCCTCACCTGGCTAAAGACAAAGAGTCCCTGTGGAATCTCTTATGTGTGCTGTGTGTGCTCAGTCACATTCAACTCTTTGCAGCCCCATGGACTATAACCATCAGATCCTTTGTCCATGGAATTTTCCAGGCAAAAATGCTGGACTGGGTGTCATTTCCGTCTCCAGGGATCTTCCCAACAGAGGGATTGAACCTAAAACTTTGGTTTCTCTTATAGTGGCAGGCAGATTTTTTATCAACCCACTACCTGGGAAACCTGCAGAGTCTGTTATATTAGAGCACTAACCCCATCCATAAGGGCTCCACTTTAAGAGCTAATCACCACTCTACAGCAGCCCCACCTCCTAATACCATCACATAGGATATCATAATTTCAACTTATGAATTTGGAGGGAAACACAAACATTCAGACTATCAGTTCAGTCAGTCAGTTCAGTTGCTCAGCCATGTCTGACTCTGTGAGACTCTGCATGCCAGAACTCCCTGTTCATCACCAACTCCCGGAGTTCACTGAAACTCACATGCATTGAGTCGGTGATGCCATCCAGTCATCTCATCCTCGGTCATCCCCTTCTGCTCCTGCCCCCAATCCCTCCCAGCATCAGAGTCTTTTCCAATGAGTCAACTCTTTGCATGAGGTGGCCAAAGTACTGGAGTTTCAGCTTTAGCATCATTCCTTCCAAAGAAATCCCAGGGCTGATCTCCTTTAGAATGGACTGGTTGAATCTCCTTGCAGTCCAAGGGACTCTCAAGAGTCTTCTCCAAGACCACAATTCAAAAACATCAGTTCTTCGGCTCTCAGCCTTGTTCACAGTCCAACTCTCATATCCATAAATGACCACTGAATAAACCATAGCCTTAACTAGATGGACCTTTGTTGACAAAGTAATGTCTCTGCTTTTGAATACGCTATCTAGGATGGTCATAGCTTTCCTACCAAGGAGTAAGCATTTTTTTAATTTCATGGCTGCAGCCATCATCATAGCAGAATGCCAATTCAAAGATGAAATGACTAAGAAGAAATGTGTATCACCCATGAACCCTGCACATACAATTCAAAATGCACACATGGACAGCAGTGTTTCTCAGAAGTCATAATGACTTCCCAGTACTGAAGGTCTACCAGATGCCTGAGTTACTTACTCCATTGCAGATAGATGTTATCATTCCAAAAGACACAGAATTCTTTCAGAACAATCCAGCTAACAAGCAGCCAATTGGAATCCTAAAGACATTAGTTGCATATGCTTTAAAGAGATTCAGAGAGACTGTCCTAAATTCAATCAAATAATGCAGACAGTCATAGAAGTTCCTGCCTTCTAGAAAATAAAATCCATCCTAGGCTAATGCAAGCAACAGCCATTCAAAACTCAAGTATATTCTAGTAGAGATGTTGTATCTTCTTGTTCTCAGAAACTGTCTTTGGATTTATATTTAATTGATATTGGAATAAATGACAAGTTTGAATATGTATCTTGAAAGATATAGTACAGCTCACATTAAATAGTCATTTGAATCTCACCAATAAAAACCTACTGTAGATCTCTCATTGTGTCTAAAGCTGGTGCCATCTATAACAGTCCACCTTTACCCTCCATCAACCCCACCCATCACAAATCTTTCTTCACTCATAAATTCTTACTCCAATTCCCCCAACTCTTCAGATTGCCAAGAGACACAACATCTACTTGGTTTTAGTCAAAATGGTGTCATCTATGAGAACCAGACAAGATATACTTGTAGGACTTCTCTGGAAAATGCACCTCTGGATTATGTTCTACTAAGGCTGTCCAATGTCTTTATAAGAAAATCATTCAATATCTCACATAAATTCTAAAATGAAATCTAAAAAAAAAAGTACCAACTAAAATAATATGATTTTGAAACTATTGAAGAAAAGAGGAAGACATTAAACAAAAAAAAAAAAAAAAAAGGAGGGAGTTATCAAGTTAAGTGACTAGGATCTAAGTTTCAAAGAAGTAATTAAAGAGAGTTCCTTGGATCTTCATCCAAAATTGATCTTCCAGAGTATTTATGGAATATATCATTATCATCTCCCATGAGTAATGCCAGGATTACAATGAAGACTCCAATGCTTATTTTGATGAGTGTAAGACCTTGAAAGCCAGGGCAGAGACTATAGCTAGAATATTTATTAAACTGGGTGCACAAGGAAGCACCTTTCTCCAGTTCAAAATAATACCAAAATGTTCATGAAGAAATCTTACAAACCAACAAAAAGAACAAGCATTCTAGTCACAATTATGGTAGAGAAAACTGCAGCTATCTTCTATAACAAGGCAGTTCATATTAAAATAAAAATAGATTAATTTCACCAATGGCAAGCAGAGTCATAGCAAAAGAACTGTTCTAGTCCCAGAAGGCGATTATGTTTAAGTTTATTTAATATTTTAGCAAAGCAAGCAAACCATCAAAATTCATGTCTTTCAAGATATTATTTTGCAAATATGTTGACAGAAGTATTCTTTTATGTTTAAACAATTTTTGAAACCAAAATGTCAGCTCATTCTTCTTTTATTGCTTGCACAAAGAAAATCACAGAAATCATCTATGCAAAATAATTAAAATAAGATACACTGAGAAAAACACTTTAGAGATTACTCAAAATGTAATCTACTAAGGAAACAGTTCAACTGAGAAGAGAACAGGCCATATTCAAGAAACATAAATTCTTCGCTAATAAGATTGTATAGTAATTTAGGTCAGGTGGTGGTGCATCAATAGATATATATAAGCATAAAATTTTTCATATTTTCACATTTAGATTGATTCATAATAAGATTGACAATATCCTGGCCAAGGTACAATAGGAACCAATACTGGAATCAGTTGTTAATGCATAGCCTAGCAATAATCTAAGGAATTAATTTCTACCATCAGAACATTTTCAAGAAAATATTTTTATCCATTTTCTTGAAACACGATTTTCCTGCCTGGTCTAAAATTTCTCACCACTAATGTATATTTTTTTGTGAGATCTAGTATCCCTTGGTTGAAATTGCCCTCATTTACTAGGTTCTTCAAAGCTTGTTTTATTCTGCCAAAACACCTGGAACTCTTTATTTAAGCTCACTAAGTATTGTGCTTCTTACATGTGCTAATTTGTACTCAAAATTTAGTGATAAATTATAAGTTACAGGGATATATTTTTATGGAATGTATGAATGAAAGTCATACTACTTTGCAGTTTATAATATTAATATTTTCAATAGTATATTATTATGAATAGATTTGTATATGCTATGTAAAATGATATTTAGCTACATATTTTTGTATATAACTATATTGATCACTTTCAGAAAACTAAGATCATGGCATCTGGTTCCACCACTTCATGGGAAATAGATGGGGAAACAGTGGAATTAGTATCAGACTATTTTTTGATTGGAGAAGGGGGCTCCAAGATCACTGCAGATGGTGATTGCAGCCATGAAATTAAAAGACACTCCTTGGAAGGAAAGTTATGATCAACCTAGAAGGTCTATTCAAAAGGAGAGATATTACTTTGCAAACAAAGGTCCATCTAGTCAAGGCTTTGGTTTTTCCAGTAGTCATCTGTATGCAAGTCAAGAAGCAACAGTTAGAACTGGACATGGAAAAACAGACTGGATCCAAATAGGAAAAGGTGTATGTCAAGGCTATATATTGTCACCCTGCTTATTTAACTTATATGCAGAGTACAGCATGAGAAACGCTGGATTGGAAGGAATACAAGCTGGAATCAAGATGATAAAGTTGGACTGTGAAGAAAGCTGAAGGCTGAAGAATTGATGTTTTTGAACTGTGATGTTGGAGAAGATTCTTGAGAGTCCCTTGAACTGCAAGGAGATCCAACCAGTCTGTTCTAAAGGAGATAAGTCCTGGGTGTACTTTGGAAGGAATGATGCTCAGGCCGAAACTTCAGTACTTTGGTTATCTCATGCAAAAGAGTTGACTCATTGGAAAAGACTCTGATGCTGGCAGGGATTGGACGAAGGAGGAGAGTGGGACAACAGGGGATGAGATGGCTGGATGGCATCACCGACTCAATGGACGTGAGTTTGAGTGAACTCCAGGAGTTGGTAATGGACAGGGAGGCCTGGCGTGCTAGAATTCATGGGGTCACAAAGAGTTGGACACGACTGAGTGACTGAACTGAACTCAACTTTTATTGAACACAATAAACTGTGGAAAACTCTGAAAGAGATGGGAATACCAGACAATCTGACCTGCCTCTTGAGAAATCTGTATGCAGGTCAGGAAACAACAATTAGAACTGGACATGGAACAGCAGACAGGTTCCAAATAGGAAAAGGAGCACGTCAAAGCTGTATATTGTCACCATGCTTATTTAACTTATATGCAGTGTACAATGAAGATGACACCACCCTTATGGCAGAAAATGAAGAGGAGTTAAAGAGCCTCTTGATGAAAGTGAAAGAAGAGAGGTGAAAGGTTGGCTTAAAGCTCAACATTCAGAAAGTTAAGATCATGGCATCTGGCCCCATCACATCATGAGAAGTAGATAGGGAAACAGTGGAAATAGTGTCAGACTTTATTTTTTTGTGCTTCAAAATCACTGCAGATGGTGATTTCAACCATGAAATTAAAAGACACTTACTCCTTGGAAGGAAAGTTATGACCAACTAGATAACATATTAAAAAGCAATTCTGAAGAATTGATGCTTTTAAACTGTGGTGTTGCAGAAGACTCTTGAGAGTCACTTGGACTACAAAGAGATTCAACCAGTCCGTTCTAAAGGAGATCATTCCTGGGTGTTCATTGGAAGGACGGATGCTGAAGCTGAAGCTCCAATACTTTGGCTATCTCATGTGAAGAGTTGACTCATTGGAAAATACTCTGATGCTGGGAGGAATTGGGGGAAGGAGGAGAAGGGGTTGATAGAGGATGAGATGGCTGGATGGCATCACCAACTCAATGGACATGAGTTTGGGTGAACTCTGGGAATTGGTGATGGACAAGGAGGCCTGGCATGCTGTAGTTCATGAGGTTGCAGAGAGTCACACAAGACTGAACGACTGAAATTAACTGAACTGAACTGATATTTACATACCATTTTTTAGATATCTAATTTGTTCTGGCAAGATTTCTTCGTAATCCATTGCTTTGGAATTTTAGGAGAACCACTGAATGATTCTTTTGGTAAAGAGAGCTTTGAAATCTGGAGACATCTTCATAGGAAAATGACTTTTCCTACACTTAAGATATATTAACCAATTTTTGCAAGCCAGTAGAAAATAAAAGAAATATTAATGAATCAAGTTCTTGCAGATGGTTTATTTCTTTGTTTAATAGTGCATATTAACATAGAGCTGTTTGTATAGCTTAGAAAACTAACTAAGGGATTATTAAATGGCATATTACTTCATGAAAATTATTCAATATAGAGTTTTTAACATAAAAACTAATATAAATAGTTTAGAAAAAGATATCTTGCATACATGATATAACTACATTATAGGCATGATAAATGTCTGGGGTTAAAATGAAACTTAATATATTTCTCAGAGTATGACAAAAGAAGCTGGAAAAAAGTGTGATGTATAATTTGTACATTTAATTTCCTAAAAGTTGGAACACAATTTACCTTCAAGGCTACCTTTAACTTTGTTATGGGAAAGAATAACAGGATGTCATTTATTAATATAAAAGGAAACTAAAAAAAAATCATTGTTAATGAAAAATTTGCTTAAAGAAGTTATTTTTCTGCATAGACTATAAAATATTGTTACATTAGTAGTTTCATTTCTACAACATTTTTTGCAAAACATTTATTTTAAAATTGAGATTAAACCAATAATATGCTTGTGTGTGTGTGTGTGTGTGTGTGTGTGTATATACACACACACATACATGTTTCCATAGTTCAGATTTTTGAAATCTGAAAATAGAGATTCCTGATGATTGGAGTAAGATCTGAAAACTCAATCTTTCTTTCACTTTTTACTGAAGAGAAGGAAAATGAACTAAAATGCACTGCATGCAGCTGAAAGGAGACATGATTTACATGGCCCATGGGGGCTGCTATTTCAATTAAAGTAATTCAGACCTTGGCAAACATTGAAAGTGCTTTATGATGTTCTTGTCATTTGAAAGAGGTAAAAGAAAAACCACACTCTTCAGGAATGAGGGAAAGATCTCATGCTGGGTATAGGATAGAAAATGGAAGATATTTTCATCTCCAAAAAACTCAGAGTTGTATGCACACCAGCAAAGAATGACTTCATGTAGCTCAGGAGGGTGAGCAATAGCACAAGCAGAAGCCAGTGTCGAGTAGGAGAATCTCAGAGCATGAGGGCTTCAGTTACTACTGTGAGAAAACATATACGAGAATACATGAGAAAACATATGCTAGAACACATGGTCATTTTCTTAAGCATCTTAGAAATGTATTTAGAGTAATAACTTTCCATAAATTGTGATGCATCCCTGAGAGTTTAGAACTTAAAAGTCATACTGCAATGAGACCTTAGTGGACTCATGAGGCCAATGACCAAGACATTAACAAATATGTTTCATCTTGGCATTAATGAAACACTTCATCTAAGAAATATCACTTTTCATTACAGAGTCTAACCCTGTTTTTCAATTTGTGTTCCAGAAATGATTTACAAATCGAGGTAACTATACTGACTAAAATAGAAACAACAATGTGAGTATCATTTTGGTCTAGGTAAATATCTATACAAATAAGGATTGTCAGGTAAGATACAGGACATTCAGTAAAAAAAAAAAAAAAAGGTGTTAATAGGCCCTCCATGTCAACATGGACATCAGATTGATTATATTCTTTGCAGCCAAAGATGGAGAAGCTCTATACAGTCAACAAAAACAAGACCAGGAGCTGACAGTGGGTCAGATCATGAACTCCTTATTACAAAATTCACACTTAAATTAAAGAAAGTAGGGAAAACCGCTAGACCATTCAGGTATAACCTAATTCAAATCCCTTATAATTATACAGAGGAAGTGAAAAATAGATTTAAAGGACTAGATCTGAAAGATAGAGTGCCTGATGAACTATGGAATGAGGTTCGTGACATTGTACAGGAGACAGGGATCAAGACCATCCCCATGGAAAGGAAATGCAAAAAAGCAAAATGACTGTCTGGGGAGGGCTTACAAATAGCTGTGAAAAGAAGAGAAGCAAAAGAAAAGGAGAAAAGGAAAGATCTAAGCATCTGAATGAAGAGTTCCAAAGAAGAGCAAGAAGAGATAAGAAAGTCTTCTTCAGTGATCAATGCAAAGAAATAGAAGAAAAAACAGAATGGGAAAGACGAGAGATCTCTTCAAGAAAATTAGACATACCAAGGGAACATTTCATGCAAAGATGGGCTAGATAAAGGACAGAAATGGTCTGGACCTAACAGAAGCAGAAGATATTAAGAAGAAATGGCAAGAATACACAGAAGAACTGTACAAAAGGATCTCAACGACCTGGATAAGCAAGATGGTATGATCACTCATCTAGAGCCAGACATCCTGGAATGTGAAGTCAAGTGGGCCTTAGAAATCACCACTACAAACAAAGCTAGTGGAAGTGATGGAATTCCAGAAGAGCTATTTCAAATCCTGAAAGATGATGCTGTGAAAGTGCAGCACTCTATGCCAGCAAATTTGGAAAACTCAACAGTGGCCACAGGACTGCAAAAGGTCAGTTTTCATTCCAATCCCAAAGAAAGGCAATGCCAAAGAATGCTCAAACTACTGCACAACTGCACTCATCTCACATGCTAGTAAAGTAATGCTCAAAATTTTCCAAGTCAGGCTTCAGCAATACGTGAACTATGAACCTCCAGATGTTCAAACTGGTTTTAGAAAAGGCAGAGGAATCAGAAATCAAATTGCCAACATCCACTGGATCATGGAAAAAGTAAGAGAGTTCCAGATAAAAAACATCTATTTCTGCTTTATTGACTATGCCAAAGCCTTTGACTGTGTGGATCACAATAAACTGTGGAAAACTCTGCAAAAGATGGGAATACCAGACCACCTAACCTGTCCCTTGAGAAATCTGTATGCAGGTCAGGAAGCAACAGTTAGAACTGGACATGGAACAACAGACTGGTTCCAAATAGGAAAAGGAGTACGTCAAGGTTGTATATTGTCACCTTGCTTATTTAACTTAGATGCAAAGTACATCATGACAAACTGGACTGGAAGAAGCACAAGCTGGAATCAGGATTGTTGGGAGAAATATTAATAATCTCAGATATGCAGATGACACCACTCTTATGGCAAAAAGTGAAGAGGAACTAAAAAGCCTCTTGATGAAAGTAAAAGAGAAGAGTGAAAATCTTGGCTTAAAGCTCAACATTCGGAAAACGAAGAACATGGCATCCAGTCCCATCAGTCCACAGGAAATAGATGGAGAAACTGTGGAAACAGTGTCAGACTTTATTTTGGGGGCTCCAAAATCACTGCAGATGGTAACTGCAGCCATGAAATTAAAAGATGCTTACTCCTTGGAAGAAAAGTTATGACCAACCTAGATATTATATGCAAAAGCAGAGACATTGCTTTGCCGACTAAAGTCCATCTAGTCAAGACTATGGTTTTTCCTGTGGTCATGTATGGATATGAGAGTTGGACTGTGAACAAGGCTGAGTGCTGAAGAATTGATGCTTTTGAACTGTGGTGTTGGAGAAGATTTTTGAGAGTTTCTTGGACTGCAAGTAGATCCAACCAGTCCATTCTGAAAGAGATCAACCCTGGTGTTTCTTTGGAAGGAATGATGGTAAAGCTGAAACTCCAGTACTTTGGTCACCTCATGCGAAAAGGTGACTCATTGGAAAAAAAAAAACTTTGATGCTGGGAGGGATTGGGGGCAGGAGGAGAAGGGGACGACCGAGGATGAGATGGCTGGATGGCATCACTGACTCAATGAATGTGAGTTTGAGTGAACTCTGGGAGTTGGTGATGGACAGGGAGGCCTGACATGCTGTTATTTATGGGGTTGCACAGAGTTGGGCAAGACTGAGCTACTGAACTGAATATGGCATGGGATATATGACACTTTATATATTAAAAAAAAATTACATGATATTTATCTGAAATTAAAATTTAATTGAGTATTTTATATTTACATTTAATAAGTCTGGCAACCCTGACAAGAACACCTAAGTTATATTCCATTTATAAAAGACAGTGTCTCCCAAATGTTTTCATGACATGACCTACAGAAAATGAGCTATGTGCAGTCTTGACAAATTGGGGAGAGGGTACTTGTATATAGAGGTAACAAGCCTGGGCTCTAACTATTGCATGTACAACAGTAACACATCATGGTTGACTGTCCATGTTCAGAGAGTCTGTTCTCGTGGATATATGATCACTGAAGGAAAGATATCTGATATTGTTTTACGTACATTTATTACTTCAGTTACATTCACAAATGTCAATTCCTGAGAAATACTGTAGTCCATATATTTTCAAATATTTTCTCTCATTGCCTCATGAAAATCTTAGGGAGGCATTTTTAGTAAATAGAGTTAGATTTTTGTAATCAGATTGATTCAAATTTAAGTTTTAATTCTTCCACTTTGCAACTCTGTGATTTGTGGAAATTATTTTGGTTTGGAAACCTGTTTCTAACCCATTTTGATCTGTTTCCTTAACTTAAAATGTATATAAGTTGCCTAAACTGGGACTGATATCAAAGTATTTGTAAGATCACGAGTGAAAAGCCTAATATGTCACTCAGCATTAAAAGACAGCTTCACCAAATAATGTGAAATGGCTTTCTATGTAGTTGTCTTTAAAGATTTTATACCAACATAGAGTGATTCCATTCCTGATGCTGGGCAATGAGAGTAGATTAGGACTCTCAGTTTAGATAAATGCATTTTTATATGTTTCCTGAAGACTATGGATTCCCTAAAGTCTTCACTGAATTAAAGGAATTTCCCAGATCTACCTATTTGAGCAATATTGTACTACTGCTTTACTGAACATACTCTATTGTAATGATATTTGCCTTCAATGAGAGTTGTAAATCAATTTAAATTCAAGAATACTTTAACAAATCACATTTATTACTTAAACACTGTTCTTTTTATAAGGACTTTTGAGGGAGATTATCTATTTCTTTATCTACTTATGATGGATGCTGATTGTTAATTGGCCCATGAAATATCTATTCCCATCTTATGCTAAGAACATCCCAATTTGGGGGACATTATCTCTCCTTGCTGATGTTCATTCCAAATGGGACTACAAATGAAGCAACTATATTATATTCAAAGTGAAGTATGGACACACAGTCTACGAGAGCTAGACATTCTCTTGTGCAATTTTGAATCTTGAGCAGTGTGTAGGTTGGAATTTGTATCAGAGAATTTAAAATAAGGTAAGGCTAACATACATAAAGATTTGTCTTTATGACAATGAAAGAAGTCTGGAGATAGAAAACTGGGCCTGATATGGTGGTTCCATAAATCCCAGGAATCATATTCCTTCTCCTTTTTTTCTGTCCTCACCAAAGGGTTTTCACTCTCAAGGTTGATTCAGCATGGTGCACAGATACTGCTCCAAGCATCCATTTGCATCTCATGTAGTATGAATGAAAAAGATCAGAAGGACAAAAAGTGTATACTAGGTAGCTAAGACAGAATCTTTTAAGGAGTTTTCTAAAATTTTCATTGTACTACTTCCACTGTCATTGAGGCTGAAGAAGGTCACCTGCCATATCAGTAAGCAAAGGATGTTGCAGTCATGGAGCCATTAGCCACTGCAGCTGCCCCTGAGTGTTCACCCTGAGGGGATTCAGGGTATTAGGTAGTCAGAATAGAAAAAGGAGTCCAAAATGGTGGTGACTAAAAGATAA
Organism: Nanger dama; assembly: GCA_917880005.1. Lineage (NCBI taxonomy): Eukaryota > Metazoa > Chordata > Mammalia > Artiodactyla > Bovidae > Nanger > Nanger dama. The sequence goes on from CAKJTW010000005.1 coordinate 42,461,589, forward strand.
AGAAGGAAAAATCCTTCATAAACAGAACAAAGGAAGATCCAAGGACCAGAGTGAGAACCTCAGGTGAAGCAAGTAGCCTTCCTTGTCAGTCCAATTTACATAGGGCAGGCTAAGAGGGAGAATAAAAACATAAAAACAGGAGCCAAAATTAAGCCAGGCTTCTATTCTCTTCACCTCTTTGGGTCTTCCGGCCCTTTGCTTGACAAATAAAACTGAGCTGTAACATGGGTCCGTCTGTCACTTCAAATTTTTGCTGTGGTGAGATGGAACCAAGGAAATTACACACTGTCCGTATATCTCTTGTGCCATTTCTCAGATTTAACCTGGTTGAAACAACCTCAGCTCAGTCACTGTGAGGCAGAGACCGAACACAGCAGAAGCCCAACTCAGCAAAACCTCCTGTAGTGAAAGCTGAATGTGAAGAAAACCCAGTACACTGGAAGTGACAAGAAGCCCAGGGAGCTGGAAACTGGGACACAAAACCAGAACAAACTCAGCTGAGAACTCATGTGGCTTAGTCTCAGATTCCAGAAAACCTTTTTTGGAGTAGGAAGTCCTCACTCCTATTGCGGGAAGGATGTATGACTAATGAAATCTTAATTCCCTTACAATTTCTCTTTTCTTGTTTCCTTAAAGCCCCTGTGAACATGCAAGTGGCAGTAGGTTCAATTGAGAGACTCTGGAGAGTCTGCCCCCGAGTGTGTCCAAAGGCTAGACTATCCTCTGTGCTCTAGTAGCTGTTGCCCAAGAGGGTGAGGGTTCTTCTATTCTTAATCTCCTTTGTGCCATGGATCAGGCCAATGAAAACTGTGGGCACAGATCAGGTATTTAGCAGATTTTCTGGCAGGTTATGAAGGAAATTCCTCAGCATGTTTTTCCCACTGCTTTTTCCTCTCTTTCTTCAGCTCCTCTCTCCATCTATGCCACTACTTATGAAGTATCGAGCAGGTTATCATCTTTCCGTTTCTGAAAGTTGTTTTTGAAACAGTGTACCTAACATTGGGACTCGAACCCATATGGCAAGGACTCTGTGCTATGCTTATTCATGCAGTCATATCACTGAGTCATATCACCCAGTCATATCACTGGGACTTGAGCCCTGGCCAAAGCCCATGGTGCCTGGCTTGGGGACCTAATGAAGCTCAGGCTCTTTATGTCTCATTGCAAAAAATTCAGTGAAAGACACAGTTAGCAATGGTACCCACTCCAGTACTTTTGCCTGGAAAATCCCATGGGCAGAGGAACCTGGTAGGCTGCAGTCCATGGGGTCATGAAGAGTCAGACACGACTGAGCAACTTCACTTTCATTTTTCACTTTTATGCACTAGAGGAGGAAATGGCAACCCACTCCAGTATTCTTGCCTGGATAATCCCAGGGATGGGGTAGCCTGGTGGGCTGCTATATATGGGCTCACACAGAATTGGACATGACTGAAATAAGTTACCACCAGCAGCATCAGAGAGAAGCACACTCCACAGGGTGTAGACCATCACAGAGGGCAAGTGCCATGGAATGTGGTGTGATTAGTTTTCACTGGCTGGGTGATTTCATATGCTAATGAATGGAAGGATTTTACCAACAATTGGGGAATCAGCCACTCCTTGGTCTTTTGGTAGTAGTTGTAGTAGTAGTTTGTGACTCAGTTGTGTCCGACTCTTTGCAACCCCATGGACTGTAGCCTACCAGGCTCCTTCCTCCATGGGATTCTCTAGGCAAGAGTACTGGAGTGGGTTGCCATTTCCTTCTCCAGGGAATCTTCTTAACCCAGGGATCAAACCCGGGTCTCCCACATTGCACACAGACGCTTTAACCTCTGAGCCACCAGGGAAGTCTTTTCGTCTTTTGGTAGTGCCTTGGAACTGACAAGGTGCCTCTGGGTGTGTCACTTAGCTTGCAGATTGAGGATCAAGGTTTAGTTGACTTTGACTTGTCATCTTGGACACATTTAATTTTAATCCATTTATGTTATCTCCTTGGGCTATACCATTCTTTCAAAAGTTGTGCCCTGCCACCCTTCCCTCCTGTTTCATGCTTTTTTTCTGAGCCCCACCTGGACCCACATTGTTGCCTCTACAATCATCTGGAAGGATAACCAGAAAATAGCTGGCCCTGGGGAAGGAAACACTGTCTAGTATCCAATCCCTCTAGATATTCAGGCCTTCATCTTCCGTGTTTCCTACAACATGTGAAAAAATAGAATCTCTCAGTGGACCCACTAGGGTGGGTGACAGGCACACAATGCCTGCTAGGAGTTCATCTCTTGGTGGCATCTCTTCAAGGGAAATTGGGCTTCCAGGAATAATGTCTGCCACTTTGGGAGTTAGTCTTGCAGGGCCAAACCCTTGCCACCTTTCTCCTAAAGTTACAAACATACTCCAGAATCAAATCTTCTCTCTACTTTTAGGGAACATCTGGTGCATTGCCTCTTACCAATTTGTTCTTAAGCCACTTACTAACTCCTACAACCAGGACCCTGCCCCTTGTAAGCAACATTGTTCCACCTCACTTATTACTAAAATACTCTTAATACCCCTAACAGGACCAGATAACCCACTTCTTTGTCATTATTTCTATTACCTAAAGTGGGTCTATGACAATGAAACATCTACCATTGGAAACACCCTAAACGGCTCTTATGGAGGGAGGAAATTAGTGACTTACATTCCCTCAGAAATAAGACAATAAAGCTTTGACTTTATCACCAGGTTCCCAGTCTCAGGGCACAGGCTTATGTTCCATGGCATTACAGTGGACAAACCAGCAATGAGTTAAGATTAAAACCCCCTTAATCCTATCCAGCACTGGTCAAGCTGGAGACATTGAAGGCACCCAATTCCAGTCTAGAGGTCCAAGGAGGTTGACCTGCCTAGGGATCTGGTCCTCAGAAGTTTGTCATAGGCCCTGGTTCATAGGCCTCAATCTGCTCAGGGATCCACCAGTTCAGGAGTCCCAGGAGGTCAACATGCCTTGACATGCCCAGGGACCCAATTTTCTGAAGGCTGACCTTCCTTGACCTGTCCAGGGATTCAGTCTCCAGGAAGTTGTCACAACTCAGCCTGCCTGGGGATATGCACCCTGACCAGGAGATGCCTGGCTCTCAGTTGCCACAGTACTGAGTAGGATAAGCTTCAAAAGAGTTATGCCTAAGGAAGTCTACCCATAAAATAGGAGTCCTATTAGATCTTTCTTCATTTTTTTCTTTTCCTCCCTATCATCACTGTCTTTCAGATAGAAAATAACCAATCCACTTCCCAACAGATGCCCTTGAGATGCATCCTTGATAAGTGGAAGCTGTTCCAGTCCTCTAATTTTAAGAAGTCACTTAAAATTGTTTTGTGCCACAGTGTGGCCATGACGTCTGGGTGACAAGGAACACTGGCCTGAGGATGGGCATTTAAATTACAATACCATCCTGCAGCTAGACTTATTCTGCAAACGACAAGGGAAATGAACAGAGATCCCCTATGTCCAAATTTTATTCCCACTAAGAGATATGAAGGGCTTCCCTGATGGTTCAGAGGTTAAAGTATCTGCCTCCAATGCAGGAAACCCGGGTTTGATCCCCTGGGTCGGGAAGATACCCTGGAGAAAGAAATAGCAACCCATTCCGGTATTCTTGCCTGGAGAATCCCATGGACGGAGAAGCCTGGTAGGCTACAGTCCACGGGATTGCAAAGAGTCGGACACGACTGAGCAGCTTCACTCACTCTTCACTCAGAGATATGAAGGAACTGTCTTAGATGTGGGATTGCTGTATGCCCTAAAAGCCCTAAATTTGCCACCACTTACTAGGCAAATGGTACTAGGCACAGACAACCAAGAGAAGGACGCCTTCCATGAAGGTTCCCTTCCCATGGCTCCCAAGGTGCCTGGTACTCCCTCCTTTTATCCAAGCATGCTCCCATATCCAGAAGCACCTCCTCCACAAAGCCAACTAGAGTATGTTCCTTAGTGGAAACTAGAGGAGAATTTAGACCAACCCAGGTTCATAGGCCCTTCTCTCTCTTAGAACTAAGACAGATAAACAAGACTTGAGAAGTTATACAGATGATCCAGGCAAATAGATAGATGCATTCCAACACATTACTTTGGCCTTTGACTTGATGTGGAAGGACATCATGGCTACATTTAGTCAACCTTTATCTGACCCTGAGTATGCAATGGTCTTAAAGGAAGCCCAAAGTTATGTACAGGGCTTCACATATCAAGCGATAAATACCCAGTGTGGGAAACTGCAGCCCCCTCCTCATGTCTTAACTGGAATTATAATAAACCTGAGTACATCTGGGAAGAGGATCATTTTCTGATCTATCTAAAGGCAGGACTAAAAGCAGCAAAGCAAAAAGTAGTCAGCTATGCCCGGGTCTCAGAAATAAATCAGGAGGCCAATGAAAACACCATTGCCTTTTTGGAAAGGCTAAATGAGGCCCCTCCAAAAGTTTACCAATCTGAACTTAGACTTTGATAAGGGACAAGTTATTTAAAAGGACAAATTCCTGCCCCAGTTGCATCAGAAATCAGGATAAAGTTACAACAGCTGTAGCAGCAGGACCCTGCTGCCTCTTTAGATGAGATGGCCCAGAAAGCCACCAATAATTTTTATAACAGAGAACAGGAGAGGGAAGCCAAGGCCCAGGAAAGGGAGAAAAGGGAAAGAGACATAGCATGCCCAGATGCTAGTCGTCCTTCAGGGAAGCCCTATAGCGAGTCCTTGAAGGACAGTTACGAGACAAATGCCTAATCTGTAGACAGGCAGGATGTTAGGCCAAAGAGTATACAAACCGTGGCAAGTCTCCTAAAATGTCTTGCTACAAATGCCATCAATTGGGACATTGGGTAGCAGCCTGCCCTTGGGACATAACAGCCTCAAGGTCAAGTGCCAAGCCTTCCCCTCACTATGGTTCAACAGGACTGACGCAGCCTGCTCAAGCCAGGCTGCCTATCACAGATAACCATCATGGGGCTAGAGCCAAGGGTACAACTGGATGTGGCAAGTAAGTCCAAGAATTTCTTGGTTGACACAGGGGCTAAACTCTCTGCCCTGACCTCTAGAGCCTTCTCCTCCCAAAACTGTACCATTTTGGGTGTTACAGGAAAAACAATTTAAAAGATTCACATGAACACTTATTTGTGGCTGGGATGGACAAATATTTTCCCACCAGTTTCTGGTGGCCCTGAGTGTCCTATTCCCTTACTGGGGAGAGATCCTTCCCTGCCTTCAAAATCTTGCAGCTATTGCGGTCCTGATAGAAGATGCTTTAAAACTCTCTCTTTGGAGCAAACTATTTTTATCAGCCACCAAGTGAAACAACTCTTGAATGGGAGAGGCCATTTATTAATGTCTGATCAAAGGACCCTCAGATATCAAGTAGTGTTGATGGAAAATCCAGGCCTAACTATATCCCCTTATGAATTTCTTAACCCAGCTACCCTTCTGCCTAACCCTGAAGGCTCTCTCTGTTTTCACTTTTGCCTAGACACTTTGGACCACTGGACAAAACCCCAAGAGGGATTGTCAGAAGATCCTCTAACGAATCCTGTGGAAATCTGGTACACTGATGGAAACAGCTTTGTTCAGGAAGAAGAAAAAAAAAAAAGAGCTGGGTATTAAGTAGTCTCCAATTTTGAGACCATAGAGGCTAAGCTTTTGTCCCCAGTTACTTCTGCCCAGTTACCTGAGCTCATAGCCTTGACTTGAGATTTAAAGCTGGGAAAAGGAAAACAAGAGTAGCCACTTACACTGACTCCAAGTATGCCTTTCTGGTGCTACATGCTACAATTCGGAAAGAAAGAAGCCACTTGACCACCTGAGGGTCCCCAGATGAATATGCTGATCAAATTCTTAGGCTCTTGGAGGCAGTTCACAGTTCATCTTTCCACTGAGGTTTCAGTCGGCCACTGTAAAGGACACCAAAAGGGAGCACAGAAGTGGCATGAGGGAACCAAGCAACAGGTCAGGCAGCTAAGAGAACTGCACTACAGAACAATGACCTAATAGGGTTTGCCACCTTAGTTCCAGAGACTAATTTGCCAGAAACTCCTTCATATACTGAAGGTGAGACTCTTAAAGCTAAGAGAAGGGTTTTCAAGAAAATTATTTTGGGTGGTTCCAAAAGGAGAGAATCCTTTCTCTACCTGGGAACCACCAGTGGAAGTTGCTCAGCTCCTTACATGCTATCACTCATTTCAGGGAAAAAAAAAAAGCCCTCCAAAGATTACTAAAAAGGTCCTTCAGAGGGACAGGCCTCCAAATGACTATAAGACAAGTAGGTCTCTTCTTGTTCTGCTTGCCAATTAAACAACCCCCAAGGAGGTTGAAGACCACAGCTGGCCCAGCCCATTTAATGAAGTGGTATCTACCCAGGGTAGGACTGGTAGATCTGGGACTTCACCTAGATGCCAGTTCCTGAAGGGCATTTTAGTCATTTGGAAGGACATATTAGTAATAAATATATTCACAGGATGGATTGAAGGCTTCCCCACTCAGACTAAGAAGGCAGAGGAGATGGTTAAAAAAAAATACTCCTCTATAAAATCATCCTGAGATTTGGTCTGCCCTGGTCATTACGAAGTGTCAATGGGACATCATTTACTTCTAAAGTCACCCAAGGTCTTTCTAAAGCATTGGGCATTACCTATTATCTCCATTGTGCTTGGAGGTCTCAGTATTCAGGAAAAGTAGAAAGAGTAAACCAATTCTTAAAATCAGCAATAAAAAAGATAACCCAGGAGAAATTTCTGGGATGGAAGGAGGATTTACCAATAGCTCTCCTCTACACCCACACTCAATATGCCAGCAAATTTGGAAAATTCAGCAGGGGCCACAGAACTGTAAAGGTCAGTTTTCATTCCAATTCCAAAGAAAGGCAATGCCAAAGAATGCTCAAACTACCGCACAATTGTACTCATCTCACATGCTAGTAAAGTAATGCTCAAAATTCTCTAAGCCAGGCTTAAGCAATACGTGAATGGTGAAGTCCCTGATGTTGAAGCTGGTTTTAGAAAAGGCAGAGGAACCAAAGATCAAATTGCCAACATCCGCTGGATCATGGAAAAAGCAAGAGAGTTCAAGAAAAAAAAAAAAAAAAAAAAAACAAGAAAAAACTATTTCTGATTTATTGACTATGCCAAAGCCTTTGACTGTGGACATCACAATAAACTGTGGAAAATTCTGAAAGAGATGGGAATACCACCTAACCTGCCTCTTGAGAAATCTGTATGCAGGTGAGGAAGCAACAGTTAGAACTGCACATAGAACAACAGACTGGTTCCAAATAGGAAAGGAGCACGTCAAGGTTGTATATTGTCACCCTGCTTATTTAACTTCTATGCAGAGTACATCATGAGAAACGCTGGACTGGAAGAAACACAAGTTGGAATCAAGATTGCCGGGAGAAATATCAATAACCTCAGATATGCAGATGACACCACCCTTATGGCAGAAAGTGAAGAGGAATTAAAAAGCCTTTTAATGAAAGTGAAAGAGGAGAGCAAAAAAGTTGACTTAAAGCTCAACATTCAGAAAACGAAGATCATGGCATCTGGCCCCATCACTTCATGGGAATTAGATGGGGAAACAGTGGAAACAGTGTCAGATTTTATTTTTTTGTGTGCTCCAAAATCATTGCAGATGGTGACTGCAGCCATGAAATTAGGAGATGCTTACTCCTAGGAAGAAAAGTTATGACCAACCTAGATAGCATATTCAAAAGCAGAGACATTACTTTGCCGACTAAGGTCCGTCTAGTCAAGGCTATATTTTTTCCTGTGCTCATGTATGGATATGAGAGTTGGACGTTGAACAACGTTGAGCGCCAAAGAATTGATGCTTTTGAAGTGTGGTGTTGGAGAAGACTCTTGAGATTCCCTTGGACTGCAAGGAGATCCAACCAGTCCATTCTGAAGGCGATCAGCCCTGGCATTTCTTTGGAAGTAATGATACTGAAGCTGAAGCTCCAGTACTTTGGCCACCTCATGCAAAGAGTTGACTCACTGGAAAAGACCCTGATGCTGGGAGGGATTGGGGGCAGGAGGAGAAGGGGATGACTGAGGATGAGATGGCTGAGTGGCATCACTGACTCGATGGATGTGAGTCTGAGTGAACTCTGAGAGATGGTGATGAACAGGGGAGGCCTGGTATGCTGCGATTCATTGGGTTGCAAAGAGTTGGACACGACTGAGTAACTGAACTGAACACATATATTTCCCCTAAGGAACAGCTTGATCTTAGTCCTTATGAAATGCTATATGGGGAGACCTTCTATTTATTTCAATGACCTCTCCCTAGATTCAAAAACTCAGACACTCTGGTCTTATACCATGGCCATTGGGCAATTCCAATAGCATATATGCATGTGGGTGTCAACCAGGATCCAAAAGATTTTAAAAAGCCACCACTATATGCTCAAGGGACTCAACTCTCAATTAAAGTCTGGAAAGATGGGTCTTCAAAGGCTAAACACCTGTCCACGTGGAAGGGTTCCTACTCTGTAATACTTGCTACCCCCACAAGAGTAAAGCTACCAGGACATGACTCCTGGATTCACTACTCATGAGTCAAGCCATGGAAGAAAACAGAAGATGACACTCAATACACCTGTGAGCCCCGGGAATTCTCAGATACCTAATCAGGACTACAAATGAGTGCCATTCTAATTAACACTTTCAAAATTAAGTTTCTGGGGAAATTATTTCTCAGGATAGCTCTAAAGAACCAACACAGCTGAGCAGGGATTGTACTCTAAAATAGACAGGAGATAGACCTCCTGGTCCCTGAAAAAGGAGGGAATTGAGCCATCTTGAATGAGACATGTTGTTTCTGGGTAAAATGCCTCCATCTAAGTCACGATGGTGTGATCACTCACCTAGAGCCAGACATGCTGGAATATGAAGTTAAGTGGGCCTTAGAAAGCATTACTCTGAACAAAGCTAGTGGAGGTGATGGAATTCCAGTAAAGCTATTTCAAATCCTGAAAGATGATGGTGTGAAAGTGCTGCACTCAATATGCCAGCAAATTTTGAAAACTCAGCAGGGGCCACAGGACTGGAAAAGGTCAATTTCCATTCCAATCCAAAACAAAGGCAAAGCCAAAGAATGTTCAAACTACCACAAAATTGCACTCATCTCACAAGCTATAAAGTAATGCACAAAATTCTCAAAGCCAGGCTTCAGCAATACATGGACTGTGAAATTCCAAATGTTCAAGATGGTTTTAGAAAAGACAGAGGAACCAGAGCTAAAATTGCCAACATCCGGTGAAATATCAAAAAAGCAAGAGTTCCATAAAAACATCTATTTTTGCTTTATTGCCTATGCCAAAGCTTTGACTGTGTGGATCACAATAAACGGTGGAAAATTCTGAAAGAGATGGGAATACCAGACCACCTAACCTGTCTCTTGAGAAACCTGTATTCAGGTCAGGAAGCAACAGTTAGAACTGGACATGGAACAACAGACTGGTTCCAAATAGGAAAAGGAGATCGTCAAGCCTGTAAATTGTCACCCTGCTTATTTAACTTATATGCAGAGTACATCATGAGAAACGCTGGACTGGAAGAAGCACAAGCTGGAATCAAGATTGCCAGGAGAAATATCAATAACCTCAGATATTCAGATAACACCACCCTTATGGCAGAAAGTGAAGAGAAAATAAACGCTTCATGATGAAAGTGAAAGAGGAGAGTGAAAAAGTTGGCTTAAAGCTCAACATTCAGAAAACGAAGATCATGGCATCTGTTCCCATCACTTCATGGAAAATAGATGGGGAAACAGAGGAAACAGTGTCAGACTTTATTTTTCGGGCTCCAAAATCACTGCAGATGGTGACTGCAGCCATGAAATTAGAAGACACTTACACCTTGGAAGGAAATTTATGACCAACCTAGACAGCATATTGAAAAGCAAAGATATTACTTTGCCAACAAAGGTCTGTCTAGTCAAGGCTATGGTTTTTCCAGTAGTCATGTGTGGATGTGAGAGTTGGACTGTGAAGAAAGCTGAGCACGGCAAAATTGATGCTTTTGAACTGTGGTGTTGGAGAAGACTCTTGAGATTCCCTTGGACTGCAAGGAGATCAACCAATCCGTTCTGAAGATTAGCCCTGGAATTTCTTTGGAAGGAATGATGCTAAAGCTGTAACTCCAGTACAGTGATGGCCTCATGTGAAGAGTTGACTCATTGGAAAAGACTCTGATACTGGAAGGGATTGGGAGCAGGAGGAGAAGGGGAATGATGTTCCCTTGGTATCTCTAATTTTCTTGAAGTGATCTTTAGTCTTTCCCATTCTATTGTTTTCCTCTGTTTCCCTGCATTGATCACTGAAGAAGGCTTTCTTATCTCATTGCTATTCTTTCTCACTCTGTATTCAGGTGCTTATATCTTTCCTTTTCTCCTTTGCTTTTGCTTCTCTTCTTTTCACAGCTGTTTGTAAGACCTCTCCAGATAGCCATTTTACTTTTTCACATTTCTTTCCATGAGGATGATCTTGATCCCTGCCTCCTGTACGCCATCAACCTCTGTCCATAGTTCATTAGGCCTTCTGTCTATCAGATCTAGTCCCTTAAATATATTTCTCACGTCCACTGTATAATCATAAAGAATTTAAATTAGGTCATAACTGAATGGTTTAGTGGTTTCCCCTACTTTTTTCAATTTAAGTCTGAATTTGGCAATAAGGAGTTCATGATCTGAGCCAGTCAGCTCTTAGTCTTGTTTTTTCTGACTGTATAGAGCTTCACCATCTTTGGCTGCAAATAATATAATTAGTCTGATTTTGGTGTTTACCATCTGGTGATTTCCATGTGTAGAGTCTTCTCTTGTGTAGTTGGAGGAGGGTGTTTCTATGATCAGTGTGTTCTCTTGGCAAAACTCTATTAGCCTTTGCCCTGCTTAATTCCATATTCCAAAGCCAAAATTGCCTGTTACCCCATCTTTTCTCATTTCCCACTTTTGCATTTGAGTTGGTTAATGTCCATACTAATCCTTGTTATCACCATATTAATGCTGCTTATGATTACTCCCTGTATTATTTATTTTCTAACCCATTTATTTTCTGCCAAGGTTAACATGCTACAAAATGAAGTGCCAGTTCAATAAGGATATATAAAACTACAGCCAACCATGGAAAATGTCCCTCACCCTTACATGGGCCGTGCTATAAGGACTCTGAGACTTGAGACTAGCAAGAGGAGGAGGCCCAATGCCTTTCACCATTCTAGTTCAGCAGGAAGTAGCCACGGAGTCCTCAATGTCCTTATTTCCAAAAAATTGGCCTCCACATCTTTTGACGGGGGAATGTGAAGTTGTTAAAATAGGAAAAAAGGAGTCCAGCATGGTGGAGCCAAAAGACAAAGAAAGGGAAAACCTGGGAAAATAGAACAAAGCAACTTCCAAGGACCAGAGTGAGAACCTCAGGTGAAGCAATTAACCCTCCTGGCTAGTCCAGATTACAATGGGCAGATTTAGAGGAAGGAGCCAAAACATACAAAAAGAGGAGCCATATAAAAACATAAATATATATATCAGTTTAGTTCAGTCGCTCAGTTGTGTCCAACTCTTTGCGACCCCATGAATCACAGCACACCAGGCCTCCCTGTCCATCACCAATTCCTGGAGTTCACTCAGACTCACATACATCGAGTCAGTGATGCCATCCAGCCATCTCATCCTCTGTCATTCCCTTCTCCTCCTGCCCCCAATCCCTCCCAGCATCAGAGTCTTTTCCAATAAGTCAACTCTTCTCATGAAGTGGCCAAAGTACTGGAGTTTCAGCTTTAGCATCATACCTCCAAAGAAATGCCAGGACTGATCTCCTTCAGAATGGATTGGTTGGATCTCCTTGCAGTCCAAGGGACTCTCAAGAGTTTTCTCCAACACCACACTTCAAAAGCATCAGTTCTTCTGCTCTCAGCTTTCTTCACTGTCCAACTCTTGCATCCATTCATGACTGCTGGAAAAAACATAGCCTTGACTAGATGGACCTTTTTGGCAAAGTAATATCTCTGCTTTTCAATATACTATCTATGTTGGTCATAACTTTTCTTCCAAGGAGTAAGCGTCTTTTAACTTCATGGCTGCAGTGACCATGTGCAGTGATTTTGGAGCACAAAAAAATAAAGTCTGACACTGTTTCCACTGTTTCCCCATTTAATTCCCACGAAGTGATGGGAACAGATGCCATGATTTTCGTATTCTGAATGTTGAGCTTTAAGCCAACTTTTTCACTCTCCGCTTTCACTTTCATCAAGTGGCTTTTCAGTTCCTCTTCACTTTCTGCCATAAGGGTGGTGTCATCTGCATATCTGAGGTTATTGATATTTCTCCCGGCAATTTTGATTCCAGATTGTGTTTCTTCCAGTCCAGTGTTTCTCATGATATACTCTGCATATAAATTAAATCAGTAGGGTGACAATATACAGCCTTGATGTACTCCCTTTCCTGTTTAGAACCAGTCTATTGCTCCATGTCCAGTTCTAACTGCTGCTTCCTGACCTGCATACAGATTTCTCAAGAGACAGCTCAGGTGGTCTGGCATTCCCATCTCTTTCATATATATAAATTGATCCAGGAGCTTCTCTTCTCTTAGCTTCTTTTGAGTTGGCTTGAGATGGATTTTTTTTTTTTTTTTTTGCTTGCCAAATAAAACTAAGCTATAACACTAGTCTGTCCATCACTTTAAATGTCCTGTGGTGAGACAGAACTGAGGAGATTACACACCCCCAACGTGTGAAGAAAATCAGGATACTTGACCTAGATTGTTAAGCTGCATATCAAAGGAACAGTTTCAGTGAAACCAAACCCTTGCCTCTTGCTGTATATGAAAAAGCACAAAATTCTTGAGCTATATCAAAAACACTTGAGATGTCTGGCTCTTTTAAATAATGGTGATCTTTTCATGTTTCAACTACCTGTTTTTTTGCTGCAAAAATTCTTATACATTCTGGCCCTTCTCTTTTTTAAGAACAATACCTTGGAGCCATTTGAGAGTATGCCTCCCAGGCTTGAGTCCTTAGAAAACCCTTTGAATAAAACACTAGTCTCAACTTTTAGGCAGTGTATTTTGTTGTTGTTGTTGTTGCTGTTTTTCAGTCTACTATATCTAACTATATAAAAATAGTTTCATGGTTATAATGAATGTGACAGAGGCTGGAAAATGTTAAATTTATCCTAGTTGTAAAGATTTTTAGTGGATCACAATAAACTGTGAAAAATTCTGAAAGAGATGGGAATATGAGACCACCTGACCTGCCTCTTGAGAAACCTATATGCAGGTCAGGAAGCAACAGTTAGAACTGAACATGGAACAGCAGACTGGTTCCAAATAGGCAAAGGAGTGCATCAATGCTGTATATTGTCATCCTGCTTATTTACCTTATATGCAGAGTTCATCATGAGAAACTCTGGGCTGTAAGAAGCACAAGCTGGAATCAAGATTGCTGGGAGAAATATCAATAACCTTTCAGATGACACCACCCTTATGGCAGAAAGTGAAGAGGAGCTAAAAAGTCTCTTGATGAAATTTAAAGAGGAGAGTGAAAAGGTTGGCATAAAGCTCAACATTCAGAAAATGAAGATCATGGCATCCGGTCTGATCACTTCATGAGAAATGGATGGGAAAACAGTGGAAACAGTGTCAGACTTTATTTTTGGGAGGCTCCAAAATCACTGCAGATGGTAACTGCAGCCATGAAAGTAAAAGACACTTACTTCTTGGAAGGAAAATTATGACCAACCTAGATAGCATATTGAAAGCAGGGGCCGTACTTTGCCAACAAAAGTCCATCTAGTCAAGGCTTTGGTGTTCCCAGTAGTCATGTATGAATGTTAAAGTTGGACTATGAGGAAAGCTGAGCACTGAAGAATTGATGCTTTAGAACTATGGTGTTGGAGAAAACTCTTGAAAGTCCCTTCGACTGCAAAGAGATCCAACTAGTCCATTCCAAAGGAGATCAGTCCTGGGTGTCCTTTGGAAGGAATGATGCTTAAGTTGAAACTCCAGCACTTTTGGCCGCCTCATGCGAAAAGTTGACTCATTAGAAAAGACTCTGATGCTGGGAGGGATTGTGGGCAAGAGGAGAAGGGGACGACAGAGGATGAGATGGCTGGATGGCATCACCAATTCGATGGACATGAGTTTGAGTGAACTCCGGGAGGTGGTGATAGACAGGGAGGGCTGACATGCTGCAATTCATGGGGTCACAAAGTCGGACACGGCTGAATGACTGAACTGAACTGAACGGAAAATAATAATAATAATAATAATAATAATAATAATAATAATAATACTGTCCTTAGCTAAGAATGGGAGCAAATATTGGATATGAAATTAGCAGTCTACACTACTACAAAATAAAACATAACATTGATTGGAAATGCTCATTTCAGTAGCAACACTTCTCTTGGAATGTCAAATATTTCCTACTACCTTTACCAAAGATTACTTGGTTTCAACTTTTTCTAAAGCTGGTTTTTCATGCTGCCTGATGAATCTATTGTTGCAGGGAGGAAGTCTATTCTGACTCCATGTTGGAACTGTTTCTTTGGCTTTTGTTGCTTATGTTTTTATAAACGTACAGAATGGTTTGCCTCAGGGAACCTGACCCTCTCCCTGAATGTTAAGCTAAAGTGCCTTTGTTCATCAAGCTGTCCACCTGTAGATGGCAAAAAGAAAAAAAAAAAATACACTACCTGAGGCTTGCCATTCTAGGAGATTTTTGCAAGATTAATGACCTTTTACTTTGTTTCCTCACCTCTCCTCGTCTCTAATCTATAAAAGAACATGGCATCCAAACTCCAATAATATGGTTATTTTGAGGTGCTAGCCTGCCATCTTCTCAGTCTACAAGCTCCTTGATTAAAGTCTCTTCCTTGACTCAACACCTAGTCTCTCAGATTCACTGGCCAATTGTGTGGTGAGAAGAGTGAGCTTGGACTTGGTAACACTATGAGTTGGTCAATGTCTTGCTTATAAATTTATTTTCTATTTGAAAGAGGATGACATTTTAGGGATCTCTTTCTAGTTTGAAGAACTACAATGATGCAGCTTACCTGGTGGCTCAGACAGTAAAGAATCTGACTGCAATGCAGGAGACCTGGGTCGACCCCTGTGTTGAGAAGGTCCCCTGGAGAAATAAATGTCTACCCATTCTAGTATTCTTGTCTAGAGAATTTCATGGACAGAGGAACTTGGCAAGCTCTAGTCCATAGGGTCAGGAAGAATTGGACACGACTAAGGGACTAACATTACTAGTATTATAATCATGCATATATCCTGTATGGACATGTTCAGCTTTGTAACATCGTCAAACAATGATCTGCAGAAATTTTCAATAACAAATATTTAATGTATAGATATTCACATATAACACTAACACTTAAGATACTATTAACAGGTGATTCAGAAAGGATAGCATTAACGGTTTATAAAATCAATCTCCTTAGGAAAGCTAAAAATAACCTCCATTTTTATATAATTTATTGAACTACTATTACTACCTTTGTGTATCACCTAAAAATTGTTTACCAAAATTTGGATAGTATCTATAAAAGATAAGATAAGAGTTGACATTTGACAGATAAAGAAATTTAATTTTCTTGACATTGACTCAAATTCTTGGGCCTTGATTTCATCACAAGTTAACCAAACATACATACATACATACACAAAATGTATTTATTATTTTTTTAAAGCACAAATGAGGTGCTAGGAAAGAATATAATAAAACCTGGATTGCTTCCTGGGATATTTTCAAGCTATCAAAAAAATATGCTTTAGAGGCTACAGATACATTAGTTTTCTAGAATAGAGTGCTGTAAATGTGCATAGAAGCCCCTTGCCACAGATAATTTAAGATAAACATCCTATCCAGAAGAGCTCATCTGTGAACCTCCACAATGCAAACTTGTGCAGTGTTTGAAAAATAATTTTGCAATATTTTTTCACCAATAGGGCTTAAAAATTTTATCATGAAAAAAATATATAAAGTCAAATTTAACATTTTAAGTATTTTTAACTACTATTCAATACAATGGCATTAAATATATTCACATTGTTTATAACATTGCTGAAACCATTTACCTTAGATTGTAACTTTTAGCCATGTGGCCAGGACTCAATTCAGTTCAGTCCAGTCACTGAAGGTAAAATAATTTCAGAATTGTTGCCAAAATGATTTTTACATATTCATATATATGTTGCTTGGTTGGCTTTTTCCATACTTTCTAATAACACATTTATACTGACAGCTGTGACTCCTGGAAACTTGTTATATCAAACTAAAATCCTCTGGTTAATTTCAATTCAGTTCAGTTCAGTCTCTCAGTCATGTCTGATTCTTTGCAACTCCATGGACTGCAGCACCTCAGGCTTCCCTGACCATCAACTCCTGGAGCTATCTCGAACTCATGTCTATCAGTCGGTGATGCCATCCAACCATCTCATCCTCTGTAGTTCCCTTCTCCTCCTGCATTCAGTCTTTCCCAGGATCAGGGTATTTTCAAATGAGTCAGTTCTTCACATCAGGGGGCCAAAGTACTGGAGCTTCAGCTTCAGCATCGGTTCTTTCAACGAATACTCAGGACTGAACTACTTTAGGATAGACTAGTTTGACCTCTTTGCATTCCAAGGTACTGTCAACAGTCTTCTGCAACACCACAATTCAAAAGCATCAGTTCTTCAGTGCTCAGCTTTCTTTATGGTCCAACTCTCACATCCATATATGACTACTGGAAAAAGCATAGCTTTGTTGGCAAAGTAATGTCTCTTTATACTATGCTGCCTAGCTTGGCCATAGTTTTTCTCCAAGGAGGAAGTGTCTTTTAATTTCATGCCTGAAATCATCATCTGCAGTGATTCTGGAACCTATGAAAATAAAGTCTGCCACCATTTCTACTGTTTCCCCATCTATTTGCCTTGAATTGATGGGACTGGATGTCATGATCTTAGTTTGTGAAATGTTGAGTTTTAAGCCATCTTTTTCATTCTCCTCTTTCACTTTCATCAAGAGTCTCTTCAGTTCTTTTTCACTTTCATAAGTGTGGTGTCATCTGCATATCTGCAGTTATTGCTATTTCTCCTGGCAATCTTGATTCCAGCTTGTGCTTCATCCAGCCTGGCATTTCATATAATGCACTCTGCATATGTGTTAAATAAGCAGAGTGAGCATATAAGCCTTGACATATTCCTTTCCCAGTTTGGAACCAGTCTGTTGTTCCATGTCCAGTTCTAACTGTTGTTTCTTGACCTGCATACAGATTTCCCAGGAGGCAGGTAAGGTGGTCTGGTATTCCCATCTCTTGAAAAATTTTCCAAAGTTTGTTGTGATCCATACAGTCAAAGGCTTTAGCATAGTTAATGAAGCAGAAATAGTTCTTTTAATTGAATTTTCTTGCTGATTTTATAATCCAGCAGATGCTGGAAATTTGGTCTCTGGTTCCTCTGCATTTTCTAATTTCCACTTTAACATCTGGAACTCTGGGTTCACATGCTGCTGAAGCCTAACTTGAAGAACCTTGAGCATTGCTCTGCTAGCATGAGAGATGAGTGCAACTGTGCATTAGTGTGAACAATTTTTGTCATTGCCTTTCTTTGGCATTGGAATTAAAACTGGCATTTTCCAGTCTTGTGGACACTGTTGAGTTTTCCAATTTGGCTGGCATATTGAGTGCAGCACTTTCACAGCATCATATTTTAAGATTTGAAATAACTCAACTGAAGTTCAATCACCTCCACCAGCTTTGTTTGTAGTGATCTTCCTAATGCCCACTTGACTTTGCACTCCAGATATCTGTTTCTAGATGAGTGATCACACCATCATACTTATCTGGATCATTAATATGACTTTGTATAGTTCTTTTGTGTATTATTTCCACCTCTTTTAATATCTTCTGCTTCTGTAGATCCACATGGTTTCTGTCTTTTATTGTGCACTTCTTTGTATGAAATTTTTCCTTGTTATCTCTAATTTTCATGAAGAGATCTCTAGTTTTTCCCATTCTGTTGCTTTCCTCTATTTCCT
Organism: Nanger dama; assembly: GCA_917880005.1. NCBI lineage: Eukaryota > Metazoa > Chordata > Mammalia > Artiodactyla > Bovidae > Nanger > Nanger dama. Next base: position 42,479,605 of record CAKJTW010000005.1, read on the forward strand.
TGTGCAATCATTTAGGAAGCTGTTCTTATGTTTTCTTTTATTATTTGAAACTCTGCATTCAGATGGATATATCTTTCCTTTTCTACTTTGCCTTTTGCTTCTCTTCTTTTCTCAGCTATTTTTAATGCTTCATCAGACAACCATATTGCCCTTTCACATTTCTTTTTCAGGGGATGGTTTTGATCACTGCACCACATACAATGTCATCAACTTCTATCCATTGTTCTTCAGGCACTCTGTCTATGAGATCTATTCCCTTGAATATTTGTCACTTTCACTTTGTAATCATAAGCGATTTGATTTAGGTCATATTGGAATGGTCTAGTGACTTTCTCTACTTTATTCAATTTAGATCTGAATTTGATAAATAATGAGTTCATGATATAACTGCAAGGAATATAATCAATTTGATTTCGATATTTACTATCCATGAAATCCATGTGCAGAGTCATCTCTCTCTTATGTTTTCAGAAGAGGGTGTTTGCTGTGATCTGTGTGTTCTCTTGGCAAAACTCTGTTAGCCTTTCCCCTGCTTCATTTTGTACTACAAGGCCAAAATTGCCTGTTACTCCAGGTATATCTTGGCTTCCTACTTTTCTCTTCCAACCCCCTATAATGGAAAGAGTATCTATTTTTGGTTTTAGTTCTATAAGATCTTGCAGGTCTTTATACAACTGTCCTGTTTCAGCTTCTTCAGCATTAGGGGTTGGGGCATAGACTTGGGTTACTGTAATATTGAATGGTTTGCCTTGGAAATGAACAAAGATCATTCTGTCTTTCTTGAAATTGCATTTTGAACTCTTTTGTTGACTATGTGGGATACTCCATCTCTTCTAAGGAATTCTTGTCCACAGTAGTAGATGCAATGGCCATCTGAATTAAATTCACCCTTTCCAGTCCATTTTAGCTCACTGATTCCTTAAGTGTCAATGTTTACTCTTACCGTCTCCTGTTTGACCAGTTCCAATTTACCTCAACTCTTGGACCTTACATTCCAGGTTCCTATGCAATATTGCTTTTCACAATATCAGACTTTACTTCCATCACCAGCCCCATCCACAACTGGTTGTTGTTTTCACTTTGGCTCAGCCTTGGGCACCTACCAACCTGGGTGTTCATCTTTCAGTGTCATATCTTTTTGCCTTTTCATACTGTTTAGGTGTCCTCAAGCCAAGTATACTGAAGCGGTTTGTCATTCCCTTTATCAACATATCACATTTTATCTGAACTCTCCAGCATGACCCATCCATCCTGGGTGGCTCAACACAGCATTACTCAAAGTTTCATTGAGTTAGAGTAGGCTTTAATCCATGTGATCAGTTTGGTTAGTTTTCTGTAATTGTAGCTTTCATTCTGTCTGCCATCTGACTGATAAGGATAAGAGACTTTGGAAACTTCTGGATGGGAGGGACTGGCTCTGGGGGAATATGGTTCTTGATCTGATGAGCAGAGTCATCCTCAATGATGCTTTAAATAAATTTTCTGTTGATGGGTGGATCTGTGTTCCTTCCCTGTAGTTCAGTCTGAAGCTAAATTATAGTAGAGGCAGTGGCAGTAACAGTGATCTCTTTCAAAAGGACTCATGCCAATATGTCCTGTGGCTCCCAGGTCTATTGCATTCAGTGCCCCTGACTCTGCAGCAGGCCATTGTCACCCCATGCCTCCATGGGAGATTCTTGAACACTAACAGCCAAGTATGGCTCAGTCTCTTGTGGGCTCACTACTCCTTTCTCTTGGGTTCTGGTGTGCACAAAGTTTTTCTTGTCCCTTCCAAGTGTGTTTCCTCAGTCCTCTGGGAATTCTGCATCAAATTTCACTTGTCCTTAAAGTCAAATTCCCTGAAGGTTCCCAGTCCCTTTGCCCAAGCTGGGGGATGTGTTGTGAGCTCTAAAACATTTGCATCAGTGTAAGCACTTTGATATAATTGTTCTCCAGTTTGAGGGTCTTCTGCTTGGTGAATCTATGGTGGGGCTAATGGTGACATCCTCCAAGAGGATTTATGCCACATGCAGGTCTGTTGCAGCCAGAGCCCCCATCCCCATGGCAGCCCCTACTGGTTTGTGACTCTGCAGGAGACACTCACTCAAAGGCAGGTATGGCTCAGTCTCTTGTAGTGTCCCTGGATCTTGGGGCACACAAAGTTTTGTTTGAGTCCTCTAAGCATCTCTGGTGGGTATGGGGTTTGGCTCTAAACATGATTTTGCCCTTCTTACCACCTTGTTGGGGCTTCTGCTTTGCCCTTGGATGGGGGTATCTTTTTTGGTGGGATCCAACCTTCTTCTGTACAAAACTGCATCAGCAGCTAGTTGCAATTTTGGAGTTCCACAGGAGTATGTAAGGTAGTGCCAAATCTTGTCCTGGTTACTTTATTGGATAATATTACATATTAAAATTTTATATATGATATGTTTCTAGCACAATTGTCCACATGTGCTTCTGATCTTAAATATGATGATAGATAGCAAAGTATTGCTGCTGTTTTTCAGTCTCCCAGTCATGTCTGACTCTTTGCAATCCCACAGACTGCACCATGCCAGGCCTACCTATCCCTCACCATTTTCCAGAGTTTGCCCAAGTTCATGTCCATTGCATCAGTGATGCCACCCAGCCATCTCATCCTCTGATTCCCTCTTTTTCCCTGTGCCATAAATCTTTCCCAGAATTAGGGACTTTTTCAGTGAATCACCTGTTCACATCAGCTCACCAAAATACTGGAGCTTCAGTTTCAGCATCAGTCCTTTCAACGAGTATTCCTAGTTAATTTCCTCTAAGATTGACTGGTTTGATTTGCTCTCTGTTCAAAGGACTCTCAGAAGTCTTCTACAGCACCACAGTTCAAAGGCATCAGTTCTTTGGCACTCTGCCTTCTTTACGGTTCAGATCTCACAACAGCACATGACCACTGGGAAGACCATAGGCTTGACTATATGGACCTTTGTTGGCAGAGTGATGTCTCGTCTTTCAGCACACTGTCTTGGTTTGTCATAGCTTTCCTTCCAAGAAGCAATTGTCTTCTGATTTCATGGCTACAGCCACCATTGGCAGTGATTTTAGAGCCCAAGAAGAGGATATCGGTCACTGCTTCTAACTTTTCTCCATTTGCCATGAAATAATGGTGTTGGATGTCATGATCTTATTTTTTTTAACATTGAATTTTAAGTTGACTTTTTCACTCTCCTCTTTTACCCTAATCAAGAGGCTCTTTAGTTCCTCTTCACTTTCTGCCATTAGAGTAGTATCATCTGCATATCTGAGGTTGTTCACATTAACAGATTATATATATGGTTTTAAAAATAAAATATAACCTATATGCATAGTGGATAATTATTTTGATACTTACATGATTGTATTTTTCTAACATGATATATATGTCAAATATACTAGCTTTTAGTAGCAAAAATGTGAGCATAAATGTCTATCATATGATTTCTGGGTTATTTTATGCATTCTGGTAGAACTTATATAGAATGTTCACATAAATATAATAAAATTCTGATTTAGTGTGATCCAATTAACTTAATTTTTCTCAATAAAATTCTAACGTTAACAGGAAAATTCTGCTGAAATTGTTGCAACTACACATCACTGCAACTGAATCACAAGTTAGGATAGGTAAGCACTGAGTATGTTTGAGAGACTTTGCTAGAATATTTTTCATTCTAACTTAGAAATCTAAGGATGCAATCCGAGACTTCAAAATTTCATTCTTTGGTGAATTGTCTTTTAAACAAAAGCTATTTTTAACTTAAGGTTCATAAAAATAGTACATTTTGTTTCATTAACACCACTTTCATTCCATCAACCACTACCACTGCCCCACTCCCACCCACCCCCAAAAAAACCCCTCAATGGAAGCTAATATCGGATTTTTATTCCATCCTTATCCAGCAGATGGCAATGTGTGGCGTATTAACACATTACACACACATCGGGGTTTGGCTTCCCAGGTGGTAACCCACCTGCCATTGTAGGAAGATCCTCTGGAGGAGGAAATGGCAACCCACTTCAGCATTCTTGCTGGGAAAATACCATGGACAGAGGAGCCTGATGGGCTACAGTGCCTAGGGTTGCAAAGAGTCAGACCACTGAGTGAACACACACACAATGTAAATATATGAGGAAATAATATATTAGGAAAAGAAAAGGAAAAAAAGGTGGTAAATAAGAGGCATATGGTTAGAGTCAAGATATAAATTATTTTTTATGATCCTTTCATTTTATTGGGGGTTCCCAGGTAAAGAATCTGCCTGCCAATGCAGGAGACGTAGAGACATGGTTTCAGTCCTTGGGTTGGAAAAATCACTGGAGGAGGGAATGGCAATCCACTTCAGTAATCTTGCCTGGAAAATCCCATGGATAGAGGATCCTTGTGGGCTAAAGTCCATGGGGTAGCAAAGAGTCAGACACAACTGAACCAAACAATTAGATAGGCTGAGCTAAATTGGGGATGATTATATGGTGGAAAGGCAATACCTTGTACTTTTGGGCTATGTAGGACCAAATAAAGGGAAATCAGTTTATGAAGATACCAATACATAATGTGGGGAAAGTCAATTGTTTTTTAAGGAAAAACAAGACACTTCATATTTATGTTCAGGGGCTCATAAATATATTTATGTTAATTAAATTTATTCATTTCACCATATTGAGATGTTTCCAAAGTCTCATGACTCTTTGTATAATTAATTCCTTTACTTTCCCCACAATATTCATTAACATTTTATATAAGAAATAACAATTATTACACAGTTTATATGATGTCTATCCACTATAGCTAAAATATAAGCTCCAAGCAGCAAGAGTTTTGGTCTTTTGTTCACTAATGTATCTGAATTTCTGAGAAAGGTGCCTGGCATATAGAAAATGTTCTCATTAAACACATATGTTAATGGTCCTCCAAATTGTTTTTAAAAAGTGTTTCAGTTCAGTTCAGTCACTCAGTTGTGTCTGACTCTTTGCGACCCCAAATAACACCCAGAACTGATATCTCTTAGGATAGACTGGTTGCATCCCCTTGCAGTCCAAGGGACTCTCAAGAGTCTTCTCCAACACCACAGTTCAAAACATCAATTCTTTGGGGTATTTAATTGAAATAATTATTTACATGTCTTAAATTAGATGCAGTATATAAAAGTGTTATATAAAGTATAAATTATTCAAACGTTTTAAGCACACTGCCAAGCACTTTTAATTATTTTTTAAACATGATTTTTTGGCTTTCATTTTCTGCTAGTTCTTCTATAATGTTAACACATTATATTAATCAGTTCGCATTGTAATTCTGGGTCTCAACTAAAGGAAATAATTAGCCTACACTGGTCAGTCAGTTAGTCATTTAACTAGAGCTTGAGTAGGCACTCACATCCTTATCAAATAAGAGAATTGCTAAATCCTAATAAAAATGATGTATTAGATAAAACATGCTGAGTTTAATGAGCTTAGAATGAAATGAGGTGAGTAATGCAGTTACTAAAATTTACCAGTGGTCAGCAAATGTAGAACTTTGTGACTATATTTTGTTATCTCAACATAAAGTTTTATTCTCCAGAAAGAAGCTTCATTAACTATTCTTAATGTGTTTAAAATAAGTCATCAGTCTTAAAAATAAATACAGTTTATACAGTTGTCTAAATTAGATTATTTTAAAACAGGCATGAGGCTGAGAGAAGACACAGCAATTTACTTGTCCAATGAAATATATAATGTCTTGGTATTCTTTCTTTTCTTCAATATTTGAAGGGTATCTAGATCTCCAGTATTTGGAGAGAAAAAGCAGAGGATTATGATCAGTAGGGTGAGATTCTGACTAGGAAAATAATGTAAAATAGAGTTTTAAGAAACCAGAAAATAATATATGTTCAATTTTATAACATTTAACAATTTTTGAGAAATTATTTCCTTATTCTCATTTTTATCCACTATATGATGTTTTATAAGTTTGTAACAAATAAATAAAATTAAACTAAATATCCATACTGTATATTTCAAGTTATCTGCAAACTTGTAAGAAAACATAAATTCTAAGTTGACACATTTACCTCCACTTAAAGAAATCTGTATTTTTTAAAATATCCAACCAAAAATGCAGATACCATACTTACACTCTATTCCTTTTTATCATTTAGATATCTTCAAACTACTCAGAATCTTATGAGAAATAAAAGTATTTTCATGTAAATATAACGAATTTGGAGGTGGCTAAATGATAAAGAATCCACTTGCCAATGCAGGGGAGGCAGATTCCATCCCTGGTTTGAGAAGATGCCTTGGAGAAGGACATGGCAACTCACTCCACTATTCTTGTCTGGAAAATCCCTTGGACAGAGGAGCCTTGGGGCTATAGTCCATGGTGTAGCAAGAGAGTCTGATATAACCTAGTGACTAAACAAAGGCAACAAATAAATATAAAGAGAAATGAGTTTTTTAAAGTTAGACAGCTATGAAGGAAATAATTTCCATAAGAAAATTTTATTTTCAGTTAATTTGTGTAAAGCAATTTAATTTAAAGTTATTTCTAATCAGCCCTGGAGAAAAGTCAATACATTTTGTAAGTCCACATGAAAGATAAAGGTTCCAGAATGTATTAGCTCTTAATTGTTTTCCATTTCAGATTCTAAGTTCATGTCAAAATTAAAGATTAATTATGCATATAGTAAAAACCTTCATTTTAATCAGTAGAAATCATTTTATGATATAATAACTCATGCTTAAATTACAATTTTCTAGATGTTTAAAACACAATACAATTAAGTTATAGTACAGAAATCAACATACGCAGCTTAGGTTCTCTTTTAGACATAGACAGTATGTTTTATTTAAAGAGGGAATGCACTTTTTCTGGATTATTCCCAGTCATGTGAAAAGTTATTATTATTATAAAATTCTGATAACATATAAGAATATTCAAATGACTATGGCATTTGGTAATTCACATTGGTTTCATTCGGATGAAAATCTAACTAATCATTGAGTTAGTTAGAAAATATATGCATCATTTCAAACATAATATTTTCTTCTGGATACATTTAATTCTAAACAGCATGCAGTTTACATATATTCCTATTGCTAAATTAATTAAACAAGGAGAACTTTAGACTGAAGGCTCTAAGGCTGTGGTAGCTTACATATTCAAACCAAAAATCTAATCCTATAAATGCCTGAAGCAGCCCTGGGGCATGTCCTTGACAAGAAAGCACATGTTTTTTTAGTTGCCAAAAGCAGCTAACAGAAAAAGGCAGGAAGTTCTATGGCAGGCCAGTGACAGGGGTACCATCCCCTCTAGGTGAACTGGAATGGGGGGAGCCTGGCCCAAGAGGCAGGGCTTGGCCAAGAAGTGGCATCCCCTGATGCTACCCTTCCCCTTTCACCTCTACACCTCAAGCCAAGTGACATTCCCCTAGTGCTATTTTTTCCTCCCACTTCTAAAGCTCAAGCTGCAGCATGAACCTCTCCACATTCACTTTTAACTGGTCTTTTTATTCTGTTTGCTCCCTAGCCAGTGATAAATTTTAATAATAAATCATGCTTTGTATGAAAAAGAAATCAAAGCCTAAGGGTAACGAAATGTAACAGCCAATTGGGCTTTAAGCTATAACCCATTGAATACTTTCTTTTTATGCTTTGACACTGTTTGTTTTTTTTTTTAGCTGTACTGTGTTGTTTGTGGGATATTAGTTTCCCTCTTACTTCCCTGACCAGGGATTGAACCTGGGCCTGAAAGTGAGGCACTGTCTAATACTAGGCTGCCAGGGAATTCTCAGGTGTCTTTCTCTTATCTCCTATGAATGGAACCCTCTGAACCATTTCTGATTTGAGTGCTGCCCCATTCAAATAGATGAATGTTCAAATAAACTCAAAATATTTAATATGGTTAAGTTTATCTTTTAATAGTACATCATATATCTGAGTATATAAAAATTCACATGAATGAATATGTAAAACAAAGGAAAAAAAACAGAAATATATAAGAAGTTATGTCAGTAAAATGGCAGAGGAGGAATCCCAGACATAGTTTCTTGCAGCAACATTGATTTATAAGCAATGTGTGGACCAAATTACTTGCTGAGATGTAGAATTTAGTTAAGTAGTTTAAGTCCTCAGACAAGCACAAATCCAAAAATAACTGCATGAAAATGAATAAGGAGAGTGATTTCACTTTACCATGTCAGCCTTCACATCAAGCTGGCACAGCTGTGTTGAGAGAAATTCACATGAAAATTTGGCCCACAAATTCACTTGGGAAAAGAGAGTGTAGCATTCATCCAACATCCTTCTAGTGAGCTACTTAAGGGAATGGTTTCTGTCTTCTCTCATGGAGTGCTGAAGGACATGGCATGCCTAGGACACCTAAGAACTAAAGCAAAAGACACAGGCTACAAAAGCAAAACCAAACAGATGGAACTATATCAGACTAAAAGGCTTCTGCACAACAAGGTAAACAATCAACAAAGTGAAAAGGCAATCAATGGAATATGATAAAATATTTACAAACAATGTCTTCAATAAGAGATTAGTATCCAAAATACATAAGGAGCTAGTAACTCAATAGCAAAAACCAACCTGATTAAAAACGGGCAAAGGATATGAACAGAAACTTCTCCAAACAATGTATGCAAATGACTGACAGCTATATGAGAAGATGCTAAATATCACTAATCATCAGGGAAATGAAAATCAAAACCATGAGATAATATTTCACAGCTCTTAGAATGGATGTTATAAAAATAAACAAAGATTAAAAAGCATTGGTAAGGATGCAGAGAAATTGGAATGCGTGTATACTACTGGTGGAAATGTAAAATGGTACAGACATTATGGTAAACAGTATAAAGTTTCCTCAAAAACTTAAAAAAAAATTATCATATGATCTAGTAATGCTGCCTTGGGACATATATATATAAAATTTGAAATCAGCATCTCAAAGACATATTGGAACATCGATGTTCAGGACAGCTTTATATGCAATAGCCAAGAAATGGAAGGGCTTCCCTTGTGGCTCACTGGTAAAGAAACTGCCTGCCAATGCAAGAGATACAGTTCCATCCCTAGATCAGGAAGATCCCTTGGAGAAGGAAACAACAATGCACACAAGTATTCTTGCCTGGAAAATCCCATGGACAAAGGAGACTGGTGTACTACAGACCATGGGATAGTGTAAGAGTCAGATATATCTTAGTGACTAAACAACAGAGATATGAAAACAACTAACATTTATCAGTTAGAACTGTACATGGAACAACAGACTGGTTCCTAATAAGAAAAGGAATATGTCAAAGCTGTATATTGTCACCCTGCTTATTTAACTTATTTGCAGAGTACATCATGAGAAATGCTGGGCTGGAAGAAGCACAGCTAGAATCAAGATTTTTGGTAGAAATATCAATAACCTCAGATATGCAGATGACACCACCCCTATGGCAGAAAGTGAAGAGAAACTAAAAAGCCTCTTGATGAAAGTGAAAGTGGAGAGTGAAATTGTTGGCTTAAAGCTCAACATTAAGAAAATGAAGACCGTAGCATCTGGTCCCATTACTTCATGAGAAATAGATGGGGAAACAGTGGAAACAGTGTCAGACTTTCTTTTTTGGGCTGCAAAATCACTACAGATGGTGATTGCAGCTATGAAATTAAAGGATTCTTATTCCTTGGAAGTAAAGTTATGACCAACCTAGATAGCATATTGAAAAGCAGAGACATAACTTTGCCAACAAAGGTCCGCCTAGTCAAGGCTATGGTTTTTCCAGTGGTCGTGTATAGATGTGAGATTTGGACTGTGAAGAAAGGTGAGCCCAAAGAACTAATACTTTTGTACTGTAGTGTTGGAGGAGGCTCTTGAGAGTCCGTTGGACTGCAAGGAGATCCAACCAGTTCATTCTAAAGGAGATCAGACCTGGGTGTTCTTTGGAAGGAGTGATGCTAAAGCTGAAACTCCAGTACTTTGGCCACCTCATGCGAAGAGTGGACTCATTGGAAAAGACTCTGATGCTGGGAAGGATTGGGGGCAGGTGGAGAAGGGGACGACAGAGGATGAGATGGCTGGATGGCATCACTGACTCGATGGCCGTGAGTTGAGTGAACTCCAGGTGTTGGTTTTGGACAGGGAGTCCTGGCGTGCTGCGATTCATGGGGTCACAAAAAGTCAGACACGACTGAGCGACTGAACTGAACTGCACATTTATCAGTAGATGAATGTATAAAGAAAATCTGGTATGTACATTTAATGAAATATTATTCATCATTAAAAATAAGAAATCATATCATAACACAGCAACATGAATTTAATTGGATTGCATTCTGCTGAGTGAAAAAAGCCAGTTACAGAACGATAAACACTGCATAACCCCATTTATATAAAGTATGTAAAATAGTCAAAATTGTAGAAACATATTGTAGAGTGGTGTTTTCCATAGACTGGAGAGATGTTCAATGGGTATAAAATTTCAGTTCTGTGAAGTGAATAAGCTCCTGAAATCTGCTGTACAATATTGTACTTGTAGTCTACAATATTATACTGTGCTTGTACACTTAGAAATATATTGCAGATAGGTCTAATGTGTGTTTCTATGATATTAAAAATATACTAGTTGTGTTGAGTTTGAGAGTCTTGTTCAAAAATATTTTGCTCAGTACAACCTGTATTCATAGTACAGTTTGAAATAGTAATTTAAAACTACTCTGATATTCTTGCATTAGCATCAGTGTAAGGGGATGTGGTCAATGATTTCTATTTACATTGTCTCCTTCTAATTCTCCTGAAATTTATGGCATATTTAGTACCTTCAAATTTTAGCTGTGAAGAAATTTGAAAAATTAAAATAATATCTCAGTTCTTTGGAATAGGTGTGTAACAAAGGAGAACAAACCTAACTTCATGTTGGATCTATTATTTTAGCTCTAAACTTTTACCCATGCTTAGTCATGCTAACTCTGCAACTTTGTAATGGAACATTTCCTATAGCCTGAAATGTGCAAAATAGCCACTTCTCAAGCCTCAGCCTCTCCCACTTGACCTTTACACATATAACAGTTTTCATGCATATAGAGATAAAAAGTTGCAGAATGGAATATGATGTTTGTCTTGGAAGGTTTGCAGGAATGTCTTAACCAGACCTACACAAGCAACTGCAAAACAAAGGACTGTCACATCAGCCACAGCCCTTCCCCTTTTAGTGTAAAAGAAACCTGAATTCTAATCTGCAATAAAATGGTTCTTTGGGACACTACCCGGGTTCAATCCCTGGGTCAGGAAGATCTCCTGGAGAAGGAAATGTCAACCCACTCCAGTATTCCTGCCTGAAAAATCCCATGGACGAATGAATCTGGTGGGCTATAGTCCATGGGGTTGCAAAGAGTCAGAAACGACTGAACGATTTCACTTCACTTGGGACACTAATCTGCAATTTTCTCAGTCTTTTGAAATAAAGTTTTTATTTCTTTTCGAATAAGGTTCCTATTTCTTGTCACAACACCTCCTCTCTTAATTTATTGACTTCTCTTATGGGTGACCAGTACTAGCTTGAGCTCAGTAGCAGGTGTTTACTTGTAGATTGATAATAACTACTTGTCCTGTCTACTACAATTTAGTTTTTATTTGTTTACCTTTTCTGTGTGATTATGTTGTTTTTAAGTGATATTTTATTTTTAATAGAATAACTGATTTATTAAAACTCTGTAAGAAACATTTTTAAAAATATATATTGGTTCATAATATTCTTATGCTATTAATCTGATTAGTTTAGTAGTCTTATCCAGGAATTAATTTATAGCCTGATGTTTCTATGTCTGTCTAAAGAAAAAAAGTATATGAGACACACTCAGTATTCAGTGTATGAATGGTGAGATGTGTCTTGTGAAGATTCTGGAGCCAGATGTGATCATCTTGAACCAATCAGGGAGCACTTAGTGTCATCTAAATAGAAAAAAAAATACTTTTGAGATTATAATGGTGCCTATCATTCAAATTGGATTTCTAGCTTGATCTCTGTTTTATTCATGCAAGACTCTTAAAAGGATAAAAGTGGAAGAACAATCATAGGGAAAAAAGAAAAAGAAAATACAGAAATGCCATTTCACTTAATCATTATAAAATATTTTAGTTAGAAAGGAGTACTATATTGAGAAACTGTCATGATTTTTGTTTGTTTGTTTTCCTTTAGACCACTTTACATGAAAATAGACCTTTAAACAAGCAAATCTTTGAACATTAGCAGACATATTCTAGTTCGATAAACTGAGAATTAAAAGCAAAAGAGTTGCACATCAGTATGTGCAACCCTTAGACATCACATGTTAATAAAATATTCTGTCTTGTTTATAAGTCTTAAACTTAGATTCTGTACTACTCTAAAATTTATGTTAATAAGATATATTATAAAATACTTTCCTAATTCCTTTTCCTCTGTATTTCTTTGACAAAATGTTAATCAACTATGGTTGCTAGTGAAAGAGCTATTTTAAGAATAATGCTTAAGAGCATCCATGTTAAAGTGTACATCATTTATCAGTGACATTTTTCAGTACTCAAGTGGTACACTACATTTTTTATATACTTCATAACCAGAATACATTCAATAAATACAACTGAGAAAAAAGAACAAACATTAGTCTGGAAATGGTAACAAAATTAAAAGTAATACCAAGAAAACCTTAATAATTCTGGGTATTCAAATCCAAAAAAAGAAATTGTGAGAAAACACAACATGATGAGCAAAAATGTTCCTTACATAATATGCCAAGAATAAATGCTACCTGGTTAGCATAATTAAAGCCCTTCATTAGAAATCCAAGATATATTTTTCTTAATCAGAATCTAGATATTATTACAATAAAATTTGTTCCATAAGTATAGAGATGCTGACAAATAAAATACACATTAAAATACTTCAAAATATGCATCTTAAAAATATTCAAGCATTTTATTATTTTTTGTAAGGAAAAAGATATATATATATATACATACACATACATACATATACACACACACATATATTTGGAGAAGACAATGAAACCCCACTCTAGTACTCTTGCCTGGAAAATCCCATGGATGGAGGAGCCTGGTGGTCTGCAGTCCATGGAGTCACTAAGAGTAGGACACTACTGAGTGACTTCACTTTCACTTTTCACTATCATGCATTGGAGGAGGAAATGGCAACCCACTCCAGTGTTCTTGCCTGGAGAATCCCAGGGGTGTGGAGCCTAGTGGGCTGCCATCTATGGGGTCACACAGAGTTGGACACAACTGAAGTGACTTAGCAGCAACAGCAGCATATATATATTTGGTGAACAGAGGAAGGAAAAAAAAGAAAAAAGTAAATGGAAAGGGGACAGATGACTAGAGAAGAAAAATAATGTGTCCCCCAAAGTGAAAGTAGATGGTGTATATATATATATATATATATATATATATATATATATATCACTATGCTAAATTTATTATTATTATTACATATTTGAAACTTTCATAAATGCAAGGGGATTATTAAGGACAACGTGTATAATAAGAAAGAGAGCCAGAAACTGAATCCAATCTTTTTGGTCATTTTTCAATGAACAGTGTGTTCCTACCTCTTTTCAATTTTCTTAGTGTACATTTTATAAAGCACTAAATCTCACATTTATCTGAACCTCATATTTCAGAACATGCAGAAAATAAACAACAAATTACGTGATACAACTTTATTTACAAGGATTTATCTCATGGGGGAAATGGAAATTTCATGTTCTCAGATGCTGCAGCTGCTGCTGCTGCTGAGTTGCTTCAGTCATGTCTCAGATGCTAAGTAGGGATTTTATTTGTAGTTTAGTATGACATGACATAATAACATACCATATAATTATGGTTTAGTCATCAATGTTTATTGAATAATAATAAAAACAAGGAGATATGAGAATTATAAGCTATTCATAACTTGTAAGGATTGTATTTCCCTTGTGGCCCCTTCATCAGTTAAAATGGTGTAGCTTACAACTTTTCCCTTTGCTTTGGGCTATGTGTAGGCACTTCTTTTGCAGTGATTAAAGTGCTCGTTTTCAGTGAATCCATTAAGAAGAAAGTGACTAATTATGAGCCTTAACAGTAAAGATTATGGGAAGAACAATGTGTTTAATTGCGAATGCAGAAAATCACTATGTTAAAGCTGTAATCTGAAACAAATGACTATAACATGTAACAGTTAACCAAAAATATTCACAGAGAAGAAATGTAGGCTATTATCTCTGAAAACAATAAAGAAATTAGATATGAAACACTGAAAGAAGTGTTTTCACTATCCTGTTTAGACTTGAATGGCTGGTAGAGAACAGATATGAGCTGAAGAAGCCTGCCTCTCACATCTCAGCTCCTAACTCTCTCCTACAAATGGTGCCATCTCCCAATACAGAGTCATTTGTTTGCTGCCTGCTCATGATGCCATTCTTCCTCTTCTTCTCCTATTCGTCTGAATAAGTTATATTAGTTATTCAGTGTGGAATTCAAAAGGACATTTTCATAAGCTTTTGTAACACTCTTAATTGATTACCTCCACAGAAATACATGCATTTAAATGCTTATTATATACTCTACTGCAACTATTTTTCATAAAACTTTCCCTGAGATTAGGAACATTGTATTATAAGTCAGTATATCCCCAGAAGTAAATAAAATATTCACATACATTAGCTATTCAGTAAATATATAAAAATTTAAAAATATTTGCCATATTTTACAGCATTTGATGTTCAGATAAAATCCTGATTTAGGTACAAATACTATCTAATAATGGATAAAAGTTAAAAAAATAAACTATTTTTATTAACAAAAATAGTTGAAGTCTGCAATGATCTGGATATATAACAAAATACTTCAGCCTAGAAATGTGTATAGTAAAATGAGAGCTACAGAAATGAACATAGAAAAATCACATGACCAAACATTTAAAAAGCTGGGTAAAGCAGTTGTTTGAAAGTAAAAATAAACATTTCAAATCATCAAAAGAAAAAAATAAAAGATACAAGAATAATTTATTAGAAAGAAATTGGGCTAACTCACTGAGTCCAAGGAAGGTTTATGTACCAACATCAATAGCAACTATGTTGAGAATACAATTCCTAGCAACTATGTTGAGAATAAAATTCCTGAATAAAGAATAGAAGCAAAGACATGTTATAGGTTACTTAAATAATATAGTGTTAGAATGAGTTACTGGAAGTAAGGATAATAATTCAGGATCAGATGCATTATGAGCTTTGAAAGTATAGCCTACAGGATATCTCAAAATGCAGTGGAGAGAGAGAGAGAGAAGTTGTGAGAGAGAAAAGGACATTCATGACTTCAGTTTTTGGCAGATCAACTATGATCTGTCAACATGGATTTTCCATGAAATCAGATGTCCAAGAATATTCAGTTCAGCTCAGCTGCTCAGTCGTGTCTGACTCTTTGTGAACCCATGAAACGCAGCATACCAGGACTCCCTGTCTATCACCATCTCCCGGAATTCACTCAGACCCATGTTCATCGAGTCCGTGATGGCATTCAGCCATCTCATTCTCTGTCATCCCCCTCTCCTCCTGCCCACAATCCCTCCCAGCATCAGAGTCTTTTCCAATATGCTAACTCTTTGCATGAGGTGGCCAGAGTACTGGAGTTTCAGCTTTACCATCATTCCTTCCAAAGAACACCCAGGATTAATCTCCTTCAGAATTGACTGGCTGGATCTTTTGCAGTTCAAGGGACTCTCAAGAGTCTTCTCCAACGCTACAGTTCAAAAGCATCAATTCTTCAGTGCTCAGCCTTCTTCACAGTCCAAATCTCACATCTATACATGACCACTGGAAAAACCATAGCCTTGACTAGACGGAACTTTGTTGGCAAAGTGATGTCTCTGCTTTTGAATATACTTTCTAGGTTGCTCATAACTTTTCTTCCAAGGAGTAAGAATCTTTAATTTCATGGCTGCAGTCACCATCTGCAGTGATTTTGCAGCCCCAAAATATAAAGTCTGAGACTGTTTCCAGTTTTCCCATCTATTTTCCATGAAGTGATGGGAAAGGATGCCATGATCTCCGTTTTCTGAATGTTGGACTTTATGCCAACATTTTTGCTTTCCTCTTTCACTTTCATCAAGAGGTCTTTTAGTTCCTCTTCACTTTGTGCCATAAGGGTGGTGTCATCTGCATATCTGAGGTTATTGATATTTCTCCTGGCAATCTTGATTCCAGCTTGTGTTTCTTCCAATCCAGCATTTCTCATGATGTACTCTGCATATAAGTTAAATAAGCAGGGTGACAATATACAGCCTTGATATACTCCTTTTCCTATTTAGAACCAGTCTGTTGTGCCATGTCTAGTTCTAACTGTTGCTTCATGACCTGCATACAGATTTCTCAAGAGGCAGGTTAGGTGGTCTGGTATTCCCATCTCTTTCAGAATTTTCCACAGTTTATTGTGATGTGCACAGTCAAAGGCTTTGGCATAGTCAATAAAGCAGAAATAGTTTCTTTTTCTGGAACTCTCTTGCTTTTTCCATGATCCAGCAGATGTTGGTGATATGATCTCTGGTTCCTCTGGCTTTTCTAAAACCAGCTTGAACATCAGGGAGTTCATGGTTCATGTATTGCTGAACCCTGGCTTAGAGAATTTTGAACATTACTTTACTAGCATGTGAGATGAGTGCAATTGTGCAGCAGTTTCAACATTCTTTTGCATTGCCCTTCTTTAGGATTGGAATGAAAACTGACCTTTTCCAGTCCTGTGGCCACTGCTGAGTTTTCCAAATTTGCTGGCATATTGAGTGCAGCACTTTCACAGCATCATTTTTCAGGATTTGAATCAGCTCAACTGGAATTCCATCGCCTCCACTAGCTTTGTTCGTAGCGATGCTTTCTAAGGCCCACTTGACTTCACATTCCAAGATGTCTGGCTGTAGATTAGTGATCACACCATCGTGATTATCTTGGTCATGAAGATCTTTTTGTACAGTTCTTTTGTGTATTTTTGCCACCTCTTCCTAATATCTTCTGCTTCTGTGAGGTCCAGACCATTTATGTCCTTTATCGAGTCCATCATTGCATGAAATGTTCCATTGGTATCTCTAATTTTCTTGAAGAGATCTGTAGTCTTTCCCATTCTGTTGTTTTCCTCTATTTCTTTGCATTGATTACCTAAGAAGGCTTTCTAATCTCTTCCTGATATTCTTTGGAACTCTGCATTCAGATGCCTATATCTTTCCTTTCTTCCTTTGCTATTCGCCTCTCTTCTTTTCACAGCTATTTGTAAGCCCCTCCCCAGACAGCCATTTTGCTTTTTTGCATTTCTTTTCCATGGGGATGGTCTTGATCCCTGTCTCCTATACAATGTCACAAACCTCATTCCATAGTTCATCAGGCACTCTATCTATCAGATCTAGGCCCTTAAATGTATTTCTTACTTCCACTGTATAATCATAAGGGATTTGATTTAGGTCATATCTGAATAGTCTAGTGGTTTTCCCTACTTTCTTCAATTTGAATCTGAATTTGGTAATAAGAAGTTCATTATCTGAGCCACAGTATAATAAATGAACCATTTTGAAGGTGATGGAAGGCTGCTGGTGTTACATGATGGGAATACATGATAGAAGGCATCACTTGGAATCTCTTACTTATGTTTCTTGAGGTAGGAAACAAAGATATAGCCTGAGAATAAGAGAGAGAATGAAGTAATAGAGTTTTGGAGACCTAGGAGAGTGTGAAATTGTTTTCAAATAAAAGAGAGAAGAGAATAAAGAACTACATTATGGTGACTGGGCAGCACTTGGTGTTCACTTGAGGTTCAGAATTATACAATTAGAGAACAGATAGAGTGGTAAAGTATTTTCTGTTTATTTGTATTCACATTTGACTGCTTTAGTTCAAATAAGAGTAGGCTAAAAGTAGATGCAATTAGTATTGTGACTTTGCTAAGTAATTCTCACAAAGTGAGAAGGGGCAAGGAATGTAGTGGTGTTTAAAAGGAAAGTATTATAATCAATGATCAGAATATATACTGGGTAGGAAAAACAAGAGATTTCCAAAGAGGGGAGAGAGAGTGGAAATGTAATAGCCAATCAATAAATAAGTATTAACAACAAAGTCTAAATCAACAACAACAAAAATATTGTTGGTTTAGAGACACTGAAGCTTATAATATGGAAAGATGAGAGGCAGGATCAAAGAAGACAAACAATTTAATATGCAGCAATTTTCAGTCTGTGGATATATGCTGATTCCTGAAAATGATTATCCTTTACAAGGGCTTTTAAGCAATATGTTAATAATGAAACTAATACTAGATTTTTGGTTTGGTCTCTTTGGGGACTGTATTTGTAGGTACATCTGGGTTTGTACATGTATTTAATGAAGGCCAATCACAAATTAAAAATGATTTTGCATATTGATCTCCATTCCTGATATTTCATGTTAGATTTCTACAAAAATTAGGGCAATGAATCAGCTATCTAAAAAGGTAAGATTTGTTGAGGCAATGAAATAAAATCATCTTAGTTAAAAGTTAAAATTTAATCATGTATAGAGCTAAAACAGAAAAGCAAATTTTCCTAATCTTTATTCATTTGTAATAAAGAAAGTACTATCATATGGAGGACAGCCTTCTTTTAAGTTAAAGGTCACAATTTACTCAATAGACAAGGAAATTTATTCTTCCCCAAAATTCATTTTTTTGAGCTTAGAGACCATAAAGAACTATGATTCATGTTGCTGCAGTACAATGGCTTGTGATATATCTGAATTTCAACAATATGTTTTAGAACTAATCCAGAAAAGTAAGTTACAAACCTTGAAGTTAGACTGAAATAAGTTGTTATTTGGAAAAATAAATAAATAAAGCCATGGGGGAAAAAGTCACCTCCACATCTTGAGTAAATACTACATTACAGTCTAATTATGCTGCACTGAATCTAATATATATTGCTCCTCAGACATGAAAGGGAAGTTGTTGTTGTTCAGTTGCTAAGTTATGCCCCACTCTTTGTGATCCCATAGACTGCAGCACATCAAACTTCCCTGTCCTTTACTATCACCCAGAGTTTGCTCAAATTCATGTCCATTGAGTTGGAGGTGATGCTATCTAACCATCTTATCCTCTGACACCCCCTTCTCCTTTTGACTTCAATCTTTTCCAGCACCAGGGTCTTTTACAACCAGTCAGCTCTTCGCATTACGCAGCCAAAGCATCAGGGCTTCAGCTTCAACATCAGTCCTTCCAATTAACATTCAGGATTGATTTCCTTCAGGATTGATTGGTTTGATCTCCTTGCAGTCTGAAAGATTCTCAAGAGTCGTAAGAGACATGTTTTTAAATTAGTCTTGTATCTGAATTATGAATTTTCAAAGTAATATTAATCAGCTTAATTTTTGTTAACTAAAGAGTATTTTTTTTTTATTTTGCTAAATCTGAAAACCCAAAGAGATATTTTTTGTTTGTATAACTTCTTAATCATCAGGAGTATGGTGGAGTGGTGAGTTAGAAGGGGGAAGTCAAAGGAAAAATACTGTCAAATTCAATATAAATTTTATATTTCCTTCTGTTAACATATAAAGTGTTCTTTCTCTAAATATCAAAACAAATCTTTATATTGACTTATAGACTGAAGAAATAACTTTCATCACATTAGTAAGAGTCCAAATGTAGGCTTAAATAACAGTTAATTCATTAACCTGGTGGCTTTAGTATCTATCAGGATCTTCCCATCTATTCAGTCATCATCCTTAACCTTGACCTCATCTTCAAATTTATAGAAGCATGCTGTAGCAGTTGCAGGCACCAGCTCCAGACATTACAGGACTTAGAGGAGGAAGTGAAATGGCATCTATCTTAGAATGTTCACTTTTAGAAACTCTGAAACTTTCCCCAAAATCTTTCCAGAAGTCCTCTCATATCTGATAACATATTCCTGAGCAAGTAAAGGGTAAGAATATTTAGAATGTTCTCAGACCAGTGCCAGTGGTGTGATTTGGGTGTCATGGTGGTGGTGATTTTGCCCTTGACAAGATATTTGACAATATCTGAGACATTTTTTGGTTGGAATAATTAGAGCAGGGCTACTGATATTTAGAGGGTAGAGGTCAGGAAGAGTGATAAACAAGCTACTACATGCAGGACACACTTCCACAGCAAAAAGTTATCTAGCCCAAAATGTAAATTGTGCTGAAGCTGAGAAACCCTGTCTTAGAGTAATCATGCCCATCTTCAAGCTAGGGTAGATATTAACATCTACTGAGGCGCATGGATCAGTGAAGGAAGAAATAATACACAAAGAAAATTGCAGTTCTCTAAGGAACAAAGACACATAATGCAAGTAGACATGCAACAACACCCTTACCTTCACCTCCTAGTAACAAGTACAATTTTACAGCCTTATATTTACCTTCCAGTAGAGATAAGGCTTTCTGCCTTCAGAAATCTGATTAAAAATGTCATGGTGGCTGACCTGATATTTCAGTTATGGCTGACTGATTCCATGATGATAAAAATAGTATTCAAATATTTGAATACTAGAATACTAAAAGACAATGAAAACGCATTGTTTTCTGCATAATGCTAATAGAATATTGGCAATTGTATTAGAACATAACATTACTTATTTTCTTTTTGACTTTATAACAGTAATATATTAACATAGAACACTGTGTTAATGTGCATGCATGTATGAATGCAAAAGAAAATAATTTTTCTCTACAAAAATCCTGGGAGGGGAACTTCCAGAAAAGCTGGACAGTCCTTATTATTAAGCTTCCTAAAAGTTTTCATAGATTTTCTATGCTTTTTCTATAATATATATGATTATTTCAAGACAAAGGCTATTTGAAACATTCTGTACTCATTTCCTTTTAAATAGCTTAGAAATGCATCTAAACTTTAAATAAATATATTGTCATATACATAATATTAAGAAAACCTACTCCATTAATATCTAAAATGATATTTATCATATAAAGTCAAAGTACATTTTCTAGAATTGAGATTATTTAAAATTCTAGCTTTATTCTATCTTTTATTAGAGAAT
The DNA here is from genome assembly GCA_917880005.1 of Nanger dama. Lineage (NCBI taxonomy): Eukaryota > Metazoa > Chordata > Mammalia > Artiodactyla > Bovidae > Nanger > Nanger dama. Next base: position 42,500,622 of record CAKJTW010000005.1, read on the forward strand.
AAATGATGCTTTAGAATTGCAAAACCAGAAGGAAAAAAAGTTAAAATAATATTCAAGAGAAATCTATATCTCAAGAAGAGTAGGTAATTTCTAGATTCCACAGCTAGACTAATTGATACAAAACTATAATCTCAGAACAGCTCTCTCATAACCTGCTGCACAAATTACTAGGTATCTCATTGGAATACAAGGTAGGCTGCAGGAAAATAAGAGCTGGAGAGAAAGAAATTTGCACAAGATTTTACATTTGAGATTTCTTGAAGATGAATATGCATAAAGGAATGCTTGTAGTCCTTAATGATGCTAGTGATAGTAGGCTTTGCAGAACTAATGAAATGACAATAAATTATATGTAATATTTTCTACCAGCAAATTTAGCAATCGTACCTCCCCAGATTACTGTTAAGATTTGAAATTATTATTTTTACATGACAGGTAAATAACCAGTGTCGTTCAATTAAAATAGATTAAGAGAAGTGAAATGCTTTTGAAAATAGCAGTGGAATGGAATGGAATGGTATCTTTCATCAAGAACGGAATCATGTTAATATCTTATGCTGTCTAGTTACCATGAAAAATAGGTTGTGGTACATGCACAGTTTAATTATTAACACTGAAATCTGCTGAAATTGAAGTATTGCTCTTAGTAAGAGCTATTACTGCTGAAATGACCCATTTAATAGTGACCCATGGTATCAAAGTATGGATTTAAATTGGTAATTAATAACAGTCCGTTTCTGAAAATGTTAACACGAGTCCAATAAAAATGCTAACTAGATCTCAAATACCACAGACAGTATATTGACATATTAATATGTATTACTTATGTTAAATGCTTTGTAGATTTATATATGAAACAAAATGATAAGGAAAAATATTTCTTTAGTGTCCAAGGAATCATTGGCAAACTTAGTGGATTAATTTACTTTTTTTTTTTTTTTTTTAGACCTAATATATTTTGCATAAGCATCTTCTTTTATCATATTCTACAGAAGCCCAATAAATGAAAGTGAAAAATAATTTAAATTTGACACTATGATCCTAAGGAGGAGTTTGGAAAATAGTAAATGTTACTCATTTTACTGGTTACTCGTTCCAAGCCCCATGTAATAACTAGCTGTCCCTACTCATTCTATTCTATATATATACCTTTCTAAAAGAAGAATATAAAGCACCATAGGGTGCAACATAGTCAATTATACTGTAATTTAACATTTAAGATTGTTTTAATAAACATAAAAACAAGCAACACAAATAAATTTAACATGCCTATTGTAGCATGATCATTTCCAAAGTCACCAATTTGTGGTTGGAATACATTAATTGATATTTTTTCAGATTTTTGTACTAAACTGTCTTAAACAAATATCAAAATTAAATTATGTCCTCTAAATATATAGAATGATATTACCCCAGGTATTTCTTTTCATTGATTGCTGAGGAAGACTTTCTTATTTCTCCTTGCTATTCATTGGAACTCTGCATTCAGAGGCTTATATCTTTCCTTTTCTCCTTTGCTTTTCGCTTCTCTTCTTTTCACAGTTATTTGTAAGCCCTCCCCAGACAGCCATTTTGCTTTTTTGCATTTCTTTCCCATGAGGATAGTCTTGATCCCTGTCTCCTGTACAATATCATGAACCTCATTCCATAGTTCATCAGGCACTCTATCAGATCTACTCCCTTAAATATATTTCTCACTTCCACTGTATAATCATAAGGGATTTGATTTAGTCATACTTGAATGGTCTAGTGGTTTTCCCTAATTTTTCAATTTAAGTTTGAATTTGGCAATAAGGAGTTCATGATCTGAGACACAGTCAGCTCCTCATCTTGTTTTTACTGACTGTATATAAATTCTCCGTCTTCAGCTGCAAAGAATGTAATCAGTCTGATTTCAGTACTGACCATCTGGTGATGTCCATGTGTAGAGTCTTCTCTTGTGTTTTTGGAAGAGAGTGTTTGCTATGACCAGTGCCTTTTCTTGGCAAAACTCTATTAGCCTTTACCCTCCTTCATTCTGTGTTCCAAGGCCAAATTTGCCTGTTACTTCAGGTGTTTCTTGACTTCCTACTTTTGCATTCCAGTCCCCTATAATAAAAGGACATCCTTTTGGGGTGTTAGTTCTAAAAGGTCTTGTAGGTCTTCATAGAACCGTTCAACTTCAGCTTCTTCAGCATTACTAGTTGGGGCATAGACTTGGATTACTGTGATATTGAGTGGTTTGTCATGGAAAAGAATAGAGATCATCCTGTCATTTTTGAAATCACATCCAAGTACTGCATTTCAGACTCTTTTGTTGACCACGATGGCTACACCATTTCTTCTAAGGGAAAAGTTGGCTTAAAGCTCAACATTCAGAAAATGAAGATCATAACATCTATTCCCATCACTTCATGGGAAATCGATGGAGAAACAGTGGAAACAGTGTCAGAGTTCATTATTATTATTATTTTGGCCTCCAAAATCACTGCAGATGGTGACTGCAGCCATGAAATTACAAGACATTTACTCCTTGGAAGGAAAGTTATGACCAACCTAGATAGCATATTGAAAAGCAGAGACATTACTTTGCCAACAAAGGTCCATTTAGTCAAGGCTATGGTATTTCCAGTGGTCATGTATGGATGTGAGAGTTGGACTGTGAAGAAAGATGAGCATCAAAGATTTGATGTTTTTGAACTGTGGTGTTGGCGAAGACTCTTGAGAGTCCCTGGGACTGCAAGGATATCCAACCAGTTCATTCTAAAGGAGATCAGTCCTGGATGTTCTTCGGAAGGAATGATGCTAAATCTGAAACTCCAGTACTTTAGCCACCTCATGCGAAGATTGGACTCATTGGAAAAGGCTCTGATGCTGGGAGGGATTGGGGGCAGGAGGAGAAGGGGACGACAAAGGATGAGATGGTTGGATGCCATCACCAACTCAATGGACATGAATTTGAGTGAACTCCAAGAGATGGTGATGAACAAGGAGGCCTGGTGTGCTACAATTCTTGGGGTCTCAAAGAGTCAGACTGACTGAGCAACTGAACTGAACTGAATACTATAATAATGATGGTTAATATAAAACATACTGAATTATCATTATTTATCACTACCTAGGTCTTTAAATTTAAAAATAATAGCAGAAATTTTAGGGAAATATCAGTACATTTATGTCAATATGATTATTAGCATTTAATTTTAAATAGATAATAGAAATATATGGCAGAAGGCACTTCAAAACATTCTGAAAAACAAGTGCACATATTTAGATGTGCATATTATTTTTTTAACTGGAACATTTTTTAAATGACTAATTATACCATTCCTTTTAATTTAATACTATGTATCACTGATCCTATTTTTGGAGCCAATTGTCTTGATGTATCTCACTGTGCGCACTGTTCACTGAACACATGATAAGCAAGGCATGAGCCTAGAGGCTGAAAGAAAATGCGAGGAGCCATAGAACTTGCAGAGGATTTTATTCTCTCCTGACTGGTGCAGCAGCTAAAGCGCCAGACATAGTGTAACACAACTTAAACGCACAGAACAGCTCAGGGTTTTTCCAGGTGAAGCTTATATATATGTTTACAGAACAAAAGTAGCTTGTGACCAACTGAGCACCTCATAATGTGCATGCACAGTGCTATAAGTGATTTCAATTGTTACATAACCAGGCAAAGTCATTGTTTACAGAACACGGGGAGGGGCCTGAGTGGGGAGGGTGTGACTGTGAGAGTGTGGGGTGAGAGAACCTGACTGACGCCATCTTGTTAATTTCCCCATGCACTGTAATGGCTGGCCTCTCAGATTAGTGTGCGGTTCTTTCAGGGACTTCAAGCCTGTCTGTAGTCTACTGTACCAATGGCTTTCTGTCATTCAGCCCTGGCACTGGAGTTAATATTTTCTCTTGTACTTATATTTTTAGATACATTTACCATAGTCCACTTCTTAAGATTTTCAAACCACAGTGGCATCACATAATGCATATTACTGTGATATTTTCCCTTCCCTTTGTCATATGGTTTATGTGACCCAGTCCAATAAACTATTTTTTATTATTTTTAAAGGAAATAAAAATATTTTCTTTATAAGCATGAGCTTTTATCTGGATATATAATGATTCAATCTCTGTCACTGTTGTCTTTAGAAACAAAGAGTAGGAATATTTAAAATAATATGCTGACAATTTTTCATTTTGAAAAATTATGAACTTAATGGTCAATAAGATGAGAGCTGAAATTCAGAATATCCCAAATTCACTTACTCTGAATGTAAGTTGCTCTTGATAGATTGGGTAGAAAACGTTTGTCTTATTCACTAAGAACTTACATCTGTGTGTGTGTGTGTGTGTGTGTGTGTGTGTGTGTGTGTGTGTGTGTGCGGGGGAGCTCTGCAGAAAGAGTAGAGACAGTGGGACTTCCCTCAGTAAAGCCGAGGGGTCCCAAGGAGAGGTGAGCCTGCTGTCCACCAATCCAGCCCCCCAGTGAGTGAGAGACAATCAAACTCTACAGGGGTTCCGTCTAAGCAGTTCCGCTTTATTGTTGAAAACTCCAAGCTTATATAGACAAGCAGGGGGTTTTAGGAGGGACTTTCCATAGTTGCACCAGTCACGTTAAAGGTCAAATCGTCATGTGCCTTCATTAGTACAGGAGTCTATGGAGATCACGCACTGTCTATGTGCACGGAAATCAAGAGAGCCAATCAATAAACTTTGACAAACAACATAGACCACGCCCCCATCTCTTCCACCAGGCGCCATCTTAGGTTTTCGACCACAAAGCTAGCCCCTTTCTTTTTAAGGTTTCCCATTTAGAGCCCCACACGTGTGTGTGTGTGTGTGTGTGTGTGTGTGTGTGCGCGCACGCACACGCCTGCGGCATACTAACAGCAAAATAGTTCAATACAATTGAGATTCAGCCCTATACTATACTAGCATGTGTTTAATATATTAGTATAGACAGTAACACTACTATTATTCTTAGCTTATAAACAAACAGGGATGCAGGAAAAAAAATGCATATTTTAAAATCAATACTGACTGCTTCTTCTACGATTTAAAGGGTTTGGATTAATTCTTCCCTAGATAATTGGTTCACTTTGTAGAAACATGGCTTGGTTCTCAAACTTGTTTGTAAAAATTAAAGTGGCCCTTTTATTTTATTTTACTTTATTTTTTTTTAATTATGTATGGCAACACATTTACAGGAGACTTGGAAAATACAGAACAAAGATGCATATAGTTCCACCACATATAATAATAATATTTCAATATAGATAAATTAAGATTTTAGTTAGAGTTTCAATATCAAATTCTCAAAAAAATAATAGAATGATGAGTAAACAGAAAACTAGAAGGATATAGTAGACCTGAAAATCACTATAACCAATTCAACATAAGTGAGATTTATACAATTTTCACACAATGATACAAATTTTATTTAAGTTCCCATGGACTATACACCAGGAGACACTGAAATATCCAGGGACATAAATTTATCAGAATTTGTTGCATTTTGCTGAAGATCACTGTAACTAAATACAAAGTGTAATCTTGAATAAGTTATGAAAACTAATAATGAGTGTCCCTCTCCTTTATCAACAGAATTAGACCTTGGCTGTACACATAGAGATATAAATTGCTTCATCATAAATTGAGAATTTAGAGTTGTTGCAGATGAAATTGTGAGACAAGAAAAATAAATAAAAAGGAAATTTTTTTATATAGTTTTATTTATTTGTTCACTTGGTTTCCTTAAGTTGATTACATTTTCTGTATTATTATTTTATTTATTTATGTTTCTTCTTCAGATCTTTTTAACTTAAATGTTTAATATGAATATATTTATTTTAATGTGAGGCTACTTTACAATATTGTATTGGTTTTGCCATATATCAACATGAATCTGCCACAGGTATACACATGTTCCTCATCCTGAACCCCCTTGCCCCCTCTCTCCCCATATCATCCCTCTGGGTCATCCCAGTGCACCAGCCATGAGCATCCTGTATAATGCATCAAACCTGTACTGGCTATTAATTTCACATATGATAATATACATGTTTCAATGTCATTCTCCCAAATCATCCCACCCTCTCCCTCTCCCACAGAGTCCAAAAGACTGTTCTATACCTCTGTGTCTCTTTTGTTGTCTCACATACAGGGTTATCATTACCATCTTTCTAAATTCCACATAGATGTGTTAGTATACTGTATTGGTATTTTCCTTTCTGGCTTACTTCACTCTGTATAATAGGCTCCAGTTTCATCCACCTCATTAGCACTGGCTGAGTAATACTCCATTGTGTATATGTACCACAGCTTTTTATCCATTCATCTGCTGATGGACATCTAGGTTGCTTCCATGTGCTGGCTATTACAAACAGTCCTGTGATGAACATTGGGGGTACACATATCTCTTTCAATTCTGGTTTTCTCGGTGTGTGTGCCCAGCAGTGAGATTTCTGGGTCATAAGGGAGTTCTATTTTCAGTTTTTAAGGAATCTCCACACTCTTCTCCATAGTGGCTGTACTAGTTTGCATTCCCACCAACAGTGTAAGAGAGTTCCTGTTTCTCCACATCCTCTCCAGCATTTTTTGCTTGTAGACTTTTGGATCGCAGCCATTCTGACTGGTGTGAAATGGTACTGCATTGTGGTTTTCACTTGCATTTATCTGATAATGAGTGATGTTAAGCATCTTTTCATGTGTTTGTTAGCCATCTGTATGTCTCTTTTGGAGAAAGGTCTATTGAATTCTTTGGCCCATTTTTTTATTGGCTCGTTTATTTTTCTGGGATTGAGCTGCAGGAGTTGCTTGTATATTTTTGAGATTAGTTGTCAGTTGCTTCATTTGCTATTATTTTCTCCCATCCTGAAGGCTGTCTTTTCACCTTACTTATAGTTTCCTTTCTTGTGCAGAACATTTTAAGTTTAATTAGGCCCTATTTGTTTATTTTTGCTTTTATTTCCAATATTCTGGGTCATAGAGGATCTTGCTGTGATTTATGTCGGAGAGTGTTTTGCCTATGTTCTCCTCTAGGAGTTTTATAGTTTCTGGTCTTACATTTAGATTTTTAATCCATTTTGAGTTTATTTTTGTCTGGTGTTAGAAAGTGCTCTAGTTTCAGTCTTTTACAGGTGGTTGACCAGTTTTCCCAGCACCCTCATTAAAGAGATTGTCTTTTCTCCATTGTATCCTCTTGCCTCCTTTGTCAAAGATAAGGTGTCCATAAGGTGTGTGGATTTATCTCTGGGTTTTATATTTTGTTCCATTGATCTATATTTCTGTCTTTGTGCCAGTACCATACTGTTTTGATGACTGGCTTTGTAGTAAAGCCTGAAGTCAGGCAGGTTGATTCCTCTAGTTCCATTCTTCTTTCACAAGATTGCCTTGGCTATTTGTAGTTTTTTGTATTTCCATACAACTTGTAAAATTATTTGTATTAGCTCTGTGAAAAATACCATTGGTAGCTTGATAGGGATTGCATGGTATCAATAGATTGTTTTGTGTAGTATACTCATTTTCACTATATTGATTCTTCCGATCCATGAACACGGTATATTTCTCCATCTATTAGTGTCCTCTTTGATTTCTTTCATTAGTGTTTTATAGTTTTCTGTATATAGGTCTTTAGTTTCTTTAGGTAGACATATTCCTAAGTATTTTATTCTTTTCTTTGCAATGGTGAAGGGAATGTTGTTCTTAATTTCTGTTTCTATTTTCTCATTATTAGTGTATAGGAAGGCAAGGGATTTCTCTGTGTTAATTTTATATCTTGCAACTTTACTATATTCGTTGATTAGCTCTAGTAATTTTCTGGTGGAGTCTTTAGGGTTTTCTATGTAGAGGATCATGTCACCTGCAAACAGTGAGTTTTACTTCTTCTTTTCCAATTTGGATTCCTTTTATTTCTTTTCTGCTCTGATTTTAGTGGCTAAAACTTTCAAAACTGTGTTGAATAGTAGTGGTAAGAGTGGGCACCCTTGTCTTGTTCCTGATTTTAGAGGAAATGCTTTCAATTTTTCACCATTTAGTATAATGTTTGCTGTGGGTTTGTCATATAGCTTTTATTATGTTGAGATACGTTCCTATTCCTCCTTTCTGGAGAGTTCTTTTTATCATAAATAGATGTTGAATTTTGTCAAAGGCTTTCTCTGCATCTATTGAGATAATCATATGGCTTTTATTTTTCAATTTGTTAATATGGTGTATTACATTGATTGATTTATGGATATTGAAGAATCTTTGCATTCCTGGGATAAAGCCCACTTGGTCATGGTGTATGATCTTTTTGATATGTTGTTGGATTCTGATTGCTAGAATTTTGTTAAGGAATTTTTGCATCTATGTTCATCAGTGATATTGGCCTGTAGTTTTCTTTATTTGTGGCATCTTTGCCAGGTTTTGGTATTAGGGTGATGGTGGCCTCATAGAATGAGTTTGGATGTTTATGTTCCTCTGCAATTTTCTGGAAGAGTTTGAGTAGAATACGTGTTAGCCCTTCTCTAAATTTTTGGAAGAATTCAGCTCTGAAGCCGTCTGGACCTAAGCTTTTGTTTGCTGGAAGATTTCTGATTACAGTCTCAATTTCTGTGCTTGTGATGAGTCTGTTAAGATTTTTATTTCTTCCTGGTTCAGTTTTGGAAAGTTGTACTTTTCACATATGAAATGAATCACCAGTCCAGGTTCGATGCATAATTCTGGATGCTTGGGGCTGGTGCACTGGGATGACCCAGAGGGACAGTATGGGGATGGAAGAAGGCGGGGGGGTTCAGGATGGGGAAGTCATGTATACCTCTGGTGGATTCATGTTGATGTATGGCAAAACCAATACAATATTGTAAAGTAAATAACCTCCAATTAAAATAAATAAATTTATATTAAAAATGATTTCATGATGGATTTATTTGCTTATTTATGTGTCACACATTTATGACAATATCACCCTGTATTAACAAGCATCCTTATTTGAACCATCATCTTCTTTTGGACATCAACATCTCTGAATCTTGAAAGATTTATAATTAATCTAAAGGACAGCTTGCTAAGTCATTTCAGTCATGTCTGACTCTTTGTGAAACTATGGACTGTAGCCTGCCAGGTTTCTCTGTCCATAGGATTCTTCTGTCAAGGATACTGGAGTTACTGGAGTGGTAACTCCAGTTACCATACTCTCCTCCAGGGGATCTTCATGACTCAGGGACAAAACCCTCATGTCGTGTATTGCAGGCAGATTCTTTACTGCTGAGCCATCAGGAAAACCCACTATAAGGCCACCCTTAATTTATTGTGATTTACTTTTTGTGCTTTACGAAATCGCATGTTGTTGTTGTTGTTGTTGTTGTTGTTTTCAAATTGGAGATTTTGGCAATCCTGCATCAAGGCATCATTTAACACCATTTTTTTAATAGCATTTTCTCACTTTGTGTCTTTGTTTAACATTTTTATAGTTCTCATAACACTTCAGACATTTTCATCATTATATTTTTATGATGATCTGTAATCAGTGGTCTTTGATGTTATTATTTGTTTTGGGGCATCACAAACTGTGCCCATATAAGATGGCAAACAATTTAAAAATAGTATGTATAATCTGACTGGTGTGCTGACTGGCAATCTTCTCTCTCCAAACCTTCCTACTCCCCAAAACAGTGAAATGGACCCAGGTAATAACCCTACAATGGCATCTAACTGTTTGAGTGAAAGGAAGAGTTTCATATCTCTAGTTTTAAGTCAAAATTAAGTTTAGTGAAGAAGTCATATCAAAAGCTAAGATGACCCAAAATTAGGCCTCTTGCACTAGTTAGCTAAGCTACAAATGCAAAATGACATCTGGATCATGGTAGAGTGAGACATTTCATTTGTTTCTCCCATTTAATCTATAAAATGTAAAGCAACCACAACTTTACAAGGCTACCTCTGCCCAGCACACTAAGATACCAGATAATTTCACATATCTGTATGTATAACAGTGAGTCACCTGGAACAAATAGAGGAGGTATAAAATAGGGAAAGAGTAAGGTGTTGCCTGAAATCCTTATCCTCTGGCCATGACAGCTTAACCTGCGACCCCAGAGAACCTGATAGCATCAGTGGAGGGTGTATACATGACTCTGAACTCCTGACAACTGTTGCACTTGTGACCGTTGGTAACAGGGAAGCAGTGGTGCATGAGACTTCATCCCTCTAGCCACAAAAGGAGATGTGACTCTCAACGTGTATTCCCCTACCCACAAAAAATACAGCAAAGGTGCTCATGAAACTCTCAATACCCTAAACTTCCCATCACCTTTCAGAGGCAGAAATATTGATTACAGTTTTCTCAGACGTAGTGGAAGAGCACATCATCGTGGTGCCACAGACTTTGTTGCCAATGACCCTGGAAGCAAAAGAAGCGATAATGAGTGGTAGGATGAAGCTCTGAGAAAATGGGAGAGGATGGAAAGGGACAACTCTGAAATATAACCAGAGGGAACTCAGGTAAGGGAAACCCAAACCTGACCTATTATATCATCCACCAGAAAATAAAAGAAAGACTGCTGATTTCTAATGTATTGAATTCTTAAAATCAAAGAGAAGTGTATAGAAGTAGTGAATCATAATGTTGTGTAATAGGAACTACATTATTCTAGAAGAATAGTACTTAAAATACAAACAAAAAGACAAATATCAGGTCAAATATCTGGTTACTGGAGGCAGAGGACCTGGGTATGAGGAGCTGGATGAAGGCAGTCAAAAGGTACATACTCCAAGTTATATTTTAAATATAGGAACATAATGTACAAAATAATATAATTGACATATAGACATATAAAAACATAATACCATTGCTCTATTATATACGGAAGTTGATAAGTGAGTTAATCCTAAGAGTTCTCATCAGAATAAAATGTTTTTATATTTATTTAATATTGTTTCTATATGAGATGATGTTTCTTGAACTTACTCTGATAATCATTTCACTGATGAGTGTAAATCAAAAAAAATGCTTCAGGAAATTAAAATCGCTACTCCAGTGAACACACAAATGATAAAAAAGTAAACAACTTTTATTACTTATAAGTAGAAAGTTATAGTGGTTTGGATAGAACATTAAACCTATCACAACATTACCCTCAGCCAATCCTAATCCATAGCAAGGCCCTGTATTCAATTTTATGAATGCTAAGAGAGCTGAGAAGTCTACAGAAGAAAACTTTGAAGCTAACAGAGGTTGGTTCATGAGGCTGAAGTAAAGAAGCAGTCTTCATAACAAAAAATACAAGTTGAAGTAGCAAGTGCTAATGTAGAAGCTGCAGCAAGGTATCCAGAAGATCTAGCTAAGATAATGAATAAAGGTGGATATACCAAACAAGAGAGTTTCAGTATAAATGAAATACCTTTATATTGGAAGATGTCATTTAGAAATGTCATAGTTAGGAGAAAGCAATGCCTGGCTTAAAAATACAAGCTGAGTCTCTGCTGGGGGTTTCTGGATGACTCGGATGGTAAAGAATCCACCTGCAATGTAGGAGATTTAGGTTCAATCCCTGGGCAAAGAAGATCCCCCTGGAGAAGAGACTGGGTATCCACTCCAGTATTTTTGCCTAGAAAATTGCATGGACAGAGGAGCCTGGTGGGCTAAAGTCCATGGGATCGCAAAAAGTTGGACATGATTGAATGGCTAATACTCCTGTTAGGGGCAAATGCAGCTGGTGACTTGATGTTGAAGTTGATGCTTATTTACCATTCTAAAAACCCCAGGGCTCTTAAGAATTATGCTAAATGTACTCTGCCTACATTCTATAAATGGAACAGCAAAGCCTGAATGAAAGCACATCTCTTTACAATATCATTTACTGAATATTTGAAGTTGAACTGTTGGAGTCCATCACTCAGGAAAAATTCATTTCAAAATAATATTGCTCACTGCTCTCACCCAAGAGCTCTGATGGAGATGAACAATGAGAATCATAATGTTTTCAAGAATCTCATTTGTCTGTTAACACAAGATTCACTTTGTGGACCATGGATCAAGGGGCAATTTCAACTTTCAAGTCATATTATTTAAGAAATACATTTCAAGGCTATAGCTGCCATAGATACATTTCCTCTAATGGATCTAGGCAAAGTTTATTGAAAATCTTCTGGGAAGGATTTGACATTGTAGATGCCACTTAGAATATTCATGATTCCTGAGAAGAGGTCAAAACCTTAACAGGAATTTGGAAAAAGTTCTTTCTAGCCCTCATGAATGATTTTGAGTGATTCAAGATGTCAGTGGAGACAGTCACTATAGATGTGGTGAAAATAGAAACTAGAAGTGATGTCTGAAGATGGGTCTGAATATCATGGTAAAGTTTTCGTGAATGATAAAAGTTTCAAGATGAGGCATTACTTCTTGTGGTGAACAAAGAAACTTGTTTCTTGAGATGCCATCTACCCCTGATGAAAATGCTGTCAAGACTTTTGAGATGACAGCAAAATATTTAGAATATTATACAAACTTCATTGACAAAGCATCAGCTGGCTTCTAGAAGACTGACTCCAATTTGAAAGTTTTACTGTGGGTAAAGTGGTATCAAACAGTGTTGCTTGCTACAGAGAAACTGCTTGTGAAAGAGTCAATATAAGTGGCAAAATTTGTTGTCTTATTTTAAGAAACCATTGCCTTAATGAATCAGCAGTGTGAATATCAAGGCAAGACCCTACACTGCAAAAAACTGAGCTGAGGCCACAGATGATAGCATATTTTAGCAATAGGGCATTTCTAATTTAATGTATGTGCATTGCATTTTGGGCTTCCCAGGTGGTGCTAGTGGTAATAGACTAAAATATAGTGTCATCATAACATTTATATTCAATGGGAAACAAACAAACAAACAAAAAGTGTGACTCACTTTATTGTGGAGGTTTGGAACTGTATCTGATATCTGCAAAGTGTACTGGTATTTCAACAAACTTAACAGTTTTCATTGCTTTGTATTATTTTACCTGGGCTTAGGACATCAAAGCTTTTTGGCCTTATCCTAATGCAAACAACACGATTACCATCTCCCTGTCTTAATCTTCCTAACTGATATAAAACGCTTGGTTGATAATTTTTGTTGTTGTCGTTGTTTTTAAAGAAAGGGGTAATAAGCAGCTATTGTTTTAATAATTTTCTGCTTACTGGGTAAATTAGCTTTACATATTGCCCTTCCTAGCCATGTACTATAATGCCTCAAGTGTTCTTTTGTCTAAATTTCAGTACTTAGTTGTGGCATAAGCTAGGCACTACTATAAGGTAAATACAAAACATAAAAATGTCATTCTATTGCTACATCCAGTAACAGTGTGCATCCTAAAATTAAAAAAAAAACTATATTTATTTCAGATTTTCTTTTAATCTATGTTTAAGAGGTAGGTTATGGTTATGTAACATTTTACAGGGCAATTTTTTTTTCTAGTGCATTAAATGCATGGTTTTCAACTTACAGAAAATGTCATCTTTCAGTACTGTAAAAATAAGAAAATTATTTAATATACAATGGTAACTTTCTCACATAATGTTCTTGAAATAAATCCATATATATCACCATATATGATGAAGATTCATTTCAAAAAGTGATGAAAATGACACTAGTATTGAAATAAGCCGTAAACAGTCAATATATTGTCAGACTTAAGAGTACCATCAACAAAGGTCAAAGACAACCAAATTGACCTGAAACGTATATTTTGTGGCTCACTACTGTTTACTATCAGAATTTGGTAAGGCCATTCATCTGACATGAAAAAAAAAAAAAAAAAAAGCCCATCCTTTCATTAGTGCTTCACAGAAATGTAGAAACATACATTTTAGTCACCGGAAACCAATTCAGCTACCTCTATATTGCTGTCTTAAACAAACAAACAAACAAAAAAGAGCATCATTTACTCTGATTAACAATATCAAGGAAACACTAAACAAGTGGAGAGATTTTCTGTGTTCATAGCGAGAAAGATTCAAGGATGGCAAGATGTCAATTCTTCCCAACTTGACCTGTAGACTCAAAGTAATTTCAATGAAATTCCAACCTAGTGTTTTATGGATCTAGGCAAACTGTAAAGTTTATACACAGAGACAAAAGACACAGAATACCATATAGTCTTGAAGAAGGAAAAGTTGGAAGACTGATGATATTCGATGCCAAGAATTACTATGATGCTACAGTACTCAAGACAGTGTTAGTACTGGCAGAAGTAAAATTAGTTGAACACAATAGAGATCCTTGAAATAGAATCTCATAAATAAAGTCAACTTACCTTCTACAAAGGAGCCAAGGCAGTACTTTTGAGCAAAGATAGTTTCTTCAACAAGTGGTGCTGGAATACCTGGAAATTCACTTGCAAAAAAAAAAAAAAGAATCCAGATATATGTTTTGAATGGATCCATGTATATATTTTGAGTACAGAAATTAACTCAAAATGGATACTGGACTTAAATGTAAAATGCAAATTTATATAACTCCTAGAAGATAACTTGGAAGAAAACCTAGATGAGATTGGGTACAGTGATGCCTTTTAGGTGCAACACCAATGACACAGCCACAAACCTGAACTTTATTCAAATTAAATGTTCTGATCTGTAAAACACAATATCTATACAGTTAGAAGACAAGCCACAGACTGGAAGAAAATATTTGTAAAATAAATAACAAAGAGAGAACTTTTATTCAAAGTATACAAAGTATAACAGAACTGGACATGGAACAAAACACTGGTTCCAAATAGGTAAAGGAGTATGAGAAGGCTGTATATTGTCACCTTGCTTATTTAACTTATATGCAGAGTAAATAACGAGAAACGCTGGGCTGGAAGAAGCACAAGCTGGAACCAAGATTGCAAGCAGAAATATCAACTTTAGATGTGCAGATGACACCACCCTTATGGCAGAAAGTGAAGACGAACTAAAGAGCCTCATGGGGAAAGAGAAAGAGGAGAGTGAAAAAGTTGGCTTAAAGCTCAACATTTGCAAAACTAAAATCATGGAATCCGGTCCCATCACTTCATGGCAAATAGATAGGGAAACAGTGGAAACAGTGGCAGACTTTATTTTCCTGGACTCTGAAATCACTGCAGATGCTGATTGCAGCCATGAAATTAAAAGATGCTTACTCCTCAGAAGGAAAGTTATGACAAACTGAGATAGCATATTCAAAAGCAGAGATATTACTTTGTCAACGAAGCTCTGTCTAGTAAAGGCTATGGTTTTTCCAGTGGTAATGTATGCGTGTGAGAGCTGGACTATAAGGAAAGCTGAGAGCTGAAGAATTGATGCTTTTGAACTGTGATGCTGGAGAAGACTCTTGAGAGTTCCTCAGACTGCAAGGAGATCCAACCAGTCCATTGTAAAGGGTTGAGTCATTGGAAAAGACTCTGATGCTGAGAGGGATTGGGGCCAGGAGGAGAAGAGGACGACAGAGGACGAGATGGCTGGATGGCATAACCAACTCGTTGGACGTGCGTTTGAGTGAACTCTGGAAATTGTTGATGGACAGGGAGGCCTGGCGTGCTGCGATTCATGGGGTCACAAAGAGTCAGATACGACTGAGTGACTGAACTGAACTGAACTGAACCATTATAGAAAGTGAAATATTTTTGTTTAAGTTTATGAATTTAATTCTTATCTTCCATCATTAACAATTTAAGAAAAGTAAGAATTTGGAAAATATATTGGAAGTGAATGTAAAATTGTGTATCAGGATAGCCAGGAGGATATGTGGCCTGAAAGCAAAATAAAGAAATTGTTTCAAGAAGGTGAGTAAGTTCTTGTATAGTAAATGTTACTGACAACTTAAGTGAGATAAAGAGTGGATACTGGCCATCAAATTTATTAATATGATAGCATTGTTAATTTTAACAAAGTCTGCTTTGGTATAATGATAAAACTTTACAAGGGATTTTGTTGGCTTTTTTAGATTTTCTTTATGGTTATTGTTCAGTCTCCCAGTTTTTGTCACATCATGGACCGCAGCACACCAGACCTCCCTGTCCTTCATGATCTCCTGAAGTTTTCCCAAGTTCATGTCCATTGCAGCCATTTTCTTTTTAAGAAGGTATGTATGCCAAGATTCACTTAAATTGATTCTCTAAGTGAAATGAAAGGCCATCTTCAATTGTGAAAAGAGTAAAGGAGGTAGAAAAAGTTTGAGGAAGGAGAAGACAACAGTATGAAATAAAGAAAAGTTACTCAAGAAGAGAAAATATGTATGATCATGAGTATGTTGTGTTCAGGAGACGTTCTTGACATTGTAGAGGAGATAGGGATCAAGACCATCCCCATGGAAAAGAAATGCAAAGAAGCAAAATGGTTGTCTGGGGAGGCCTTACAAATAGCTGTGTAAAGAAGAGAGGTGAAAAACAAAGGAGAAAAGGAAAAATATAAGCATCGGAATGCAAAATTTCAAAGAATAACAAGAAGAGTTAAGAAAGCTTTATTCTGTGATCAGTGCAAAGAAATATAGGGAAAAAACAAAATGGGAAAGACTAGAGATCTCCTCAAGAAAATTAGAGATGCCAAGGGAACATTTCATGCAAAGATGGGCTCGATAAAGGACATAAATGGTCTGCAGAAGCAGAAGATATTAAGAAGAGGTGGTAAGAATACACAGAAGAACTTTACAAAAAAGATCTTCATGACAAAGATAACCATGATGGTGTGATCACTCATCTAGAGCCAGACATCTTGGAATGTGAAGTCAAGTGGGCCTTAGAAAGCATCAATACGAACAACGCTAGTGGAGGTGATGGAATTCCAGTTAAGCTATTTCAAATCCTGTTAGATGATACTGTGAAAGTGCTGTGTTCAATATGCCAGCAAATTGGAAAACTCAGCAGTGGCCACAGGACTGCAAAAGGTCAGTTTTCATTCCAATCCAAAGAAAGGCAATGCCAAAGAATGCTCAAACTACTGCACAATCGCACTCATTTCATATGCTAGTAAAGTAATGTTCAAAATTCTCCAAGCTAGGCTTCAGCAATATGTGAATCGTGAACTATCTGATGTTCAATCTGGTTTTAGAAAAGGCAGAGGAACCAGAGATCAAATCGCCAAAATCTGCTGGATCATTGAAAAAGCAAGAGAGTTCCAGAAAAACAACGTTTTCTGCTTTATTGACTAGACCCAAGCCTTTGACTGTGTGGATCACAGTATACTGTGGAAAATTCTGAAAGAGATGGGAATACTAGACCACCTAACCTGCCTCTTGAGAAATCTGTATGCAGGTCAGGAAGCAACAGTTAGAACTGCACATAGAACACCAGACTGGTTTCAAATAGGAAAAGGAGTATGTCAAGGCTGTATATTGTCACCC
This sequence comes from Nanger dama, assembly GCA_917880005.1. Lineage (NCBI taxonomy): Eukaryota > Metazoa > Chordata > Mammalia > Artiodactyla > Bovidae > Nanger > Nanger dama. The sequence goes on from CAKJTW010000005.1 coordinate 42,517,925, forward strand.
TGCTTATTTAACTTATATGCAGAGTACATCATGAGAAACGCTGGATTGGAAGAAACACAAGCTGGAATGAAGATTGCCAGGAGAAATATCAGTAACCTCAGATATGCAGATGACACCACCCTTATGGCACAAAGTGAAGAGGAACTAAAAAGCCTCTTGATAAAAGTGAAAGTGGAGAGTGAAAAAGTTGTCTTTAAGCTCAACAATCAGAAAACAAAGATCATGTCATCTGGTCCCATCACTTCATGGGAAATAGATGGGGAAACAGTGGAAACAGTGTCAGACTTTATTTTGGGGGCTCTAAAATCACTGCAAATGGTGATTACAACCATGAAATTAAAACATGCTTACTCCTCGGAAAAAAGTTATGAACAACCTACATAGCATATTCAAAAACAGAGACATTACTTTGCTGACTAAGGTCCATCTGTCTAGTCAAGGTTATGGTTTTTCCTGTGGTCATGTATGGATGTGAGAGTTGGACTGTGAAGAAGGCTGAGTGCCAAATAATTGATACTTCTGAATTGTGGTGTTGGAGAAGACTCTTGAGAGTCCCTCGGACTGCAAGGAGATCCAACCAGTCCATTCTGAAGGAGATCAGCCCTGGGATTTCTTTGGAAGGACTGATGCTAAAGCTGAAACTCCAGCAGTTTGGCCACCTCATGTTAAGAATTGACTCACTGGAAAAGACTCTGATGCTGCGAGAGATTAGGGGTAGGAGGAGAAAGGGACCACAGAGGATGAGATGGCTGGATGGCATCACTGACTGGATGGCCATCAGTCTGAGTGAACTCCAGGAGTTGGTGATGGACAGGGAGGCCTGGAGTGCTGCGATTCATGGGGTCGCAAAGAGTCAGACATGACTGAGAGACTGCATCAAACTGAACTGTGTTCAGGAGAGTGGATTATAGGGACACACAGTTTCTATTAACAAGTTCCTTATGTCTCTGGTTTCTGTTAACTTCCTTAATGCTTTTCAGTTGATGTATATGGACTTTGGCATTCTCTAGAATCTGTATACCAGGACGAGAACCCCTATCTATATGTGTGTTGTGTGTGTTGCCATTCGTTCTTAATTGATCTATTTATATTTCAAATTTTTTTCTCTCCTTCTCTACAATCTCTGCACACCTGACTCAGGTACATACTAGTATTAAGGTTTGAACCTTTTCCAAACCTTTGTAATTTTAACACTCTCCATCTCAATTTCCTACTTGGAGGGGATGGGAAGTTATGTTTGGTTAATGGCATAATGGAACTGTATTCTATTCTAGATCCTCATCCATTATTCTCTTTCTTCCAAGTGCCTTTCTTTTTCCTTGAGAATTGCTCTCAATACTTTAAATATTGTGGCCCCATGCTCTGGAACAAGGAGAATATATTAATAGTTATTTCATGTGTGTTTCCTAGTGTCGCCCAGAAAAATGCAAATGAAAGTCATTCAGTTGTGCCCGACCCTTTGCAACCCCATGGATTGTAGTATGCCAGCCTCCTTTGTCCATGTAATTTTCAAGCTCTGGGAATTGATGATGGACAGGTACGCCTGGCATGTTGCAGTCCATGGAGTCTCAAAGAGTTGGACACGACTGAGTGACTGAACTAAAGTTCATGCCATAGCACATCATATGCTCTCAAAAATGGTTTCTGTAATATGGACTGCTGTTTTTCATTCCACCATATTTATCGTCTTTACTGACTTTCTTCTTAAAGAACTCATGTTAACTGTGAAGGCATTTCTCAATCTGTGACATAAAAATGTATATTCAGGAACCCATACTATCTCTAAGACAATGGTTACAATTTTATACTTTTTTGCTGATAATATACGAAAAAGTTTACTAGTTTTAAAGTATAAGCTTTCTCTTACAATAATTTTTCAAAACAGAAGAGTGAAATAAAGTGACTCAAATGGAATACACATAACTAATTGCCTGGAAACATTAGGTCTCATTTGAGGATAGTGATGATGAAATTTAAAAAAAGGCAAGTCGACAAGATGACATATTCTCCAGTGTCACCCATATTATGTATGCATGGAGTAGGCTGAGAGCTGGGATTAACTAAAATTGCATTTACCAACAGGAAGAAAGGACAAAGAAGTTGAAAGGATATTTATAGAAGTGTTATTAATGAAAGATAAAATAATTTAATCTGGGTAAGAAGAAATAGACAATATCATAGGTAAAAAGTTTAACATGTAGGATTATGTGAACATATAATTTGACATGCATTCACAACTATACATGCACATTTATCTTGTATTCATTGTTCACTGGAAAATGTTTCCTATTTTAGCTTTTGAAAAAAGTATAAGCAAAATATGTTCTTTTTAGTCAATATTAAATTGCTTTTATTATCACCTTCAATTTAGTTTTTGGAAAATGGGCACTGGATTCTCAAAGAAGAGTAGAGAAAGTTTTTCATCTGTATTCTATAACTGCAAGCATGAAGATGGATACATTTCAAAAATATGATCTTATGGTATTATAGTTATACCTAGTGATAATCAGTTCTAGGGTATCTTGGAAAAATTAAATAGCTTTGCATTTAGTTTTGTGATTCTGAGAGATTACAGTAAGCTTGCACTAAACCTTGCTTAATTATACTAAGGTTTCTTTTGTCAAAGCATCTGAATTTGTTTCTCATAATACTGTTCAATCTGTAATTTTTTAAATTTCTTTCATTGCACATTAATTATTTGACAGAGGTGTGCCACTATATTGTTGATCAATAAAGTTCCCTTTTAAGTCTTCATTAAAACTTGTATCATGGTAGGGTAAAGTCAATAATTATTTATATTTACAGAGCATGTAAGCCATTAACTTAAACAAATAGAGTTTTTTTAATAAGACAGTGTCTAAACACTAGGAATGTTCATTATGTTAACTTCCATAAAGCAAAAAGATAAATCTATTATGTTTGAACCTTGGATTTACTATAGTTGCTATAAAAATGTTTGGCACAGAACACTAACCATGAGTGTTATACAAATTCAGCAATAGATGGCAAGACATTGAACCTATTAGCACTGCTTCTGTCATTAAGATAAGAAAAGTAAGCCATAGCTTTGCAATTGTTTGCATCCATGCATTTGTGTAACAGAATGTGAAACAAGAGACTGAGCTCTGGTCCTATATATGACTGTTTTGTTTACCACAAGCTTTAGTCACTTACCACACACTGATGCATTACTGATTTGGGGAATAAAACCTCTTCATAGTCAATTATATATATATTCATTTTTTTAACAGTGTTTCAGGCATTTAGACTGCTATAACAGATTTCCATATGCTGGATGACTAATAAATAGCAGAATTGTATTTTTCACAATTCTGGAGGCCAGAAAGTCCAAGATCAAGTCACTGCAAAGTTGAGTTTCTGCTGAAGAGTAGCTGAAGACTATTGAAGATTTGGTGAAGAGTCTGCTGAAGAAACAGACAGGTGTCTTCTCATTGTGTTCTCACATGGCAAAAGGGACAAAGGAAATCTCTGGACTCTCTTTTATAAGGGCACTAATACCATTCATGAGGGCTCTATCCTCATGACCTAATTACTTCCCAAAGCCTTTCCCACTGGGGTCATCACATTTGGGGGATACTATTTAACATAGGAATTTGGGGGTAACAAAAACATTCAGTCTATAGTGCAAATATGATGTTTGCTTGAAAAATTATAATGCAATACCCAAAGTAATATATGTTAGATGATAAATGCCAGTTATCTTTCATATAAGAAAGTAAATGTCTTAATAGACAAATCTGTTACATCTATGACTTCAGAGCAAGTCATTTTTTTCTCATTTTCTTAATGAGGCAAGTTTGTTCCCATACTTTGACTATACATTTAGTTTAGAAAGTATACAAAACATTACTTCAAAATGTAGGTTTTGATGTACAAACATATGAACTGCTCAATTTTATAAACAATGTTTCATTTATGAGGATATTTAGATAATTCACTTATTTGAACTGAAATATTATTTTTTCTTCTGAAAATTAAACAGGTCTTGATATTTTAATACATAAAATATTGTATTGAAAGAATTAATTCCCAAGTTATGTTTGTTGGGTTTCAAAACTGATATAAGAGTCCAGGAAAACCACACATAGTTTGATAACATGCCACAGTAGTTCTTAAGGTAATTAAGAACAAATAATAAGCAGAAAATTAAAAGCTAAGTATTTATAACATCTCTTCTGGATCATCAAATAAATAAAATAGTAAAATGTACAGCATTTTTATTATAAACAGGGCATATTTATAGAAATAATATTAAAAAACAAACCAGAGTTCAAATGAGAGGAATAATAATAAACCACTTGACATATATATTGAAATGTTTTTATTTATCACTTTGCTACTTCTTTTTAAGAATTTTCAAGTTAGTATCATACAAGTAAGAGTGAATTGAGCACAATCACCATATTCTGTTTATTTATTCATATAAACCTAGGGATTGTAATAATTTTCTAGTCAAAATGATTCAATGCTAATGTAAAGCATATCCTCAATGTTATGCAGCATTTGCTGCCTATATACTGCTTACATTAACTCTTTCACAAAATACATGTACTTTTATAATACAGCCAATGCTATAATTCACAGGTAATTCTTTGACTTTGTTTAATTTTAGTCTGTTAAATCAAAACTACATTTAAATATCATTAAAGAGAAAAAAATCTAAACTGGATGAGTCCACATATAATTGTAGTAAATCATCATTCATTCTTAGAAAGTGTTGCTTATATGTGCTTTTTGTTTAATGTTACTCAATAGGGAAAGAAATGAGACAACCACTGACTGCTCTGCATTGGGCACTCCACTAATCATTCTCTCTCTGCCCAGATATATGTAGAATTTTCACATTAATCCATAAAAGAGAAGATAAACCTTATAGTACGTATGAACTATCTGAACTAATAGGAGAAAATTGCTTATTCTGCCAAAAGATATTTATATTGAGTAGAATGAATATGTGCTTGACAAACATACACGGCAGATAACAGAAATTTAACTCACATTTCTTTAATGTTTTATGAAAGGTGCTGATATTCAGAACCAAGACATCAACACCATCATTATCATTGACATATTTTGTACTCACTGCACACTTTTTGTATCACTCATGCATCTGAGTTTTCCCAGGGTGATCTCAGTTTAATCTGTTGTCCAAGAGCATCCTTATTCAATAATGAATTATTCCATCTTGTTTAATAAATTATGTGACCAGTCTAGTGATTATGAAATAAAAAGTTTATTATATTTTGAATACATTTAACTTTCAATTCTTAAACAATAACTTTGCACATAAAGAAACAAAAATAGTTTATTAACAAATACAAGTTTATCAGTCAGCAAATCATAGGGAATAAACACAAGTGCCTGGACCCTCCAACCAATGCATTAAAGATAACTTAGCGTTTCTCAGAACAGTTAGCTTGAATATTCAATTCAAAGTTATTAATTTCATGCAATTTACACCAAGTGAGAAGTTTCCCTCTGTAAATGGAAAAATATAAAATCTTTAGTAAAAATATTATGGGTAATACATCGAGGCAGAGTGAACCTTGGAGTAATCAGTTGTGTTTTAGCAAGGGAAGGTGTGAGAAATAAGGTAAGGAGAAAAGGAACCCCATGTGGAGAAAGAAAAATGATCACATTTGCAAAGTTTAATAGTATGTTGCCATTTTAGTCAAGAGAATTCGAGTTAAATTTTAATATAAAATTACAGTTCTTCACAAAATGCCTCCTCTCTTTCTATTTATAAAACATGGAAAGTCTTTTTGCAGCTTAATCATTAAAACAATATTTAATCTTACATAGTCGGCATTTCAAATTTATAGAAATAATGTCTATGCCATATAATAAATCCTCTCATCATACAGTACTTTTAAAATGCCTACATATTACTATGATATTGCTATGATAGCTTATAGGTTTTTAAATGGTATTGAAAAGTGGTTTTTACATTATAAAAATATATTACACATTTGGACAGAGTAGGAAAAATCAAAATATCAAAATAAAAATTATCATCATTTTCTGATATTATAGTATATTTGGTAAACATGACAATCAATTTATATTCTAATAGAAATAAAAAAATAATCAGTCAACAATTGTCTCATGAGAATCTTCGAGAGATGTTGACAGTTAGGTATGATCCCTCAATGAAAGATTTTCTTAGCAGATTTCATGTACCCCAGTGTTCATTGCAGCGCTGTTTATAATAGCCAGGACATGGAAGCAACCTAGATGTCCATCAGCAGATGAATGGATAAGAAAGCTGTGGTTCATATACACTATGGAATACTACTCAGCCCTTAAAAAGAATAAATTTGACTCAGTTCTAATGAGATGGATGAAATTGGAACCGATTATACAGAGTGAAGTAAGCCAGAAAGAAAAACACCAATACAGTATACTGACACATATATATGGAATTTAGAAGACAGTAATGATGACCCTATATGTGAGACAACAAGAGACACAGAGGTATAGAGTGGACTTTTGGACTCTGAGGGAGAGGGAAAGGGTGGGATGGTTTGGGAGAATGGCAGTGAAGCATGTGTATTTTCCTGTAAGAAACGAAGTGCTAATCTATGTTTGGTGTAGGATGCAGGATGCATGGGGCTGATGCACAGGATGATTCAGGTAGAGGATGTGGGGTAGGAGGTGGGAGGGGGCTTCGACATTGGGCGATTGTGTTCACCTATGGTTGATTCGTGTCAATGTATGGCAAAACAAATACAGTATTGTAATTAAAAATAAATAAATTTAATTTAAAAAAAAAGCAGATTTCATATTTTACTCTCTCTCTCTGGATTTAGCTTCAATTTTAATCCTATATCTGAAATAGTAAGGTCTTTTATGTAAATAAAAAAACTCAGTATATTGTAAGTAGTACATAAGTATGTGTGAATATATATACAGACACCTGCATATATGTGTGTGTATGAATGTTTGCTGTATACGTTGTTGTTCAGTTGTTAAGTCATGTCTGCAACCACATGAACTGTAGCATGCCAGGCTTCTCTGCTCTTCACTGTCTCCAGGAGTGTGCTCAGAATCATGCCCAGTGAATCAGTGATGCCATCCAACCAACTCATCCTGTGTCAATCCCCTTTCCTCTGGCACTCAATCTTTCCCAGCAGTAAGGAGTCTTTTCCAGTGTGCTGACACTTTACATCAAGGGGCCAAAATTTTGAAGCTGAAGCTTCAGAATTAGTCCTTCCAATGAATATTCAGGACTGACTTCCTTTAGGATTGACTGGTTTGATCTCCTTGCAGTCCAAGGAATTCTCAGCAGTCTTCTCCAGCACCATAGTTCAAAAGCATTAATTCTTTGGCACTTAGCTTTTTTATGGTCCAACTGTCACATCCATACTTGACTACTAGAAAAGCCATACCTTTGACTATATGGACCTTTGTCAGTAAAGTGATGTCTCTGCTTTTTAATACACTGTATGGGTTGGTCATAGCTTTTCTTCCAAGGAGCAAGTATCTTTTAATTCTGTGACTGCAGTCAACATCTGCAAAGGCTTTAGCATAGTCAGTGAAGCAGAGTATTTCCTTAATTTTTTTTTTTTCCTTGCTTTTTCTATGATCCAGTGAATGTTTGCAGTTTGGTCTTTGCTTCCTCTGATTTTCCTAAATCCAGCTTGTACATCTGCAAGCTCTCAATTCACATACTGTTGAAGCCTAGCTTGAAGGATTTTGAGCATTACCTTACACTAGCATGTGAAATGAGAGTAATTGTACTGTAGTATGAACATTCTTTGGCATTTCCTTTCTTTGGGATTGAAATGATAACTGATCTTTTTCAGTCCTGTGGCCACTGCTGAGTTTTCCAAATTTGCTGATTTATTGAGTGCAAGACTAATGGCATCATATTTTATACCTTTGCTCTCTCTCTCTCTCTCTCTCTCTTATATATATATATATATATATATATATGTATAAACTTACCTGTTTTACTGTAAACACACACACACACACACACACACACACACACACACACACACACACACACATACACTTGTTTGGACTGGTAAAACTGCTGAAATGAAAGACAAAATTTTCTAAAAATGTGTTACTTTAATGAAGCAATATGGAGCTTTTATTATTTTTTATGTGCTCCATGGATCTTAAATATATTTTATTGCCTATAATGTTCTTTATATTTATTGCATAAAAGAATAATAGCTTGGGTTTTGCAAAGTTTGTTAAGGCATATATATGAGCACATAAATAATTTTAGTTATTACATATACAATATATTCTTTTCATAGATAAGGAATTTGCTATTATCCTTTTTAACATGCTGTACTTATTATTAATTTCCTCTACTTTCTCTAATTGTTATAACCATCATTATTTCATCCCATTAGTCTTTCTTTGATGTTAATATATTTCAATATAAATGTGAACTTTTCAAGCCTGACATTTTTTATTTATTTATTGAGACTATGAAGAGATCTTATGATCTTCATTCTTCTAGAATATAAAATAATTGAATTTTAAGTACACTGATACAGAAAGTTAACCTTTTGTCTTGGAAAGGGCAGCTTCATTTATGTTAGATGTCTTCTTTAGCATGTTCTGTAAATTTACTAAGGATAAATCTAAATACCCAATTTCATAGATTATTTCATCGCTAAAATCAAGATTACTTTAAAAATTGGTCTAACCCTAATTGTTTCAATAGTTCCAAGACTTGGTAAACCAAAGACTGATAAATTAGTCCCATTTCTTCAATTGCAAACTTATTATAAATCAGAATGCTTTTAGTTTGTAATACTCAGATCATTTTTCAGTATCAAGGCAATCTAAATAGAACCATAGTATTTCTATAGTAACATGAAATATTGAGATAAGCTTTTTCAGAATATATATTTTGATTATACATTTAAAAATACTTAAATGGAATCTCAAATCTATAATGAAGTGGTATAATTGCATTGATAGTTCTGGTCATCTCATGTCATATAAGTATAAAATCTTTAATTTTAGCAAATAATCAGTTAATGAATTTACTAAATTTCATTTTCATTTATGTATAATCTACAATCACATTCTATAAATGATTTAATTGAGAATTCACTCTTCTCAGATACAATGTGTAGTAAAAATATATTGCTGCTATCTTTCTCTTCCTTGAATACCTTTCTCATACTCTCTAATTTTACCTCATCTCATCTCATATCAGCCTATGACAACCAATTTCTTCATCTAAACTTCAAATGCTCAGTCTTCTTGAAAAATCAACACCACTTGCTGTCAAAACTGAAAAGAATTTAGAGATTATCCAGCATAATTTAAAATATGTATGGTACCTCTAATATGGTAAAATTGGGTATTCTAACCAATGGAATGTGGGCTGAAATAATGCATAGCATTTTCATGCCTGGATTTATGAAAAGTCTCTTTTGATATTTCTCATCCTCTTTTAAGGTCATCATGATTACAATATTGTAAATGATGATGCTATTTACATCATCATTTATAATGCAAAACTTCAACTAACAGTAGGAATAGGTGTCCCTGGTTGCAAAGTAAAACAGAGTTATGAGATCCCAATGAAATTAATACATTAAAATTTTCTTTCTCTAATAATGAACAACACTGAACATCTTTTCATGTGTTTACAAGCCATCTGTATGTCTTATTTAACATAGGTCTGTTTTAAGTTTTTCATTCAGTTTTTTTTTTTTTTATTGGATTGCTTGTTTTTCTGATATTGAGCCCCTTATGTAATCCTTTGTTGCTTCATTTGCATTTTTTTCCGTTCTAAGGGTTGTCTTTCCATCTTGTTTATAGTTTCCTTTCTCCTTTGGTTTAAAGCTTTTAAGCTTAATTAGGTCCCATATGTTTATTTTATTTTTATTCCCGTTACAATAAGAGGTGAGTCAAAGATAGTCTTGCTGTTATTTGTATCAAAGAGTGGTCTACCTATGTTTTCTTTTAAGAGTTTTATAATGTCTGGTGTTACATTTAAGTTATCATCAGTCAAAATGGCCATCATCAAAAAAATCTACAAACAATAAATTCTGGAGATGATGTAGAGAATAGAGAAAACTCTTACACTCTTGGTGGAAATGTAAATTGATACAACCACTATGAAGTGTGTAGACTCCCTTAAAAACTAGGAGAAAAACTATCATTTGACATAGCAGTTCCACTATGGGGCAAACACCATTATAAAATTATGATTCAAAATGACACATGTACCCCAATGTTCATAGCAACTTTATTTACAATAGCTAGTTCATGGAAGCAACCTAGATGTTGATCAATAGATGACTGGATAATGAAGTTGTGGTACATATATACAGTAGAATATTACTCAAACATGAAAAGAAACAAATCTGAGTGAATTGTTGTGAAGTGGATGAACCTAGAGCCTGTTATACAGAACAATGTAAGTCAGAAAGAGAAAAATAAATATCATATATTAATGCATATACCAGAGAATGCAATGGCACCCCCACCCCAATACTGTTGCCTGGAAAATCCAATGGACAGAGGAGCCTGGTGGGCTGCACTCCATGGGGTCGCTAAGTTGGACACGGCTGAGTGACTTTACTCTCACTTTTCACTTTCATGCATTGGCGAAGGAAATGGCAACCCACTCCAGTATTCTTTCCTGGAGAACCCCAGGGATGGGGGAGCCTGATGGGATGCCGTCTATGGGGTCGCACAGAGTCGGACATGACTGAAGCGACTTAGCAGCAGCAGTAGCAGCAATGCATATACATAGGATCTAGAAAAATGGTACCAATGAATGTATTTAAAGGGCAAAAATAGAGATACAGATGAAGAGAGTTGACTTGTGGACACAGTGGAGGAGGGACAGATGAATTGAGAGAGTAGTAGTAACATTTATACACCACCATGTTAAAATAGGTGGCTATTGGGAGGCAGCTGTATACCACAGGGAATTCACCTCAGTGCTCTGTGATGATCTAGAGTGGCAGGATGGGGGAGGTGGGAGGGTGGCTCAAGAAGAAGGGGTATATATATATATATATATATATATACACACACATACATACATATTATGTGTGTGTGTTATATATATATATATACTTTTGTATATATTATAATATATATTAGTATTTATGGCTGATTCATGTTGTTCAGCAGAAACCAACACACTGTAAAACAATTTTCCTCCAATTTTAGAAAAATTATTTTTGTGTTGCTCTCTCAAGAAGTGACTCCTTCCTCCTGGGTGACTTTCATAAATTTGAGTATATAGATGGAGTCAGTTCTTCCCTAATGTATATAGGACAGCCCTTTCCCACCATTTTGAGAACTAGAATTTTGTATCTAGTGTAATTCATTTAGCAAATATTTACACATTTATCAGACACCTTCACAAACAGTCTTTCCTTGAAAGCAGAAATCTTCAATCCACAGGTTATTCTGATATACATACCAGCAAAATTCTTGTCTTACTCCCTCATTTTAACATAAATGTCATTTTTTTTTAGAAATTTCACTGTATGTAAAATTTGTTTAAATATGATCAGTTCAGTTCAGTTCAGTCTCTCAGTCAACTCTGACCCTTTGTAACCCCATGGACGGCAGAACACCAGGCTTCCTGTCCATCATCAACTCACGAAGCTTGCTCAAATTCATGTCCATTGATTCAGTAATGTCATCCAAAAATCTTATGCTCTGTCATCCCCTTTTCTTGCCCTCAATCTTTCCCAGCATCAGGGTCTTTTCAAATGAGTCAGTTCTTCTCATCAGGTGGCCAAAGTATTGGAGTTTCAGCTTTAGCATCAGTCCTCCCAAGGAATATTTAGGACTGATTTCCTTTAAGATGGACTGGTTGAATCTCCTTCAGTCCAAGGGAATCTCAAGAGTCTTCTTCAACACCACAGTTCAAAAACATCAGTTGTTCTGTGCTCAGCTTTCCTTATAGTCCAACTCTCACATCCATACATGACCACTGGAAAAACCATAGCCTTGACTAGATGGAAGTTTGTTGAGAAAATAATGCCTCTGCTTTTCAATATGCTACCTAGGTTGGTCATAACTTTTCTTCCAAGGAGTAAGCATCTTTTAATTTCATGGCTGCAATCACTATCTGCAGTTATTTTGGAGCCCAGAAAAACAGCCAGCTACTGTTTCCAACATTTCCCTATCTATTTGCCATGAAGTGATGGGACTGGATGCCATGATCTTAGTTTTCTGAATGTTGAGTTTTGAGCCAACTTTTTCACTCTCCTCTTTCACTCTCCCCAAGAAGCTGCTGGGGAAACTGAAGAAGTGGCAAGAATACACAGAAAAACTGTACAAAAAGATCTTCATGACCAAGATAATCACGATGGTGTGATCACTCAACTAGAGCGAGCCAGACATCCTGGAATGTGAAGTCAAGTGGGCCTTAGAAAGCATCACTATGAACAAAGCTAGTGGAGGTGATGGAATTCCAGTTGAGCTATTTCAAATCCTGTTAGATGATGCTGTGAAAGTGCTGTGTTCAATATGCCAGCAAATTGGAAAACTCAGCAGTGGCCACAGGACTGCAAAAGGTCAGTTTTCATTCCAATCCCAAATAAAGGCAATGCCAAAGAATGCTCAAACTACTGCACAATTGCATTCATCTCACATGCTAGTAAAGTAATGCTCAAAATTCTCCAAGTCAGGCTTCATCAATACATGAACCATGAACTTCCTGATGTTCAAGCTGGTTTTTGAAAAGGCAGAGGAACCAGAGATCAAATTTTCAACATCTGCTGGATAATGGAAAAGGCAAGAGGGTTCCAGAAAAACATTTATTTCTGCTTTATTGACTATGACAAAGCCTTTGGCTGTGTGGATCACAATAAACTGTAGAAAATTCTGAAAGTATGTAGGTCAGGAAGCAACAGTTAGATCTGGATATGGAACAGCTGACTGGTTTCAAATAGGAAAAGGAGTACATCAAGGTTGTGTATTGTCACCCTGCTTACTTAACTTATATGCAGTGTACATCATGAGAAACGTGGACTGGAAGAAACACAAGCTGGAATCAAGATTGGCGGGAAAATTATCAATAACCTCAGATATGCAGATGACACCACCCAAATGGTAGAAAGTGAAGAGGAACTGAAAAGCCTCTTGATGAAAGTGAATGTGGAGAGTGAAAAAGCTGGCTTAAAGATCAACATTCAGAAAACGAAGATCATGACATCTGATCCCATCACTTCATGGGGAATAGATGAGGAAACAGTGGAAACAGTGTCAGACTTTATTTTTTGGGGCTCCAAAATCACTGCAGATGTTGACTGCAACCATGAAATTACAAGACGCTTACTGCTTGGAAGAAAAGTTATGAGCAGCCTAGATAGCGTATTCAAAAGCAGAGACATTACTTTGCCAATTAAGTTCCGTCTAGTCAAGGCTATGGTTTTTCTTGTGGTCATGTATGGATGTGAACGTTGGACTGTGAAGAAGGCTGAGCACCAAAGAATTGATGCTTTTGAACTGTGGTGTTGGAGAAGACTCTTGAGAGTCCCTTGGACTGCAAAGAGATCCAACCAGTCTATTCTGAAGGAGATCAGCCCCGGGATTTCTTTGGAAGGAATGATGCTAAAGCTGAAACTCCAGTATTTTGGCCACTTCATGCGAAGAGTTGACTCATTGGAAAAGACTTTGATGCTGGGAGGGATTGGAGGCAGGAGGAGAAGGGGACAACGGAGGATGAGATGGCTGGATGGCATCACTGACTTGATGGACGTGAGTCTGAGTGAACTCCGGGAGTTGATGATGGACAACTAGGCCTGGCGTGCTGCGATTCATGCTATCGCAAAGAGTTGGACACAACTGAGTGACTGAATTGAACGATTTAACTGAAAAGGCTCTTTAGGTTTTCTTCACTTTCTGCCATAAAGGTGGTGTCCTCTGAGTATCTGGTTTATCGATGTTTCTCCCAGAAATCTTGATTCCGGTTTGTGCTTCATCCATCCCAGCATTTCACAGGATATACTCTGTATATAAGTTAAATAAGCAGGGTGATGATATACAGCCTTATATAGACAATATAGCATCTAAATATGATATCATGTTGTTGTTGTTGTTTTTAACCTTCTCACTTTTTTTTCCAGTGGAAGATAATTTTCTGCCACTTTTTCATAACCTCTTACTACCATATAATGTTTTTATATCTCACTCATAATTGTTCCCCGTGTGTCCCACAAAACCCAGCATCTGTAAAATGATGTACACAGCTCCATGTTCTTCACCATTCACATATCCAACAACTTTTTAATTTGCTGTAAACCAACTGGCCTCCTAGATGTTCTTCAGACATGACAAGATGTGATTACTGAGCTACATGACTAAATATTCCACTTCCTTCAGATCTCCACTCAAATGCTACCTTCACAGTGAGTTCTACTTTGTGAAGGCTAATTAAAATTATACCACCAACAATGAGAAATGCTTCTAGTCTTATTTTTCTTATATTTAAATTTAAAATGTTTTCTGTAGCATACAGTTTCAGCCTTATTTATTGTTTTTTATTTATATTTTCTAGTATATTGTGAAATCTTTTAGGACAGGAATCTTTGCCTCTTTCATCAACTGATATATATCAAGTGCTTTGGACAATGTCTAGTTCATAGTAGACAATAAATATTTTCTAAATAAATGTTGATTTTTTAATGTGTATATACATGAATAGTTACATATATTATCTAAGTAAGTTTACAGAATTTTAAATTAAATGAGTAATGAATTTGTAACTAGAACACTCATATTAATTCCAGGTTCTTTGATGCCAGCCTACTTAACCTCTTATTTGCCTGGCCTGTAATATTAATATAATTATATTTTACCACTTAAGTTTTTGGAATTAGTGTCAAGATCAATAAGTTAGTTCATATGAATACAGTCATAAACTTTAAATCAACAAATATTTTAATTAGATATGATTAAAATAAGGCTTATATAAAATTTTGAGGATTTTTTGGCAAAAATAGATTTTAATTGAGCATCATAAATATTAGAGAAAGGAAAGTTCTGAAGAATCATCCAAAATAAAATAATTTCATAGGCAGAGGGAGCAGAGTCAAGGAACATATACTAGGCAAAACTGTGGGTTTGTTTTTGAAAGGTTACTTTCCTTTGGGGAAAGCAGCTCTCTATTAGGCAGATCACCCAATAGTGCTGATAAGACAGTTCCTGACTGTTTAAGATTTTACTTCTGGAGATCTGAAACTGTAATTAAATTAAGTCTGGTTAGGTGACATGAGGCTTAGCATAAACAACTCCATTTTGTACCTATTGTCTTGTTTTTAACAACATCCACATTTTGATCAGACTCTCAGCTTAACAGAGAGATATGATAATAAATTTAAGGCATTAGCACTAGTTCCAACTACTACTGTGGAATTCTCAGTGTTTGCTAGATATTTGTGTGGCATTCACAAGTCACAACATTCACATTCTTTAAGTTGGTTGTTCTCTTTGTTCTTTTTCCTTTGTTCTATTCATGGAAAGATAACTTGATTGAAGATTAGAAGCTGAAACCACATGTTTAAAATTGTTGAGAAAATACAGTTCAACATGGTTACTACTATGATTATTATAAATATGATAATCCAGTGTCTGAAATGCACTTTGGAGTCATGGTCCATAAGACCCTAACTGCTTAGGGTCAAAAAGTCAAGGAAAGATCTCATTGAAGAATTCATTTTATTCAGCCAACTGACTTGTTCAATAATCTTACATAGTTGAGTCTCAAATTCCTTGAAAGTGTTAATCAAAGTGCATCAAGTGGTGTTTGTCATAGTACAAATAATTCTTTGGTTAGCTAGAGGGTAATCAAGGGCTATCTCATTATAAGATATTATATTATCAAAAATAACATCAATGTATGGCAAAACAAATACAGTATTGTAATGTAGAATAAAAAATAATAATAAAAAAGAACAATTGGCCAGAGTATCTAGGAATTTTAAGTTGGACAGCTATTGCTTTAGGAACAGATTCTGTAATATCTTCAAGGAGATATTATCTTCAAGAAAATAACTTCAGTAGAAGTTCCTGACCATAGTTTCATTTGCACTTAAACACTGAATCGGGGTAGCAAGGGTCTGCCAAAGAAAGCAAATTTTGAATGATGAATGTCTTGGTAATGATGGTTTGAGTCAGTGACTGAGAACAGAAGGATGACTGCCTTAAGGTCAGTAAAATCTGAGTCTATGGATTATATGCTGCTGCTGCCTCTGCTAAGTCACTTGAGTCATGTCCAACTCTGTGTGACCCCATAGACGGTAACCCACCAGGCTCCCCCATCCCTGGGATTCTCCAGGCAAGAACCCTGATGTGTGTTGCCATTTCCTTCTCCAAATGCATTAAAGTGAAAAGTGAAAGTGAAGTCGCTCAGCCGTGTCTGACTCTTAGTGACCCCATGGACTGTGGCCTACCAGGCTCCTCCGTCCATGGGATTTTCCTGGCAAGAGTACTGGAGTGGGGTGCCATTGCCTTCTCTGATGGATTATATAGATAGTTTTATTTTAGTTATCTGTGCCTTATATACATTTCTCTGTACAAAGTCTGTAAGAAAGTTTCTCTGGGTTTAGGGAGGTTGGTTAGAGATACGGGAAATATATTTAAAGGAGATAGGAACCCTCACAAGACAGAAGAGATGAATTTTTTCCAGGGAAACTGAAGCATAGGAAATAAAGGATATTTTTGTGATGGATAGAACTATAAAATCACAGCAAATTCAAAATTCATCTGGAAGTTGGATTACTCTTCCCCTCCATTCTATCCCATACAATGTTCTGAGATACATAAACAATGACATCTTTCCAAGCCAAAGCAGGCAAAATAATCATAAATATCTTCATGGTGTAAGATTTGGAAAGAGTATGGTCAGCCAGAGAGGAAAGGAGGAATTAAAAGAAATGGACCTGATAAGACATCTTGGGAAGAAGTAGTTTACCTCTATGTCAGCTAATTCTGCTCCTAGTCAGAATTAGCTGATTTTGAGGTCTCCAGCATTTACATGGAGACCTGAAATCAATCAGATCTCAGGTGGTTCAAGTGATAAAGAATCTGCCTGGAAATTCAGTAGACTGAGCACACACGAAGCACAAGAAGTATATTTCACATGGAATTTTCTTCAATTGTGAAGCATTCGCTCATCTGACACCTTATAATTTGGCAACAGTGTCAATAGTCAAAGTATTGGTAGAGTCCTCTCCATGAATTGCACTTTTGCAAAAGCTTCAGAGTAAAACAATTTGTTGTTTCAGTCACTAAGTCCTGTCAGATTCTTTTGCTAGTAAAACAGTAACTGCCTGTAAATAACAAAAACTTAAACATGTTCATGTTAATTATCTAATGAGTTCCTTGTAAAGAAATTAAAGAAATTCTGTCATTGCTGTAACATATAACAATTTAAGATAAAACAGGAATTACAGCTGACAATATTGTGCATTCAGTCATACCCAACTCTTTGCAAACCCATGGACTATAGCCCACCAGACTGCTCTATCCATGGGATTTTTCCAAGCAAGAATACTGGAAAATGTTGTCATTCCCTTCTCCAAGGGATCGTCCTGACCCAGGGATTAAACTTGTATCTCTTGCATCACAAGAATTGGCAGGTAGATTCTTCAGCAGTGAGCCAACTGGGAAGCCCTATCAACATTGTACAAGGCATATAAAATTTTGCATGCATCCATGTAAGTATAACCCAAGAATGCTTATTATCACTTTTTGAGCAATGTTTTCCATGTAATTTAATATGGCATATAAACCTATCTGTTTACAATCCATCTTTCACAAAATAAAATAAATCCTTTGAGATTTTTCCAGAGGCCCCTGGAAAAATAATTTGATCTTGGGAAAATATCAAATGTTTGAACATTTGATTAAACGGGATGTCATATTATTAGGAAACAATACTTAATTTTCTATTTACCTATAGCGACAATGAAAGTGAAAAGTGTTAGTAACTCAGTCAAATCCAATTCTTTGTGATCCTATGGACTGTAGCTTGGCAGCCTCCTCTGTCCGTGGAATTCTCTAGGCAAGAGAACTGGAGTAGGTAGCCGTTCCCATCTTCAGGGGATCTTCCTGACCCAGGGATCCAACCCAGGTTGTATCTGAGTCACCAGGGAAGCCCAAGTGACAATAAAAGACATAAAATACAAGTACATAAAATCAAATAGATGTCAACAGAAAGCATAGCTTTCTTATTATTGAGAAGACTAAGTTTGCTTAAGCAATTAAAGATCTGATGAAATCAGTGTGAAGCAAAATGAGACACAACATTTTGTTGTTCAGGTAGATTATGTAAAAAGTAAAGAAAAAGATTTGCTTGCAATTTCTTGTTAATACCAGACCAATAATTGAAGAAAACTTTATTCTTTTAGAAAAACAAAAATTCTAATTTTAATTTGATTAATTTAACCCAGATTCTAATTTTGCATCTGTGTACTTTTGATATTAAAACCCATTATTAGGAGACTTCCTTTGTGATCCAGTGGCTAAGAATCTGTGCTCCCAAAGCAGGGTGCCAAGGTTCCAGCTCTGATCAGGGAACTATTAATAGATCCCACATACCAAAACCAAGACTCCTAAGACCACAAGGAAGATTATCCTGTGTACCAAAACAAAGACCTGTCATAAACAAATAAATAAATAAACTGGTTAAAAGAAAAACAACTTCAACTCATTCCAATATTGACCAGCTTGACTGCACATAAAACTCCTTTTCCCCAGAACTTCTACAATGCTTTTACATCCATTCAGACTTTTTTCCAATAGTTTTCCTTCTCTTTTCTGAAACAATCTTTTGACTTTCCTTACCTACACTTCATACACAACTGTTTCCTTTTATTCTTTTTATTTTTAAGTAGTTTAAGTTACATATACTGATTGGAATAATGAACCCTTTGGAATTATTAGTGAAAGCTAAGAAATAAGAACTTGTGATCTGTCTATTGCACTAACATTTTGTGGATTGGCAAATTTGTAAATATATTTCACAAAAACTGGATATTTTATATTCCCCATAATAAAAGGTCAAAGGTAGAATGAGCCATGTTTACCAATAAGTCAAAGCGCATTTAATTCCTCTCTAAAAGGAAGTCAAAATGGATAAATCTATGTTCAGTAGTTACTGTATTTTATTAACAATGATCTAGATATTTAAAGAAAATCCATATTTTAATTAATTTAATTTAATTAGTTTCAGTTCAATTCACTTCAGTCACTCAGTCGTGTCTAACTCTTTGCGACCCCATGAATCGCAGCAAGCCAGGCATCCCTGTTCATCACGATACCCTAGAGTTCACTCAGATTCACGTCCATCGAGTCACTGATGCCATTCAGCCATTTCATTCTCTGTCGGTCCCCTTCTCTTCCTGCCCCTAAACCCTCCCAGCATCAGAGTCTTTTCCAGTGAGACAACTCTTCGCATGAGGTGGCCACAGTACTGGAGTTTCAGCTTTAGCATCATTCCTTCCAATGAAATCCCAGGGCTGATCTCCTTCAGAATGGACTGGTTGGATCTCCTTGCAGTCCAAGGGACTCTCAAGAGTCTTCTCCAGCACCACAGTTCAAAAGCATAAATTTGTCAATGCTCAACTTTCTTCACAGTCCAATTTACATCCATATGACCACTGGAAAAACCATAGCCTTGACTAGATGGACCTTTGTTGGCAAAGTAATGTCTCTGCTTTTCAATATGCTATCTAGGCTGGCCATAACTTTTCTTCCAGGGAGTAAGCATCTTTTAATCTCATGGCTGCAGTCAACATCTGCAGTGATTTTGGAGCCCCCAAAATAAAGTCTGACACTGTTTCCACTGTTTCCCCATCTATTTCCCATGAAGTGATGGGACGAGATGCCATGATCTTCATTTTCTGAATGTTGAGCTTGAGCTTTAAGCCAATCTTTTCACACTCCACTTCCACTTTCATTAAGAGGCTTTTTAGTTACTCTTCACTTTCTGCCATAAGGGTGGCGTCACCTGAATATCTGAGGTTATTGATATTTCTCCCAGCTATCGTGATTCAAGCTGTGCTTCTTACAGCCCAGCATTTCTCATGATGTGCTCTACATATAAGTTTAATAAGCAGGGTGACAATATACAGTCTTAACGTACTCCTTTTCCTATTTGGAACCAGTCTGTTGTTCCATGTCCACTTCTAACTGTTGCTTCCTGGCCTTCATATACGTTTCTCAAGAGGCAGGTCAGGTGGTCTGGTATTCCATCTCTTTCAGAATTTTCCAGTTTATTGTGATCCACACAGTCAAAGGCTTTGGCATAGTCAATAAAGCAGAAATATATGTTTTTTCTGGAACTCTCTTGCTTTTTCCATGATCCAGCGGATGCTGGTAATTTGATCTCTGGTTCCTCTGCCATTTCTAAAACCAGATTGAACATCTGAAGGTCACGGTTCATGTATTGCTGAAGCCTGGCTTGGAGAATTTTGAGCATTTCTTTACTAGTGTGTGGGATAAGTGCAACTGTGTGGTAGTTTGAGCATTCTTTAGTATTTCCTTTCTTTGAATCGGAATGAAAACTGACCTTTTGCAGTCCTGTGGCCACTGCTGAGTTTTCCAAATTTACTGGCATATTGAATGCAGCACTTTCACAGCATCATCTTTCAGAATTTGAAATAGCTCAACTGGAATTTCATCACTTCCACTAGCATTGTTCGTAGTGATGCTTTGTAAGGCTCACTTGACTTCACATTGCAAGATGTCTGGCTCTAGGTGAGTGATCACACCATCATGATTATCTTGGTCATGAAGATCTTTTTGTATAGTTCTTCTGTGTATTCTTGCCACCTCTTCTTAATACCTTTTGCTTGTGTAATGTCCACACCATTTCTGTCCTTTATCAAGCCCGTCGTTGCATGAAATGCTCCGTTGGTGTCTCTAGTTTTCTTGAAGAGATCTGTAGTCTTTCCCATTCTGTTGTTTTCCTCTATTTCTTTGCATTGATTGCTGAGGAAGTCTTTCTTATCTCTCCTTGTTATTCTTTGGAACTCTACATTTAGATGCTTTTATATTTCCTTTTCTTCTTTGTTTTTCACTTTTCTTCTTTTCACAGGTATTTGTAAGGTCTCCTCAGACATCCCTTTTGCTTTTTTTCATTTCTTTTCCATGGGGATGGTCTTCATCCCTGTCCCCTGTACAATGTCACAAACCTCCATCCATAGTTCATCAGACACTGTATCTATCAGATCTAGTCCCTTAAATGTATTTCTCACTTCCACTGTATAATCATAAGAGATTTGATTTGGGTCATTCCTAACATGGTCTAGTGGTTTTCCCTACTTTCTTCAATTTAAGTCTGAATTTGGCAATAAGGAGTTCATAATCTGAACCACAGTCAGCTCCTGGTCTTGTTTTTGTTGACTATATAGAGCTTCTTCACCTTTGGCTACAGAAAATATAATCAATCTGATTTTGATGTTGACCATCTGGTGATGTCCATGTGTAGAGTGTTCTCTTGTGTTGTTGGAAGAGGGTGTTTGCTATGATCAGTGCATTTTCTTGGCAAAACTCTATTAGTCTTTGTCCTGCTTGATTCCTTATTCCAAGGGTAAGCTTTCTTGTTACTCCAGGTGTTTCTTGACTTCCTACTTTTGCATTCCAGTCCCCTATAATGAAAAGGACATCTTTTTTGCATGTTAGTTTTAAAAGGTTCTGTAGGTCTTCATAGAACCATTCAACTTCAGCTTCTTGAGAGTTACTGGTTGGGGAATAGATTTGGATTACTGTGATATTGAATGGTTTGCCTTGGAGATGAACAGAGATCATTCTGTCATTTTTGAGATTGCATCCAAGTACTGCATTTTGGACTCTTTTTGTTGACCATGATGGCTACTCCATTTCTTCTAAGGGATTCCTGCCCGCAGTAGTAGATATAATGGTCATCTGAGTTAAATTCACCCCTTCCAGTCAATTTTAGTTCACTGACACCTAGAATGTTGACGTTCAATCTTGTCACCTCCTGTTTGATCACTTCCAATTTGCCTTGTTTCATGGAGTTGACATTCAGGTCCCTATGCCCTATTACTCTTTATAGCATCGGACCTTGCTTGTATCACCAGTCAGCCACAACTGAGTATTGTTTTTGCTTTGGCTCCATCACATCATTCTTCCTGGAGTTATTTCTCCACTGATTTTCAGTAGCATATTGGGCACCTACTGACCTGGGGAGTTCCTCTTTCAGTATCATATCTTTTGCCTTTTCATACTCTTCATGGGGTTCTCAAGGCAAGAATACTGAAGTGGTTTGCCATTCCCTTCTCCAGTGGACCACACTGTGCCATACCTCTCCATCATGCCCACTTGTTTTGGGTGGCCCCACAGAGCATGGCTTAGTTTCATTGAGTTAGACAAGGCTGTGGTCCTAGTGTGATTAGATTTTCTAGTTTTCTGTGGTTATGGTTTCAGTGTGTCTGCCCTCTTGCAACACTTACTGTCTTACTCGGGTTTCTCTTACCTTGGACTTGGGGTATCTCTTCACGGCTGCTCCAGCAAAGTGCAGCTGCTGCCCCTCACCTTGGACTAGTGGTATCTCCTCATCACTGGCCCTCCTGACCTTGAACGTGGAATAGCTCCTCTAGGCCCTCTCTTCCCCATGCAGCCACTGCTTCTTAGACATGAGGTCGCTCCTCCCGGCCGCAGCCTCTGGCCTGAGGCATGGGTAGCTCCTTTAGGCTGCTCCTGTGCTGTCAGAGCCTGGCACTCCTGGCTGCTGCCCCTGGCCTCGGATGTGGCATAGCTCCTCTTGGCTGCTGCCCCAGCCTCGGACACAGGGTAGTTCCTCTTGGTCACGGCCCCTAGGTTGTGGGGTCCTCCTGGCTTCTGCCTCTGACCTCGGACATGGGGTAGTTCCTCTCAGCCATGCTCTGTGCGCCATCACAGCTTCCCTTGCTCTGCACGCCATCATTACCTTTAAGATTTCAAGTTGCCCAAAAGACTTTGAAAATTATTTTTCAGTATACGTAAAGTATCATTGTTGTTAAAAAGCTTATTTATACACTTTTGTCATATTTTATTTACTTGTAAGAACAAGTAAATATATTTATATATTTACATAATAGAAATTTATAAATTCTATTTACATATTCACATATTTAAGTTTTTACATAATATATGTTATTTACATATGCTTACATTACTCATGAAAATTTTCTTAGACATTAAGCAGCTGGTGGCTTAGACGGTTAAGCATCTGTCTACAATGTGAGAGACCTGGGTTCAATCCCTGGGTTGGGAAGATCCCCTGAAGATGGAAATGGCAACCCACTCCAGTATTATTGCCTGTAAAATCCCATGGACAGAGGAGCCTGGTAGGCTACAGTCCATGGGGTTGCAAAGAGTCAGACATAACTGAGCAACTTCACTTCACAAGTAGCTAACCACCATCTCAAGTTATCTTTCTTACTGACAAATTTTGTAAAAGAGATGACATAATTTTACTTAACTTTTACTACACCTAGGTAGAATAAAAATATTATAATTAATGGTGATAATTCTAAAAACATGAGTGTTTTTGAGATAGAAATTGCTAGGCAGCCAGAAGGACTCAGACTTCAGTCGTATTTTCAATAAACTTTCAATAGCCATTAGCCTAAAGAGGTTGTCCTAAACCGTGTGTCCTGAATTCCTGGAATGTGTCCTTGCTCTGATAAATTATCAGCACTCTGATCCATATGCCTAAGGGAAAAACTACTGGTGATCATTAATCTTAAGCTCATACATCCAGTCCACTGTAAAACGGCCAGGGGACATTAAAAATGATCCAAGGATGAAGAAAAGTCATACAGATATTCAGTTAAGCATCTTGACTTTTAAAACTGACTGGGTAAAAAATAATGTAGTTTATGGACAGGAGCCACTAAAAATGTATAGATTAAGGATATAAAAACTGCTGTAAGTCCCACCTTTGGGGGCTCTTTAAACCCTCTCAGTATCTATGCTGAGAACTTTGTGTTTTCCTTGGAGAAGGAAATGGCAATCTATTCCAGTATTCTTGCCTGGAGAATTTCATGGACAGAGGAGCCCAGTGGGCTATGGTCCATGGTGTTGCAAAGAGTTGGATATGACTTGGTGATTAACACTTTCACTTTCTTTCTCTTTAATAAATTCTATTCATTTGCTACCATGAGTGTCTGTGTGTTTGTTGTTTGTGAAGTTCATTCTTCAGCTGTTTGAATAAGAACTCAGATTTGTGTTTCATTATCAGCTTGTAAACTAAAGTTATTAGCATTATAACTAGCTTTTTTTTTTTTTTTACTAAATTTAAATTGCTTTTATTTTCAAAAGATTATCTTAGGCCACTTAAACTTGGAAAGCATTTTGTTTAGTTCATATATATGTGAGAATATACTTCATTTACACAACACTTTTTGTCTTTATGCCAATTAAACAGAATTCTTAAATGATGATATCATATGGCTGTAGAAAAAAATCACACCTCTAAATCATACGTACATAAGCACACATACATAGCCATAAATAAACATAGAGAAAGAGGCTTAATTTAAAAAATGTAGGGGGGCGGTCCAAAGATGGCAAAGGAATAGGATGGGGAGACCACTTTCTCCCTCACAAATTCATCAAAAGAACATTTCAACGCTGACTAAATTCCACAAAACAACTTCTGAATGCTGGCAGAGGACATCAGGCACCCAGTAAAGCAGATCATTGGCTTCAAAAACAGGTGGGAAAAAATATAAAAGACGAAAAAAGAAACAAAAGAGGTAGGGGAGGGAGCTCTGTCCCGGGAAGGCAATCCCATCCCGGTAAGAGATTCTTAAAAAGAAAGGTTTCCAAACACCAGGAAACATTCTTGAAGTCAAGTCTGTGGCGTGCCTTGGAAGCACAGAGGGCAACATAACAGGAAGGAAAAATAAATAAATAATTAAAACCAACAGATTATGAGCCCAGCAGTAAATCCCCCAGTGGAAAAGTAGCACAGACATCTGCATCCACCACTAGCAGGTGGGGGTTGGGCAAGGAGGAGCAGGAGGTGAAGGAGGCACAGGAGGCAGTGCTTTCTAAGAATCGGGCTGTGGCAGGTGTGGGCTGCAGTGCTTTTTGAGAATCAAGCCAGAACACCCCACGTGTGGCCAGAGCGAACTAAGTTGGGCTAGCAAACCAGACTGTGGGATAGCTACCACACGAAATGCTCGAACATAAGACACCACCAGGACCGTGCACAGAACAAAGGATGGATCAGAAATAGATGGCTGCAGACCATCCCCCTCTGGTGACAGGCAGCCAGAGCCTTAAGGGCTGGAAGGGGGCAATCGCAGCCCAAGAGAGACATTACCTACCAAGCAGGTTTCTTTGCTAACTAAGACTTCTGGGGGTTCTGGACAGTCATCATCTGCCTAAGAAGGAACCCCAGTGGTACACCCAGAAAACTAAGCAGCACAGAAAGGCCATAAGTCACAGCGATTGCACTCAGCAAACTCCTGAGCTACTCAGACCTGGGAAGGGCACAAAACGCAGACACAACCAAATCTGTGCCTCTGAGGGGCTTCTTGAGTGCCGAGCCTGAGTGGCTTAGACCGGGGAGATGCATGAAGCCTAGGGCCAGCCCCAGATAGTTCCCTGGTGGAGCAACATAGAGGCTGAATGGTGTGCACCGCGAGCAAGGGCAAGCCCAGCATGGAATCCACCACTGCCCTCCCTGTGTCAAAATGGAAATCAGACACTGAAGAGACCAGCAAACAGAGGCAGTTAAACAGAGGCAAATGCCTTGGTAGTGACCCAACACAGCCCACAACACCAGAGAAAGGGCCAGATATACCTTTACTACTTTTATGATCAATCTTCTTTTTTTTTTTTTTTTGAGTTGATGTGGTTGTTTGATTGTTTTTTCTTATTTTTTAAAAATATTTTTTCTTCTTTTATTTTTCTTCTTTGTTTAACTTTCTTAAATTTTTAAGTCCACTATTTCTCTAATTATTTTTATAACCCATTATTTTCAAAAAAAAATTAAAGAAAATGCTGTATATAGTCTTTTTGTCATTGATGTTGTTTCTTAGTAATTCTTATGGCTTTTTGTTTGTTTGTTTGTTTTTTCTCCTTCTTCTTCTTTTTCTTCTTTTCTTTAATATTGTATTTTTGAAAATCCAATCTCTACTCCAGATTTTTAATCTTTGCATTTTGGTATTTGTTGTCAATTTTGTACATTAAAAACCCCAATCTTCAGTACCCAATTTTACCTGAGAGTGAGATTACTGGCTCGACCACGCTCACCTCCTTTGGACTCTACTTTTTCTCCACCAGGTGGTCTCTGTCTTCTCCCTTCCCCTTCTCCTCTCTACCGAACTCTGAATCTCTGTGTGTTCCAGACGGTGGAGAACACTCAGGGAACTGGTTACTGGCCGGATCTGTCTCCCTCCTTTTCATCTCCCTCTTTTATCCTCCTGGACACTTCTTTCTACTTCCTCCCTCTCCTCTTCCCTTTATAACTCTGTGAACACCTCTGAGTGGTCCAGACTGTGGAGTACACATAAGGAAGTGATTACTGGCTAGCTTGCTCTCTCCTATTTTGATCCCACCTCATCTCATTCCAGTCACCTCTAACTACCCCCACCCTCTTCTCTTCTCCATGTAACTCAATGAACCTCTATGGGTGAACCTCAATGTGGAGAAATCTTTCATCTTTAACCTAGATGTTTTATCATCAGTACTGTATAGATGGAGAAGTCCTGAGGCTATTGTAAAAATAAAACTAAAAACCAGAATCAGGAGGCTTAAGTACAAATCCTGAGAACATCAGAACATTAATTGATAGGAGATCATCAAACGCCTTCATACCTACACTGAAACCAAGCACCACCCAAGGGCCAACAAGTTCCAGAGCAAGACATACCATGCAAATTCTCCAGCAACACAAGAACACACCCCTGAGCTTCAATATACAGGCAGCTCAAAACTACTCCAAAACCATTGATGTCTCATAACACATTACTATATAATTCACAGCACTCCAGTGAAAAGAAATCCAGCTCCACCCACCAGAACTCCAACACAAGCCCCCAAATCAAGAAACCTTGACAAGCCACTGATACAACCCCACACACAGTGAGGAAACTCCATAATAAAGAGAAAGCCACATATTCCCAGAATATAGAAAGGCCACCTCAAACGCAGCAATATAACCAAGATGAAGAGACAGAAAAATACCAAGCAGGTAAAGGAACAGGAGAAATGCCCACCAAACCAAACAAAAGAGGAAGAGATAGGGAATCTACCTGAGAAAGAGTTCTGAATATTGATAGTGAAAATGATCCAAAATTTTGAAATCAAAATAGAATCACAGGTAAATAGCCTGGAGACAAGGCTTGAGAAGATGCAAGAAAGGTTTAACAAGGACCTAGAAGAAATAAAAAAGAGTCAATATATAATGAATAATGCAATAAATGAGATTAGAAACACTCTGGAGGCAACAAATAGTAGAATAACAGAGGCAGAAGACAAGATTAGTGAAATAGAAGATAAAATGGTAGAAATAAATGAATCAGTAAGGAAAAAAGAAATATGAATTAAAAGAAATGAGGACAACCTCAGAGACCTCCAAGACATTATGAAACGCTCCAACATTCGAATTATAGGAGTCCCAGAAGAAGAAGACAAAAAGAAAGACCATGAGAAAATACTTGAGGAGATAATAGTCGAAAACTTCCCTAAAATGGGGAAGGAAATAATCACCAAATTCAAGAAACCCAGAGAGTGCCAAACAGGATAAACCCAAGGCACAACACCCCAAGAAATATAATAAACAAATTAACAAAACCAAACACAAAGAACAAATATTAAAAGCAGCAAGGGAAAAACAACAAATAACACACAAGGGTATCCCCATAAGAATAACTGCAGATATTTCAATAGAAACTCTTCAGGCCAGGAAGGAATGGCAAGACACACTTAAAGTGATGAAAGAAAATAGCCTACAGCCCAGATTACTGTACCCAGCAAGGATCTCATTCAAATATGTAGGATAAATCAAAAGCTTTACGGACAAGCAAAAGCTGAGAGAATTCAGCAACACCAAACCAGCTCTCCAACAAATGCTAAAGGATATTCTTTAGACAGGAAACACAAAAAGGGTGTATAAACCCAAACCTGAAACAATAAAGTCAATTGCAATGGGATCATACTTATCAATAATTACCTTAAACATAAATGGGTTGAAAGCCCTAACCAAAAGGCAAAGACTGGCTGAATGGATACAAAAACAAGATCCCTATATATGCTGCCTACAAAAGACCTACCTCAAAACAGGGGACACATACAGACTGAAAGTGAAGGGAAAAAAGATATTCCACACAAATAGAGACCAAAAGAAAGCAGGAGTAGCAATACTCATATCCGATAAAATAGACTTTAAAACAAAGGCTGTGAAAAGAGACAAAGAAGTCCACTACATAATGATTCAAGGATCAATTAAACAAGAAGATATAACAATTATGAATATATATGCACCCAACATAGGAGCACCACAATATGTAAGACAAATGCTAACAAGTATAAAAGGGGAAGTTAACAATAACATAATAATAGTGGGAGACTTTACTACCCCACTCACACCTATGGACAGATGAACTAAACAGAAAATTAACAAAGAAACACAAACTTTAATTGATATAATAGACCAGTTAGACCTAATTGATATCTATAGGACATTTCACCACCAAACAATGAATTTCACCTTTTTCTCAAGGGCTCATGGAACCTTTTCCAGGATAGATCATATCCTGGGCCATAAATCCAACCTCAATAAATTAAAAAAAATCAAAATCATTCCAAGCATTTTTTCTGACCATAATACACTAAGGTTAGATATCAGTTATAGGAGAAAAACTTAAAAATTCCAACATTTGGAGTCTGAACAACACCCTTCTGAATAACCAACAAATCACAGAAGAAATGAAAAAAATAAATCAAAATATGCATCGAAACGATGAAAATGAAAACACAACAACCCAAAACCTGTGGGACACTATAAAAGCAGTGCTAAGAGGAAAGTTCATAGCAATACAGGCATACCTCAAGAAAGAAGAAAAAGTCAAATAAATAACCTAACTCTACACCTAAAGCAACTAGAAAAGGAAGAAATGGAGAACCCCAGAGTTAGTAGAAGGAAAGAAATCTTAAAAATTAGGGCAAAAATAAATGCAAAGAAACAAAGGAGACCACAGCAAAAATCAACAAAGCAAAAAGCTGGTTCTTTGAAAGGATAAATAAAATTGACAAACCATTAGCCAGACTCATCAAGAAACAGAGAAAAATCAAATCAATAAAATTAGAAATGAAAATGGAGAGATCACAACAGACAACACAGAAATACAAAGGATCATAAGAGACTACTATAAGCAACCATATGCCAATAAAATGGACAACATGGAAGAAATGGACAAATTCTTAGAAAAGTACAACTTTCCAAAACAGAACCAGAAGAAATAGAAAATCTTAACAGACCCATCACAAGCATGGAAATTGAAACTGTAATCAGAAATCTTCCAGCAAACTAAAGCCCAGGTCCAGACTGCTTCTCAGCTGAATTCTACCAAAATTTTTGAGAAGAGCTAACACCTATCCTACTGAAACTCTTCCAGAAAATTGTAGAGGAAGGTAAACTTCCAAATTCATTCTATGAAGCCACCATCACTCTAATACTAAAACCTGAAAAAGACATACAAAATAAGAAAACTACAGGCCAATATCACCGATGAACACAGATGCAAAAATCCTTAACAAAATTCTAGCAATCAGAATCCAGCAACACATTAAAAGATCATAAACCATGACCAAGTGGGTTTTATCCCAGGGATGCAAGATTCTTCAATATCCGCAAATCAATCAATGTAATTCACATTAACAAATTGAAAAACAAAAGCCATATGATTATCTCAATAGATGCAGAGAAGGCCTTTGACAAAATTCAGCATTCATTTATGATAAAAATCTCTCCAGAAAGCAGGAATAGAAGGAATATATCTCAATATAATAAAAGCTATATATGGCAAACCCACAGCAAACATTATCCTAAAGGGGAAAAACTGAAAGCGTTTCCCCTCAAGTCAGGAACAAGACAAAGGTGTCCACTTTCACTGCTACTATTCAATATAGTTCTGGAAGTTTTGGCCAAAGCAATCAGAAAAGAAAAATGAATAAAAGGAATCCAAATTGGAAAAGAAGAAGTAAAATTCTCACTGTTTGCAGATGACATGATCCTCTACATAGAAAACCCTAGAAACTCCACCAGAGAACTACTAGAGCTAATCAATGAATATAACAAATTTGCAGGATATAAAATCAACACTCAGAAATCCCTTGCATTCCTATACACTAATATGAGAAAGTAGAAAAAGAAATTAAGGAAACAATTCCATTCACCATTGCAACGAAAATAATAAAATACTTAGGAATATACCTACCTAAAGAAACTAAAGACCTATATATCAAAAACTATAAAACACTGATGAAAGATATCAAAGAGGACACTAATAGATAGAGAAATATACCATGTTCATGAATCGGAAGAATCAATATAGTAAAAATGAGTATACTACCCAAAGC
Source organism: Nanger dama (assembly GCA_917880005.1). NCBI lineage: Eukaryota > Metazoa > Chordata > Mammalia > Artiodactyla > Bovidae > Nanger > Nanger dama. Next base: position 42,548,501 of record CAKJTW010000005.1, read on the forward strand.
AATCTAGAGATTCAATGCAATCCCTATCAAGCTATTAGCGGTATTTTTCACAGAACTAGAACAAATAATTTCAAGATTTGTATGGAAATACAAAAAACCTCGAATAGCTAAAGCAATCTTTAGAAAGAAGAATGGAACTGGAGGAATCAACTTGCCTGACTTCAGGCTCTACTATAAAGCCACAGTCATAAAGACAGTATGGTACTGGCACAAAGACAGAAATACAGATCAATAGAACAAAATAGAAAGCCCTGAGATAAATCCACACACCTATGGACACCTTATCTTCAACAAAGGAGGCAAGAATATACAATGGAGTAAAGACAGTCTCTTTAACAGGTGGTGCTGGGATAACTGGTCAACCACTTGTAAAAGAATGAAACTAGATCACTTTCTAACACCACAGACAAAAAATAAACTCAAAATGAATTAAAGATCTAAGCATAAGACGAGAAACTATAAAACTCCTAGAGGAGAATATAGGCAAAACACTCTCCGACATAAATCACAGCAGGATCCTCTATGATCCACCTCCCAGAATAATGGAAATAAAAGCAAAAATAAACAAATGGTATCTAATTAAAATTAAAAGCTTCTGCTCAACAAAAGAAACTACTGTGGGGCCCTAAATGGGAAACCTTAAAAACAAAATGGCTAGCTTTGTGGTCAAAAACCTAAGATGCTGCCTAGTGAAAGAGATGGGAGTGTGGTCTGTGTTGTTTGTCAAAGTTTTTTGATTGACTGTCTTGATTTCCATGCACATAGGCACTGCGTGATCTCCATAGACTCTTGTTATAATGAAGGCACATGATGATGTGACCTTTAATGTGACTGGTGCAACTATGGAAAGTCCCTCCCTAAAACCCTCCTGCTTGCCTATATAAGCTTGGAGTTTGCAGCAATAATGCAGAACTGCTTAGACAGAACCCCTGTCGAGTCTGATTGTCTCTTGCTCGCCAGGGGGCTGGGTTGGTGGACAGCAGGCTCACCTCTCCTCGGGACCCCTCGATTTTGCTGAGGGAAGTTCTACTGCCTCTACTCTTTCTGCAGAGCGCCCCCTGCAAACTATAATAAGTAAGGTGAAAAGACAGCCTTCTGAATGGGAGAAAAGAATAGCAAATGAAGCAACTGACAAACAACTAATCTTAAAAATATACAAGCAACTTATGCAGCTCAACTCCAGAAAAATAAATGAACAAATCAAAAAATAGGCCAAAAAACTAAATAGGCATTTCTCCAAAGAAGACATGTGGATTTGATGTAGAGAGATGATATGGGGTGGGAGGTGGGAGGGGAATTCAGGATTGGGAGCGCATGTACACCTGTGGCGGATTCATGTCAATGTATGGCAAAACCAATACAGTATTATAAAGTAGAATAAAGCAAAAATAAATACAAACAAACAAAAAAACAACTGTAAAAAATAAATAAATAAAAGCTATCGTTAAAAAAAAAAAGAAAAGAAAAAATTAGCCATGAGACACATGTTGATGGAAAACTAGTTTATTTTAAAAGGTTTGGGACCAAAATATGTTTCTTGCAGATGGAATAAGGTTACCTGCTCATATGGCTAAAGCTTTTACTAATGTTTAAGACTTTCAACATTTTTCTCAGGCCTCATTTTCAAAACAGTCTTTCAACCTCTTTTTTTTTCTTTTTTTAAAATTTATTAATTTATTTATTTATTTATTTATTTTAAATTACAATTTTTAAATTCCCTGTAATAATAATTTTCTTACCTCTTGAAAGTGAAAGTGAAAGTATCTTAGTCCTGTCCAACTCTTTGTGATCTCATGGACTATACTATCCATGGAATTCTCTAGGCTAGAATACTGGAAGTGGGTAACTTTTTCCTTCTCCATGGAGTATTCCCAACCCAGGGATCAAACCCACATTTCCCGCATTGCAGGCAGATTCTTTACAAGCTGAGCCACAAGGGAAGCCCAAGCATATTGGGTAGCCTATCCCTTCTCCAACGGATCTTCCAGACCCAGAAATCAAGCCAGGTTTTCCTGAATTTCAGGTGGATTCTTAACTGACTGAGCTATCAGGAAAACTCTTAGAGAAGATTAAATAGAATATTTACATCTTTAAAAGCACAGAGAAAAATGCCAGTCCCAGGAAGAAGTTTCCTTCTATTTCCTATTCCGGATCATTTACCATATCTGTAAAATGTTTGAAATGAATAGAAGACGACGTTTGGGGGATTGGTGAAATAGTACAGGAGGGCTTTGAATTGTTTCTAGAGGAATATTTGTGTTATTGTAAAGATTCAATTTGTAAGACAAGTACAGTTGTTTTTGATTCCTTGACAAACTGAGCTGCAACTTCAGTGATACACATGCTGACTCATCCATCTAACTAAATTCTCTTCAATTTGCTCCTTTATATCAGAGAGAAAATCTTTAATATGGAAATCAAAAGATGTCTATGTTCTAGAATTAGAACTCTTTGTCTTTGAAGTGTTTTAGTCTTTCCACAAAGCCTTCAGGATATTTTTTCTTTCCCTCTGGGTACACAATTTCATTTTAGCTTAGGGGAGAAGCTCTAAAGAAATGTTTCCAGCAAGGTATGAATAGAAGCTTCTAACTCGACTAACTTCTAGTCATAGAACTACTTATGAAAATTATTTTGTATAACTTGTCAGTTTAGCTGGGACCAACAGTAATATTCCCGGCAGTATTGAATTAACACATGGATGCAAGAGGCATCCCCAGATAAGGTGTGAGCTATATTAGCCTCTGAAATCTAGAGCTAATATCAAAGATTATCTAAAGAAAGAAGTGCTTAGACAATTCCTCTGGGAGCTGTCAATGGTCAGTTGAAACCCAGAAACAAATGGAATGCACCCCACATTTCTAGCTGTGCACAGTCATCAGTCAGTTCAGTTCAATTCAGTCCCTCAGTCATGTCCAACTCTGTGATCCCATGAATTGCAGCATGCCAGGCCTCCTGTCTATCACCAACTCTCAGAGTTCACTCAAACTCACGTCCTTCGAGTTAGTGATGCCATCCAGCCATCTCATGCTCTGTCATCCCCTTCTCCACCTGCCCTCAATCCCTCCTAGCATCAGAGTCTTTTCCAGTGAGTCAACTCTTCACATGAGGTGGCCAAAGCACTGGAGTTTCAGCTTCAGCATCATTCCTTCCAAAGAACACCCAGGACTGATCTCCTTTAGAATGAACTGATTGGATCTCCTGTAATCCAAGGGACTCTCAAGAGTCTTCTCCAACACCACAATTCACAAACATCAATTCTCCTGCTCTCAGCTTTCTTCACAATCTAACTATCACATCCATACGTGACCACAGGAAAAACCATAGCCTTGACTAGATGGGCCTTTGTTGGCAAAGTAATGTCTCTGCTTTTCAATATGCTATCTAGGTTAGTCCTAACTTTCCTTCCAAGGAGTAAGTGTCTTTTAATTTCATGGCTACAATCACCATCTGCAGTGATTTTGGAGCCCAAAATTATAATCCGACACTGTCTCCACTGTTTCCCCAACTATTTCCCATGCACAGTCATATCTAACTCTAAATGGGATACAACCCACATTTCTGTCCAGCCATAGTTTTTGGCACTCCACTTTATGGTTATGAAGTCATGTTATCAGGACACAAAATGAGATGAATAAGAAGGTCATAGATATCATTTGGAGAAAAAGAATCAATGACCAAAAGGTACAATAAAGCAACTCAAAATTTAAATATCTAATGTTTACATTTCTTCCCCTCCCAACTTGAATTTGAAAACAAATGGACTATAACTGAAGTTTTACTTTTTGTATCAATCAGGCAGCACAGATTAACATTTGGGAAAGGTGACTTTGATAACCATTCTTACTTTTTGGTGGTTTCTGCCAGTTTTCCCAGAATTCTGCCTATAAGCACCAGAGAAAATAGGGTATCCCAGCAGGTCTTATCCTGGTTAGCAAACTGTAAAGGAGGAAAAATAATTTGCTATCTACTCTTTATGCTGAGTTACTGACTGAGAAACATTTTTCTCTAGGGCATATCAAAAATGGATAAACGTATCTAGGTTAAAAGTTCTCCACTGAGACCATGGTAATTCAAACTAATCTTTGGTAAAAATCACCCTCTCTGTTTATTCTTAAACCAACATTTTATCCATGTGAAACCTCACACTGGGCTCAATGTAAGTCAGATCCAGTCTGACTAGACACAGTCTGGTTTCTAAGGTGGACTCTGTCTAATCCCTTGATAGAGTCCAACTATATTCGATCCAGTCCAATTCTGCTTGATGGTTTTTGGACCCAACACACACACACATATACAAATGCTGAAATAAACTCAAAATTGTAATATGCCTCAGTTTATATTTTAACAGTTATGGTATCAAAAGAGGAAACTGAAGGAGAACCCAAAGCTCCAGAACAAGCATAAGACCCACTTAGCCCTTTGTGCTCATTGCTTTCTCACTGCCTCTTGCAGTGATGGGTCAGTCCCCTCCAGGTCCTAGTTCTGCTAACAAGCTTTCACACTTTATTTGAACTGGAGTATTAAAAACAATCCAAGACATTGTATTTAAATAAACCAACTATGAAAAAGACATTTTGAGACAATTGGGAAAAACTAAACATGGACTGAGTATTAGGTGAAATTAAAGGATTAATGTTAATTTTGTTGGGTGTGATGATGAAACTGTGGTTGTGTTATGTTTATAAAATTAGCTTGTTTATCTTAGATATTTTTATTGAAGAACTTACAAATTAAAAAGACATTTATAGGCAGAAGGGAGTATGGAACTTAGAACTTTCATGTGTGCTCAGCCACCCAGACCTGTCTGACATTTTGTGACTATTTGGACTGTAGCCACCAGGTTGCTCTGTCAATGGTATTTTCTAAACAAGAATACTGGAGTGAGTTGTCATTTCCTACTCCAAGAGATTTGCCTGACTCAGGGTTAAACCCACTACTCCTAAATTGCAGGTGGATTCTAACTGCTAAGCCACAGGTTATACCAGACAGAAAGAGTAGATTGGTGATAAGTCTAAAAGCTACTTTCCTTTAGAAGATGATAGAGTTCTATGACTCAGATAACTAACTCACTACAGCTATTCAGGTAATTCCTGATTGACTAGTTTAAGATTACATTTCTGGGAGTACTGAAGCTGTAATTAACTCTCCACTTGGTGATGTGGGTTTTTAGTTAACATAGGCAACTCCATTTTTGGTCTATTGTTTTATTTTTAACAAATGCCATTTATATTTTCATCATGTTATATCCATAAGGAACAGAAAATATTAATAGAAGGAGATAATATTAAGATAATAAGTAATTTCTTTTAACTAAAACAAAACAAACCAGAACATACTTACACTCAGATTACCTTGTAAGACCAAAAATCAGAAGTTTTATTTCTTTATTTCTTAGAATTAGAAAAATATTAAGCAATATTATAATTTACATATAAAATTCATTTAAATAAGCATTCCACATTACCTAGGCTTCTCCATCTGCATACAAGATATAATAATAAAGATGTGAAACTTAGCTAACAGTCTATATTCAAAATCATTCTCATTAATGTAAATGCACACTCAAATCATTGCATGCATGGACATATATTTGTACACAAATATTAACACATATGTGCATATTATTGCCTCATAATTATTTTGATGAAGATTATATATGTGGTTCTTGAAGTTCTTATAGTATGTCTTGAAATAGTCATTTGCAGATAGCTCCAAAATTGTAGGGACATTGGATAGTTCAACACTACTGGTGATTAAGTGAATATTTTTCTTAAAGATAAAAACACATTCCCAGAATAAAGTTTGCGCTGTGGTTAGTTGCTCAGTCACGTGTGACTCTGTGACTGCATACACTGCATTCCACCAGGCTCCTCTGTTCATGGGGATTCTCCAGGCAAGGATATTAGAGCGAGTTGCCCTTCTCCAAGGGATCTTCTCAACCCAGAAACTGAACCTGGGCCATCTGCATTGCAGGTGGTTTCCTTACAGTTTGAGCCACCAGGGAAATAAATACCATTGAATGAGAAACAATATCAAATTCCAATAGCTATACAACAATTGAGCTGTGGGATTTGATTCAGAAGATTAAAGGTTTGAATGTAGTTCCAGTAACAGCTAGTTAGGAAAAGTGGAGTCAAAGAGCAAAAGTAGTTTTTAAAACAGGAATGCAAGGAAATAGGATGGGTCACTATTAGAGATATATTATAGAATACTAGGTTGAAGGTAGATTTATTCATAGTTTCAAATGTTGTTCAACTGTCAGTGTCGGGCAGATGCAAACTTAATGTTAATGTCCATTAAGATGAAACAAAATGTGTCGTTTGGTGCAAAGAGAATGCTTCTGTAAATGAAAAGAAATCTCCTAGAGAAAGCATAGAATTCAGAGCTGAAAGAATATAAAGAAAATTTTGTTGAATTGATTTTATTTTTAATATAAATTTATTTATTTTAGTTAGGGGCTAATTACTTTACAATATTGTATTAGTTTTGCCATACATCAACATGAATCTATGAGAGGAAACATAATCCATTCAACCATAGATCACTAAACAAAAACGAATGCCTAGGTTTTCAGTGTTCTTTCCGTTGTACCATCCTACCCTTGTAAATGAAATACTGCACTACATCCTATAAAATTTTGAAATAGAAACAGAGGAATTCTGAATCTGAGAAAGTTTAGAACTTTTTTTTTTTCATATTTGTTGGTTTTACCCAATAATAATAAAAGCGGCATTTAAATTCCTTTCATTTCATTAATTCACTCAACAATATTTATTTATATATAACTTCTAGGCTTAATAATCAGTTGATAAAATATAGCTCATATGTATTACTATATTTATATAATTTTCAGTTATTTCATGATATTACTTCATAATACTTTCTAAACGTATTCGATTATTATTGTTAGCTTTTTTACTTGCTAATAATGCTGTTTCAAAGCAAATAGCTGTGAAATGAATAGAACTGAAAAGCAAAGGAGAAAAGGAAAGATATACCCATTTGAATGCAGAGTTCCAAAGAATAGCAAGGAGAGATTACAGAGGCTTCCTCAGTGATCAGTACAAAGAAATGGAGGAAAACAATGGAATGGGAAAGACTGGAGATATATTCAAGAAAATTAGAGATACCAAGGGAACATTTCATGCAAAGGTGGGTACAATAAAGGACAGAAATGATATGAACCTAAGAGAAACAGAAGATATTAAGAAGAGGTGGCAAGAATACACAAAGAATTATACAAAAAAAGATTTTCAAGTCCCAGATAATCATGATGGTATGATCACTCATCTAGAGCTAGCTTTCCTGGAATGCAAAGTCAAGTGGGCCTTAGGAAACATCACTATGAACAAAGCTAATGGAGGTGATGGAATTTCGTTGACCTGTTTCAAATCCTGGAAGATAATGCTGTGAAAGTGCTACACTCAATATGCCAGCGAATCTAGAAAACTCAGCAGTGGCCACAGGATAGAAAAGGTCAGTATTCATTCTAATCCCCAAAAAGGCAATGCCAAAGAATGCTGAAACTATAGTGCAATTACACTCATCTCACACACTAGCAAAGTAATGCTCAAAATTATTCAAGCCAGGCTTCAACAGTAGGTGAACCATGACTTCCACATTTTCTTTCTTTTTTTTTTTAATTAAATTTATTTATTTTTTTAATTACAATACTGTATTTGTTTTGCCATACATTGACACGAATCAGCCATAGGTGAACACAATCGCCCAATGCCGAAGCCCCCTCCCACCTCCCACCCCACATCCTCTACCTGAATCATCCTGTGCATCAGCCCCACCAAGCTGGATTTAGAAAAGGCAGATGAACCAGAAATCAAATTTCAAACATCTGTTAAATCATCAAAAAAGCAAGAGAGTTCCAGGAAAACACACACACACACACACACACACACACACACACACAAAAACCCTTCTATTTCTGCTTCATTGACTATGCCAAAGTCTTTGACTCTGTGGATCGCAACAAACAGTGGAAAATTCTGAAAGATATGGGAATATCAGACCACCTGACCTGCCTCTTGAGAAACCTGTATGCAGATTAGGAAGCAACGGTTAGAACTGGAAGTGGAACAACAGACTGGTTCCAAATTGGGAAAGGAAACTATCAAGGTTTTATATTGTCACCCTGCTTATTTAACTTGTATGCAGAGTACATCATGAGAAATGCTGGGCTGAAGGACGCACAAGCTGGAAGCAAGATTTCTGAGAAAAATATCAATAACCTCAGATATGCAGATGATGCCACCTTTATGGCATAAAGCAAAGAAGAACTAAAGAACCTCTTGATGAAAGTGAAAGGCTAGAGTGAAACAGTTGGCTTAAAGCTCAACATTCAGAAAACTAAGAACATGGCATCTGGTCCTATTGCTTCATGGCAAATAGATGGGGAAACAGTGAAAACAGTGATGGACTTTGTTTTTGGGGATGCCAAAATCACTGCAGATGGTGACTGCAGACATGAAATTAAAAGATGCTTACTCCTTGAAAGAAATATTATGAGCAACCTAGACAGCATTACTTTGTCAACAGAGACATTACTTTGCCAACAAAGGTCCATCTAGTCAAAGCTATTCCCCACCCCCCCAGTGGTCATGTATGGATGTGAGAGTTGGACTATAAAAAAAGCTGAGTGCTGATCAATTGATACTTTTGAACTGTGATGTTGAAGAAGACCCTTTGAGAGTCCTTTGAATTGCAAGGAGATCCAATCAATCCATCCTAAAGGAAATAAGTTCTGAATATTCATTGGGAGGACTGATGCTAAAGCTGAAATTCCAATACTTTGGCCACTTGATGCAAATAACTGACTCATTTGAAAATATCCCAATGCTGGGAAAGATAGAAGGCAGGAGAGAAGGGGACATCTAAGGATGAGATGGTGGATGGCATCACCTACTCAATGGACATGAGTTTGAGTAAACTCCAGGAGTTGGTAATGGACAGGATACCTGGTGTCTTGCAGCCCACGGGGTTGCAAGGAATGGGACAGGACTGAGTGACTGAACTGAACTGAATGCTGCTAGGCACTGAAGATATCTATTTTCTTGATTTTTGTCAACAAGACTCATTTACATTTCTAAAGAGATTTATAATCTGGTTAGTCAGACTAAGAATATGTAATGTATATCCATGGCAATATAATAGAGTTTTCTACTTACAGTCAAAATAAGGAATATAGATAGTAATGTTATAAGAGCTCAGAGGAAGGAGCAATTAAAGAATGCAGATGATCTGGGAAATAGTTGTGGGCTGGGAGGGTGAGACTTATGCAGATTATTAAAGACTGATCTGATTTCCTAAAGTGATGCCTTTATTGAAGTAAATGACACATTTATTAATGACACAGGCTTCCATTATCTGATTAAATGTTTGACTTACTGACCTGTTACTTTACCTTTGAGATTTCATTTCCTACCTGGCTAGCACAATTTTCCATGTGAAAAGGAAGGTCAATGCTAATCAGAACACTTTACAAGTTTATACAAAATGTTAGCTAATCCTGAAGCTTCACTTTTTAAAAAAATAAAAATATGCTTTTTTTTGTTTGTTTTAACTTATTTTCTTGAAAGTAGTAGTGGTAGGTAAATTTTAAAGCTCGGTGCAGCGAGTAAAATGCATGAGTTTTTATTTTATTTTAGGTTTGGGTTAGATGTGAAAAACATAGAACATTCAAAATGCCCTTCTTCACCTTGCAATGAATCAGACTCATAGGCAATTCATAGCAACACATACAGTTTTAAAAGTTGCTGCAGTAATAGTCAGCAGTCAAAGTATTATAATTTTAACTGACTTAAATGCCTCCAGAGAGCACATTTTTACAAGAAAGCTAAAATTTATTGAAAAACAATTTGTTGGGGTTTTCATTCATTGTATTTCCATTTCTTCAAACAAAAAAATAACAGTGGCAATAACTCTTGCTAAGTTGGCATCCTGCTTGATGCTTCGGTGTGCATGTTAAACATTCAGTTTTAACAAAGAAAGACAAAGGCAGAATTATACAACTTTCTGATCCAAGATATCTTCTAAAACATTTAGAAATATTTCACATCCTAGATAAAATATAGAAGTGTCTTTTTTGTCCTTATGGATGTTTTCAGAAATATCTAATATAAATTTCAAGAAACGTAACATTATGTAAAAATAAGGTTAAGACTGTTAGGTAGTTAGAATAGGAAAAAGGAGACCAAAATGGTGATGGCTAAAAGACAAAGAAGGGAAAAGCCCAAGAAAATAGAACAAAGAAAGGTCCGAGGATAGGATTGAAGACCTCAGGTAAAACAAACAGCCCTCCTGGCTAGCCCAATTTACACAGGGCAGGCTCAGTGGGGAGGAGAAAGCATGTATAAAAGAGGAGCCAAAATTGTGCTGGAGGGCTTCTCTTCAAGTTTTTTTGAGTTTGCTCATCCTCACGCCTTGAGGGTGTATTTTCCTTTGCTTCCTAAATAAAATTGTGCTGTAACACGGAGCTGTCAACCTGGCTGGTCCAAGGAAATTACATGGGGCTGTAACACTGGTCTGTCCATCGCTTTAAATTTGTGTTGCAGTGAGATAGAACTGAGGAATTACACACCCCTGATATATATGGTGCTGCAACTCGGATTTAATCTGGCTGAAGCAATCTTGGCTTGACACCCGCAAGGCAAAGGCCAAGCACAGCAGAAGCCCAACTTAGTGAACTCCTGCAGTGGAAGCTGAATGCAAAGAAAGCCCAGCACAGGAGAAGTGACATGAAGCCCAGCATGCTGGAAACTGGGACATCAAAAAACAGACTCGGCAGAAAGCTCAGTGCAACTCAGTCACAGATTCCAGTAGACCTCCAGTTAAGGTAGAGCATCTTCTTTCCCATGGCTGGAAAGACATACGGCTAACAAAATCTTGATTCTTCTACAATCTCTCATTTATTTATTTATTTATTTATTTATTTTAACCCCCCGTGAACAGGAAAACAGCAATGAGTGCAATTGAGGAACTCTGGCAGGGGCTTCTTAGTAGCTGTTGCCCAAGCAGGTGGGAGTTTTTCTGTCCTTAATCTTCTTTGTGCCAAGGATCAGGCCAATGAAAAATGTGAGCACAGGTTAGGTATTTAGCAGAATTTCCTTCAGGTTGTGAAGGGGATTCCTTGGCATGCTTTTCCTCTGATTTTCTTCCAGTCCTTCGGCTTCTATCTCCATCTATACCACAGCTTAAAAATCTTGCGCAGATCATCATCTTCCATTTATGAAAGTTCTACTTGAAACCATTTACCTAAGATTGGGCCTCAAACCCATGTGGCAAGGACTCTGTGCTATTCTTTGTCACTCAGTCATATTCAACTGGGACTTGAACCTGGCCAAAAACCATGGTGCCTGGCTTCAGGACCTAATGAAGCTCAGGCTCTGATGTTTCATTGCAAAAATTTCAGTGAAACACAGAGATAAGTAAGAGGTGGATTTATTTGGATTTAGAGAGAAGCACTGGAGAAGGCAATGGCATCCCACTCCAATACTCTTGCCTGGAAAATCCCATGGACAGAGGAGCATGATAGGCTATAGTCCCTGGGGTTGCTGAGTCAGACACAACTGAAGGACTTCAATTTCAGTTTTCGCTTTCATGCATTGGAGAAGGAAATGGCAATCCACTCCAGTGTTCTTGCCTGGAGAATCCCAGAGATGGGGGAGCCTCATGGGCTGTCATCTATGGGGTCGCACAGAGTCAGACACAGCTGAAGTGACTTAGCAGCTTCAGAGAAAAGCACACACCACAAGGTGTGAGCCATTGCAAGGGTTAGTGCCATGGCCATGGAATGTGGTGTGGTTAGTTTTCCCTAGCTGGGTGACTTCATATAATAATGAGTGGGAGAATTCCAATCATTGGGGAACTACTCACTCCCTCAGTCTTTTGACAATGTCTTGAAACTGTCCTGGCATCTCCGAGTATGTCATTTAGCTTGCAGATCGAGGATCAAGGTTTAGTTGAATTTGACTTGTCATTTTGGACCCATTTGATTTTAATCATTTTATGTTATGCCCTTTGGGCTATATCATTCTTTCAAAAGTTGTGCCTTACCCCTTTCCCTCCTGTTTCATGCTCTTTTCCCAGACCTGTCCAGGCCTACAGAGTTGCCTCTACAATCTTCTGGAGGGACAACCAGAAGAAATAGTAGCCCCCTTGAGAGAGAAATACTGTATTATATCCAATCACTCTAGACATTCTGGCCTCCACCTTCCATGTTTCTTACTACGTGTACAACATTTCTCAGTGAACATGTTAGTGTGAGTGACAGGCACTCAATGTCTGCTAGAAGCCATCTGTTGGTGGCATCACTTTAAGGTCATTTGGTATTCCAGGGATAATGTTTGCCATTTTGGGAGTTAGCCCTGTAGACCATTTGGCCCCAAACACTTACTACCCTTCTCCTAAAGTTACAAATATACCCCCAGATAAAATCTCCATTCCACTTTTATGAAGCATCTGGTCTATTGCCTCTTATCAATTTTTTCTTAAGCCACTTACTAACTCCTATAACCAGGACCTTTCCCCTTTATAGGCAACATAGCTCCACCCAGCTTATTATTAAAATATACTTAATGCTCCTAACAAGACAAGATAAACCACTCCTCAGTCATTACTTCTGTTATTACATAAAGTGGGTCTATGACAATGAAATGTTTACAATTGGAAAAACCCTAACTAAGCTGCTCTTATGAAAGACTAGGGAGGAAGTCAATGACTTACATTCCCTTAGAGCAATAAAAGGAAGAGGCTTATGGTTATTTTGTCAGATTCCTAGTCTCAGAACATAGACTTGGATTACTTGACATCATGGTATCTATTCCCATCTGTAGTGAACAAACCAGCAATGAGTTAAGATTACAATCCCTTAATCCTACCCAGTACATGTCATGCTGGAGACCTTTGGGATGCCCAACTCCAGCCTGGGGAACCCAGAAGGTGGACCTGCCTCGACCTGCCTAGGGATCCAGTACCCGGGAGGTTGTCATGCCTCAACCTGCTGGGGGATCTGCAAGTCCAGGGGTCCCAGGAAGTCAACGTGTCTCGATCTGCCCAGGGACCCAATTCTCTGGAGGCTGACCTGCCTTGAACTGCATGGAGAGTCGACCTCCAAGAGGTTGTTGCACCTCAACCTGCCTGGGGATCTGCACTTTGACCCGAGGATGCCCAGATTTCAGGTTGCATCAGTACTGGGGAGAATAAGCTTCAGAAAGACTCACACCTAATGAAGTCCACCCATGAAAATAAAAGGAAGCTTATTAGTTGTGGGACTGTGCCCAGTCTCTGCAATAACTTAGTAGTCCAATGAAAACTACATTGCCATCCTGGAAAGCCTAAAGAGTCCCTCCAACAGTTTACCAGTCTAGACTTAGACTCTTATGTTGGACAGGTGATTTTAAAGGACAAATTCCTACCCCAATGTTCATCAGACATCAGGATAAAGTTACAACAGCTATAGCAGCAGGACCCCTACTGCCTTTTTAGATGAGACGGTTCGGTTCAGACAGCTACCAATACCTTTTATAACTGTAAACAGGAGAGGGAAGCCAAGGTCCAGGAAAGGGGGAAATGAAAGAGATGAATCACACCCAGATGCTAGCCACCCTCTGCAGAAGCCCTATGGCAAACCCCAAGTCCTTGAAGGACAAGGCACTAGGAAAATGCCTAATCTGTAGACAGGTGGGACATTGGGCCAAACAGTGTCCAAATCATGACAAGTTTCCTAAAAGGCTTGCTACAGATGCCATCAATTGGGACATTGGGTGGCACTCTTCTCTTGGGAAACAGGAGCCTCAAGGTCAGGTGCCAAAGCTTCCCTCACTACGATTCAACAGGACTGAAGTGGCCTGCTCCAGCCAGCCTGCCTGTCACGGATAACCATCACAGGGCTGGAGCCAAGAGTACAGCTGGATGTGGCAGGTAGGTCTGAGATTTCTTGGTTAACATAGGGACTACCTACTCTGCCCTGACCTCCTACTTTGGCACCTTCTCCTCCCAAACCTGTACTATTTAGGGTGTTACAGGAAAACAGTTACAAAAAATTCACACAAGCACTTTGTTGCTGGGATGAACAAATATTTCCCTACTAGTTTCTGATGGCCCCTGAATGTTCTATTCCCTTAATGAGAAGAGATCTTTCCCTGCCTTCAAAATCTTGCAGCTGTTGTAGTCCTGATGGAAGATGCTTTAAAACCCTCTCTTGGGAGCAAACCGTTTTAACAGCCACCAAGTGAAACAACTCCTGAATGAGAGAGGCCATTTATGGAGTCTGATATTTGATCAAAGGATCCTCAGGTATCAAGTAGTGCTGATAGAAAATCCAGGCCTGAATATATCCCTTGTGAGGTTCTTAACCATGCCATCCTCGTGCCTAACCCCCGAGGTTCTCTTTGCTTTCACTTTTGCCTAGGAAATTTGGACCACTGAACAAAACCCCAAGAGGGACTGTTAAAAGATCCTCTGACCAGTCCTGAGGAAATCCGGTGCACTGATGGAAACAACTTTCTCTTGGATGGAAAAAAGAAGAGCTAGATATGTAGTAGTCTCCAATTTTGAGACCATAGAGGCTAAACCTTTGCCACTGGGTACTTCAGTCCAGTTGGCTGAGCTCATAGCCCTGACTGGAGGTTTAGAGCTGGGAAAAGGAGGAAAAAAAAAAAGTTATTTATGCTGACTCCAAGTATGCCTTTCTGGTGCTTCATGCCCATGTTGCTATTTGGAAAGAAAGAACCCATTTGACCACCTGAGGGTCCCTAATCAAATATGGTGATCAAATCCTTAGGCTCTTGATGGCAATTCATTTTCCCACTGAGATTTCAGTCTCCTACTGTAAAGGACACCAAAAAGGGAGCACAGAAGAGGCACAGGGGGAACCAAGCAGCCAATCAGGCAGCTAAGAGATCAGCATTACAGGACAATGACCCAAAAGGGATTGCAACCTTAGTCCCACAGACTAATTTGCCAGAAACTCCTTCATATACTGAAGGTGAGACTCTTAAAACTAAGAGTGAGGGCTTTGCAGAAAATCATATGGAGTGGTTCCAAAAGGAGGGACTCCTTTTCTGCCCAGGAACCTCCATTGGAAGTTGGTTGACTCCTTACATGCCACCACTAATTTAGGTAAGAAGGCATCACAAAGACTACTAAAAAGGTCCTTCAGAGGAACAGGTCTCCAAACAATTATAAGGCAACTGGTATCCTCTTGTTTCACTTGACAATTAAAGAACCCCCAAGGAGCTTGAAGACTCTAGCTAGCCCACACCATGAAACAATGCTGAACCTACCCAGGAGAGAGGACTGGCAGATGGACTTCACACAGATGCCAGTTTCAGTTTAGTTCACTTCAGTTCAGTTAATTCAGTCACTCAGTCATGTCCAACTCTTTGCGACCCCATGAATCTCAGCACGCCAGGCCTCCTTATCCATCACCAACTCCCAAAGTTCACCCAAACTCATGTCCATCGAGTCAGTGATGCCATCCAGCCATCTCATACTCTGTCGTCCCCTTCTCCTCCTGCCTCCAATCCCTCCCAGCATCAGAGTGTTTTCTAATGAGTCAACTCTTCACATGAGGTGGCCAAAGTACTGGAGTTACAGTTTCAGCTTCAGCATCAATCCTTCCAATGAACACCCAGGACTTATCTCCTTTAGGATGGACTGGTTGGATCTCCTTGAAATCCAAGGGACTCTCAAGAGTCTTCTCCAACACCACAGTTCAAAACCATCAATTCTTCGGTGCTCAGCTTTTTCAAAGTCCAACTCTCACATCCATACATGACCACTGGAAAAATCATAGCCTTGACTAGATGGACCTTTGTTGGCAAAGTAATGTTTCTGCTTTTGAATATGCTATCTGGTCATACCTTTCCTTTCAAGGAGTAAGCATCTTTTAATTTCATGGCTGTGATCACCATTTGCAGTGATTTTGGATCCCCCAAAATAAAGTCAGACATTGTTTCCACTGTTTCCCCATCTATTTGCCATGAAGTGATGGGACCAAATACCATGATCTTAATTTTCTGAGTAATGAGCCTTAAGCCAACTTCTCAAGGGTATAAATACCTATTAGTCATGATAGATAAATTCACAGGATGAATTTAAGGCTTTCCCACCCAGACTGAGAAGGCAGAGGAAGTAGTTAAAAAAAAAAAAAACTGCTTCATGAAATCATTGAGATTTGGTCTGCCCAGGTCATTAAAATTGACAATGGGACATCATTTACTTCTAAGGTCACCCAAGGGGTCTTTAAAGCATTGGGCATTACGTATTATCTCCATTGTGCTTGGAGGTCTCAGTCTTCAGGAAAAATAGAAAGAGCCAACCAATTCTTAAAATCAATGATAAACAAAGATAACCTAGACGACTGCCCTGGGATGGAAGGAGGCTTTACCAATAGCTCTCCTTTACATCCATATTGGCCCTAAGGAACAAGTTGGTCTAAGTCCTTATGAGATGCTGTATGGGAGACCTTTTTTTTTTTTTATCTCAATGACCTCTTCCTAGATCCAGAAGCTCAGACCATCTGGTCTTATACCATGACCACTGGGGAATTCCAACAGCATATACACTTGTGGGGTGTCAACCAAGAGCCAAAGGATTCTAAAGAGCCACTACTATATGCTCCAGTGACTCAAGTCTTAATTAAAGTCTAGAAAGATGGGACCAAAAGGCTCAACTCCAGCAGACATTGAAGGGTCCCTACTCTGTAATACTTTCCCCCCCACAGCAGTTAAGGTATCAGGACATAACTCCTGGATTCACTACTCATGAGTCAAGCCATGGAAGAAAAAAAAAAAAAAAAGGAGGACACTCAATACACCTGTGAGATCAGATGCCTATTCATGACTACAGATGAGTGCCACTCTAATTAACAGCCCCAAAATTAAGTTTCTGGGAATAAAATTTCTCAGGGTAGCTCTAAAGAGCCTATATAGCTTGGCAGGCATTGTACTCCAAAATAGACAGAAGATAGATCTCCTGATCCTGAACAAGGAGGGACTTGAGCCATCTTGAATGAGACATGTTCTTTCTGAGTAAATGTCTCCAACTAAGTTAAAGAAAGTCTCACAGACCTCAAGAAAAACATTTAGATTCTACAGAATCTCCAAGAATGAGCTAGAGAATTTTTGAGGTGGCTACAATCTCTCTAGAGTGGATAGTTCTCCTGGTTAGGGGAAATTTGGAGTTGGCTAATGCCTCTACTAACCCTTGTTATTACCGTATTGATGTTGCTTATGATTGCTCCATGTATTGATTGTCCAACCCATTTTGTCTTTGCCCATGTCAACAAAATACAACATGCATTGCCAGTTCAAGGATATCACTTTGAGTGATATTTTCCACTCACTCACCCTAGATGAACACTGTTATAAGGATTCTGAAGCTTGAGACTAGGGAGTGGGGGAGGCCCAATGCCCCTCGCTGTCTTAGTTCAACAAGATGTAGCCAGAGAAACCTCAATGCCCCTATTCCTAGAGAATTGGGCCTCCCATCTCTTGGAGGGGGAATGTGAGGTAATTAGAATAGGAAAAAGGAGTCTAAAATGGTCATGGCTGAAAGACAAAGAAGAGAAAAGCCTGTGAAAATAGAACAAAGCAAGGCCCAAGGACCAGAGAAACTCTGCTGTTGCTGCTGCTACTGCTAAGTCATTTCAGTCGTGTCCGACTCTGTGGGACCCTATAGATTGTAGTCCACCAGGCTCCCCTTTCCCTGAGATTCCCCAGGCAGGAACACTGGAATGGGTTGCCATTTCCTTCTCCAGTGCATGAAAGTGAAAAGTGAAAGTGAAGATGCTCAGTCTTGTCTGACTCTTAGTGACCCCATGGATTTCAGCCTTCCAGACTTCTCTGTCCATGGAATTTTCCAGGCAAGAGTAATGGAGTGGGTTGTCATTGCCTTCTCGGAGAGAACCTCAGGTGAAAGAAAGAGCCCTTCCAGGCTAGCCCAATTTACATAGAGTAGGCTCCGAGGGAGGAGGGAAAAAAAATGATAAAAAGGGGAATCAAAATTAGGCTTTGGGGTTTCTCCTTCTCTTCGTGTCTTTTGGGTCAACCTGCACTCTCACCTCAAGGATGTATTTTCTTTTACTTTCTAAATAAAACAGCTGTAACAAGAAGCTGTAACACAGGTCCAACCAAAGAAATTACATGGGGCTGTAACACTGGTCCTTCTGTGGATTCAAATTTTTTTTGTGAAGAGACAGACTGAGGAAATTACACACTCCCTTGACAAGACAATGTTGATAAGTATGATCAAGCGAATCTTGTAAGCAACTGAAATGACAAAATAATACAGTAAGAAGAGACACCAGGATTTTTCAAAAAGTCTTTTCATGTGCATTAACAAAAACAATACTTTTATCTCATCCATTAGGAGAGTATTCTTTAAACATGGCAATAATTAGCTGTAGGATTAAACAGAAATGTTATGATTTGCAATGAGAAAAAAAAAGACACAATGAACAACATGTTTAATATTATTGTTTTGATGTTTCTACCAGTATTTGGATTCACATGTAAAGTAAATGTTAAACTTTGATTGCCTCTGAGAGTTTTAGTTTAAACCTTAGTCCTGGAAGCATTGTTACCAGTACCCATTTCACACTAGACTAAAAATTACATGACAAATTATATAGTCATATTTTCATGGGATGTATTCCAGAAACATTCAATTCTTATTTGACTTACAACTTTATCACTAGTTCCTGTAAGCATGTTATGTCATCTTTGAGGAATAACGTTGCCATTGCAAAAGTTTCAACAGAAATAGCACTTATGAAAAATTAAGATCTCTAAAGAAAGGCATCTCTATATTCCCTATCATTGCTTGAGATGCTATAATTGCTTTCCTATTTTATTTTTATTATACAGGGAAACATAAACAGTTTACAATTATTAATAAATATAAAAAATCTGAAGAGAAAATAAAAATTCTTTGTGGTTATTACCCAGAGACAAAATTTAGTAAAACTTAAAATATTTTCAAAAATTTTCTAAGCATAGTGTTTAAATGTGTTTACATGCATGTTATCCAATTATACTTACTCTTTTCTGTCTTTAGCTTTATTTCTAAGTCTACAACTTTTTTATTAAGATCACAACTGCCACATAGTAAAGCTTTGAGTAAATACACCAATGCTTATTTTTGTCATTGGATATTTAATCTGTTTTCAAACGTCCAAATATGATAAAATATAATTTGAATATGATAAACAAATTTCAAGAAATGGAGAAAGACAGGGAAGCCTGGCATTCTCCAGCCATGGAGTTGCAAAGGGTCAAATATGATTGATGGACTAAAAACAACAACAACAAAATTACCAATATGTTCATCTGTTCAGTTCAGTTCATTCAGTCGCTGAGTCTTTTCCAACTCTTTGTGACCCCATGAATCGCAGCACGCCAGGCCTCCCTGTCCATCACCAACTCTCAGAGTTCACTCAAACTCACATCCATCGAGTCGGTGATGCCATCTGGCCATCTCATCCTCTGTTGTCCCCTTCTCCTCCTGCACCCAGTCCCTCCCAGGATCAGAGTTTTTTCCCAATGAGTCAGCTCTTCACATGAAGTGGCCAAAGTACTGAAGTTTCAGCTTTAGCATCATTCCTTCAAAAAAACACCCAGGGCTGATCTCCTTTATGATGGACTGGTCGGATCTCCTTACAGGCCAAATTTATACTACCACCATAGTTTTATGAGCTTCTATTGGCCCTGCATTTTTATAAACCTCAAGTATTATCTCTTAAAAATATTTGCAATTTGATTCACTTTGTCCTTCTTTCAGGCTCTTCTGTCCATGAGATTACTAGGCAAAAACAAGATCTTAAAGACTCAGAAAACCACAAGGGTGTTATCACTCACCTAGAGCCAGACATCCTGGAATGTGAAGTCAAATGTCCCTTAGGAAGGATCACTATGATCAAAGCTAGTGGAAGTGATGGATTTCTAGTTGAGCTACTTCAAATCCTAAAAGATGATGCTGTGAAAGTGCTGCACTCAATATGCTAGCAAATTTGGAAAACTCAGCAGTGGCCACAGGACTGAAAAAGGTCAGTTTCATTCCAACTCCAAAGAAAGGCAATGCAAAGAAAGTTCAAACTACCACACAATTGCATTCATCTCACATGCTAGCAAAGTAATGTTCAAAATTCTTGAAGCTGAGGCTTCAGCATTACATGCACCAAGCACTTCCAGATGTCCAAAATGGATTTAGAAAAGGCAGAGGAAGCAGACATCAAGTTGGCAACAATCCTTGGATCATTGAAAAAGCAAGTTCAGTTAAATTCAGTTGCTCAGTTCTGTCTAACTCTTTGTGTCACCATGGACTGCAGCACGTCAGACCTCCCTGTCCATCACGAATGCCAAGAGTTTACTCAAACTCATGTCCATTGGGTAGGTGATGTCATCCAACCATCTTATCCTCTGTCAACCCCTTCTTCTCCCACCTTAAATCTTTCCCAACATCAGGGACTTTTCAAATGAGTTAGCTCTTCACATCAGGTGTCCAAAGTACTGGGGTTTCATTTTCAGCATCTGTCCTTCCAATGAATATTCAGAACTTATTTCCTTTAGGATGGATTGGTTTGATCTCTATTCAGTTCAAGTAACTCTCAAGAGTCTTCTCCAACACCACAGTTCAAAAGTATCAGTTCTTCAGTGCTCAGCTTTCTTTATAGTTCAACTCTCACATCCATACATGACTCTGGAAAAGCCATAGCCTTGACTAGATGGACCTTTTCTGGCAAAGTAATGTCTCTGATTTTTAATACTCTATCTAGTTTGGTCATAAGTTTTCTTCCAGAAAACCATCTACTTATTTATTGGCTATTCCAAAGTATTTGACTGTGTGGATTACAACAAACTGTGGGAAATTCTTAAAAAGATGGGAATACCAGACCACCTTACTTGCCTTCTGAGAAATCTGTGTGCAGGTCAACAAGCAACAGTCAGAACTAGACACGGAACAAAAGACTTGTTCCAAATTGGGAAAGGAATGTGTCAAGGTGATACATTGTCAACCTGCTTTTTAAAATTCTATTCAGAGTATATCATGTGAAATGGCTGGCTGGATGAAGCATAAGCTGGAATCAATTTTGCTGGGAGAAAGTTCAGTAACCTCAGATATGCAGGTGGCACCATCCTTATGGCTGAAAGTGAAGAACTAAAGAGCATCTTGATGAAAATGAAAGCGGAAATATAAAAAGCTTGCTTAAAATTCAGCATTCAAGTAATGAAGATCATGGCATCTAGTCCCGTCACTTCATGGCAAATAGATGGGGAAACAGTGTAAACAATGACAGACTTTATTTCTTGGGCTCCAAAATCACTGCATATAGTGACTTCAGACATGAAATTAAAATAAACATATTCCTTGGAAGAAAAGGTATGACCAACTTAAAGAGCATAATAAAAGCACAGACATTACTTTGCCAACAAAGATCTGTCTAGTCAAAGCTATGGCTTTTCCAGTGGTCATGTATGGATGTGAGAGTTGGGCTCTAAAGAAAGCTGTGCACTAAAGAATTGATGTTTTTGAACTGTGATGTTGGAGAAAACTCTTAAGAGTCCCTTGGACTGAATGGAGATCAAACCAGCCAATCCTAAATGAAATTCATCCTGAATATTCATTAGAAGATCTAAGGCTGAAACTCCAATACTTTGGCCACCTGATGTGAACAACTGACTCATTTGAAAAGACCCTGATGCTGGGAAAGATTGAAGGTGGGAAGCGAAGGGTATGAAAGAGGATGTGATGCTTGGATGTCATCACCAATTGATGGACATGAGTTTGAGTAGGTTTAGGAGTTGGTTATAGACAGAGAGGCCTGATGTGTTGCAGTCCATGGATTCGCAAAAGTTGGACACAACTGAGCCACTGCACAGACTGAAATCTTCATGAGATGATTGCCCTTTCCTTCTCTGGGGGTGGGAGGGGGCAAGGATCTTCCTCACTCAGTGATCAGACCCAGGTCTCTTGCATTGCAGGTGGTTTATTTACCAACTAAGCCACTAAGGAAGCTCAATTATCAGTTAGAATAGCCATGTTTTCCATATTTGTCAGCTTCTTGTATCTCTTCTATTGTTACTTGAAATCCTTTGTTATTATGTTTCACAGGAAGATAAGAAAATTATACAACAAAAGATCTTCAGGACCAAGATAATCACAATGGTGTGATCACTCACCTAGAGCCACACATCCTGGAATGTGAAGTCAAGTGGATGTTAGAAAGCATCACTAAGAAGAAAGCTAGTGGAGGTGATGGCATTCCAGTGGAGCTATTTCAAATCCTGAAAGATAATGCTGTGAAAGTGTGGCACTCAATATGCCAGCAAATTTGGAAAACTTAGCAGTGGCCACAGGACTAGAAAAGATCAGTTTTCATTCCCATTCCAAAGAAAGGCAATGCCAAAGAATGCTCAAAGTACCACACAGTTGTACTCCTCTCACACACTAGTAAAGAAATGCTCAAAATTCTCCAAGCCAGGCTTCAGCAATACACGAACCATGAGCTTCCAGATATTCAGCTTATTTCAGAAAAGGGAGAGGAACCAGAGATCAAATTGCCAACATCTGCTGGATCATCAAAAAAGGAGAAGAGTTCCAGAAAAACATCTATTTCTGCTTTATTGACTATGCCAAAGCCTTTGACTGTGTGGATCACAATAAACTATGGAGAATTCTGAAAGAGATGGAAATACCAGATCACCTGACCTGCCTCTTGAGAAACCTGTATGCAGGTCAGGAAGCAGCAGTTAGAAGTGGACATGAAACAACAGACTGGTTCCAAATAGGAAAGGAGTACGTCAAGGCTGCATATTGTTACCCTGCTTATTCAGCTTGTATGCAGAGTACATCATGAGAAATTCTGGGCTGGAAGAAACACAAGCTGGAATCCAGATTGCCGGGAGAAATATCAATAACCTCAGATATTCAGATAACACCACCCTTATGGCATAAAGTGAAGAAGAACTAAAAGCCTTTGATGAAATTGAAAGAGGAGAGTTAAAAAGTTGACTTAAAGCTCAACATTCAGAAAACAAAGATAATGGCATCTCGTCCCATCACTTCATGGGAAATAGATGGGCAAACAGTGGAAACAGTGTCAGACTTTATTTTGGGGGCTCCAAAATTACTGCAGATGGTGATTGCAGCCATGAAATTCAAAGACACTTACTCCTTTGAAGGAAAGTTATGACCAACCAAAATAGCGTGTTCAAAAGCAGACATTACTTTGCCAACAAATGTCCCTCTAGTCAAGGCTATGGTTTTTCCTGTGGTCATGTATGGATGTGAGAGTTGGACTGTGAAGAAAGCTGAGTGCTGAAGCATTGATGCTTTAGAACTGTGGTGATGGAGAAGACTCTTGAGAGTCCCTTGGACATCAAGGAGTTCCAACCAGTCCATCCTAAAGGAGATCAGTCCTGGGTGTTCTTTGGAAAGACCAATACTAAGGCTGAAACTCTAATACTTTGGCCACCTGATTTGAAGAGTTGACTCATTAGAAAAGACTCTGATGCTGGGAGGGATTGGGGACAGGTGGAGAAGGGGACGATAGAGGATAAGATGGCTGGATTGCATCACCAACTTGATGGATATGAGTTTGGGTGAACTTTGGGAGTTGGTGATGGACAGGAGGGCCTGGTGTGCTGTGATTCATGGGGTTGCAAAGAGTCAGACATGACTGACCAACTGAACTGAACTGATAGGTTGTATTTTTTTAACTAGATATTCATGGCCTAAAATACAAATTAGTTTTCAGTGAACAATTAGTGTTTCTCTCTGTAAAGGTATCAAGTTGTTGATAAAGAGATAAATAGGGTTAGATTAAAATATGATAATCTCAATAAAGGATCTCAGAAGTTAAAATATGTAGTTAAATATTGTTCTTCCCTGGTAGCTCAGTAGTAAAGAATCTGCCTGCCCACTCAGGGGATGTGGATTTCATCCTTAGGTTTGGAAGATCCCTTGAAGAAGGTAATGGAAACCCACTCCAGTAGTATTGCCTGGGAAATCCCCTGGACAGAGGACTCAGATGAGCTAAAGTCCATGGAAACCTAAAAAGTTGGACACAATTTAGTGACTAAATAACAGCTTAATTATTAACAAATAACTATATTTTTAGTAATAATTGTGACCATAGGGTTTTCACAAGCATTGTGTTAGTTAATTAATTTAAAAAAAAAAAAAGAAAAAGAAAAACAAAACCAAACCCTCCAAATGTACTTTGGTTAGACTCGGTCTTTGGTACTTTTTAAAACTCTCCAGGGAATTCCAACATGTAGACAGGATTGAGAATTCACCGTCCGTGATAGTGATTTTTCCTTTGGTTCAATTTTAACTTTTTAAAAATAATGACGCAAATGCCTACTCAACCTGTATCCTTGCCTGGGATTTCCCACGGACAGGGAATCCTGGCTAGCTAAAGTCCATAGGGTCATGAAGAGTTGGACACGATTGAGTCACTTAGCACATAGTAATTATTGTGTTATTGATTGAGCTTTGAAATTCTGAGGTAGTTGTTCTAACTGACTAGTATTGAAAATATAAATAGTAAACAGATTCCCATTAGGAATGCAAACATCAACATATTAGTAAAAATGAATTAAAAAAATAATGATTTTGCACATGCAGCTAGAAAAGAAATTGTAGAAACTAAGCAATAGCTAGTAACTGTATTCAATAGTGAGACATTTTATTTGCATTTTCAACTGTTTTGTCTAAGAACTGACTATCAAGTAGTGAATAAAACTATTAGTATTTTTACTTGAGTTACAGAGAAAGCATAGTGGCCCAACTAGTAAGAAAACTGTCATTTGGGCAAATTTTACAAACTGATTTTTTAAAATATTTTTAAATATAATTTTCAGGAAACCCATGCAACATCCTTCAGAGTTGAATGAATTACAATGAAAACATGGGGTATAATACAACAGAAATTTCTGAAATTAAACACAGTGATAATAACAAAACTTATTGCTGAAGGAAAGTAAACAAACTTATAGGTACAGTTGGATATTGCATAACATAATATGAAATGGAACTTCCCTGGTGGCTCAGATGGTAAGTAATCTGCCTGCAATAAAAGAGACCCAGGTTCGATTCCCAGGTTGAGAAGATTCTCTAGAAAAAGGGATGGGTAATCACTCCATTATTCTTTCCTGGAGAAATCCCATGGGCAGGGGAACCTGGCGACCTACAGTCCATGGGATCACAAAAAGTCAAAATGTATATACATATTATTAAATGTATTTATTGAACAATATAATGAATAAGTTTTGTCATATATATGGTTTTCATGTTAGATATTCTAAGGTACTTTTTATCATTGAAAATTCATGCTAAGGAAAAATATATACATACAATTTTTTTTAATCAAAAGTACTTTGAACCACAACATACAAAAAGATAAATTTAAACTCAAAACTATGCTTGAGTAAAAATCCATTGTTATTTAGGTTTTTTTTTTTTTTAATTGTATTTTTGGTCAATCCAGACATTATTTATTCAGGCAACACATTGTTGTTATTCAAGTATATGACTTTCATTTTAATTCACTGTTAGAAGAAATAGTGAACCTTGAGAAAAAATTGTTATATTCTTTTCAAATCCTCTGAGAAGTAAAGGATATAAGCCATAAATGAATGTTTTATCCTTAATTATGTTGTATTTTTCTACTTTCCTAAATAGTTGCTTTTATAATTGAACACAGAGACATTTTGCTTTTAAATGATCACCTGGTGGGGATCTAATTGAAATTAAATCTTTTGCACAACAAAGGAACCTATAAGTAAGGTGAAAAGACAGCCTTCAGAATAGGGGAAAACAATAGCAGATGAAGCAATTGACAAACAACTAATCTCAAAAATATACAAGCAACTTATGGAGCTCAAATCCAGAAAAATAAACGATCCAATCAAAAAATGGGCCAAAGAACTAAATAGGCATTTCACCAAAGAAGACATACGGATGGCTAACAAACACATGAAAAGATGTTCAACATCACTCATTATCAGAGAAATGCAAATCAAGACGGCAATGAGGTACCATTTCACACCAGTCAGAATGGCTGTGATCCAAAAGTCTACAAGCAATAAATGCTGGAGAGGATGTGGAGAAAAGGGAACCCTCTTACACTGATAGTGGGAATGCAAACTAGTACAGCCACTATGGAGAACAGTGTGGAGATTCCTTAAAAAATTGCAAATAGAACTGCCTTATGACCCAGCAATCCCACTGCTTGGCATACACACCGAGGAAACCAGAATTGAAAGAGACACATGTACCCCAATGTTCATTGCAGCATCGTTTATAATAGCCAGGACATGGAAAAAACCTAGATGTCCATCAGCAGATGAATGGATAAGAAAGCTGTGGTACATATACACAATGAAGTATTACTCAGCCCTTAAAAAGAATAAATTTGAATCAGTTCTAATGAAATGGATGAAACTGGAACCGATTATACAGAGTGAAGTAAGCCAGAAAGAAAAACACCAATACAGTATACTGACATATATACATGGAATTTAGAAAGATAGTAATGATGACCCTGTATGTGAGACAACAAAAGAGACACAGAGGTATAGAACGGACTTTTGGCCTCTGAGGGAGATGGAGAGGGTGAGATGATTTGAGAGAATGGCATTGAAACATGTATACTATCATGTAGGAAACAAAGCACCAGTCTATATTCAATACAGGATACAGGATGCTTGGGTATGTTGCACGGGATGATCCAGAGAGATGATATGGGGTGGGAGATGGGAGGGGCCTTCGGGATTGGGAGCTTGTGTTCACCTGTGGCTGATTCATGTCAATGTATGGCAAAACCAATATAGTATTGTAATGTAGAATAAAGTATTAAAAAAAAAATGATCATCTGGTGAAGTTAACATGTTACCTTGGTATGTCATGCCATCTATCCACTTGTAGCCTGCATAATCTAAAAGTCACAGTTGTTAACCCTGTAGTCTTTTTTAATCAGAAAGCCAAGTGATTGGTTGCACTTATCAGATGTAAATGGACTACATATACAGGATACAGAAAATTGGTATTTAACCAACGGAATAAAAGAATAAGTAAAATATGAAGACAATAAGGAAACATCACCTACAGTTTTATCAAAGGCTAAAAGGATCGTTTAACTATTCTTCATAAAATTTGATTATAACACATATTTCAAATTTTATATTCCTTTTTTGTCATATTTTTACTTAATTTTAAAATTATTTTTATAGCATTTTTTGATAACTTACATTAATGTCTGCATTGCAATTTTTGGTATAGTTATATTGTAGTATATTGTTTCTAGGAAGTAGGGTATTATGTTATCTCCAATATACAGATATTACAAAACAGTCTGCAATAAACATCTTTGTCAATATTTTTCTGTATTTATTTTAAGAGAGGATCTGAAAACTGAAAATACAGTGAATAAAAATATCAGCATTGTAGAGGACCTTGGCTTTCTAGCATGATTATAATAATAAATATTTGCCACTGTAATATTATATATAAAGATTCTTTGGGGGAGGAGGGATAAATTGGGAGTATGAGATGAACAGATGAACATTACCATACATAAAATAGATAAACAACAATGATTTAATGTATAGTACAGGAAACTGTACTTGATATTTTATAATAAACTATAACAGGAAGAAATTAAAAATATATATATGTGTGTGTGTGTGTGTATGTATTATGGAATCACTTTGCTATTTACCTGAAATAATAATATTATTATAAATCAGCTATACTTCAATTAAAAAATTCCACTGTGTAGACATATCAGTTTGTTAATCTGTTCATCCATTTAAGTAAATCTTAGTCACTTCTAGTGACTGCTAAAAAACAAATAAACAAACAAACAAACATATCTATCCTCATTAGATCCTGGTTAGATTTGATTATAAAATTTGGCAGTTGAAAATTACATTTGGTTTTTGCTGCAATTTGTATAGAAAAGTCCAAAATTTTAACATATTACTTATCCTTTTTATTTTTTGAGAATAACTGATTATTTTTTAAAAAGGTCAGTGAGATTTATGACTTGAATAACTCTAAAACAAATTAAATTGCATGCTCTTTTGTTCTTATCATAACGTTTTAACATCAATTTCTCTAATTACAACAGCAAATTCAATTCAGCTGCTCAGTCATGTCCGACTCTTTGCGACTCCATGAATTGCAGCACGCCAGGCCTCCCTGTCCATCACCAACTCCCAGAGCTCACTCAGACTCACGTCCATCTAGCCCGTGATGCCATCCAGCCATCTCATCCTCGGTCATCCCCTTCTCCTCCTGCCCCGAATCCCTTCCAGCATCAGAGTCTTTTCCAATGAATCAACTCTTCACATGAAGTGGACATAGTACTGGAGTTTCAGCTTTAGCATCATTCCTTCCAAAGAAATCCCAGGGCTAATTTCCTTCAGAATGGACTGGTTGGATCTCCTTGCAGTCCAAGGGACTCTGAAGAGTCTTCTCCAACACAACAGTTCAAAAGCATCAAAAGCATATCGTTATTCAGTGATTCCAAAAACCCAGAGGAGGAGGAAAAGGAGGAGACAGGGAAAGGGAAGGAGAGAAAAAGAAAGCAATAATGATAATCTGAGCTTTTATTCTTAAATACAATCATTGATGGCACATTTGTTTCATTTGATCACACACACATCTACATAAAAAAACTATTAATGCTTTATTGAAATGCTAAGCCTCTTCTTCTAAGTCGAAGAGAAACAAATGGAGTACTTTTCTTGTAGGTTTGGTGACTTTAGATCATGTTTTTCGTGTAAAGACTTCTTACTTTACCCGGTCCATAGTGATTGCTTTAGAAAATGTTTACTTAGTTATTGCAGTGATTGTTCTACCCTGTAACTCATGTCATCCAAACAATTTTTTTCTTATTATCCATTTACTTTTCTTCTTTTTGTGAGTTGCTGTGTTTGTATTTTAGCCCTTGTTCATCTTCAAAAGAGGAGAAATGGTTAACTGTTTATACTATAGGTCCTACTTGCTGTGCTATTCAGGTTGAAGTTTTTTGAAAGAAACTTTGGCAAATGAATGCTGCACTTCAGAACAGAAGATAAATGGAAAATTTAAACCAGATAGCTAAAAAGGAAGAGAGAAGATTAGATACTGAGTATGACTTTTGGAAATGTCCAGATTGGTTTTACAGTATTTATATACTTCTTTAAATGTCTCAAAATCTTACAGTAAAGATTGAGATTATAATGATGCATTAGTCTGCTAGGGTTACCTTTATTGTGTATAACATTGTCTTTCATGATACCAGTTGCTCCAGGTATCTGTTTCTCTTCTTCTGAAGACACTGATCCTATTGGATTCAGTTCAGTTCAGTTCACTTGCTCAGTCGTGTCTAACTCTTTGCGACTCCATGAATAACAGCACACCAGGCCTTCCTGTCCACCACCAACTCCCAGAGTTCACCCAAACTCATGTCCATTGACTTGGTGATACCAAGCAGCCATCTCATCATCTGTCATCCCCTTCTCCTCCTGCCCCCAATCCCTCCCAGCATCAAGGTCTTTTCCAATAAGTCAACTCTTCATGTGAGGTGGCCAAAGTACTGGAGTTTCAGATTTAGCATCAGTCCTTCCAGTGAACACCCAGGACTGCTCTCCTTTAGAATGGACTGGTTGGATCTCCTCGAAATCCAAGGGACTTTCAAGAGTCTTCTCCAACACCACAGTTCAAAAGCATTAATTCTTCAGTGCTCAGCTTTCTTCATAGTCCAACTCTCATATTCATACATGACCACAGGAAAAACCATAGCCTTGACTAGAGGGACCTTTGTTGGGAAAGTAATATCTCTGCTTTTCAATATGCTGTCTAAGTTGGTCATAACTTTCCTTCCCAAGAGTAAGCATCTTTTAATTTAATGGCTGCAATCATCACATACAGTGGTTTTGGAGCACAGAAAAATTAAGTCAGCCACTGTTGCCACTGTTTCCCCATCTAGTTCCCATGAAGTGATGAGACCAGATGCCATGTTAGTTTTCTGAATGTTGAGTTTTAAGCCAACTTTTTCACTCTCCTTTTTACTTTCATCAAGAGGTTTTTTAGCTCCTCTTCACTTTCTGCTGTAAGGGTGGTGTCATCTGCACATCTGAGGTTATTGATATTTCTCTTGGAAATCTGGGTTCCAGCTTGTGTTTCTTCCAGCCCAGCATTTCTCATGATGTACTCTGCATATAAGTTAAATAAGCAGGGTGACAATATACAGCCTTGACATACTCCT
This sequence comes from Nanger dama, assembly GCA_917880005.1. Classification (NCBI taxonomy): domain Eukaryota; kingdom Metazoa; phylum Chordata; class Mammalia; order Artiodactyla; family Bovidae; genus Nanger; species Nanger dama. The sequence continues at coordinate 42,578,772 of CAKJTW010000005.1, forward strand.
TTTCCTATTTGGAACCAGTCTGTTGTTCCATGTCCAGTTCTAACTGTTGCTTCCTGACATGCATACAGATTTCTCAAGAGGCAGGTCAGGTGGTCTGGTATTCCCATCTCTTTCAGAATTCTCCATAGTTTATTGTGATCCACACATTCAAAGGCTTTGGCATAGTCAATAAAGCAGAAATAGATGTTATTGTGGACTCTTGCTTTTCAATGATCCAGTGGATGTTGGCAATTTGAGCTCTGGTTCCTCAGTCTTTTCTAAAACAAGCTTGACCATCTGGAATTTCACTGTTCTTGTATTGCTGAAGCCTGGCTTGGAGAATTTTGAGCATTACTTTACTAGCATGTGGTGGATTATGGTCTCATATTTATGACCTCATTTAATGTTAATTGCCTCCTTGTCTAAACATAACCAAATAAACTTATTTTTTCAAAACCAATGCAGTGAAGGACTTTCGTATCTTTCCCTAAATTTAGTCACATTAAGGTATAGACCTATGGCATATGAATTTAGAGAGAACACAAGTTCATAACACTTGGTAAGGATTTTGGAGTCATTTCTGTATTTCTTTGCTATACCTATGCTAACACTGTTCAGAAGTTGGCTCTTGTAATTGTGGGTTAGTTTGGGAGAGGACAAGAATGACCATCAATTTGTTGGACTTATTTTATAGAAACTTCAGTATCAACCTATGAAGTCATGATAATTTTTGGAGAAAAACTGCAGAAGCTATTCCATGTTAACACATACATACTGTAGGTATTAGTGAGAGAATTAGATCCCATCATGGCTGTCTGCATGATCTAGTATGAGCATTTTTGAGAGATTTCTCATAAGCTTTCACACTAGAGATAGTTATTAAACTCATTAATAGACAAGAGCTGAGCAATTAAATTTGACTATTTCATTTATGGGAGAAAAAGGTCAAAGTGAAATGGCTCAGGACTCTCATCTGTGTATATTGTCTGGGGTCAGATTTACCAGTGTGTTGTTATCATATCCTAGGAAATAAAAAGGAAACTGCTAGGTGAGGACCCTTGCTCCCAAAGAGCATAAAATGGCAAGTTGAGAGCATTTGACAGGGGTAGGAGGAGAGGAATTTGAGACATGTTTATTTGGTAGTCATAAACCTCATTCTACTAAATTTGTTCTGTAAGACATGCCAGATATTAACATTTTTAGATGAAATCCTTCCTGCCTTTGGATCTTCATTGCTCTGGGTTAGGAGAAAATTCTGTTACCACTACAGAGGTCAGTCAAAGGAAGGCAAGGTATTTACCCACATCAGAACACCTTAGAAACTTTCTTCCAATCTATGACCCATAATACTCTGGTAACAGTTCTATAGACCCTTGAAGAGCATGACTCAACAACTTTTGTCTAATGTCTGGGTATAAACATCTTTTTAGAGGCTTGAGGCCTAATACCTGTCATCTAACCTCCAAAGGTATAACATGAAACAGTTTCTGTCCACGGTTCTGCAAGTGAACCTTATCTAAGCATAATGAAACCATAGACAATTTTCAAAATAGAATGTTATAAAAGATATTTGTCAGAAAACACTTCTTTGAAGCACAATCTTTTTGAGAGAACATAATCATGTAAATGGAACAAAAACTGGAATAATTGATGTTTAATACATGAAAAACTAAGAGTGGATAAAGCAAGAATAAAGTACAAATCAATATGTTTGTTGATCGTTCTGCTGTAATTTGAACATACTACAAAAATAATACAGTCTGACAGTTTCAAAAGATAGAGAACCAGTGGATGGTAGGTAAAAATTTGGAGGACATGACGTTAGGAATTATTCATTGAGTCACAACATCAAAGACAGTATAAGACAGCCCTAGAAAAAACACATGACAGTTTGAACACTTGTCCCTGTGTATAAGTCTGATATATAAACCACTAATTTAAAAAAAAAAACTTAAAAATATATTTTCTTATATATTTAGGCTAGAGGGAATGTTGTGGTAGTCCATAATATTAGGTGGATTACATTTTGAGAAATTATAAAACAACAAGCTAGTAGAAAAAATATTAATAGCTTGGAGAAAAATATTTCAGTAATATGATCAGAGACCTGAATTCACATTAATAGTTAAGCTAATTTTATAGAATGTGAAAAAGTGTTTTCCTGGGCTGCTCTGAAGAAAAACCAAACAAAAAAGAAACACTGAGAGATCAGATGATGGAATTGAGATCAATTAAGGTGCTGGAGATAAGAGAATCTGAGGTCATGCAAGGATTCCTTACTCTACATTCCATGTGAATCCCCATTAGGCCATTTACTATATAAAATAAAGAACTAATGTGTTTTTTATTTATCTTTTAAAAATTTATTTTATTGAAGTATACTTGATTTTAAATGTTGTGTCAATTTCTGCTATACAGCAAAATTTTGTGTGTGAAATAAAAATATAAACAAAATACAACAATTTTGCATGTGAATAAATTTGAAATACTGCTTCATAAGAAAACAGTTTTTTCTATCCTCAATAGGCATGCACTATAAATTCAGACAAGGGCTACTGAACTAGCAATTTGTTTTCTCCAGATTTTCCCCAAATTTCCCAACAAAAAATTTCCAGGGGATTGGTGGGGAAGGAGGAAACTTAGAACAAGTCAGGTGGTACTGATTTCAAGAGATTACAAAAGAAAAAAATGAAAAGTAGGCCCAGGCCAATTAGAAAAGGAAGGAAATATTAACTATAGTCAGGATGCTGGACATTAGATTCAGGAACTTATAACGGGAAATCTGTATCCTTTGAATATTGTACTTTGATTTTCTCACTGTGGCAACAATAACAAAATGGTGATTATGCAAGGTGAAGGTTGTGTTAGCTAACTTTATTGTAGCAAACATTTTGCAATATATATGTGTAACAAATCAGCACATTATACATCATAAACTTGATGTTATGTCAATTATATCTTAATAAAACTGGAAAAAATAAACAACAATACATCTGCATCTATTATTTTTCTTTCTTTCTAAATGTGACATTGTACTTTTGCATATTAATTTATCAATTTCTTTTAGTCAAAATTTCAAATAAAAGCAATGTCTTTGATAAATAAATATTTTTAAATTAAAAAGGAAAGAATAAAATACAATGATTTCTTTGTAGGCTGGAAGAGGATCAAGGTACCACAGTAAACACTACAGCCCAATTTTGAAATGTATACCAGTGTTGAATAGGGAAATGTTACAGACAAACATGATACATTACACATATCAATATTTCCAAAGAAATCCATAATTAAGATGCATGCACTCCAGTGTTCATTGCAGCAGTAATTACAAAAGCCAGGACATGGAAGCAATTTAATATCCATCAGTGGAGGAAAGGATAAAGATGGTGTTGTGCATATATAAAATGGAATATTACTCAGCATAAAAGTGAATGAAATAATGCCATTTGCAGAAACATGGATGGGTCCAGAGATTATCATATTGAGTAAAATAAGTCAGACAGAGAAAGAAAAATGCCATATAACTTATATATGTAATCTAAAAAATAATGGTACAAATGAACCTATTTACAAAACAGAAATAGAATCACAGATCAGAAAACATGCTAATGGATACTGGGGGAAAAGAGAGGTTAAACTGGGAGAATGGAGTTGACATATACACCTTACTATATATAAAATATATAATTAATAAGGACCTGTAGTATAGTGCAGAGAATTCCACTCAGTATTCTGTAATAACGTATATGATAAAAGAATCTAAAAGTGTGTGTGTGTGTGTATATACATACATACATACATACATATATCTATGTATGTATAATGGAGTCACTTTACTGTACACATGAAAGTAATCAAAATTGTAACTCAACTATATGCTGATAATTTGTTTTTTAAATAATGAAGTTAAATGTTTAAAAGCATATATTTCTGATCTATCCCTTGCTACAAATTCTGAACTACTTCAGTTCAGTTCAGGTGCTCAGTCATGTCCATGAACCACAGCTCGCCAGGCCGTCCTGTCCATCAGCAACTGCCAGAGTGCACCCTAACTCATGTCCATTGAGTCGGTGATGCCATCCAACCATCTCATTCTTTGTCGTCGCCTTCTCCTCTTGCCCTCAATCTTTTCCAGCAGCAGGATCTTTTCAAATGAGTCAGCTTTTTGCATCAGGTGGCCAAAGCACTGGAGTTTCAGCTTCAACATCAGTCCTTCCAATGAACACCCAGGACTTATTTCCTATAGGATGGACTAGTTGGATTTCCTTGCAGTCCAAGGGACTCTCAAGAGTCTTCTCCAACACCACAGTTCAAAAGCATCAATTCCTCGGCACTCAGCTTTTTTTCTTATAGTCAAACTCTCACATCCATACATGACCACTGGAAAAATAATAGCTTTGACTAGACGGACCTTTGTTGACAAAGTAATGTCTCTGCTTTTCAATATGCTATCTAGGTTGGTCATAATTTTCCTTCCAAAGAGTAAGTGTCTTAATTTCATAACTGCAGTGATTTTGGAGCCCAAAATATAAAGTCAGATACTGTTTCCACTGTTTCTCCATCTATATCCCATGAAGTGATGGGACTAGATGCCATGATCTTTTTTTTTTTTTTCCTGAATGTTGAGCTTTAAGCCAAATTTTTCACTCTAGTTTAAATTTTCATCAAGAGGCTTTTTAGTTCTCCTTCAGTTTTTGCCATAAGAGTGGTGTTATCTGCATATCTGAGATTATTGGTATTTCTCCCAACAATCTTGATTTCATCTTGTGCTTCTTCCAGCCCAGTGTTTCTCATGATGTACTCTGCATATAAGTTAAATAAGCAGGGTGAAAATATAAGCTTTGACGTACTCCTCTTCCTATTTGGAACCAGTCTGTTTCTTGTCAAGTTCTAACTGTTGCTTCCTGACCTGCATACAGATTTCTCAAGAGGCAGGTCAGGTGGTCAAGTAATTCCCATTTCTTTCAGAATTTTCCACAGTTTATTGTGATCCACCCAGTCAAAGGCTTTGGCATTGTCAATAAAGCAGAAATAGATGTTTTTCTGGAACCTTCTTGCTTTTTCCATGATCCAGCGGATGTTGGCAACTTGATCCCTGGTTCCTCTGCCTTTTCTAAAACCAGCTTGACCATCTGGAAGTTAACAGTTCATATACTGCTGAAGCTTGGAGAATTTTAAACATCACTTTACTACCACGTGAGATGAGTGCAATTGTGCAGTTGTTTGAGCATTGTTTGGCATTGTCTTTCTTTGGAATTGGAATGAAAACTGACCTTTTCCAGTCCTGTGACTGGAAACTCCTTAGCCTTCACCAAAAAGGCTAAAGATAGAACAGACCATACAATGATGCATGAGAAAGAGTGAGAAAGAAAAAGAGATGAAAAAGGAAAAATTATAAAAGTGGAATTCATAGAGAAGGGAGAAAAAAGGAAGCTGAGTGAAAAAAATGTTAGAAAAAAGTACAATACATATTATCACTTCAGCTTCACATATTGTGGTTGAATTGTTTTAGGTTATACTTTCTTAATATTGAAATAACCCTGCTTAAGTCATAAAAAAGAAAATAGCACATCAGTGAAAAGATATACATATAAAGATGATGTTAAGTGTCTTTATCTATTTTATTTTTAATATAATGCTATGTTCTTCATCTCCTGGCAGAAAGCTAAACAACTGTGTTAATTTTCAAAGTTTTAACATTGAACTGATGCTTCTTTTAGGTGTTGTGCAGTGCTGAAAGTTGTCTTTTTAATATTTTTGTTGAAGGATAATTGCTTTACATAATTTTGCTATTTTCTGTCAAACTTCAACATGAATCAGCCAAAGGTAGACATATATCCCCTCCCCTTTGGAACTCCCTTTCATCTCCTTCTCCATCCCAACCCTCTATGTTGCTACAGAGCCCCCATTTGACTTTCCTGAGCCATACAGAAAATTTCTGTTGGCTGTCTAGTTTAAATGTGGTAATATAAGTTTCCACGTTACTCTTTCCATACATTTCACCCTCTCTTCCCCTCTTCCCATGTCCATAGGTCTATTCTCTATGTCTGTTTCTCCATCATTGCCCTGTGAATAAATTCTTCTGTACCTTTTTTCTAGATTTCATACATATGTGTTAGAATACAGTATTTATCTTTCTCTTTCTGACTCACTTCACTCTGTATAATAGGTTCTAGGTTCATCCACCTCATTAGAACTGACTCAAATGCATTCCTTTTATTGCTCAGTAATATTCCACTGTGTAAATGTTCCACAACTTCTTTAGCCATTCAGCTGTCGATGGACATCTAGGTTCCTTCCATGTTCTAGCTATTGTAAATAGTGCTGCAATGAACAATGTGATGCGTGTGTATCTTTTAATTTTTATTTCCTCAGGGTATGTGTTTAGGAGTGGGATTGCTGGGTCATATGGTGGTTTTATTCCTAGTTTCTTAATGAATCTCCATACCATCTTCTATAGTGGCTGCATTGATTTACATTCCCACCAACAGTGCACATCCTCTCCAGCATTTACTGTTTGTAGACTTGTGGATGAAGGCCATTCTGACTGGTGTGAGGTGATGTCTCATTGTAGCTCTGATTTGGATTCCTCTAATTTGGGGGCTCCAAAATCACTACAGAGGGTGATTGCAGCCATGAAATTAAAACACTTACTCCTTGGAAGGAAAGTTATGACCAACCTAGATAGCATATTCAAAAGCAGAGACATTACTTTGCTGACTAAGGTCCGTCTAGTCAAGGCTGTGGCTTTTCCAGTGGCCATGTATGGATGTGAGAGTTGGACTATAAGGAAAGCTGAGTACCAAAGAATTGATGCTTTTGAACTGTGGTGGTGTTGGAGAAAACTCTTGAGAGTCCCTTGGGCTGCAAAGAGATCCAACCAGTCCATTCTAAAGGAGAGCAGTCCTGGGTGTTCTTTAGAAGGACTGATGTTGAAGCTGAAACTCCAATACTTTGGCCACCTCATGTGGAGAGTTGACTCATTGGAAAAGACTTTGATGCTGGGAGGGATTGGGGGCAGGGGGAGAAGGGGAAGACAGAGCATGAGATGGCTGGATGGCATCACTGACTCGATGGACATGAGTCTGAGTGAACTCCGGGTGTTGGTGATGGACAGGGAGGTCTGGCATGCTGCAGTTTATGGGGTCGCAAAGAGTCGGACACGACTGACTGACTGAACTGGAAAATAATCTATACTGAACATCTTTTCATGTGCTCGTTAGCCATCTATGTCTTTATTTATTTATTTATTTATTTTTTATTTTTTTTTTTTTTTTGAGAATTGTCTGTTTAGGTCCTTTTCCCACTTTTTGTTTGGCTTGTTTGTTTTTCTGATATTGAGTTGTATGAGCTTCTTGTATATTTTGGAAATTAATACTTTGCAAGTTGTTTCATTTGCTATTATTTTTCCCATTCTGAGTGCTTTGTTTTCACTTTGCTTATAGCCTCTTTTGCTGTGCAAAAGATTTTAAGTTTAATCAAGTCCCACTTGTTTACTTTTGTTTTTATTTCCTTTACTCTAAGAGGTGGGTCATAGGGGATCTTGGTTTGATTTATGTTATCGAGTGTTCTGCCTATGTTTTCCTTTAATAGTTTTGTAGTTTCTGGTCTTAAATTTAGGTCTTTAATCCAATTTGAGTTTATCTTTGTGTATGATGTTAGGAAATGTTCTAATTTCATTCTTTTACATGTAGCTGTCCAGTTTACCCATCATCATTTATTGAAGAGGCTTTTTACCCCATTACATATTCTTACTTTCTTTGTAAAAAATAAGGTATCCATAAGTGAGTGGGTTTATTTATGGTTTTTCTATCTTGCTCCATTGGCCTATATTTCTGTTTTGGGGCTAGTACCATACTCTTTTGAAGACTGTAGCTTTGTAATATAACCTGAAGTCAGGAAGCTTGATTCCTCCAGTTCTATTCTTCTTTCTCAAGACTGCTTTGGTTGTTCAGGGACTTTTGTGTTTCCATATGAACTTAGAAATGTTCTGTTTCAGTTCTGTGAAAAATGCCATCGGTAATTTGTTAGGGATTACTTTGAATATGTAGACTGCATTTGGTAGTATAATCACTTTCACAATATTGATTCTTCATATGCAGGAACATGGAATATCCCTCCATCTGTTTATGTCATCTTTAATTTCAATATCAATGAGATCCATCTTATCTAATGCATCATTTAAGACTTGTGTTTCCTTATTTTCTGTTTTGATGATCTGTCTGTTGGTGTGAGTGAGGTGTTAAAGTCTCCTACTATTTTTGTGTTACTATCAATTTCTCTGTTTATGTTTATTACTGTTTATACTAAGCATTGAGGTGCTCTTATGTTGGGTGCATAGATATTTACAGTTTTTATGTCTTCTTCTTGGATTGATCCCTTGATCATTATGTAATGTCCTTCCTTATATCTTGTCATCTTTATTTTAAGGTCTATTTTTTTCTGGTATGAGGACTGATAGTCCAGCTTTCTTTTGTTTTCCATGTGCATGGGATATGGTTTTCCATCCTCTTACTTTCCGTCTATATGTGTCTTGAGATTTGAAGCGGGTTACTTGTAGACAGCATATATATGGTCTTCTTTTTGTATTCATTGAGCCAGGCTGTGTCTTTTGATTAAAACATTTAATCCATTTGCATTTAAAGTAATTATTGAAATATATGTTCCTATTGCAATTTTCTAATTGTTTGGAGTTGATTTTGTAGATTTTTTTTTTCCTATTGTATTTCTTAACTATATATGTCTGTTTAACATTTGTTGTAAAGCTGATTTGGTGATACTGAATTCTCTTAACTTTTGCTTGTCTGAAAATCTTATTTCTCCATCAATTTTGAATTAGATCCTTGCTGGGTATAGTAATCTTGGTTGTAGATTTTTTTTCCCTTTCAGTACTTTAAATATATCCTGCCATTCCCTTCTGGCTTGCAGAGTTTCTGCTGAAAAATCAGCTGTTAATCATATGGGTTTCCCTTGTACGTTATTTGTTCCTTCTCCTTAGTTGCTTTTAATATTATTTCTTTATGTTTAGTCTTTGTTTGCTTGATTAGTATGTGTCTTGGCATGTTTCTCCTTGTGTTTATCCTATATGGGACTGCTGTGCCTCTTGGACTTGATAGGCTATTTCCTTTTACATCTTGGCAAAATTTTCAACTATAATCTCTTCAAAAAATTCTCATACCCTTTCTTTCTCTCTTCTTCTTCTGGGAACCCTATAATTCGAATGTTGGTGCATTTGATATGATTTCATAGGTCTCTGAGACTGTCTTCAGCTCTTTTTACATTGTTCTGCTCTTCAGAAGTTTTTCCACCATTTTACCTTCCAGCTCACTGATTTGTTCTTCTGCTTCAGATATTCTGTTACTGATTCCTTCTAGAGTATTTTTAATTTTAGTAATTGTATTGTTTGTCTCTGTATGTTTATTCTTTAATTCTTCTAGGTTTTTGTTCATTGATTCTTGCATATTCTCCTTTTTGTTTTCAAGCTTTTGATCATCTTTACTATCATTATTCTGAATTATTTTTCAGGTAATTTTCAGGTAATTTTTAAAATGGAGAAAATTATTTGGACTTCTGTGTTTCTTGTCTTCTCCCTTATTTGTGCAATATTTCTCTGTCTTTTCATTTTTTTTTAAGTTATTGTGTTTGAGATCTCCTTTTCCTAGGCTTCAAGGAAAGTTGAATTCTTTCCTCGAAGAAGGTTGAATTATTTCTCCCTTTTGGTTTCTGCCCTCCTAAGGTTGGTCCAGTGGTTTGTGTGAGCCTTGTATAGGGTGAGATTTGTTCATTTGTTTGTTTTGATGGACAAGGCTGAATGAAATGATATTTTTGTCTGCTGATGATTGGGTTTGTATTTTTGTTTTGTTTGTTGTTTCGATGAGGCATCCTGCTCGGGGTGCTACTGGTGATTGGGTCTTGTATTCAAGTGTTTTCCCTTGTGTGAGTTCTACTTGATAATCCCTAGGGTTAGTTCTCCAGTAGTCTAGGGTCTTGGAGCCAGTGCTTCCACTTCGAAGGCTCAGGGCTTGATCCCTGGTCAGGAATGAATATGTCACAAGTGGTTTATTATGTCGTTAAGGGAGAGTAAAACAAATATCTAAAAATGAGAAACCAAAGATGAACCCCAAACCAATGGCAGCTACAAAATCAGGAAAATAATAATTAAAATAATGAAATATACATATAAACCCATGAGCAAAGTGAAAACAGTCCAACAAAATTACAGTAGATTGATCTGGGAAGCAAAGGAAATTAAAAATATATATATTTTTACCAGTTAAGTACAAAAGTAACAAAGCACACAATGGAAATCAAAACTAAAGTAAGGTGCCAAGTGGGGAATAAACAAATGAAAGCAAAACTAAGAAATATGTTGAGATGAATGGAAAGAAATAATAGATATGCAAGGTTAAATAGAGGTATATGAAGAAGATTTATATATGTTAAATATTAACTGCAAGGAGGAAAAAAAAACAGTAGGAAAGGCAAACAGAGGAATAAATGTAGAAAAATAATAATAGGTTAAAAACTTAAAACTCAAAATCATAACAAAGTGAAAGAGAAAAAAATGGAAGAAGAAAGAAAAGGGCAAAAAAGAGACAAAACTCCAGATAACTGCAAAAGCTTAATATAGAGGCAGTAATTTATAACAATAGAAAGTGTGCCTGAATATATACATATACATATATACCATAAGCCAAATAAAAACAGTCCATCATAAATTAAGTGCAGTATATTGACCTGGTGAACAAAGGAGACCAAAAATTTTATCTACCAGATCAAAACTAACTAAAGCACAAAGTTGAAAACAAAATAAAGCAAGGTGCCAACTGGGAAATAAAGCAATGAAAATAAAACTAACAAATTTGTTGAGAAGAAAGGAGAGAAAGAATAAAAATGCAAAGTTAAAATAGAAGTAGATAAAGATTTATATACATTAAAGTTTAACTGAAAGGGGAAAAGAGCAGTAGGAAAAGCAAACAAAGGAAAAAAAAATGTAGAAACAATAATAATAGGTTTAAAAATTAAAATTTAAAAAGAGAGGAAAAAAGAGGAAAACTGCACAGAATTGCAAAAACCCAAAGTAGAGGCAGAGGTTTCTGATAACAATAAAAAAAAAAAAAGTGACTGAGGAAGAAAAAGGAAAGCTCAAAAGCTTAACTGGATTTCTTAGTGCCAATAAAATCAACGACTACAACAGAGGGGGTGGAGGGGAGGGAAAAAAAAAAAAAAGAAAATTAAAAAAATCCAAAAGAATCTACAGAACAAGTCAAAATATAAGAATAATAAATGTTTTTTCTTTAGTCACTGCTGTCAGAGTCCTTTCCCATGCTGGGAATCATAGTCAACCTTACCTCCTTAGGGAGGCCCTTCACCACTATGCTGGTCTCTGGACCTGCTGTCAGGGCAGCTCAGGTTCTAATTTGGCCAACTCCTGTGTGTTCCTAACTCCAATGTCCACAGCTATCAGAGCTAGTGTGTTTTCTTTTGTGGGAGCTCTCAATGTCCTTTATATATTCCATAGACACAGGGTGTGCTTAGTTTATCATGTGGATTTAATCTGAAGCTTCTACAGCTGGTCTAAAGGTTTTGGGTTTTTCTTTCTTAGCCACAATGCCCCTGGGCTTCAATTATTGTTTTGTGTTTATCTCTGCATGTGGGTTGTCCACTGGAGTTTAGCTCCTGAGGGTGCCCTGGAAAGGGTTTGCCCCCGTGAGGGCCAGGTGTGGAGGTGGTGCAGCTGCTTGAGTCACAGGGGTTCTGGTAGCACAAGGTACTCAGGGGAATTGGAAGCTAGGGTAGTAGGAAATATAGTGCTCTAGAAAGGTCTAGTAACCAGTACTGGCCAATGCGTTCCAGTATTCTTGCCTGTAGAACCCCCTCTCTAACAGAGAAGCCTGAGAGGCCACAGTCTACAGGGCCTCAAAGTGTCGGACAGGATGGAAGCATCCCTGTGTGCATAAACACTCCCATGCCCCCCTCCCCCACTTTGGCTGTGGGAGCTCTGCCCCAGTGAGAATTGAGTGTGCAGGTGGTGCAGCTGCTTGGCTTGCAGAGACCCTTGTGGCACCAAGTGTTCAGGACACAGACGTCCTCTGAGCAGGAGTTATGGCTCTATCAGTTTTGCTTTTTTTTTTTTTTTTTTTAATCCTCTTATAGCTGGTAATCAGAAGGCCTTTTGGCCAGTCTTTCTCCATAGCTCTGCCCATTCAGGCACTTAGAGGGATCCCTTTCCTGAGGTCCTTCTCTGTTGCTCCATGCATCAGAAACATAGAGGGTCCCCTGACTGGGGTCCTACTAGATCAGTGCATCAGGCACTTAAAGGGGCAACCTGGGTTGGGTCCTATCCTGTAGTTCACTGTATCAGGCATTTGATGGCCCAGCCTCTCTATTGTTCAGCCGCTGATGCTGGCATGTGGGGAGAGAGAGGCTACAGTGATGGCTACACCCTCTAATCATGACTCAGCAGTATCGCCTTGCTTCCGTGGTTGCCTGGCTTTCCTCCACAGGCATTTCACACCATGATATTCTCCCTCACATCCCCTTGATCCATCTCTCCTCAATCAACAGTTGCCCTTGCCCTGGGATTGCTCCACATTCCCTAAACTCCAGCTCCTAGCTGCTGCCCCTTCCAGGAGATCCACCTTCCTGCCCAGCATATGTATAGCTGTGGCAAGGAGGGTCTGATTCTCACTCTGTTTAGGCTGCCACAGGTCAGCTGTTTCACTTTCAGCCTTAAATGTTTCTCCTTTGACTCAGACAATTGCCCTGCTCTGGGCATCAGATCCGTGCTTCTGTTCCCCCTAACCCCCAAGGGCAAGTCCAATCCTTACTAACACTCCTTTTTTTCCCCTAGTTCTTTTGTCCTACTGACTTTTGCATGGTACTATATATTCTTTTCCACTGGTCAAGTACTCCTGTCTGCTCTCAGCTAATGTTCTGCATGGACTTCTGTGTCTTAAGGTGTATTCCTGATGTATCCATGGAGAGAGATACACTTCACGCCTGCCTACTCCTCCACCATCTTGTTCTCCTCTGAACGTTGTCTTAATATGGCTCCAGTATATATGGATTATACTTGTAAAATAGAATGTGTAGGGATAAATTTCTCATGAGGTGGCCAAATTACTGGAGTTTCAGCTTTAGCATCATGGACAGGGAGGCCTGGCATGCTGCAATTCATAGGGTCACAAAGAGTCGGACATGACTGAGTGACTGAACTGAACTGAACTGAACTGAGGGATAAATTTCAGGCAGGAGAGAGGAGGTGAGAGAGTAGCTAAGAGGTGGCAGTTGGGCATGTAGAGCAGCTGTTATTTTACTGGCTGGGAAACTATCCAGATTGATGAGATTTGCCATATTTGGTATAAGCTGGGGTGCTAAAGCGACATAAAGCGACAAGAAACTGAGGAACAAAAGATACAAAACCTCTTATGCTCTTGATGTCAGTATACTTTCTGTGCTGGGGAAAAACAAACCCCCCTTTGGGGAGGCTCACATATATAGAATGTCATTAAATGATAGTTCATTTCACCAGAACTTCAATTCTGCTGCAATTTTCAACCCAAATCAACTCAATTTCACTGTATTAACAATGAGCTGTGTGGAAGGAAAAGGGATCTTACTGTGGCTGAACTAAGACAGCAAATAAAGAAATAATAATTTCTAGTAAATCTATTGATTTGTGCATTATTAATTAATAGGAATAGTATAGTTTGTCTTAGGCTATCTACTGAGTGCATACTATTACATACTGGACAGATGGAACAGATATAAGAGCAATATTTTTTCTAATTTTATTTTTTATTAGTTTTTAAAATTTTATTTTATTGAAATGTAGCTGATTTACAATGCTGTGTTGATTTCTGCTGTAAAATTAAGTGATTAATTTACACATGTATCTTTTCCATCATGGTTTATCACAGGATATTTAACATAGTTCCCTGTGCTATAGAGTAGGATGCTGTTATTTAATACATTCTTATCTGCATCTGCTAACCTCAAATTCCCAGTCCATTACTATTATATCCCTCCGCCCCCTTGGCAACCACTTTCTATGTCTGTTAATCTGTTTCTGTTTTGTAGGTAAATTAATCTGTGTGAAATTTCACATAAAACTGATATCATTTGATATATGTTTTTGTTTTTATGGTTTATTTCACTTAGTATGATTAACTCTAGGTCCATCCATGTTGCTGAAATGGCATAGTTTCATTCTTTTCTACTACTGAGTACTATTTCACTATATATATCTACCAAATCTTTACCCATTAATTTTTTCAATAGACATTTAGGTTGTTTCTATGTTATGGCTATTGTGAACAATGCTGCTATGAAGATAGAAGTGTGTGTATCTTTTTGCCTTATAATTTAGTCTAGATATATGCCCAGAAGTGGGATTGTTGAATCCTATGGCAACTCTGTTTTTCGTGTGTTTTTTTTTTTTTTTTTTTAATGGAAACTCCACAAAATTTTCCATTGCGGCTGCATCGATTTGTATTCCTACAAACAACATTGGAAAGTTCCCTTTTCTCCATACCCTCTCCAGAATGTATTATTTGCAAACTTTTTAATGCTGTCCATTCTGATAATGTGAGGTGATACTCAATATAGATTTTATTTGCATTTCTCTAATAATTATTAATATAGAACATCTTTTATGTACCTGATGGTCATTTGCATATTTTTTCAGAGAAATGACTGTTTAGACATTTTGCCCTTTTTCAATTAGGTTGTTTGCATTTCACTGATGAGTTGTTTGTATATTTTTGGAATTTAGCCCTTGTCAATTTCATCACTTGCAAATATTTTCTCCTAGTACATAGATTGTCTTTTCATTTTTTTTTATAGTTTCTTTTGCTATATAAAAGTTTGGCAGATTGCTTAGGTTCCATTTGTTTATTTTTGTTTTATTTCTATTGTCTTTGGAGACTGACCTAAGAAAACACTGATGTGATTTCTGTGAGAATGTTTTGCCTCTGTTCCTTTCTATGAAATTTATGGTATCATGTCTTATATTTAAATCTTTAAGCCATTTCAAGTCTATTTTTTATTTATGATGTGAGTGTGTGCTCTAACTTGATTGACTTACATGCAGCTAGCTATTCAAGAAGGCCAATGTTTTAACTGTTTTTCCTACAAGTTAATAAAAATAAAACTAACCTAAATCATGGAGGTTTTCCTGGTTAAGATTTTCCTTATATTTAAGTAGAGATTTGCATCATCTTACCTCAATCTTTAGTTTAATTTAGCATAAGCAACTATTTGTCTAAAATTAATTTTTTTAGTTTTTCAACTCTAAAAGCCATTATTTATGGATTATTATTTTTAAAAAGATACTTTCATAATCACTTCCTTTAGAGTTATCAAGATTATATTTACCTATTTCCCATAAAATACCAATATTAGAATCTGATACACAGAAACAAACCATATTGTAGTACAAAAGAAGTAAGTCTATTAAAGAAAAATTAACTCTAAGAAGCTCTGACAGATGTAAATTGCTTCATGTACATTACTCTGTGAAGTTTAACATCTGTTGTCAATTAAAAATTTCTTAAGAAATATTTAACAAGACATATTCATCACACTCAGTTTATAGAAGCAATTTTTGCATAAATGTGTCTTCTTTTACTTTTGCATATTTAAGTTAAAAAAGCAAAGTTTATTTGTCCAAGTTGTGCCTTAATTATATTTTTCAAAAGCTGCATTATTTGATATTTGTTTTAAAGAAGTGGTAAAAACATTTTTATTTGTTAACATTTCATGGTTGACTGCATAAAATATTTAGTATAATGAATTGAGTGAGGAAGTATTGCTTTTATTAAAAAAATAATGACACAGAGTTATTTGAAAATCAGTGTTAAGGTATACATCAGTTCAGTTCAGTTCAGTCACACAGTCATGTGTGACTTTGCAACCCCATGAACCACAGCATGCCAGGCCTCCCTGTCCATCACCAACTCCCAAAGTCCACACAAACCCATGTCCATCGAGTCGGTGATGCCATCCAAACATCTCATCCTCTGTCGTCCCCTTCTCCTTCTGCCCTCAATCTTTACCAGCATCAGGGTCTTTTCAAATGAATCAGCTCTTTGCATCAGGTGGCCAAAGTATTGGAGTTTCAGCTTCAACATCAGTCCTTCCAATGAACACCAAGGACTGATCTTTAGGATGGACTGGTAGAAACTCCTTGTAGTCCAAGAGACTCTGAAGAGTCTTCTCCAACACCACAGTTCAAAAGCATCAATTGTTCAGTGCTCAGCTTTCTTCACAGTCTAACTCTCACATCCATACATGACCACTGGAAAAGCCATAGCCTTGACTAGATGGACCTTTGTTGGCAAAGTAATATCTCTGCTTTTGAATATGTTATCTAGGTTGATCATAACTTTCCTTCAAAGGAGTAAGAGTCTTTTAATTTCATGGCTGAAATCACCATCTGCAGTGATTTTGGAGACTAAAAATTAAAGTCATCTACTGTTTCCACTGTTTCCCCATCTATTTACCATGAAATGGTGGGACCAGATACCATGATCTTAGTTTTCTGAATGTTGAGCTTTAAGCAAACTTTTTCACTCTCATTTCACTTTCTTCAAGAGGCTCTTTAGTTCTTCTTCACTTTCTGCCATGCCATAAGGGTGGTGTCATCTGCATATCTGAGGTTATTGATATTTCCCTGGCAATCTTGATTCCAGCTTGTGCTTCTTCTAGCCTAACGTTTCTCATGATATGCTCTGCAAAGAAGTTAAGTAAGCAGGGTAACAATATACAGTCTTGACATACTCCTTTTTGTATTTGGAACCAGTCTGTTTTTCCATGTCCAGTTCTAACTGTTGCCTCCTGACCTACATAAAGGTTTCTCAAGAGGCAGGTCAGATGGTCTGTTATTCCCATCTCTTTCAGAATTTTCCACACTTTATTGTGATCCACACAGTCAAAGGCTTTGGCATAGTCAATAAAGCAAAAATAGATATTTTCTGGAACTCTTTTGCTTTTTCAATAATCCAGTGGATGTTGGCAATTTGATGTCTGGTTCCTCTGTCTTTTCTAAAACCAGCTTGAACATCTGGAAATTCATGGTCCATGTATTGCTGAAGCCTGGCTTGGAAAATTTTAAGCATTACTTTACTAGCATGTGAGATGAGTGCAATTGTATACATACACATATTTTATTTACTGTTGCAAGAATAAGTGTTGAATAAATACTGGCGTAGAAAGAATGAACATCAATTTTGATACATAATTCCAGAGAAATATATCAATTGTAAGCTTAAAAAAATAAGAGGATCACTCATTCTAAATAAGTACTTATTGTCAGGGTTTGGCCAAACCATTTGTCAGTTGATAATTTAGTGCTGGAGACAGTGTGTCTCCACCAGTTTCTTGAGTGGTAGGATTGGGTGTCCTAGGGTTACATTATCTTTAATTTAAAGTGGTCCTGAAAATCATAGTACTTTATTAGGGCTCAGGTAATTTTATTCATGCAGTCCTTTGAAGGATCAAATATATTTAGCCATGATCAAACATATAAAGAGACGAATAAATTAATTCTGAAATAAAATAAAACAGAGGTGATTCCAAATGCCCTCAGCTTTTTCAAAATCACACTGTTGGTGCTGCAAAACAGGATGCAACATTAAGTTATTTGATCCACACAGATTAATGGTGAATTAATTTATTTTCATATCTAGTCATTCATTTATCTAATGAATGCATTCGGTGTTCACAGAGATATAAGAACATGTGCTGAGTACTGTGGATACACTGGGAAGAGTCTCTACCTATATATCTGTCAATTATCTGGCCTATCATTCCTATCTATATTAAATTACATCTATGCATCTGACAATAACACATTACTGAGGAGATTTCCCCAGAAAGAACTGCACTTCTTATGAAGCAGTCCAACTTATCTGTTTATAAACAAGGGCTAATATTGACATTTCACTATAAGGAAGTCACATGTGTTATTGATTAGTGTCAGTGAACAGACACTCAAAATAAATACAGATCACCTGTGCTCACTCTTGAACTCACTTTTTAGAGCTGTTCATATTGTAGAACTGAAACAAAGAAAGGATTAAAAAAAAAAAAACAGAAAGGACAAAAGGACAGAAAAGAAGCAGTAGTCACTTTGATGTCTCTTGCAGAACAATAAAGTATTCTGGCTTTTTGCTATTGTTTCCTAGAATTTTAAAATATTACTTTGAAAAGCTTGATTAAAATGGTTTTATTTTTATTACAAATACAGTTTTCCTTCAAGTTCTAATTAATATATTTCCAGGTAAAACTTGCATTGCTTAACTGCTAACATTTTAATTGTTTTTCTAGTATTACATATGCCTGAGCTCCCTCCAATCTTCCATTTTCATCATTAAATTTGTGAACTGACAATTTTCAAGTAGAAAATTTAAATCAAAATCATCTTTAAAGATATCTATAGATTTATATACATGTAGTTTTTTTCTTCATTTCATTTTTTAATTTTTACCACGTAATCTCCTTTTGAAAGATGAACACATTTTAGTTTTGGACAAAGAAGATGCTATATTTATTAAAGAGATTATACACAGGATGAGCCTAAAATGATTTTTGCTTTCACATTTTATTCAAATAGCTTATGTTTTCTACTCAGATATAATCTCAAGTATCAGGCATGCATTTAATCACATTTTTATTTTAGTGAATTACAGGAACAAATCTGTTATATTAATTTATTGTTTGCTATTATGCATCCTCATAGTTTAAATTATTATACAAATGTATTTAAATTAAAAATAAACTGAAGTTGCCATCAAGGAACACAGATCTTCATCAAATAACAAAGGTGAAGAATTAATACCTAATGTCTTCCATATTAGAGAATGAATTTAATGACTGGTAACATAGACAATGAATATGTATGTATAGAAATACTTTCTTTAGTGTTCTCCTCACCATCTTTATTACCTGTTAAATGCTGTACCCAAATCCAGCAGCAGAAAATTCTTCAGAAACAAAGCTGCCAGTGCAATGTTTTCAACTCGCATTTATTTATTGAAAAATCTAAATTTCATTTTTCTACCTGTCAGTCTATATGTCTAACAGAAAGTGGAGTTTATGGGAGCAGAGAAGTGGCTGACTAGGTATGACACCTGAAGTTGAAGTAAATAGATTTCCCAAATGAAATCTGGAGCTGTCAGCACTGTCAGTCGACACTCTCATGATAAGCACACTATTTGAAACCTGTGGCAAGACTTTTTCTAGCCTTCTCTGACTTTGTTGAATCTCACAGTGCTTCATATATCTTGCCCTGGCTGCAGAGCTGTGTTACAAGTTCAGTGACTGCTTTCAGCTTGAAAATGTTGAACATATTGCTGTCTTAACTATCACAGGAATTCAAGTGATGCTGCACCCCATGGGACCTTACATGGAGATAGCCTTAGGGTACAATCCCCATCTCCTTTTGATGTAAACTGTAATGTTTAAAATGTAGAAAGAATTTCTACAGTAGATGCCCTTCAGCTTCCAGTACATGGGCGAATTTTTGTGAAACATTTTATTTGTTTTAATTTTGTTCATGGCAGTGTATTTTCCACTTACCTCTTTAGTACTTAAAACCTGTGAGTCCCATATAGCTTCGTATAAGTTTTCTTAGAAGCAGATCCTCAGACAAGGACTTGAGTGCAAGTATTTATGTGGAAAGTGCAGTAATTACAGGAAAAGAATAAGGAAGTAAGAATGTAGAGGAAGGCTATGAGAGTTAAAGCCAGTGTTGGGCAACTATGGCTGTCTGTACAGGGAAAGCTTGGGAAATGAAATAGAACATATGTTTCAGTATTATCAGGCTTATGGAGAATTGGGCGTATGTTCATACAGTCTCTCATAAAACATCTGGATGAAGTTTGCTCTTAGGACTCTATAACTGCCCTTCAGGCAAGGGAAAAAAAAAAAAAAAGCAGACCCCTGTGTGGGAAGCTTTAAAACACTGAGGAGGTAAGAGCTGATTGTGACATGGATTTTAGAATCACCTAGAATTCTTGACTGTTCACATCCTTTAAATCCCCATCCAATCATCTTTACCTTTGAACTATATAAATACTCTGGCAACATTAATTACCTGCACTGCTGCACCAAGCCACCATCATTCATTAGTTGATAAAATAACTTGTTTGGAATAGGTTCAAAGGTGAATTGAAAGAAAATAAAGTAGTCAGTGAAACTGCTCTTTCTTTTAGTTTTACAGTGAGGGAAAGCAGAGATTTAAAGTGCTGACCTCAATGTCAAGTAGAATCAAGATTGTTCTACTTTTTTAAGGAGGAGTATGATCTCCTATTGGTATGAATATGAAAATTATACAAAGAGAGAGAAAAAAACAATGATGACAAAGAAAGAAGAATGTCTGAAGTACAATTATTGAGTATACCCAAATAAGCTTCATTTGAAAATTGGCAAGTTTGTTAATTTGGATCATTAATACAGAATAATAATAAAGGCAGAATTTATGATCACAGAAGCAAGTGAATGAGAGGTAATACATGTGTGTCCTATCTCCTCAGATCAAAAAATTTAAATGGGACAGTGAGTGCCATTACTAATGTAAATAATAAAAATGAAAAATGACTTGGAGGGTGGAGAAAAGCAGATGGTTTTCAAGGAGAAAGGAAGAATAAATGGCATAGAGAAATTTGTTATAATTTCTAGAAACATCAAAAACTTACCTGAGGTTCAGTCCTTAGTCTCCACACTGTAGAAAGGCTATTTAAAATGGAAGTTACATTATATCAGGCTCCTCACTCTAAATAAAAACAAAGCAGTCACCTGCTATGTCTTGCTTTATGCAACCTCTAGATAACTACTTGATTTCGGGTGCCCACCTTACTTTATCTGGCCTCCTTTGGATTAATAAGCTATGTCAGAGTGGCTTCCATCTCTGGGATTTTGTTTCATTTCCTCTGTGTGAAAAATCTTTTACACCTGATAGGGGACTGATTTACTCCTTAATTTTCTTCAGGTTTACATTGCTGTTACCTGATAAGAAAGGCTGTCCCAAACTCACACATAACATAAGTGCCTTCCACATTCTATAGCCTACTTTACTTTCCTTCACAGTACTTATCATTGACTGATTTTTTTGTGTCTTCCAATGTTCTTTCCTAGATGATAAGCTTTGTATGAGAAGGAGCTATGGTTAAATCATTGCTTTATCCTCAGTGTCAAAATCAATGCTAGGAATCTAATGAAGATTTGTTGAGATGAATTGAGTCAGAAAAGGAAATATGTTAAGTATAGATACCAGAAATTTTATATTACTCCTTTAATAATTTCTTAAATTTTTTATTGCATATCTAAAGCTCACCATGTGCTTAATTGCTCAGGTGTGTCCAATTCATTGCTGCACATTAGACTGTAGCCCTCCAGGCTTCTCCATCCATGGGATTCCCCAGGCAAGAATACCGGAGTGGATTGTCATGACTGTCTCCAGGAGCCTTCCCAACCCAGGTTTTGAACCCAAATCTCCTGAATTGCAGGCGGATTCGTTACCGTCAGAATCCGAGGAAACCCAAAAATACCATAAGAGTTATTAAAAAGGAAAGATTAAGTATCTAGAACAGTAAGAACAAAAAGGGGGTTGATGCCCGAATTGAATGATATTTTTCTTGAATAAAATTTACAACAACTAAAAACATACTGTGAATTTTCCTTATCAGTGTTACTGAGATTGATTTGGATATGATGACACTTTTTGGACAATATCTGTCAACACATTACTTATTCAGCTGATGTTGTATGCTAGGTGGGTGGCCTTGTCTGCCACATTATTTCAAGTTTTTCATGTTTCTATAGATTTTTGTATGTATGTTGAATAAAGGAAGATAAGATGCAATAAACTCTATAATATTTATATATTTTAATATGCATACCCTTTTAACAAATTTAAGATATATATATAAACTTTATATGCTATTTAGACAGTCAAATTTTAGGCCAAGCACATATTACATATTTTAATATCATTTTTTATGATGGAAATATTAAATATACTACAAAAAATTAAAGTTTGAGGTATATTGAATCCTCATGTACTCACAACTCAGCTTCAGTAATTATCAGTTTTCTGCTAATAATGTTTTACCCATCTACTCTGTTTTTTTCCTCCCCTTGAACCATTTAAAATCAGATCTCAGTCATCTGTAAATATTTAGTACATACTTCTAACAAATAAAAACTTGTTATTTTTAATGTAAACACCATGCTGCATTTCATTAACAGCACTCAATAGTAGGCACCTGTTTCAAATTTTCTGATTGCTTGAAAATTTTTCCTTTTGCCATTTTGTTCTAGTCACAATATAAATAGTGTCCATATGTTGTAATCAATCATTATGTCACTTGAGTCATTTTATTATAAAAGAATAAAACTCTCTGGACCTTTATAACAGAACTAGGACATACTACTTATTTGTGTTTAAGAGTATTTTCACTATAAACATGATTATCACTTAACTGTAGTTATTATTACATATTTGTGTCCAATTTAATGTTACACATTTTAAAGAATATTGACAGAATTGCTTATCTTCTTCATCTTAAAAATAACATACAATAATTTTGAAATAATAATAGCAATATTACAAAGCTAAAATAATTAAATAAAATTTAATTGTGAGGCTTTTTTTTGTTTTTAGAATAAATCTCATTAGGGACATTTAGTCACTGGAAGTGGAAGTCACTCAGTTGTGTCTGACTCTTTGCGACCCCATGGATTATACAGTCCATGTAATTCTCCAGACCAGAATACTAGTGTGGGTAGCCTTTCCCTTCTCCAGGAGATCTTCCCAACCCAAAGATGAAACCCAGTTCTCTCTCATTGCAGGAGGATTCTTTACAAGCTGAGCCACAAGGGAAGCCCGTTTAGTCACTACTTGGTCTTAAAATCAAGAGAAAATTTTATTTTTACGTATGGTCATTCCATAGCTGGATACAGAGTTAAGATAATTTATATCAATTTGATTTAACATTGGGGCAATTAAATTTTTCTTATAGATATAATTAGTGGTAGACAGGACTTAAATAACATCAAAGTGAAAAGTACATAAGAAAAATCTGCATGTCTCACTTCCATCACATCTCATTTCTATCTCCATATTCCATATTCCATATAAATGTGAATATTTATTTTCACACAAGAGATACAAATTCTACTTTTCCTATAGAAAATTACTTGCAGTTACTTTTTTACTTGCAGTTACTTTTTTTCCTTCTTCTATTTCTTTTCTGCTCTTTTAATAAAAGCAAAATATATACAATATCTGCATCTTACATATAAATTTTACAAAATATATGTTTGATCATATGTGAAGTACTGACTCATTGGAAAAGATTCTGATGCTGGGAAAGATTGAAGGCTGGAGGAAAAGGGGACAACAGAGGATGAGATGGTTTGTTGGCATCACTGACTTGATAGACATGAGTTTGAGCAAGCTCCAGGAATTGGTGATGGGCAGGGAAGCCTGGCATGCTGAAGTCATGGGTTTGCAGAGCTGGAAACAACTGAGTGACTGAACTGAACTGAACTGATAGCACACATTTATAAAATACACATATTACTATTGTATTAAAAATTATATATATTTTCTATATGTGTATGCACATGCATATATTCCCTTCCCCCTTCTTTAGACAAAGAACCTCATCCTCTCCCCTCTAATTATAATATGTCCTAGATATTACTCCGTATCTAGAATTGGTAGTGTGATTCATCAATTTTTGTTAGCAAATGTACACATTGCTCTATGAATGAAGCCAGTTTTTCAACTAGTTATATATTAAAGGGCACTTTAATTGTTTTTTGACTTTCATATATATTAAAGATTAATGTTGTCTATAAATCATGTTTTTACCTTTGTGTAAGAATAGTTTTCCAAAATCAACATTTTTGATTCAGAATTATTATAAGACTATGATAAATAATTAGGTACTTCTCATGTGATTCAGCAGTAAAGAATCTGCCTGCCAAATGTAAAGGATCCAAGAGACATGAGCTTGTTCACTAGGGCAGGAAGATCCCCTGGAGTAGGAAATGGTACCACATTCCAGTATACTTGCCTTTGTAAATTCCATGGACAGAGGAGCCTGGTGGGCTAGAGTCCATGGTGTCAGTCACAAAGAGATTTACAGCATTGAGCAACTTAGTGACTTAACACAAAAGCATGCATGATAAATATTGCCAAAATCCTCTCCATTTTTTTTTTGTACAATTTTGCCTTTCTACAAGCAAAATATGGTATCTCTTACTGTATGACTTCACTACCAAGCTTTGTTGTCCAACTTTTAAACATTTTGTCATTCAGATGACAGGGGAAATTATCTTTCAGTGAACTACTTTTCATTGCTCTATTTCTTAATGGCCACTGCATTTTGTTATCTTGGATCTCTCTGTTCTAAACTTTGTTAATTTTTCTATTAGGTTACTAGTCTTTTAATTTTCTACCTTATTTGGCTCATGAATTTGTGATGTAAGTTGACTTATTTGCTGATTTGTAATTTTGTTTCACTTTGCTTATAATATTTATGTTAATTTATTTCCACTTAGTTAACTTTATTAAGCTCTTTTCCTAATTACATCTTGGTTTGGGGTTAGATTTTTAAAAATTTTATTTCAGTTTCTAACTACAAATGAATTCAAATGTTTTACAATTGTTCATATTTTTAAATTTCATATTTCAGTTCAAATTTATTTATTTTTATTTCTTACAGAATACAAAGTTTCATACATTGTTGTTAAACAATCTCATTGTCAATTTTAAAAGGATATTTTTTCACATTATTTAATATGTTGCCTCTGTGTATGCTACCTTTCCATATTTGTAATATGTATGTATATAAATCAACATATAACTATTTATACATTTCAATTTTATGTTTCTGTTTAGTAAGTTATTAAATTTTGTCAAATTATTTTTAACTTGTTTTTTTTTAGAATTTTCAGATAAATAAGCATGTATGAAAATACATATAGATCTATTATTTTAAAAAAATTTATACATAAGTGTTTAGTACTCTTGTCTAACTATTTTGTCTAATGCTGCCAATACTAGCTAACTGTGAGATTATTGGCAGCCTAGATTTTTCTTGATTTTATCAAGTTAAATATGATGCTCACTTTTGGATTTAGGTATCTATTTCTGTGTTCACCAGTTTTTACTTCTATCTATTTTTTTATCATTGATCTAATCATCATGTTAAGAAAGTACATATATTAATTTTAAATGTTTTATAACAAATACTTGTTCTTATAATAAGCTTCATTTTTAGCATTTAAAGAGATAATATGGACCTTTTATCTTTAACTTTTTGGGTGTATCATGGATTATATTAATGGCTTCTAACTATTGAAACTTCCTTGCATCCCTTTAATAAAAAGTAATAGTTGAATAGATGACTATCTTAAAACATTAGTTTTCTTTGTCTATTTTCATAAGTAATACATGTCAGCTCTTTAGTGTCAGTTTTAAGTAAAAGGACCTTTCAGTTCAGTTCAGTCGCTCAGTCATGTTCGGCTCTTTGAGACTCCATGAATCACAGCACGCCAGGCCTCCCTGTCCATCACCAACTCCTGGAGCTCACGCACTCACGTCCATTGAGTCAGTGATGTCGTCCAGCCATCTCATCCTCTGTCATCCCCTTCTCCTCCTGCCCCCAATCCCTTCCAGTGTCAGAATCTTTTCCAATGAGTTCACTCTTAAGTATGAGGTGGCCAAAGTACTGGAGTTTCAGCTTTAGCATCATTCATTCCAAAGAAATCCCAGGGTTGATCTCCTTCAGAATGGACTGATTGGATCTCCTTTCAGTCGAAGGGACTCTCAAGAGTTTTCTCCAATACCACAGTTCAAAAGCATCAATTCTTTGGCACTCAACCTTCACAGTCCAACTCTCACATCCATACATGACAACAGGAAAAACCATAGTCTTGACTAGATGGACCTTAGTCAGCAAAGTAATGTCTCTGCTTTTGAATATTCTGTCTAGGTTGGTCATAACTTTTCTTCCAAGGCATAAGCATCTTTTAATTTTATGGCTGCAGTCACCATCTGCAGTGATTTTCGAGCCCAAAACAATAAAGTCTCACACTGTTTCCACTGTTTCCCCATCTATTTCCCATGAAGTGATGGGACCAGATGCCATGATCTTCATTTTCTGAATGTTGAGCTTTAAGGCAACTTTTTCACTTTCCTCTTTCACTTTCATCAAGTGGCTTTTTAGTCCCTCTTTACTGTCTGCCATAAGGGTGGTGTCATCTGCATATCAGAGGTTATTAATATTTCTTCTGACAATCTTGATTCCAGCTTGTGTTTCTTCCAGCCCACTGTTTCTCATGATGTACTCTGCATATATGTTAAATAAGCAGGGTGACAACATACAGCCTTGACATATTCCTTTACTATTATTGAAAATACATTTAGTTTAAAATAACTCTAATTTAAAAAGAAATAAGCTATTTAAAAGAAGTTGGGCAATATATCTCTTGAAATAACAGCTAAATTCAGGGAAAAAATTAAAAAAAAAAAAACTTTCCTTGACACACTCTTTCCAAGTTATTCTGCCTATTTTCCACCAACAATTAAGGCTCTAATCTTGAGCTCATATGTTGTTCAGTCAGCAAATCGTGTTTGACTTTTCATAACCCCATGGACTGCAACACTGCAGGCCTCTGCGAACTCCCAGAATTGCCCAAGTTCATGTCTATTGCATCAGTGATGCCATCCAGTCATTTCATCCCCTGTAACCCTCTTCTCCTAATTCCTTCACTCTTTCCCAGCATCAAGGTATTTTCCAATGAGTTGGCTCTGAACATCAGGTGGCCAAAATATTGGAGCTTCAGCATCAGTCCATCCAATGAGTATTCAGTGTTAATTTCCTTTAAGATTGACTGATTTGATCTCCTTGCTGTTCAAGGGAATCTCCAGAGCCTTCTTCAGCAATGCATTTCAAAAGCATCAATTCTTCAATGCTCAGCCTTCTTTATGGTCAAGCTCTGACAACCTTACATGATTACTAGAAAGATTATTGCTCTGACTATACTGGTTGTTCATTGGAAGGACTGATTTTGAAGCTGAAACTCCAATATTTGGCCACCTGATGCAAAGAGCTGACTCACTGGAAAACATCCTGATGCTGGTAAAGATTGAGGGCAGGAGGAGAAGTGGATGACAGAGGATGAGATGGTTCGATGGCGTCACCGACTCAATGGACATGGGTTTGGGTGGACTCCAGAAGTTGGTGATGGACAGGGAGGCCTGGCATGCTGTGGTTCATGGGTTCACAAAGAGTCGGACACAACTGAGTGACTGAAATGAACTTATACAGACATTAGTTGTCAAAGTGATATCTTTGCTTTTAAACATACTGTCTAGGTTTGTCATAGCTTTCCTGCCAAGAAGCCATCATCTCCTGTTTTCATGACTTCAGTCACCACAGTGATTTGAGACCCCAAGAAGAGGAAATCTGTCACTGCTTTCAGCTTTTACCCTTGTATTTGTCATGAAATGATAGGGCTGGAAAATCAGTCCTGAATATCCATTGGAAAGACTGATGCTAAATTTGAGGCTCCCACTCTTTAGTTGCTCTTTGCTTACTGCCATTAGAGTGGTATCATCTGCTTCTCTGAGGATAGTGATATCTCTCCCAGCAATCTTGAATCCAGCTTGTAACTCATCCAGCCTAGCATTTCTGGTGATGTGCTCTATGTATATATTAACAAACAAACAAACAGGATAACAGTCTTGTCATACTCCATTCTCAATCCTGAACCTGTTAATTTTTCCTTACAGGATTTTAACTGTTGCTTCTAAACCCACATACAGGTTTCTTAGGAGACAGGTAAGTTAGTTTGGTAATCCTATCTCAAGAGTTTTCCACAGTTTGTTATGATCCACACCATCAAACGATTTAGTGTACTTGATGAAACAGAGGTCAATGTTTTTCTGGAATTCCCTTGCTCTCTCTAGGATACAGAGAATGTGTGCAATTTGATCTCTGGTTCCTCTACCTTTGCTAAACACAGCTTGGACATTGGGGAGCTCTCAGTTCACATAATGTTGAAGCCTATAATGCAAGATTTTAAGCATAGCCTTACCAATATGGGAGAGGAGTGCAATTGTCTGGTAGTTTAAAAATTCTTTGGTACTGCCCTTCTCGGGAATTGGAAACTTGGATGTGATTCTTTTTCTCCCTTGTTGCATTTCTTACATTTTTCCTCTCTCTTATTTCCTCCTCTCTTTGCTTCAGTCAGTTCAGTTCAGTTCAGGCACTCAGTATTGTCTAACTCTTCATGATGCCATGGATTGCAGCATGCTAGGCCTCCCTGTCCATCACCAACTCTTGGAGTAAACTCAAACTTATGTCCAATGAGTCAGTGATGCCACTCAACATCTCACCCTCTCTTGTCACCTTCTGCTCCCCTTTCAATTTTCCCAGCATTAAAGTCTTTTGATGAGTCAGTTCTTTCCACCAGGTGGCCAAAGTATTGGGATTTCAGCTTCAGCATCAGTCCTTTCAATGAATATTCAAGTCTGATTTCCTTCAAAATGGACTTGTTGAATCTCCATGCAGTCCAAGGGACTGTCAAAAATATTCTCCAACACCACAGTTCAAAAGCAGCAATTATTCAGCACTCAGCTTTCTTTATAGTATAACTCTCACATCCATACATGACTATTGGATAAAAACAAACAAACAAACAAACATAGCTTTGACTAGATGGACCATTGTTGGCAAAGTAATGTCTCTGCTTTTTAATGTGCTGTCTAGTTGGTCATACCTTTTCTTCCAAGGAGCAAGCATGTTTTAATTTCATGGCTACAATCACCATCTGCAGTCATTTTGAGGCCGAGAGAAATAAAGTCTCTCACTGTTTCCATTCTTTCCCCATCTATTTGCCATGAAGTGGTGTGACCAGATGCCATGGTCTTAGTTTTCTGAATGCTGAGTTTTCAGCCAAAGTTTTTGCTCTTCTCTTTCACTTTCATCCAGAGGCTCTTTAGTTCTTCTTTACTTTCTGCCATTAAGGTGGTGTTATCTGCATATCTGAGCTTATTGATATTTCTCCCAGAAATCTTGATTCCAGCATGTGTTTCATCCACCCCAGTGTTTCTCATGGTGTGCTCTGCATATAAGTTAAATAAACATGGTGACAATATAAGCCTTGATGTACTCCTTTCCCTATTTGGAATCAGTTCGTTTTTCCATGTCCAGTTTTAACTGTTGCTTTCTAACCTGCATAGAGATTTCACAAGAGGCAAGTCAGGTGGTATGGTATTCCCATCTCTTTCAGAATTTTTCAGTTTTTTTGTGATCCACAGATTCAAAGGCATTGTCATAGTCAGTAAAGCAGAGGTAGATATTTTTCTGGAACTCTCTTGAATTTTTGATGATCAAGTGCATGTTGGCAATTTGATTTCTGGTCACTGTGCCTTTTTAAATCAAGCTTGAACATCTGAAAGTTCACACTTCACATATTGTTGAAGCCTGGCTTGGAGAATTTTACTGGCACGTGAGATAAGTGCAACTGTGCAGTAGTTTGAACATTCTTTAGCATTGCCTTTTGGGACTGGAATGAACTGATATTTTCCAGTCTTGCAGCAACTGCTGAGTTTCCCAGATTTGCTGGCATATTGAGGGCAGCACTTTCACAGTATAACCTTTTAGGATTTGCAATAGTTCAACTGGAATTCCATCACCTCCACTCGTTTTGTTCATAGTGATGCTTCCTAAGGCTCACTTGAGTTTGCACTTCAGGATGTCTGGCTCTAGGTGAAAACACCTTTGTGATTATCTGGGTCATAGAGGTTTTCTTTTTTCTTTTTTTTTTTTTTACAGTTCTTCTGTGTATTCTTGCCACCTCTTCTTAAAATCTTCTCCTTCTGTTAGGTCCCTACAATTTCTGTCCTTTATTGTGCCCATCTTTGCATGAAATACTCCTTTGGTATCTCTAATTTATTGAAGCGATTACTAGTCTTTCCCATTCTATTATTCTCTTCTATTTCTTTACATTGATCACTGAGGAATAGTTTCTTTTCTCTGCTGTTCTTTGGAACTCTGCATTCAAATGGGTATATCTTTCCTTTTCTCCTTTGCTTTTGCTTCTCTTCTTTTCTCAGATATTTGTAAGGCCTCTTCAGATAACCATTTTGCCTTTTTGCATTTCTTTATCTTGAGGATGGTCTTGATCCCTGCCTCCTGTACAATGTCACAAACCTCCATCTTCCACAGTTCTTTAGGTATTCTGTATCAGATCTAATCCCTAATTATATTTCTCACTTCCACTGTATAATCATAAGGAATTTGATTTAGGTATACCTGAATGGTCTAGTGGTTTTCCCTACTGAATTTGCCAATAAGTGGTGCATGATCTGAGCCACAGTCAGGTCCTGGTCTTGTTTTTGCTGACTGTATAGATCTTCTCCATCTTTGGCTGCAAATAATATAGTCAATCTGATTTCAGCATTGTCCATCTGGTGATGTCCATGAGTAGAGTCTTCTCCTGTATTGTTGGAAGAGGGTGTTTGCTATGACCAGTGAGTTCTCTTGGCTAAAGATTATTAGCCTTTGCCATGCTTCATTCTGCACACAAAGATCAAATTTGCCTGTTACTAGTGCCAGCAGCTTCAACCTGGTGCACTAAGCACAGCCGAGAGGAGTTACCCTATGTCCGAGGTCAGAGGCAGTGGTCGAGAGTACCAGGCTGTGACGGTGTAGAAATGGCCAAGAGGAGCTACCCAAGTCTGAGGTCGGGGGGGTGGGGGGCGGCCAGAAGGAGCTACCTCATGCCCAACGCCAAGGGTGGCAGCCAGGAGGAGCCACCCAGTGCTGGAGGACAGGGGTGGAAGCCGGGAGGAGCAACCCAAGGAGCAGTGGCTACACGGGCACAGGAGGGCTTAGAGGAGCTACCCCACATTGAAGGTCAGGAAGGGTGGTCGTAAGGAGATACCCCTCATCCAAGGTAAGGAGCAGCAGCTGTGCTTTGTTGGAGCAGCCGTGAAGAGATATCTCATGACCAAAGTAAGAGAAACCCAAATAAGATGGTAGGTGTTGCAAGAGGGCATCAGAGTGCTGACACACTGAAACCATACTCACAAAAAACTAGTCAATCTAATCACGATAGGACCACAACCTTGTCTAACTCAATGAAACCAAGCCTTGCCCACGGGGCAACCCAGGATGGGTGGGTTATGGTGGAGAGGTCTGACAGAATGTGGTCCACTGGAGGAGAGAATGGCAAACCACTTCAGTATTCTTGCTTTGAGAACCCCATGAACAGAATGAAAAGGCAAAATGACAGAATACTGAAAGAGGAACTCCCCAGGTCAGTAGGTTACCAGTATGCTACTGGAGATCAGTGGAGAAATAAATCCAGAAGGAATGAAGGGATGGATACCTAGCTGTGGATGTGACTGATGATAGAAGCAAGGTCCGATGCTATAAAGAGCAATATTGCATAGGAACCTGGAATGTCAGGTCCATGAATCGAGGCAAATTGGAAGTGGTCAAACAATAGATGGCAAGACTGAACGTCAACATTCTAGGAATCATCAAACTAAAATGGACTGAAATGGGTGAGTTTAACTCAGATGACCATTATATCTACTACTGCAGGCAGGAATCCCTCAGAAGAAATGGAATAGCCATCATGGTCAATGAGAGAGCCCAAAATACAGATGCAATCTCAAAAGTGATAGAATGATCTCTGTTCATCTCCAAGGCAAACCATTCAATATCACAGTTATCCAAGTCTATGCCCCAAACAGTAACACAGAAGAAGCTGAAGTTGAACAGTTTTATGAAGACCTACAAAACCTTTTAGAACTAACATCCAAAAAAGATGTCCTTTTCATTATAGGGGACTGGAATGCAAAAGTAGGAAGTCAAGAAACACCTGGAGTAACAGGAAAATTTAGCTTTGGAATGTGGAATGAAGCAGAACAAAGACTAATACAGCTTTGCCAAGAAAATGCACAGGTCATAGCAAACACCCTCTTCCGACAACACGAGAGAAGACTCTACACATGGGTATCACCAGATGGTAAACACTGAAATCAGACTGATTATATTCTCTGCAGCCAAAAATGGAGAAGCTCTATGCAGTCAACAAAAACAAGACCAGGAACTGACTGTGGCTCAGATCTTGAACTCCTTATTACCAAATTCAGAATGAAATTGAAGAAAGTAGGGAAAATCGCTAGACCATTCAGCCTTATGATTATACAGTGGAAGTGAGAAGTAGATTTAAGGACCTAGATCTGATAGATAGAGTGCCTGATGAACTATGGAATGAGGTTCATGACATTGCACAGGATACAGGGATCAAGATCATCCTCATGGAAAAGAAGTGCAAAAAAGCAAAATGGCTGTCTCAGGAGCTGTTACAAATAGCTGTGAAAAGAGAAGCAAAAAGCAAAGGAGAAAAAGAAAGATATAAGCATCTGAACGCAGAGTTTCAAAGAATAGCAAGAAGAGACAAGAAAGCCTTCTTTAGTGATCAATGCAAAGAAATAGAGGAAAACAACAGAATGGGAAAGACTGGAGATTTCTTCAGGAAAATTAGAGATACCAAGGGAACATTTAATGCAAAGATGGGCTCGATAAAGGACAGAAATGTTATGGACCTAACAGAAGTAGAAGATATTAAGAAGAGGTGGCAAGAATACACAGAAGAACTATATATAAAAAGATCTTCATGACACAGATAATCATGATGGTGTGATCACTCATATAGAGAGACATTCTGGAATGTGAAGTCTAGTGGCCCTTAGAAAGCATCACTAGAAACAAAGCTAGTGGAGTGACGGAATTCCAGTTGAGCTGTTTCAAATCCTGAAAAATGATGCTGTGAAAGTGCTGCACTCAATATGCCAGCAAATTTGGAAAACTCAGCAGTGGCCACAGGACTGTAAAGGTCAGTTTTCATTCCAATTCCAAAGAAAGGCAGTACCAGAGAATGGTCAAACTACCACACAATTGCACTCATCTCATAGGCTAGTAAAGTAATGCTTAAATTCTCCAAGCCAGGCTTCAGCAATACATGAACCATGAACTTCCTGATGTTCAAGCTGGTTTTAGAAAAGGCAGCGGAACCAGAGATCAAATTGCCAGCATCTACTGGATTATGGAAAAAAAACAAGAGAGTTCCAGAAAAACATCTATTTCTGCTTTATTGACTATGCTAAAGCCTTTGACTCTGTGGATCATAATAAACTGTGGAAAACTCTGAAAGAGATGGGAATACCAGACCACCTGACCTGCCGCTTGAGAAATCTGTATACGGGTCAGGAAGCAACAGTTAGAACTGGACATGGAACAACAGGCTGGTTCCAAATAGGAAAAGGAGTACGTCAAGACTGTATATTGTCATCCTGCTTATTTAACTTCTATGCAGAGTACATCATGAGAAACGCTGGACTGGAAGAAACACAAGCTGGAATCAAAATTGTGGAGAGAAATACTGATAACCTCAGATATGCAGATGACATTACCCTTATGGCAGAAATTGAAGAGGAACTAAAAGCCTCTTGATGAAAGTGAATGTGGAGAGTGAAAAAGCTGGCTTAAAGCTCAACATTCAGAAAATGAAGATCATGGCATCTAATCCCATCACTTCATGGGAAATAGTGGAGACAGTGTCAGCCTTTATTTTGGGGGCTCCAAAATCACTGCAGATGGTGACAGTAGCCATGAAATTGAAAGACGCTAACTTCCTGGAAGAAAAGTTATGACCAACCTAGGCAGTATATTCAAAAGAAGAGACATTACTTTGCTGACTAAGGTTCGTCTAGTCAAGGCTATAGTTTTTCCTGTGCCTATGTATGGATGTGAGAGTTGGACTGTGAACAAAGCTGAGCACTGAAGAATTGATGTTTTAGTCCCTTGGACTGCAAGGAGATCCAACCAGTCCATTCTGAAGGAGATCAACCCTATTATTTCTTTGGAAGGAATGATGCTGAAGCTGAAAATCCAGTGCTTTTGGCCACCTCATGTGAAGAGTTGACTCATTGGAAAAGACTCTGATGCTGCGAGTTATTCAAGGGCAGGTGGAGAAGGGGATGGCAGAGGATGAGATGGCTGGATGGCATCACTGACTCGATGGATGTGAATCTGAGTGAACTCTGGGAGTTGGTGATGGACAGGTAGGCCTGTCGTCCTGTGATTCATGGGTCCTAAAGATTCAGACATGACTATGCGACTGAACTGAACTGAACTGAACTCAGGTATGTCTTGACTTCCTACTTTTGCATTCCAGTCCCCTATAATGAAAAGGACATCGTTTTAGTGTGTTAGTTTTAGAAGTTCTTTTAGGTCTTCATAGAACCATTCAACTGTGGGGCCCTAAATGGGAAACCTCGGAGAAAAAAAAAAAAAAAGGAGGGCTAGCTCGACAGTTGGAAGCGGTTGGAAACTAAGATGGTGCTTGGCGGAAGTGATAGGGGTGGGGTCTATGTTTGCCAAAGTTTTTGATTGACTCTCTTGATTTCCATGCAAGTGAGGATTTGACCTTTAACATGATTGGTGCAACTGAAGGCACATAATGATTTGACCTTTAATGTGATTGGTGCAACTATGGAAAGTGCCTCCTAAACCACCCCCTGCTTGCCTATATAAGCTGGCAGTTTGCAGCAATAAAGTGGAACTGCTCCCACGGAATCCCCGTCGCGTCTGATTGTCTCTCCCTGGCCGAGGGGCTGGGTTGGTGGACAGCAGGCTCACCTCTCCTCGGGACCCCTCGGCTTTGCTGAGGGAAGTTCCACTGCCTCTACTCCTTCTGCCGAGCGCTCCCCAGCATTCAACTTCACTTCTTCAGCATTACTGGAAGGGCATAGACTTGGATTACTGTGATATAGATTGGTTTACCTTGAAAATGAACACACATCATTTTGTTTTGAAATTTCATCCAAGTACTGCATTTTAGACTCTTTTGTTGATTATTATGGCTACTCCATTTTTTTTTCTTTAGGGATTCTTGCCCATAATAATACATATAATGGTCATCTGATTTAAATTCACCCATTCTGGTCAATTTTCATTCACTGATTCTTAAAATGTTGATGTTCACTCTTGCTATCTCCTGTTTGACCACTTCCAATTTGCCTTGATTCATGGACCTAACATTTCAGATTCCTATGCAATATTGCTCTTACAACATCAGACTTTACTTCCATCACCAGAGACAACTGAATGTTGTCTCTGCTTTGGCTCTGTCTCTTCATTTTTTATGGAGTTATTTCTCCATGATCTCTAGTAGCTTATTGGGCACCTAGTAACCTGGGGAGTTCATCTTTCAGTGTCCTATCTTTTTGCCTTTTCTACTGTTCATGGGAGAATACTGAAGTGGTTTGCCATTCCCTTCTCCAATAGAACACATTTTGTCAGAACTATCCACCATGACCTGTCCATCCTTGGTGGTCCTAGATCGAATGGCTCATTGTTTCACTGATTTAGAAAAAGTGTGTGGTCCATGTGATCAGATGGATTAGTTTTGTGTGATTGTGGTTTTCAGTCTGTTTGGGGGAGGATAAGAAGCTTATGGAAGCTTCTTGATAAGAGCGACTGACTGGAGGGGAAATTGGGTCTTGTTCTGGTGGGCAGAGCCATGCTCAGTAATGCTTCTCTCTTTCCATATAGACATCTATAGATTTTAAGCTTTCTTCTTCACAAGTTTGCTTATTTATTTAAGAAAAATGTTGCATTTTTATCAAACACGTTTTCAGCATTTGTTAAAAAGCTTATATAGCTAGTTTCTCTTGATATTTTAGGATTGGGTTTTATTTCAACTTTTAAAATATTAAATATCCTTTATGGAATGTTGGTAGGGTCCTGTGTCTGATGTGGTCCTGTATCAGACTATTCCATATAGACTTTTTTGTTGTCCCATTGGATTTTACTTGTTAGTGTTGTGTCCACATTTTAATATTAATGTTCATAAATAATGTCAGTCTAGTTTTTAACCTCTATTTTTGCAATATTGCAATATGTAATTTTGCATTCATTGGTAAGATCTTAAAATTTTCATGGAATCATTTTATGAAATTTGTTTTTAAATAAGTTGAATGAATTCAATAAGCAATAAAAACTTCTTGTAAAAAATTCTAATAGTCAAACACTGATAAATACTATTTTTGTTTGCTACTTTGTCTTGAATATATGCATATTTAGGCTTTACCATGTACATGAACATAATTATACATCAAGGGATGATAATAGAATGATAAATGCTGTGGAGAATATTTTAAATATAAATGTACTAAATATAAGGATATTTTAGCTAGAATACCCAGGGAAATATCTCAGAAGACATTGTATTTGATCTAATATGTGAATGATAACATTTGGAATGGTTAAGAAACAGAAACTTACTTAATCTAAGTGGAGCTCTGAAAAGGGATGAATGTAGGAAAGAATTTATTTAAGCCAGATTATGGAGAACCTAATAAATAAAAAGAATAATTTTAGCAATCCATTCTTCCTCCCTAAATATAATATTAATCTTTCTATGCCTGATGTCCCAAAAGTAATTTGAACCTCATTCAATTTTGTTCATTAAACAATAGACTTTAATACAGTAAACATTGCAACATTAGCATAAATTGACCACTTTGGACACTTCTGTGTATTATGTGATTCTGTTGTTCTCAGATAACATCTAAATAAAGTAAGCACTATATTTTGAAATTCTTATGAGGATCAAGGATACCTTCCTCTTCTATTTTAATTATGCTTATTTGCTCTATTTTTATATTCCCACAGACTTTGCATGGATAATGATCCACTTTGTTGATAAGCAAAATCTGTACTGTCTTTATGATTTTTTTTCAAATGTTCAGTTTGTAGAGGGTTTTAAAACATTGGCAGTAATCTTTGACAAAGTTTCCAAGAATAAACAGTGGAAATGATAGTCACTTCAGCAAATGGTGTTAGGAAAACTGGATATCAACATGTGAAAGAATAAAATTAAATTATTATCGTACACTACACACAAAAATCAATTTCAAATGGATTAATGGCTACATAGGACCTGAAACTAAAATCCCCAAAATAAAATATAGGAGAAGAGATGTATGGCATTGGCCTTGATTTCTTAGGTATGACAAAAGAATCATAGGCAACAAAAGTAAAGACAGCCAAATGGAAATACATTAATTTCAAAGCTTCTGCACAGCAAAGGAAAACTCGGAAAGGGCAATATACAAAATGGGAGAAAGTATTTACAGATCATAACTGTTGATTAATTAATATCTATACTCTGTAATGAACTTTTACAACTCAATAGCAAAAAAAAAAAAAAAAAAAAGAACAATTCTCTCTTTTAAGAATCAAAGGACTTAAGAAGGCATTTCTCCAAAGAAAACATACAAACTTGCCTTTGGTATATAAAAAGGTTCTCAACGTCACTCATCAGGAAAATTAAAGTCCAAACAGATATGAGATATCAGATATGAGATGATATATCATATCTCTTTAACTCACTGTTCTAACAAAAAAAAGTATTAATCTTAGTGTTAACATTGGAATCCTTGTACATTATTGGTGAGAATGTAAAAGAGTGCAACCATTATGGAAAATATTATGACAACTCC
Source organism: Nanger dama (assembly GCA_917880005.1). Lineage (NCBI taxonomy): Eukaryota > Metazoa > Chordata > Mammalia > Artiodactyla > Bovidae > Nanger > Nanger dama. Next base: position 42,616,357 of record CAKJTW010000005.1, read on the forward strand.
TCAAAAAGTTAAAAGTAGAGATACTATGAGAAGAGATATCAATTACAAGAAAACAAAAAGCAACTGTAAAATCATAATCACTTGGAGATCAAACAATACATCTAAAAAATGAACAGGTTACTGAAGAAGTTAACAGGGAAAAATAAATTCCTAGAAACAAACTATATTGAAAATATGACAACTCAAAATCTATGGGCTGCAGCAAAATCAGTTCTAAGAGGAACTGATATATTTTATATATATATATACATATATATATATTTATAGCAATATTATATATATAGCAATATATATATATATAATTTATAGCAATATTATATATGTATATTTATATTTATAGAAATATAATCCTGCCTCAAGAAACAAGAAAAATATCAAATAGACAACCAAACTTTATACCTAAAACAACTGGAAAAACAACAACAACAACAAAATTAGCAGAAGGAAACAATATCATAAACAGAGCAGAAATAAATTTAAAAAAATGAAAGTTGTTTGTCAGTTGTTTCATTTGCTATTGTTTCCTCCCATTCAGAAGGCTGTCTTTTCACCTTGCTTATAGTTTCCTTTGTTGTGCAGAAGCTTTTAATTTTAATTGGATCCCATTTGTTTATTTTTGCTTTTATTTCCAGTATGCTGGGAAGTGGATCATGTACCCCAATGTTCACTGCAGCACTGTTTATAATAGCCAGGACATGGAAACAACCTAGATGTCCATCAGCAGATGAATGGATAAGAAAGCTGTGGTACATATACACAATGGAGTACTACTCAGCCCTTAAAAAGAATAAATTCGACTCGGTTCTAATGAGATGGATGAAATTGGAGCCGATTATACAGAGTGAAGTCAGCCAGAAAGAAAAAACACCAATACAGTATACTGACACATATATATGGAATTTAGAAGGATAGTAATGACGACCCTCTATGTGAGACAACAAAAGAGACTCAGAGGTATAGAACGGACTTTTGGCCTCTGAGGGAGATGGAGAGGGTGGGATGATTTGGGAGAATGGCATTGAAACATGTATACTATCTTGTAAGAACGAAGTATCAGTCTATGTTCAATACAGGGTGCAGGAATCATGGGGCTGGTGCACGGGATGATTCAGGGAGATGATACGGGGGTGGGAGGTGGGAGGGGCCTTTGGCATTGGGAGATCATGGACACCTGTGGCTGATTCATGTCAATGTATGGCAAAACAAACACAGTATTGTAATGTAGAATAAAGTATTAATAATAATAATAATAAAGTTTTTTTAAAAATGAAAGAAATATACTATAGATTAATCAAACTAAAAGCTGATTCTTTGAGAAGATAAAATGGACAAACCTTTAGGCAGACTCATCAAGAAAAAAAGTGAAGAATCAAATCAACAAAATTAAAAATGAAAAAGGAAAGGTTACAACCAACAAGGCAGAAATACAAAGGATTATAAGAGAATATTAGGAGCATCTATGTGACAATAAGATGGATATCTTGGAAGAAATGGACAGATTCTTAAGAAAGTTCGATCTTCCAGAATGAACCAGAAAAATAGAAATTATGACCAACTCAATTATAAGCACTGGAATCAAAACTGTGATAAAAATCTCCCAAAAAACAAAAGTCCAGGACCTTGATAGCTTCATACGTGAACTATATCAAACATTTAGAGTAGAGCTAATACCTATCATTTTAAAATTCTTTCAAAAATTTGCAGAAGAAAGAACACTTCCAAATTCATTCTACAAGGCTACCATTACCCTGATATCAAAACCAGACAAAGACAACACACAAAAAGAAACTACAGGCCAATAACACTGATGAACATAGATGCAAAAATCCTCAACAAAATTCTAGCAAACAGAATTCGACAATCATTAAAAGGTGATACTCTATGATCTAGTTGAATTTATTCCAGGGATGCAATATTCTTCAGTATATGCAAATCAATCAATGTGCTACTCCATATTAACAAATTGAATGATAAAGACCAAATGATAATCTCAATAGATGCAGAAAAAGCCTTTGACAAAATTCAGCATCCATTTATGATTAAGTTCAGTTCAGTTCAGTCACTCAATCATGTCCGACTCTTTGTAATACCATGAGTTGCAGCACTTCAAGGCCTCAATGTCCATCACCAACTCCCGGAGTTCACTCAAACTCACGTCCATCAAGTCGGGCATAGAAGAAACCAAACTCAACATAGTAAAGGCCATATATGATAAGCTCATAGCAAACATTATTATCAATAGTGAAAAAATGAAGAAAAGCAAAGGCATCAGGAACAAGACAAGGGTGTCCGCTCTCTCCATATTATTCAACATAGTTTTAGAAGTCCTAGCTACACCAATCAGTATTCAATTCAGTTCCATTTCTCAGTCATGTCTGACTCTTTGTGACCCAAGGACTTGAACACATCAGGCTTTTTTACTGCATATATATATTCTGCTATTATTCCAAATTAGGATTAATATTCTCCTGCAACCAAGGTATAGTTTTCATCATTATGATGCTCTTAAATGCTGAAATTTAGAATGCTCTTTCTTCTCTACTTTCATTCAAATATCTCTATAATCTTTTCAATTAAAATAATAAATAAAAACAACCTCTTTTCCTTTCATTAACTTTCTATCCATCAAATCATTAGCTACTTTCAGTTCAGCTCATTTCAATTTCTCAGTAGTGTCCAAATCTTTGCGACCTCATGGACTGCAGCTTCCCTATCCTTCCTGGAGCTTGCTCAAACTCATGTCCATTGAGTCAGTGATATCATTCAACCATCTCATCCTCTGTCGTCCCTTCTCCTGACTTCAAACTTTACCAGCATCATGGTCTTCTCCAATGAGTCAGTTCTTCATATCAGGTGGCCAAATTATTGAAGTTTCAGCTTTAACATTAGTCCTTCCAATGAAAATTTAGGACTGATTTCCTTTAGGATTGACTGGTTTGATCTTACAGCCCAAGGGGCTCGCAAGAATCTTCTCCAACACCACAGTTCAAAGCATCAATTCTTCAATGTTCAGCTTTCTTTGTGGTCCAACTCTCACATCCACCTTTGACTAGTGGAAAAACAATAATTTTGATTAAACAGACTTTGGTGGCAAAGTGATGTGTCTGCTTTTTAATATACTATGTTGGGCCTAGCTTTTCTTCCAAGGAGCAAGTGTCTTTTAATATCATGGCTGCAGTCACCATCTGCACTGATTTTGGAGCCCAAGAAAATAAAATCTGCCACTGTTTCCATTGTTTCCCCATTTATTTGCCATGAAGTGATGGGACTGGATGCCATAAACTTTGGTTTTTGAATACTGAGTTCTAAGCCAACCTTTTCACTCTTCTCTTTCATTTTCATCAAGAGACTCTTTAGGCCTCTTCACTGTTTGCCATAAGGATGGTGTCACCTACATATCTGAAGTTACTGATACTTCTCCTGGAAATCTTGATTCCAGTTTGTGCTTCATTCAGCCCAACATTTTGCATGATGTACTCAGCATATAAGTTAAATAAACAGGGTGACAAGATACAGCTTTGATATACTTTTTCCCAATTTGGTGCCAGTTCACTGTTCCATGTCCAGTTCTAACTGTTCCATGTCTGGTTCTAACAATCAGCTCATATTATTCAATACCAGGTAAACAAACAACACAATCAAAAGATGGGAAAAAACCTAAACAGACATTTTTCCAAAGAAGACATACAGACGGCTGACAAATATATGAAAAGATGTGCAACACTGCTTGTTATTTGAGAAATGCAAATCAAAACTACAATGAGTTATTACCTCAAGCTAGACAGAATGGCCATCTTCAAAATGACTACACAAAATAAATGCTGGAGAGTGTATGGAGGAAAGGGAACACTCTTTCACTGTTGGTGGTAATTCAAACTGGTCCAGTCACTCTTGAAGACTGTATTGTGGAGATTCCTTTATAAAGTAGGAATAAAACCACCGTATGACACAGAAATCCCACTCTTAGGCATATACTCTAAGAAAACCAAAATTGAAAAAGACTCATGTATCTCAGTGTTCATTGCAGCTGTATTTACAACAGGTAAAACATGGCAACAACCTAGATGTCCATCAACAGATGGATAAAGAAGTTATGGTACATATACATAATGGACAATTACTCAGCCATAAAAAGCAATGCGTTTGAGTCAGTTCTAATGAGATGGATTAACTAGAGCCTATTGCACTCATCTCACATTCTCATAAAGTAATGCTTAAACGTCTCCAAGCCAGGCTTTATCAATACATAAACTGTGAACTTCCATATGTTCAAGCTAGTTTTAGAAAAGGTAGAGGAACCAGAAATAAATTGCCAACATCTGCTGGACCATGGAAAAATGAAGAGTTCCAGAAAAACATCGATTTCTGCTTTATTGACTATGACAAAGCCTTTGACTGTGTGGATCACAACAAACTGTGAAAAATTCTAAAAAGATGGGAATATCAGACCCTCTGACCTGCCTATTGAGAAACCTGTATGCAGATCAGGAAGCAACAGTTAAAACTGGACATGGAATAACAGACTGGTTCCAAATAGGAAAAGGAGTATGTCAAGTCTGTCTCTTGTCACCCTGTATATGTAACTTACATGCAGAGTACATCATGAGAAATGCTGGGCTGATGGAAGCACAAGCCTGAATCAAGATTGCTGGGAGAAATATCAATAACCTCAGATATGCAGATGACACCACTCTTACGGCAGAAAGTGAAAAGGAACTAAAGAGCCTCTTGGGAAAAGTGAAAGAGGAGAATTAAAAATTTGGCTGAAAATTCAATATTCAGAAAACTAAGATCATGGCATCTGGTCCCATCATTTCATGGCATATAGATGGGGAAACAGTGGCCAACTTTATTTGGGGGGAGGGGGCTCCAAAATTACTGCAGATGGAGATTGCAGCCATTAAAAAGCCGTTAAATTAAAAGACGCTTACTCCTTGGAAGGAAAGTTATGACCAACCTAGATAGCATATTAAAAAGCAGAGACATTATTTTGTCAACAAAGTTCTGTCTAGCCAAGGCTATGGTTTTTCCAGTGGTCATGTATGGATGTGAGAGTTGGGCTGTGAAGAAATCTGAGTGCTGAAGAATTGATGCTTTTGAACTGTAGTGTTGGAGAAGACTCTTGAGAGTCCCTTGTACAGCAATGAGATCCAACCAGTCCATCCTAAAGGAGATCAGTCCTGGGTGTTCATTGGAAGGACTGATGTTGAAGCTGAAACTCCAATACTTTGGCCACCTGATGTGAAGAGTTCACACATTGGAAAATATCCTGATGCTGGAAAAGATTAAGAGAAGAAAGAGAAGGGATGACAGAGGATGAGATAGTTGGATGACATCACTGACTCAATGGACGTGGGTTTGGGTGGACTCTGGGAGTTGGTGATGGACAGGGAGGCCTGGCATGCTGCAATACATGGGGTCACAATGAGTCAGACACAACCAAACTGAACTGAACTGATACAGAGTGAAGTAAGTCAGAAAGAGAAAGATAAATACCGTATACTAATGTATACATATGGAATCGTGAATGATGATACTGATGAATTTATTTGCAAGGCAGCAATGAAGAAATAGACTTAGAGACAGACTTCTGGACACTGGGAGAGAGAAGGATAAGTTGAGATGAGATGTATGGAGAGAGTAAAATGAAAACTTACATTAACATATGTAACATACTAGCCAGTGGGAATTTGCTGTATGTCTCAGGCAACTCAAAAGGGCTCTTTTTCAACCTAGAAGGGTGGTATGGGGAGGGAAATGAGAGGGAAGCTGAAGAGGGAGGGAGGGCTGATTCATGTTGATGTTTGACAGAAAAGAAAATTATGTAAAGCAAGTATCCTTTAATTAAAAAATAAATAAAATTTTTTAAAAAGGAAAAATTAAAAGTAAAACTGCCATATTATCCATCAGTTCAATTCCTGGGTACATAAATGAAATAACTGAAATCAGGATCTTGAAGTGCTAATTACATACTCATATGCATATAGCAGCATTATTCAAAATAGTAAAGAGATGCAAACAATTAAATGTCAATCCAAGGATGAATGGATTAAGAACTTTCGTATATACATACAATAGAATATAATTCATCCTTAAAAGAAAAATAAATTCTGTCATATGCAACAACACGGATAAATGTGGAGGTTGTTTTGCTAAGTGAATTCAGCTATCACAGAAGAATGACTCTATTTGTATGAAAGAGCTCAGAGGAAAATCATAGAAGACAGTAAAACTGCTTGCCAAGAGCTGGAAGAAATGGGATATGTGTAGTTCTTATTCAATTCATATGAAGTTTCATTTATCCAAGGTAAGTATATTCCAGAGATCGTCCATGGAACAATGTACACATAGTTAACATTTCAACATTATACACCTAAAACTTTTTAGGAGGCTAGATTTCACATAATGTATTCTTAACACTTAACAGAATCCCTTGGACAGCAAGAAGATTAAATCAGTCAATCCTAGAGAATGTCAACTCTGAATATTCATTAGAAGGACTGATGTTGAAGCTGAAACACCAATACTTTGGCCACCTGATGTGAAGAACTGACTCATTGGAAATTCCCTGATGCCGGAAAAGATTGAGAGCAGGAAGAGAAGGGGGTGACAGAGGATGAGATGTTTGGATTGTTGGTGATGTCATCACCAATCCAATGGGCATGAGTTTGAGTAAACTCTGGCAGAGAGTGAAGGACAGGGAAGCCTGGTGTGCTGTGGTCCATAGCGTCATAAAGAATCTGACATGACGTAGTGATTAAACAACAAAAATTCTTAGCACACACACATTAACACACACAAAATCAAAGGAATAGGATAAAACTTTTGAAGACAATGAGTATGTTTAGTAACTCGATTGTGGTGATGGCTTCACTAGAGCAGGCATATCTTTGAACTTATCAAATTGAATATATTAAATATGTCCAGTAGCCCCCTGGTAGCTCAGAGGTTAAACAGTAGTTGTATATCAATTATATGTCATAAAGTTTAAAAAAGCAAAGATTCTCTGAATGAATAAAAATAAGTCACTCCTTGATACCTGTTGTTAATATATGGCAAACTTTAGGTCCAGTAAGCACCAATATAAAGAATAGTAATTTTTCAAAGAAAGGTACTAAGGCAAAATTCTGTATTTGAGATTATGACTCACTGATTCCATCTAAATATCTATGCATCTCTATATATTTCTCTATTAAAAAAAAATTCTTTTAGTTTTAACAAAATTTGCCACCAGTTTGGGGAACAGAGAATAGTTCAGGAAGAATAAAACCATGTTGCAGTGTGCAGTTTCACACCTCTGGTTCTGTTTTTCCTGCAGACCACTTTCTGTTCATTTTCAAGATGAATTATTCAGTTGATGTGCCATGCCTACTGACAAGTTTATGCTCTTTCTTATACTTATTGTTTTATTCTTGACATGTGTCATCATCTGACAAACTGGTGATCAGTCACCAAAAATGAGTTCAAATATAACGCGCCTGGTGGATCTCTCTCATCTTATACCTAGATATTGTCACTCCTTCCTTTGTATACCTATTGTTTATATAATCTTACAAGCTACTTATCCTTTTACCTCTCCTGTAATAATGTGAACCCTCAAGGACTGGAATGACAATAAACTTCATCTTTATTTTTCTTGATTAGGGATGGCAACAAAAATACACACAGGAATACAGATAGCTTATTGCTTTGTCTATAGTGTCCATTCTTCTGTAATTCTCCTATTTTTGTGTTCTCAAACATTTATGCATATTTGAATTATCTGCAGACTTTTTAGGACATAGATACTTCACCATGAAAGGACACTTTACCATGAAGGATTAAACAGACAATCCATAGATAACACTTTGAGAATCACAGGTTGCATACACTAAATATTTGAATAAATGCAGGTCTCCATTGAAGCATAAGATAAAGTAGGCCAGGCATTTTAAATCAAGGGAGGGTCAGATAAATTGAGACTACATTTTTAATGAAGCTTTTGTGACAAATCTCTTCTATCACTGGGTGTCATATTTAATAACATCTTGCTGACTTTGTGATGTGACAAGTGAAGTTTTTCCTTTCCTTCATATACAGACTTCAAATTCATGAAAGTGGATAATTAATTTCCCATAAAGAACAGGCAAAAATCTTTTCACATATGTGTGTGCTTTTTGAAGTCTTATGTTTTCAATAAGCCTCAATTTCCTTCTTTCCTGCTTATGTCAATAAAAGGTGAGTGAGCTTTGATGCCTATGAAAACAAATCTGCCAAGATAGTGAACTGTGACTACAGGTGATGCTGTCTACCTCTGTGACATAGCAAACTGAAAGCCTTCGTGCCTGTCTATCAATCTACACATTTAGACAGCTTTGACAAGCATGCTATTTTAGCAAGAAACAATACAAAGAGGGGGAAAAAATATCCTTCATTGTATTGAAGCCTCAGGCTTCTCAGGACTTGAGCCTGAGGGAATTGCATTCTTCTTCATAGAATGTAATTGTTGTCTGGGCTGAAATTTCCAATAGACTGAGAATTATTATGAATTACATTGAGTTAGACATGACCTAAAAGTGGAATTTTATATTAAGTGGATAACTGATGGTTGTTATTACAGGAAAAAGACACCGAAGCACTAGAAATAACAAATGAATTGAATAGAGAAAGTGAAATGCAATGTAACATTCAAAGTAAGGGGATAGTTTACATGCCACTGCTCTTTGGAACAATTTGGCTGCCTTTGCAATTAGCAGTATAGAGCTGAAAAAGAAGATTCTGTTGTTTTATTTTTAATTGCATTTGTTTAAGGATTTATACATTTGTGACTTGACTTTCCTTTGACTGTTTTTTCCCATATTTAACCATAGCCCTGCTTTCAAAACTTTTAAAATTTGAATTATAATTAAAATTACTTTTAAAACCATTAAAGCTATATATACTTTTGCAAATTATAAAGCTCTTGTCATGACATTTTTGTTCTTTCTTTTATTTATGTATTTTTCAAATATTTATAATTTCATAGACATTTTATAGCAACATGAGCATCATGGAACATTATAGTTATTTAATTTTTGCTACTAATATGCCCAAAGTTGTATAATTTATTTCTATAATTTAATGAAGAATTATGGATAAGTCATTGTAGTATCTTATAAGAAAGTTTTAGAAAAAATATTTTAATTAGGTATAAAATGTTTAAATAATTGGGAAAAGTCAACTCTGTAGATATAAAAGTCTAATTAAATCAAATATTTGTATAATTTAATTTTAAAATAGTTAAGATTTGGTTGGTTAATAACTGTCCTCTGTATCTGTAATCCTTTTCAGTCATTCAAGGAAACATCTTCCTATTTATGTCAAAAAATAACTTCCAAAAAATGAATAGTTCCAAGTTTTGTTCCATATCAATACATTAAAAGTAGTCTGATTGCTTTCAAAATGAGCACTGTTGCTATAGAGATATTTCAGAAATACTTTTACTCTGGTTTTGACATACGTAACATATTTTTATCCATTTAATGTGTAAAATCCAATGAATTGTTTACTTTCTGAAAAATAATCCCGCTGAATTAATTCAATTAAACATAACTTCAAGAGTGAAATGGCTAATATATTTCAACATGTATTATTTACTTATAAAAAAGATTAACATTTTGTCATCATGATTAATCATTCATTAAATTTCATATCTATAATGTGTTTTAAAACTAAGTTACTTTTTAAAATTTAAAATGAAGTTAATATTCCCAAGGAAAATTGATACAATATGAATATTAAATAAAGATGACTACATTGCATTTCTGTGTCTTCTCATGATTCACTATTTCACTAATTACAGAGGGTCTAGTTCAGTTCAGTTCAGTTGATCAGTCATGTCTGACTCTTTGTGACCCCATGGACTGCAGCACACCAGACCTCCCTGTCTATCACCAACTCCTGGAACCTACTTAAAATCATGTACATCACACTGGTGATGTCAGCCAACCATCTCATCTTCGGTCATCCACTTCTCCTTCCACCTTCAATATTTCCCAGCATCAGGGTCTTTTCAAATGAGTCAGTTCTTTGCATCAGGTAGCCAAAGTATCAGAGTTTCAGCTTCAGCATCAGTTCTTCCAATGAATATTCAGGACTCATTTCCTTTAGGATGGACTGGTTGTATCTCTTTGCTGTCCAAGAGACTCACAAGAGTCTTCTCCAACATCACAGTTCAAAAGCATCAATTATTTGGCACATAGCTTTCTTTACAGTCCAACTCAAACATCCATCAGTGACTACTGGAGAAACCATACCTTTGACTAGATTGGACATTTGTTGGCAAAATAATGTCTCTGTTTTTAATATGTTTCTAGGTTGGTCATAACTTTTCTTCCAAGAAGCAAGCACCTTTTAATTTAATGGCTGCAGTCACCATATGCAGTGATTGTGATGACCTCTAAATAAAGTATCTCACTGTTTCCATTGTTTCCCCATCTGTTTGATATGAAGTGATGGGACCAGATGTCATAATCTTTGTTTTCTGAATTTTTTAAATTAATCAATGAATTTTAATTGGAGGCTAATTACTTTACAATTTTGTGGTCGTTTTTTGCCATACATTGACATGAATCAGCCATAGGTATACATTTGTCTCCCATCTGAACACGCCTCCTCTTCCCTCCTCATCCCATCCTTCAGGGTTGTTCCAGTGAACTGGCTTTGATTGTCATGTTTCATGCATCAAACTTGGATTGGTGATCTCAATAAATATACTTCAAAGCTCTTCTCTCACATCTTGGCGACCTCACCTTCTCCCACAGGGAGTCCAAGAGTCTGCTCTTTATATCTATGTCTCTTTTGGTGTCTTGCATATAGGGTCATCATTAGCATCTTTCTAAATTCCATATACATGCATTAATATATTGTATTTGTGTTTTTCTGTCTGACTTGCTTCACTGTATAATAGGCTTACTTTCATTCACCTCATTAGAACTGACTCAATTTTTTTTTTTTTTCCAATAGCGAGTAATATTCCATTGTGTATATATACTACAGATTATTATCCATTCATCTGATGATGGACAGCTAGGTTGCCTCCATGTACTAGCTACTGTAAACAGTACTGTGATGAACAGTGGGGTACACTTGTCTCCTTCAACTCTCGTTTACTTGATGTGTATTTCCAGCAGTGGGATTGCTTGGTTGTATGTCAGTTCTATTTCCAGATTTTAAAGAATCTCCAAACTGTTCTCTATATTCTCTATATTCCCACACCCTCTGTAGCATTTATTGTTTGTAGACATTTTAATACCAGCCATTCTGACCAGCTTGAGATGATACCTCATTGTGATTTTGATTTGCATTTCTCTGATAATGAGTGATGTTGAACATCTTTTCATGTGTTTGATAGCCATTTGTATTTCTTCTTTGGAGAAATCTCTGTTTAGTCCCTTGGCCCATTTTTTGATTGGGTTGTATATTTTCTTTTGCATTGAGCTGCATAAGTCCTTGTATACATTTTGAGATTAATTCTTTGTCAGTTGCTTCATTTGCTCTTACTTTCTTCCATTCTGAAGGCTGTCTTTTCATCTTGTTTATAGTTTCTTTTGTTGTGCAAAATATTTAGAGTTTAATTAGGTCATATCTGTTTATTTTTGCTTTTATTTTCATTACTCTGGGAGGTGGGTCATAGAGGATCCTGCTATGATTTACATCAGAGAGTGCTTTTTCTGTTTTCCTCTAGGAGTTTTATTGTTTTTGATCTTACATTTAGATTTTTAACCCATTTTGATATACAACAGACTGGTTCCAAATAGGAAAAGGAGTACATCAAGGCTGTATATTGTCACCCTGCTTATTTAACTTCTATGCAGAGTACATCACGAGAAATGCTTGGCTGGATGAAGCACAAGCTGGAATCAAGATTGCCGGGATAAATAACAATAACTTCAGATATACAGATGACACCACCCTTATGGCAGAAAGTGAAGAGGAACTAAAAAGCTTACTGATGAAAGTGAAAGAGGGGAGTGAAAAAGTTGGCTTAAAGCTCAACATTCAGAAAACGAAGATCACTTCATCCAGTCCCATCATTTAATGGGAAATAGATGGGGAAACAGTGGAGACAGTGTCAGACTTATTTTGGGGGCTGCAAAGTCACTGCAGATAATGATTGCAGCCATGAAATTAAAAGACACTTACTCCTTGGAAGGAAAGTGATGACCAGCCTAGATAGCATATTCAAAAGCAGAGACATTACTTTGCTGACTAAGGTCCGTCTAGTCAAGGTTATGTTTTTTCCAGTGGTCATGTATGAACGTGAGAGTTGGACTGTGAAGAAAGCTGAACAAAGAAGAACTGATTCTTTTAAACTGTGGTGTTGTAGAAGACTCTTGGGAGTCCCTTGGACTGCAAGGATATCCAACCAGTCCATCCTAAAGGAGACCAGTCCTGAGTGTTGATTGGAAGGACTGATGTTGAAGATGAAACTCCAGCACTTTGGCCACCTGATGCAAAGAGCTGACTAATTGGAAACTACCCTGATGCTGGGAAAGATTAAGAGAAGAAAGAGAAGGGGACGACAGAGGATGAGATGGCTGGATGTCATCACTGACTTGATACACTTGAGTTTGGGTGAACTCCAGGTGTTGGTGATGAACAGGGAGGCCTGGCATGCTGCAATTCATGAGGTTGCAAAGAGCTGAACATGACTGAGCAGGTGAACTGAACTGACTGATGGTGTTAGATAGTTTTCTAGTTTCATTCTTTTAAAGGTGATTTACCAGTTTTTGCAGCACCACTTGTTAAAGAGATCATCTTTTCTCCATTGTATATTCTTGCCTCTTTTGTCAAAGATAAGATATCCATAGCTACATGGATTTATCTCTGGGCTTTCTGTTTTGTTCCACTGATCTGTATTTTTGTCTTTGTACTGGTACCATTGTGTCTTGATGACTGTAGCTTTGGAGTATAGTCTGAAGTCAGGCAGGTTGATTGCTCCAGTTCCATTCTTCTTTCTTAAGATTGCTTTGGCTATCTGAGCAGGACGGTGGCCACAGAAATCAGAAACCAGTAAGGAGTGTGTTAAAAACCCACCTGCTGAATCAACTAGCCCTGCAAATGGATGGTACTGGAGCATCGGGCCCATACTTGGCCATAGCAGAGAAAAATCAAATAAATAACCTAACTTTACAGAAAAAGAAGAAAGGAAGAACACCAAAGTTAATAGAAGAAAACAAATTATAAAAATTAGGGCAGAAATAAGTTAAAAAAATTAATGATGTTGTAGCAAAAAATAACAAAATTAAGAACTGTTTGTTTTTTTGTTTTGTTTTGAGAAAATAAGTAAAATAGACAAAACATTAGCCAGATTCATCAAGGGGGGAAAAAAAAGGATAAGGATCAAGTCAACACAATTAGAAATTAAAATGGAGAAATAACAACAGACAACATAGAAATACAACGGATCATAAGAGACTACTTTCAGCAACTATGTTCCAATAAAATTGACAACTTGGAAGAAATGGATGAATGCTTAGAAGAGTATAGTCTTCTAAAGTTGAACTAGGAATAAACAGAAAATCTTTACAGACCCATCACAAGCATGGAAATTGAAACTGTAATAAACAATCTTCCAACAAACAAAAGCTCAAGACCAGATGACTTCAAAGGAGAATTCTGCCAAAAGTTTAGAGAAGAGTTCACACCTATTCTACTCAAACTCTTCCAGAAAATTGCAGAGGATGGCAAACTGCCAAATTCATTCTATGAGGCTACCATCACCTTAATACTGAAACCAAAGATGCCACAAAAAAGAAAAATTAAAGGCCAATATCACTGATGAACATAGATGCAAAAATCCTCCACAAAATTTTAGCAAACAGAATCCAACAACATATTACAAAGATCATACATCATGACCAACTGGGCTTTATCCCAGAGGTGTAAGGATTTGTCAGTATTCACAAATCAGTTAATGTGATGTATCACATTACTAAATTGAAAGATAAAAGCCATATAATTATTTCAATAGATGCAGAGAAAGCCTCTGACAAAATTCAACCTCCATTTATGATAAAAACCCTCCAGAAAGCAGTCATAGAAGGAACACACCTCAATATAATAAAAGCTGTACATGGTAAACCCACAGCAAACATTATCTTCAATAGGTTAATATTGAAAGCATTTCCCATAAAGTCAGGAACAAGACAAGGGTGCCCACTCTCACCACTACTATTCAACACAGTTTTGTAAGTATTGGCCATAGTAATCAGAAAATAAAAGAAAAGAAATAAAAGGAATCCAGATTGTAAAAGAAAAAGTAAAATTCTCACTGTTTGCAAATGACATGATCCTTTACATAGAAACCCCTAAAGACTCCACCAGAATATTACCAGATTTAATCAATGAAACAGTAAATTTGCAGGATATAAAATTAATACAGAGAAATCCCTTGCATTCCTAGACAATATCAATGAGAAAACAGAGAGAGAAATTAAGCAAACTATTCAATTTTCATTGCAACAAAAATAATAAAACACTTAGGAATAAATTTACCTAAATAAAAGACTTATCTATAAAAGCTATAAACCATTGATGAAAGAAATCAAAGATGACACAAATAAATGGGGAAATATACCATTTGCATAGATCAGAAGAATCAATATAGTGAAAATGAGTATACTGCCCAAAGCAATCAACAGATTCATGTGCCCCCTATCAAGCTACCAACAGATTCAATGTGATCCCTATCAAGCTACCATCAGTATTTTTCAGAGTAGAACAAATAATTTCACAATTTGTACAGAAATACAAGAAACCTTGAATGCTGAGGTTTAAGCCAACTTTTTCACTCTCTTCACTCACTTTCATCAAGAAGGTCTTTAAGTCTTCTTCACTTTCTGCCATGAGGGTGATGTCACCTGCATTTCTGAGGTTTATTTCTCCCAGCAATCTTGATTCTAGCTTGTGCTTCATCCAGCATGGCATTCCATATGATGTACTCTGTCTATAAGTTAAATAAGCACGGTGACAATATGCAGCCTTGACATACTACTTTTCCTATTTGGAACCAGTCTGTTGTTCCATGTCCAGTTCTAACTGTTGCTTCTTGATCTGCATACAGATTTCTCAGGAAGCAGGTCAGGTGGTCTGGTATTCCAATCTCTTGAAGAATTTTCCACTGTTTGTTGTGATCCACACAGTGAAAGCCTCTGACATAGTCAAAAGTAGACATTTTTCTGGAACTTTCTTGCTTTTTGATGATCCAATGGATGTTAGAAATTTGATCTCTGGTTCCTCTGCCTTTTCTAAATCCAGCTTGAACATCTGGAAGTTCATGGTTCATGTATTGTTGAAGTCTGGCTTGGAGAATTTTGAACATTACTTTGCTAGCATGTGAGTTGAGTGCAATTGTGCAGAAGTTTGAACATTCTTTGACATTGCCTTTCTTTGAGATTGGAATGAAAACTGACCTTTTCCAGTCCTGTGGCCTCTACTTAGTTTTCCAGGTTAACTGACATATTGAGTGCAGCACTTTCACAGCATCATCTTTTAGGATGTGAAATAGCTCAACTGGAATTTCATTACCTCCACTAATTTTGTTCATAGTGATGCTTCCCAAGGCCTACTTGACTTCACATTCCAGGATGTCTGACTCTAGGTGAATGATCATACCATAATGGTTATCTGGGTCATGAAGATATTTTTTGTTTAGCTTTTCTGTGTGTTTTGGCCATATCTTAATATCTTCTGCTTCTATTAGGTCCATACCACTTCTGTCATTTATTTTGCTCATCTTTGCATCAAATATTCTCCTGGTATCTCTAATTTTCATGAAGAGATCTCTAGTCTTTCCCATTCTATTGTTTTCCTCTATTTCTTTACATTGATCACTGAGAAAGGCTTTGTTATCTCTCCTTGCTATTCTTTGGAAATCTGTGTTCAAATGGGTATATCTTTCTTTTTCTCCTTTGCCTTTAGCTTCTCTTCTTTCCTTACCTATATGTAAAGCCTCCTTATGCAACATTTTTGCATTTCTCTTTTGGGGGATGGTCTTGATTCCTGCCTCTTGTACATTGTCATGAACCTCTGTCCATATTTCTTCAGGCACTTGGTCTATCATGTCTAATCCCTTGAATCTATTTTTCATTTTCACTTTATAATTGTTGATTTGATTTAGAGATTTTGTTTAGGTCATACATGAATGATCTAGTAGTCTTCAATTTATGTCTGAATTAGGCAATAAGAAGTTCATGATCTGAGCCACAGTCAGCTCCTGGTCTTGTTTTCCTGACTGTATAGAGCTTCTCCATTTTTGACTTCAAAGAATATGATCAATCTAATTTCAGTATTGACCATCTGGTGATGTCCATGTGTAGAGTCTTCTCTTTTGTTTTGGTAGAGGGTGTTTGCTATGACCAGCTCATTCTCTTGGCAAAAGTATCTTAGCCTTTGACCTGCTTCGTTATGTACTCCAAGGCCAAATTTGCCTGTTATTCCAGGTAGCTCTTGACTTAAATAGATGTAAGATGGTGGAGGTATAGGATTTTGAAATTTTGATAAATTTCTCTCAGAAATTTATCAAAAGATCATTGGAATGCTGAGCAATGTCCACAAAACAATATTTGAACATGGGCAGAGGAGAACAGGACAAAGTATAAAAGACAAAAAGATAGATAAAATAGGGACAGAGACCTGTCTTGGAGAGCGAGTCATAAAGGAGAAGTTTCCACAGAGTAGGGAAACCCTCTCACAAGTGGGTCTGTGGTGAGTTTTGGAATCTCAGAAGGCAATATAACCAGGAGAAATAAAATAAATAAATAAAAATAAACCCACATAATACATGTGTAACCACAACTGTGGAAAAGAGAATTTTCTTGTGAAAGGCCCTAACCTATCAACCTAATATGCTATCTGACCAGCTCACAGAACAAAGGATTGAGTTAATACCAAAGGAGAGTTAGCAGGCTTCATACTGGCCCCTCCTCACCAAGAGGCAGAAAGTCAGCCTTGTGACAGCCAGAGCAGGAAGGCAAGGGACTGCTACCATCTCAGCTCCAGAGACAGCGTCTTCCATCAAACTGAGCAGGCTCCCAGCTGCCAACCATGTCTTCCTGAAATCCTGGATTGTTGACATCCACCAAGAGTGTTGCAGCCTGAGATAAACTCTGCAGAGGAGACATACAGCACACCTGTGGTGTATGTGTGTGGTACATACATACACACATGTATGTATGTGTGTGTTCTTGTGGTACACCGGGGAGACTGAGCAGCCAGGACTGGGGGAGATGAGTAAGATGCACAGCTCACCTGGGACAGTGAGCTCACCAAGCACCTGATCACCTGAGGTGATCATACCTGGGAAGGCACAAAATGCACACCCAACTCATGGAGACCAAGCTAAAACTGTGTCTGAGTGTCTCCTGTGGAGATGCAGGTCAGCAGTGGCCTGCTGGGGGAGGGTCTCTGGTGGCAGCAAACCTAGGTAGGCAATATGCCCTCTTTGAGGAAGTTCCCATTAACCCCACCATAGAGCTACTAGAACTTACACAGGACTAGGGAAACAGACTCTTGGAGGGCACAAACAAAACCTTGTGTGCACCAGGATCCAGGAGAAAAGAGTAATGACCACACAAGAAACTGACACAGACATGCCCATGAGTGTCTAGGAGTCTCTGGCAGAGGCATGGGTCTGCAGTGGCCTGCTGCAGGGTTGGAGGCACTGAGTGAAGCAATGCATGGATGGGGCCTTTTGAAAAGGTCACCATTATCTTCCTTACTTCCACCATAGTTTGGTCTAAGGTCAAGCAACAGGGAGGGAACATAACCCCACCCATCAACAGAATAACTGAACATGGCCACACCCATCAGAACAAGAACCAATTTCCCCCTCAGTCAGTCTCTCCCATCAGAAAGCTTCTATAAGCCTTTTATCCTTATCCATCAGAGTGCAGACAGAATGAAAACCACAATCACAGAAAATTACAGAGAGCTAGATAATTGAAAGGAGTCAGGATTCAGAGATTTATGCACATATAATGTCAGCATTAGTTGCTCATTTGTGTCCAACTCCTTGGGATCACCTGGACTGTAGCCCATCAGGCTACTCTGTCCATGGAATTCTCCAGGCAAGGATACTGGAGTGGGTTGCCGTTCTCTTCTCCAGTGTATTGTCCTGAGGGATTGAACCTGGGTCTTCAGCATTGCAGGCCGATTCTGTACTATCTGAGCCACCTGCAAAGTCCATATAAAACTTTTACAAACGTAAATGATAACACAAAAGATGAGAAAGAAAGTGCAGACAGTCATGGAAATGCCCAAATGTGTGAGGGTACAGAAGCTAGTGTACTTCCTTAGTTGCAAGGAACATATGTTGAGTGCTGAACTATCAAGAAATATGCAACATATTTCAGCTTCAGAGAGCTCAGGCACGATTTTAATGAGGTATATTTATATTTTATTGGTCAAGAAGCTATAGAGCCCTGCTTTGTAAGTGGTTGAACCAGGTACAAATTATCCATCTAAACTCCAATTGAGTTTCAAATTTTCAACAGTGCATTTATTCTAAATCACTAGCTAAAATATCTCATCCTTATGTTTTTCAGGTGTAAGTACCAGTTCCCTAGGCATATATAGGGGAAAATATAGAACTATGGTTGTCCCAGCTGTAAAACAATCTATTATTTACCATGCAAGCCATTTAAGATCCCTTTCGCTTAATATCCCTAGTATTTATATTTTAATATTATAATGATGTTAAGTTTTCCAACATACATTTATGAGAATAAGCTTCTATTATCAACTAGCAATTTCTTTCTTTTTTTTTTTTTTGTTTTGTTTTTAAACGTTTTATTTTACATTGGAGTAAAGCTGATTAGTTGGAGAAGGCAATGGTGTCCCACTCAAGTACTCGTGCCCGGAAAATCCCGTGGATGGAGGACCCTGGAAGGCTAAATTTCATGGGGTCGCTGAGTCAGACATGACTGAGCGATTTCACTTTCACTTTTCACTTTCATGCATTGGAGAAGGAAATGACAACCAACTTTAGTGTTCTTGCCTGGATATCCCACGGATGGGGAGCCTAGTGGGCTGCCATTTATGGATTGCACAGAGTCGTACATGTCTGAAGTGACTTAGCAGCAGTAGCAGAAGCAATGCTTAAAATTCTCCAAGCCAGGCTTCAGCAGTACATGAACAGTGAACTTCCAGATGTTCAAGCTGGCTTTAAAAAGACAGAAGAACCAGAGATCAAACTGCCAATATCTGCTGGATCATTGAAAATGAAAGAGAGTTCCAGAAAAACATATATTTCTGATTTATTGACTATGCCAAAGTCTTTGACTGTGTGGATCACAATAAACTAGAAAATTCTGAAAGAGATGAGAATACCAGACCACCTGACCTGACTCTTGAGAAACCTATATGCAAGTAAGGAAAGAACAGTTAAAACTGGATACGGAACAACAGATTAGTTCCAAATAGGAAAAGGAGTATGTCAAAGCTGTATATTGTCACCCTGCTTAATTAACTTAGATGCAGAGTACATCATGAAAAACGCTGAGCTGGAAGAAGCACAAGCTGGAATCAAGATTGTCAGAAGAAATATCAATAACCTCAGATATGCAGATGACACCACCTTTATGGCAGAAAGTGAAGAGGAGCTAAAAAGCCTTTTGATGAAAGTGAATGTGGAGAGTGAAAAAGGTGGCCTAAAGTTCAACATTCAGAAAACTAAGATCATGGCATCTGGCCCCATCACTTCATGGGAAATAGATGGGTAAACAGTTCAAACAGTGTCAGACTTCATTTTGGGGGCTCAAAAATGACTGCAGATGGTGATTGCAGCCATAAAATTAAAAGACACTTACTCCTTGGAATGAAAGTTATGACCAAACTAGATAGCATAGTTTAGGATAGCATATTCTAGCATATTTTTTCCCATGGAAAAGAAATGCAAAAAAAGCAAAATGGCTGTTTGAAGAGGCCTTACAAACAGCTGTGAAAAGAAGAGAAGTGGAAAGCAAAGTAGAAAAGGAAAGGTATAAATATCTGAATGTAGAGTTCCAAAAAATTGCAAGAGGAGATAACAAAGCCTTTCTCAGCTATCATTGCAAAGAAATAGAGGAAAACAACAGAATGGGAAAGTCTAGAGATCTCTTAAAGAAAATTATAGATAGCAAGGGAACATTTCCTGAAAACATGGGCTTGATAAAGAACAGAAATGATATGGACTTAACAGAAGCAGAAGATAATAACAGATGGCAGGAATACACAGTAAAACTGTACAAAAAAGATCTTAACAACCATGATATTCATGATGTTGGATCACTCACCTAGATGTGCTGGAATGTGAAGTCAAGTGGGCCTTAGAAAGCATCACTACAAAGAAAGCTAGTGGAGGTGATGGGATTCCAGTTGAGCTATTTCAAATCCTGAAAGATGATGCTGTGAAAGTGCAGTACTCAATATGTAAGCAAATTTGGAAAACTCAGCAGTGGCCACAGGACTGCAAAAGGTCAGTTTTCATTCTGATGCCAAAGAAAGCCAATGCCAAAGAAGGCTCAAACTACAGCACAATTGTACTCATCTCACATGCAAGAAAAGTAATACTCAAAATTCTCCAAGCCAGGCTTCAGCAATACATGAACCATGAACTTCCAGATGTTCAAGCTGGTTTAAAAAAAAGGCAGAGGAACCAGAGATCAAATTGCCATCATCCACTGGATCATTCAAAAAACAAGAGAGTTCCAGAAAAATATATCTTTCTGCTTTATTGACTGTGTCAAAGCCTTTGATTGTGTGGATGAAAATAAAATGAGGAAAGTTCTGAAAGAGATGGGAATAGCAGACCACATGACTTGCCTTTTGAGAAACCTATATGCAGGTAAGGAAGCAACAGTTAGAAGTGGACATGGAATAAAGACCAGTTCCAAATAGGAAAATGAATACATCAAGGCTGCACTGTGTATATAACTTATTTGCAGAGTACATCATAAAAACGCTGGGCTAAAAGCACAGCTGGAATCAAGATTGCTGGGAGAAATGTCAATAATCTCAGATATGCAGATGACACCACCCTTGTTGCAGAAAGTGAAGAGGAACTAAAAAGCTTCTTGATGAAAGTGAAAGAGGAGAGTGAAAAAGCTGGCTTAAAGCTCAACATTCAGAAAACGAAATTCATGGCATTTGGTCCCATCACTTCATGGGAATTAGATGGGGAAACAGTAGAAACACTGTCAGACTTTATTTTTTGGGCTCCAAAATCACTTCAGATGGTGACTGCAGCCATGAAATTAAAGACACTTACTACTTGGAAGGAAAGTTATGACCAACCTAGATAGCATATTGAAAAGCAGAGACGCTACTTTGTTAACAAAGGTCCGTCTAGTTAAGGCTATGGTTTTTCCAGTGGTCATGCATGGATATAAGATTTGGACTGTGAAGAAAGCTGAATGCCAAAGAATTGATGGTTTTGAATTGTGGTGTTGGAAAAGACTCTTGAGAGTCCCTTGGACTGCAAGGAGTTCCAACGAGTCCATTCTAAAGGAGATCAGCCCTCGGATTTCTTTGGAGGGAATGATGGTAAAGTTGCAACTTCAGCACTTTGGGCACCTCATGCAAATAACTGAGTCATTGGAAAAGACTCTGATGCTGGGAGGGATTGGGGGGCTGGAGAAGAAGGGGATGACAGAGGATGAGATGGCTGGATGGCATCACTGTCTCAATAGGCGTGAGTCTGAGTGAACTCTGGGAGTTGGTGATGGACAGAGAGGCCTGGCATGCTGTGTCATGGGGTTGCAAAGAGTTGGACATGACTGAGTGAGTGAACTGAACTGAACTGAGATAGCATATTCAAAAGCAGAGATGTTACTTTGCTAACAAAGGTCCGTCTAGTCAAGGCTCTGGATTTTCCTGCAGTCATGTATGGATGTGGGAGTTGGACTGTGAAAAATGCTGAGCACCAAAGATGCCTTTGAACTGTGGTGTTGGAGAAGACTCTTGAGAATCCCTTCAACTGAAAAGAGGTCCAACCAGTCCATTCTAAAGGAGATCATTCCTGGATGTTCTTTGGAAATAATGATGCTAAAGCTGAAACTCCAGTGCTTTGGCCACCTCATGCGAATAGTTGACTCATAGGAAAAGACTCTTATTCTGGGAGGGATTGGGGGCAGGAGGAGAAGGGTACGACACAGGACAAGATGGCTGGATGGCCTCACCGACGTGATGGACGTGAGTTTCCGTGAACTCTGGGAGTTGATGATGGATAGGAAAGCCTGACATGTTGCAATTTATGGGGTCTCAAAGAATCGGACACAACTGAGAAAATGAACTGAAGTGAACTGAAAGTTAATTAGTCAGATAATGCAAGGATCCCCACTCTAGTACTCTCTTTGGAAAATTCCATGCATGTAGGAACCTGGTAGGCTGCAGTCCCTGGTGTTGCTAAGAGTCAGACACGACTGAGCGACTTCACTTTCACGTTTTACTTCCTTGCATTGGAGAAGGAAATGGCAATCCACTCCAGTGTTCTTGCCTGGAGAATCTCTGGGGAAGCCTGGTGGCTGCCATCTATGGGGTTGCACAGACTCGGGCAGGACTGAAATGACTTAGCATCAGTAGTAGCAGCATAGCTGATTACTAATGCTGTGATTGTTTCTGGTGCATAGCAGAGAGACTCAGCCATGCATATACAGGTATTCATTCTCCCCAAAACTTCCTTCTCATTCAGGCTGCCACATAAGATTGAGCCAAATTCTCTGTGCTATACAGCATGACCTTGTTGGTTATCCATTTTAAATATAGCAGTGTGTACACTTCTATAGCAAACTCCCTAACTATTCTTTCCCCTGTCCTTCCCACCTGGCAACCACAAGTTCAGTCTCTAAAGCTGTGAGTGCAACAAGCAATTTCTGCTTATACTCTGTGACTTTCTCAGCAACCCCAAATGACCTCTTTCCAGTCAGGTAAAATCAGAAGTATTCCTCCTTGCTCTCTAAGCTGAGTTTTTGAAAGCCTACCTTTGCAAAGAAAAAAAAAAAAAGAAAAAGAAAGAAAGAAAGAAAGAAAAGAAAAGAAAAGAAAAACCTTAAAAGCAACTATTCCAACATTATTTCTGTCCATTCTGTTGTGTTGCAGACATAAATACAGTTGCCTCTTTCTCTTTCCTTCTCATATGCCATATCTCTTTCCTATCTTTAAATGCCTTGAGGATAAGAGATGTAGGTGTTGCATATATTTTTAAAATAAGATGAAGTGGAAATTTGGGAAAAAATACGTTGATCTTCTCAAATATATTGCTTTCCTTTTCATCTTTTTGACAATATACAAAGTATTTTGCTTCTACCATTGCAAGATTAACAATCATTATAATATTCCTTTCTCTCTGTATAAACTAAACATTTTCCCTAACTATCCAAATATATTTACTAGATTTCAATTTAGCACTTGCCAATACTTAAGCTTATTATATCACTGCTGACTTTAAGTTGCTTTTTCTTGATAAAGAGAGAAAGAAAAAATTATGTGATAGAATAATTTTAATTTAAATATTCAAAAATAAAAATCAAAACATGGAAATAAAATACGTACTTTTTTATATTATTAGGTTGGCTTTGATTTATATTCATATGTGTATGTATATGTGTACTTAGTCACTCAGTCATGTCTGAATTTTTGTGACCCCATAGAGTGTATTGTTATATTAGTTAAAAACAAATAAATTATAACAAAAATAGCTGATAAAAATTCAACTGGAAAGATCTTATCTATAAATTTTTTACAAATACATCCATAGTTCTTTTAATAATATTTTTATCTTCTTTAAAAAGTTATATTTTTTTCCTTGAGTCATATTCTGTCATTCAGAAAGTTTGAGTGGCATATTTACACACATAATTCAAGACATATGTGTATTTGTAATTAAACAGAATTTTTATTTTGTAAAATAAAAATTAATTATTAGTCATGATAGTAATTTAACATGATCTTTTGACAATATCACCAAAACATATTAATGAAATTAAAGCAGTTAAATTATAAATTGTTAAAACTTTGAGCTTCATGACTGCAAAATAGCATAGCACTTCTAATAAACAATCCAGATTATCATAATTTGGTAGTCCTTACTACCCTTATGATAATAAAGTCTGGTATTCTTGACTTTTTACTGAAGAAGTTTCATTTACTGAAACATTATGTGCAAAAATTAATTTGATTCACCTAAACTGAAATACTTTATGTCTTGAAAAATTAAACATGGAAAGTGAAGGTGGACACTATTCCAAGTTGAGAAAAGAAGTAATTCCAGAGGCCTAAATTTATATTTCACAAACCAAGTTTTGGTGGAGTTTCTGGAGTAAACTGGGTAAAGAAAAACTAGAATAAGGTGAATTTGAGAAGAGGATGCTACAGGCCAATATGTGTAAAATCTTACAGGCCATAACAAGAATCTGAAATATTTCCAAGTGTGGTGAAGAGAGCTAGATATGAGGAAAGGTGAAGGAATCAGTCACAATAGTCCATGCAAGATAGTGACTTGAACTTAGTCACCTTCATTTTGTAAATCTTCATATCAGAAAATCAGTATATTTTATCTATTTATTTATATTATATATTTATTCTATTGACTTTAGCAATGTTTTAATGATATATATATATATATATATATTATGCATTTTCATTATTCTGTGTAATTTGAATACCATGGATTTTTAGGGAGATATTGAATACGTTTAGATTTGAAATACATTTCCTAAAACATATTCTTGCTGGAAAATATCAAAGTCCAAATGCTCAAATACTGGAGTACAGCTTAGGCTGCTAACTCTCCTCTCAGGTTAAGGGAACCTATTATCATTACTTCATATTTTTCTAAGGTAAGTAAGTGACTTGTATCTGGATTGAGTATTCCTGATAAAAAGCATGAGCAAAAACACTTAGTTTAAGACTCTAGAAAAGGAATTGAATTATAAACAATCTGAATTTTGAAGATAAGAAACATTTAGTAGAATTTTTATCTGGGAGGTTTCCTATCCACAGATTAATAATTAAAAAATAAATAAAATGACTACAAAGGAATTAAGAATATAACAGAATCAACTTGATACCTAGTTCCAGTTGAGTAAATATAAAATGGAGCACATGATTATAAGCTGTTTTATCTAAACAGAAAAGAGAAAATAAGATCCAAATAGTTTGTTGGAGCATCTTGATTTATCAGTTGAGTAAGACCACTAAAAGTAGAAATTTTTTAGAAAATTAGTTTGTAAAGAAAATACTAGTGTAGAGACAGAAATGATTCAATGGAAAAAAATTAAACTATTTTAGTTAAATATTGTGCATAAACGTCAAGAATTAGACAAATAGAACTAAAATTGTAGAATTGGTTAAATAGTGATAAAGTTCTCTGAATTCTAGTGCCTACTAACATGTTTGGATTCTAATAGGCATTCAATATTTGTTTAATTTATATTTGAATTAAATGTCTACAGTTGGCAGTATCATATCCAGAGAAAAGAGAGTACAAAAAAAAAAAAATGAATGAATGTGTACTTGCTCTTTAAGAGGTTTCAAAGTCACTGTAGCCTTAGGTATCCTAGTGATGGAAGAACAAATTAGATATACCTATTGCTATCAAGAATTTCACGCATTGGAGAAGGAAATGGCAACCCACTCCAGTGTTCTTGCCTGGAGAATCCCAGGTTCGGGGGAGCCTGGTGGGCTGCCATCTATGGGGTTGCACAGAGTCAGACACGACTGAAGCGACTTAGCAATAGCAATCCAGAATTTATAAAGTGTTTATTTTATATACATATGTATGCATAGTAATTACTTTTTATCTACCATTAATAAAATGTAACTTTCTAAAAAGCACTCTAGTCATTTTTAAAATGTATACTGTAATAATACTAGTGCAGTGATTTCAAACATCATTTCTTAAGATGACTAAGCTGAGATTATTACCTACATTATTTTTAAACACAGAAATCCGTTGTTACAACTGAGAGGAAAATTCTCAGTTTTTTTGTGCTTATTGTCATAGTTATTGCCCTGAGCTGCCCTCACCCTCTATGATTTGTTACCTCTGGAGAGCAATAAATAGCCACCACTAATATATTTTTGACTATTTAAAATATTATGATATGATCTCTGAAGTCTGCCCATTGTTACAAAAATATTTTTCTTCTAGTGAAGACTATAAAAAATTATTTCATTAACTCAGCAGGAATGTATTTGGATATTTTGATGGTTACCAAAACAGGAAATTTCTTAAAGCCTAATTTATGTTAAATGAAAACAAAAACAAAAACTATTGGAAATGATAAGATCTCAGTTAATTTGTTAAACTGTATATAGTGTACTTAATAGAAATAGCTTCAAGATACATAAAATTTTTGAAAGAAATATATAAACTTAACATCAATGAATGTGGAATTACAGCATTGTTAGTAATTTAATCAACTGACTATCCTTCCTTTGACTACCAATTGAGATAGGAAAACAAGAAGAGGAAAAGTTGCAAGAATTAGAGCAGGTTGAATGCTTTAAGTAATCTGTGTATATGGTGGGACATATCATAGCTAACAACTTTTGAGCATTCCACCATTTAAATGCAGCCATTGTCCCAAATGACCTAAAAAACTATCTGATTATGTAGTGTCATGAAAAGTTCATTTTTATTGTTAAAACCATTTTATCACTTATGTTAATAAATTCATATTCCAAAGATCCTCTGGCTGTATGATTTCTG
Organism: Nanger dama; assembly: GCA_917880005.1. Taxonomy (NCBI): domain Eukaryota; kingdom Metazoa; phylum Chordata; class Mammalia; order Artiodactyla; family Bovidae; genus Nanger; species Nanger dama. Next base: position 42,643,067 of record CAKJTW010000005.1, read on the forward strand.
GAAAAGCAACAATGACAACATTCACACAATCAGCTATTTCTTTTGTAAGTACATTAAAATTTCACTTCTACTTTTACAACTCTGTTTCTTTGCTCTGCACTTTCATATTTATTTGTTTTGGCCAATACCTTCCTTGATTTATCCATTTTTGTAAAATTGTCTGTGAGTTCATCACTAGACAGCAAGGAAGCAACACAACTTCATGTTTTGTTGTCTGTGCATAAACCTATTAACAGATATAGTGACCAAGTACCAATAAAACTTGAAAAAAATTACATTATTAGTCACTGATTCTGACGTTTTCCTGTTATTTGCATTATGATTTGTGGAATGTAGAACTAACAGTAAAGATTGTTCTTTATGTACTTACAGTTAATTAAATGTTGAAAGATAAACTAAGGCACGTTAAAAATTTTAAGAAGTGATTTGAGCAAAAATTGTTTCCAGCAGGGCCGTGTGAAACCAGGAAGAGCAGTAGGTCAACAGGTGCCAAGTTAAAGACATATAGAGAAGGTGCAGAAGCAAAAAGGAAATTATTTGACTGGCTATAGCTTAACACCTACTTAGCTATTTGCTATTGGTTGTCTTTAGTATTTTGTATTCCACTAACTGTATTCCACTAACAAGTTTACTAGGTTGCATAGTCTCAGAGAATGTTACACTTAATGATCTAGTCCACACTGCAAGGGGGTTTAGAAATATTCCTTTTGTTTCTAGGGCTTTTAGAAAATCTGATCAAAATATGACTGCTATTGCTCAGAAAAGTACATGTCTGCAGAGACTATACATACTGTATTTGATCTCATGGGGTTAGGTAGAGGGGCTCTAGAGGATCCACGCCCCATGGTAGTGAGAGTACAGCCAATTATGAATTCAAATATATCAATTTATTTCTAGCTACTCATTGTTTGACACAATTTCAAAGATCTATTTTTAATAGATTTTTTTCCTTTTTGCTAATTCCTAACTTCCAGCTAAACAAATTAAATATTAATATGCTACCCAATATAAATTGATAAATATTTTATTCTAAAAGCAATAATCAATGCCCTTAAAAGATAATTGAAACTTGATTCAATTATATGTCATCAAGAAATCAAAGACTGAATTATTGGCATTATTGATATTATTCATGATATACATATTTCTTTATCGTATTAATAGACATGTTTCCTCTTTCTGTATTCCTTCAAATTAAGCCAAAGATAAAATTCATCACATAATTAAAACTTCCATTTTTTTCTGAAAATTCTGTTACACATAGAACACAAATGGTAAAGGATAGATACAGAACATTTTCCACTATATTTTAATTAAAATTCTTATTTTCATGAATTATAATTTGAAATTTTTTCCTCTGTTCATTGACCTGCATTCATGACAACTTTTCATTGTTATAGAATGTAACTTGAAATTGTTGTCACTTTATATCAAATATTTAAAAGCTTCAAATCAACACAAATCTAACACTTATATTTACAATAAAATCAACATGGTTTAATGCCTAGATAGAGATACCATGTTAAATAGTAGCTCATGCTGACTTAAAAGTTTAGCAGCCTAACATTTCCTAGAACATAATATAATTTACATATTCTTGTATGTAGTACTGAAATTTCTAAATAATTTTAAATAGGATACAAATTCTTAGTGTGTTTTGATGTGTTTGAGAAGTATATTTAATATATATACTGCAGTAAAATTTGCTGGCAAATTTAAAAATATATCATTTCACTACTTTTTAAATACATGACATTTATTTTCATAACCTACAGATTTATTGTTCAAACTGGGAAGAATTTGTATATTCCTATTTGGAGATGGCCTAAGTCTCTAACTATTAATTATAAGCATTACAGGTAAAAGTCAGGCATATCAATTTTGTAGCACTTTCACAACAGTTCAGTCTCTCAGTCATGTCCGAATTTTTGTGACCCCATGAATCACAGCATGCCAGGCCTCCCTGTCCATCACCAATTCCTGGAGTTCACTCAAACTCAAGTCCATTGAGTCAGTGATGCTATCCAGCCATTTCATTCTCTGTCGTCCCCTTTTCCTCCTGCCCCCAATCCCTCCCAGCATCAGAGTCTTTTCCAGTGAGTCAACTCTTTGCATGAGGTGGCCAAAGTACTGGAGTTTCAGCTTTAATCATTCCCTCCAAAGAAATCCCAGGGTTGATCTCCTTTAGACTGAACTGGTTGGATCTCCTTGTAGTCCAAGGGACTCTCAAGAGTCTTCTCCAACACCACATTTCAAATGCATCTGTTCCTCAGCGCTCAGCTCTCTTCACAGTTCAGCTCTCATATCCATACATGACCACTGGAAAAACCATAGCCTTCACTTGACGAAACTTTGTTGGTAAAGCAGTGTCTCTGCTTTTCAATAAGTTATCTAGGTTGGTCACAACTTTCCTTTCAAGGAGTAAGCATCTTGCAATTTTATGGCTTCAGTCACCATCTGCAGTGATTTTGGAGCCCCCAAAATCAAAGTCTGACACTGTTTCCACTGTGTCTCCATCTATTTCCCATGAAGTGATGGGACCAGATGCCATGATCTTCATTTTCTGAATGTTGAGCTTTACGCCAACCTTTTTACTCTCCTCTTTCGATTTCATCAAGAGGCTTTTTAGTTCCTCTTCACTTTCTGCCATAAGGGTGGTGTCATTTACATATCTGAGGTTGTTGATATTTCTCCTGGCACTCTTGATTCCAGCTTGTGCTTCTTCCAGCCCAGCGTTTCTCATGATGTACTCTGCATATAAGTTAAATAAGCAAGGTGATGTTATGCAGCCTTGACATACTTACTCCTTTTCTTATTTGGAACCAGTGTGTTGTTTCAAGTCCAGTTTGAACTGTTGCTTCCTGACCTGCATGTAGGTTTCTCAAGATAAATCCAAGTAAGATGGTAGATGTTGCAAGAGGGCATCAGAGGGCAGGCAGTAAAATCACAGAGAACTAGTCAATCTGATCACATGGACCACAGCCTTGTCTAACACAATGAAACTAAGCCATGCTGCATGTGGCCACCCAGGATAGTCGGGTCATAGTGGAGAGGTCTGACAGAATGTGGTCCACTGGAGAATGGAAAGGCAAACCACTTCAGTATTCTTGCCTTGAGAAGCCCATGAACAGTATGAAAGGGCAAAATGATAAGATACAGAAAGAGGAACTCCCCAGGTCAGTAGGTGCCCAATATGCTACTGGAGATCAGTGGAGAAATAACTCCAGAAAGAATGAAAGGATGGAGCCAAAACAATAACAATACCCAGTTGTGGATGTGACTGGAGATAGATGCAAGGTCCGATACTGTAAGGAGCAACATTGCATAGGAACCTGGAATGTCAGGTCCATGAATCAAGGCAAATTGATAGTGGTCAAACAGGAGATGGCAAGAGTGAAAGTTGACATTCTAGGAATCAGCAAATTAAAATGGACTGGAATGGGTGAATTTAACTCAGATGAACATTTTATCTACTACTGTGGGCAGGAATCCCTTAGAAGAGATGGAGTAGCCATCATGGTCAACAAAAGAATCCAAAATGCAGTACTTGGATGGAATCTCAAAACGACAAAACAATCTCTGTTTGTTTCCGAGGCAAACAATTCAATATCACAGTAATCCAAGTCTATGCCCCAACCAGTAATGTTGAAGGAGCTGAAGTTGAATGGTTCTATGAAGACCTACAAGACCTTTTAGAACTAACACCTCCAAAAAGATGTCATTTTCATTATAGGGGACTGCAACACAAAAGTAGGATGTCAAGAAACACCTGGAGTAACAGGCAAATTTGACATAGGAATACAGAATGGAGCAGGGCAAGGGCTAATAGAGTTTTGCCGAGAGAACGCACTGGTCATAGCAAACACCCTCTTGCAACAACACAAGAGAATACTTTATACATCAAAATCAGCAGTTGGTCAACATCAAAATCAGATTGAATATATTCTTTTCAGCTAAAGATGGAGAAGCTCTATGCAGTCAACAAAAACAAGACCGGGAGCTGACTGTGGCTGAGATCATGAGCTCCTTATTACCAAATTCAGACTTAAATTGAAGAAAGTATGGAAAACTGCTAGACCATTCAGGTATGACCTAAATCAAATCCCTTATGATTATACATTGGAATTGAGAAATAGATTTAAGTGACTAGATCCGATAGACAGAGTCCTGATGACCTATGGAATGAGGTTCGTGACATTGTATAGGAGACAAGGATCAATACCATCCCCATGGAAAACAAATGAAAAAAAAAGCAAAATGGCTATCTGGGGAGGTCTTACAAATAGCTGTGAAAAGAAGAAAAGCAAAAAACAAAGGAGAAAAGGAAAGATATAAGTATCTGAATGCAGAATTCCAAAGAAAAGCAAGAGGAGATAAGGAAGACTTTCTCCACAATCAATGCAAAGAAATAGTGGAAAACAACAGAATGAGAAAGGCTAGAAATGTCTTCAAGAAAATTAGAGATACCAAGAGGATATTTCATGCAAAGATGGGCTTGATAAAGGACAGAAATGGTATGGACCTAACAGAAGCAGAAGATATTATGAAGAGGTGGCAAGAATATACAAAAGAACTGTACAAAAAGACCTTCACAACCAAGATAATCACAATAGGGTAATCACTCACATAGAGCCAGACATTCTGGAATGTGAAGTCAAGTGGGCCTTAGAAAGCATCACTACAAAGAAAGCTAGTGGAGGTGATGGCATTCCAGTTGAGCTATTTCAAATCCTGGAAGATGATGCTGTGAAAGTGCTGCACTCAATAGGCCAGCAAATTTGGAAAACTCAGTAGTGATCACAGGAATGGAAAAGGTCAGTTTTCATTCCAATACCAAAGAACGGCAATGCTAAAGAGTGCTCAAACTACAGCACAATTGCGCTCATCTTACATGCTAGCAAAGTACTGCTCAAAGTTCTCCAAACCAGGATTTAGCAATACTTAAACTGTGAACTTTCTGAAATTCAAGCTGGTTTTAGAAAAGACAGAGGAACCAGACATCAAATTGCCAATATCTGCTGAATCATCCAAAAAAAACAAGAGCGTTCCAGAAAAAACATCTATTTCTGCTTTATTGACTATGCCAAAGCCTTTTACTGTGTGGATCACAATAAACTGTGGAAAATTCTGAAAGAGATGGGAATACAAGACCACCTGATCTGCCTCTTGAGGAACCTATATGCAGGTCAGAAAGCAACAGTTAGAAGTAAACATGGAACAGCAGACTATAGCACTTTAATATTTATTAAATATACTTTGAGAAAAATATTTTTAAGCAGTTTTTATTTATAACACTCAAGAATTTGGGGGAGGGGATAATAGCTAATAATGTGCTAATCAGCTGAGGTTTAAACTAATTGTAAAACTTTAAAAATGCCAGATTTCCTGTATTTATAGATATGTTGGGGAAAATACTTTTACACTTCACTTCATATACTATGCATACTTAGTGATAATGAGGACTTCTGGTTACTATGGCAAAGTAAGCTGAATTAGGAGGACTGTTTCACTTATTAAAGACACACATAATGCTGTATTCAATACCACACAATATAGAAGGAGAAAAAATAAATGAGAACACCTTAGCTTTCTTTTTAAATTTTTTATTGTCTCTGATTTTTATTTTATTTTTATTTTTCTCTTTTTATTTATTTGTTTAAATTAATTTTAATTGAAGTATACCAGTGGTGAATTCAGTTGATGTATTGCAAAATCAACACTTTAGCTTTTAAAAATCAGATTAGATGACCACAGACTGAAACTGAACAATTCACAATATATAAGAAGGCAATGAGACATTGATTTTAAAATTGAGATTTTAATTTTAATATGATGACAAGAGATAATTACTAGAACCCTTCTTAAAGGGAAAGCTAAACTTAGTTGGAAACTGAGCTAATTGTATGAAGTAGATCAGCAGATCATTGTCGCATCTGTGAAACATAGATGATAAATTCACTCTCACAATACTTTGGAAACTTCAAATAATCCTCTTATTGATCACAGATTCAGAGGTAGCCCAGGAAGAATTTTCTTCTCAAAAAAAAAAAAAAAAAATATATATATATATATATATATATATATATATTCCAGAACAGACTTAAGTAAACATATCTGCTGGACCTCAAATCTTACAAAATCTTACTAAGTGCTAGGCTCAGTAACTTCAACCAAAGGCATTAATCTTAAAATATCATCAAGACTAGATAGCCCATGTGTATCTACACAACACAATCAGATGGGTATTCTATCAAAACAAACTGATTGAAGCTGTCAAGAAAAAATAAATATTACAAATTAACTAACGAAAAACAACTTCAGAAGATGAAGACAACTGACACACTAGTTGGATAATTTTCTTACAAAACATAAGAAACAACACAAAGATTTGAAAAAATTTCCACAATAAAAATCTTTAAAATGTACCTAAAACAAGGAGAGAAATAGAAATTGTAAAGTAATTGGATGGCAATAGATAAAAGAATAGGCATATTGGAATAAAAATATTTATTTGAATGGGAAATTATGATAGACATATTAGCAGTCAGGCTAATTATATTTAGCAAAGATTTTGCTTTTAGAAAATAGATCAAAGAAAAGTACATATACCTGAGAAGTGGTCATAGGTGTAAATTATGAATGATAATTTGTTAAAATAGAAAATAAAAGTACAAAATAGATTGAAAATTGAGACAAAACAGTATTAAAACACAGTAGTAAATAATCGCTCATGATTAAAAATCATGAGTCATCTCCAGAGGATTAAAAATAACATACTAAAAAGCATGCATAATAATAATGGCACATACTAGTAAAAATTATATGGATTATTCCAGATTTCTCATCCCTAAAATAAAACCTTAAAAGTTATCAGAGGAAAAAAAAAACATAATGGATTACTGATGAAAAAATGCCTTATTATCAGGAAACTTAATTATCATGTCTACAGGAAAATATTTCCAAATTACTATTATTCAACTAGTGTTATGGAATGAGATTGAAATGATGTTTTCAGATGTAAAAACTCAAATTAACTATTGAAAGACCTATTATGCTATTGAAAATAAATTTACAAGAATGTTGATGCTTAGATGTTGCATATAAGCTATATATAAATATTGATTGTGGTACATATACACAATGGAGTATTACTCAGCCATTAAAAAGAATACATTTGAATCAGTTCTAATGAGGTGGATGAAACTGGAGCCGATTATACACAGTGAAGTAAGCCAGAAAGAAAACCAATGCAGTATACTAGTGCATATATATGGAATTTAGAAAGATGGTAATGATAACCCTGTATGCGAGGGTGATAGCAAGGGGATATTTCATGCAAAGATGGCCTTGATAAAGGACAGAAATGGTATGGACCTAACAGAAGCAGAAGATATTACGAAGAGGTGGCAAGAACACACAGAAGAACTGTACAAAAAGACCTTCACAACCAAGATAGGAGAAGGGAGAGGGAAGGGTGGGATGATTTGGGAGAATGGCATTGAAACATGTATAATATCATATAAGAAATTAATCGCCAGTCTAAGACACAGGACACAGGATGTTGGGGCTGGTGCACTGGGATGACCCAGAGGGATGGTATAGGGATGGAGGTGGAAGAGGGGTTCAGGATTGGGAACACGTGTACACTCGTGGTGGATTCATGTTGATGTATGGCAAAACCAATACAATGTTTTAAAGTAAATAAATAAAATAAAAATAAATTAATAAATATTAACGATTAACCTTTGAGGTTTAAAATTCCAACAGTAGAACATGAGAAGATAAAACCTGGAGTTAAACCATTTTAAATATTTTTGAATTTTTGAGCTACAAAAGTAAAATTGTTGAATTTTTAGTACATGTTTAGAGCAGATGTCAAACATTTACTGTTTTAATGAAAAGAAAAAGGAAAATAATAGAATATCAATCTAAAACCAGCAGAGGAAAAAAAATTAAGAAGTGGAAAAAAAAACCTCAACCTGCTAATTATAATGAAAGAAGGAAGATGAAAAAATGTTTAAAAAGGAAGGTGTGGTAAGTAAAATATTTGAAACATATGGATATATCACTAATCAAAATACCAAACTCCTAATTAAAAGAGAGAACATTCTACCTTTAATTCTTATACAAATATCTTAAGAAAATATGTCATCATTTGATATTTTTATGTACATCTTTGAATATATGAGAAAATGTAAGTAAAAGCTAAGCTTTGAGAGGAAAAAAAATTATGTTTGGGAATAGAGCAGAGGTATATTTTAAAAGTATTATAAACAATAATTGTTAAACTCAGGGTCCAATTTCTTCTGGAGATTCCTTGGTGGTGCTGATTTAGTTACTAAGCTGAAGTCATTCTGACTCTTGCAATGCTCCTCTATCCATGGGATTCTCCAGACAAGAATACTGGAGTAGGTTGCCATTTCTTTCTCCAGGGGATCTTCCTGACCCAGGGATCGAACCTGGCTCTCCTGCATTGCAGGCAGATTCTTTACTGACTGAGCTATAAGGGAAGGCCATGAACTCCTTGAAATTAAACACTATGCAATCTTCATGAATTGTATTTATGAATTTTTTTTTTTTGAGTGTAAGTCCACAGATTTTGTCAGGATGTTTCAAGAATTGTGACTTCAACAAAAGAAACAATGATAGCTACAAATACAATTTTTGAAAAAAATCACTGATTAATCTGAGACATATAACATTTAACTAAAGGAGATAGGGCCAGGTTATTCCAAAATAGAGTCCTGCATACCAGTGCCTCTCAAATTTTAAAGGCTTAGAATATTCATGTTTAATATATTCCTCAGTTTTATTTAGGTTGCAGTGCAGAAGACCTGTGTTCAGTCTTCAGGTAGAGAAGATCTCTTGGAGAAGGAAATGACTACTTACTCCAATATCCTTGCCTGGAAAATTCCATGAACAGAGGATGCTGGTGGGCTACATACAGTCCATGGGTCACAGAGTCAGACACAACTGAGAGACTAACACTTTCACTTTCACTTTTAGAGTCATGGAGGGTTTATTGGTTATCATCTGGTATAATTAAGTGTCCAGAAAAGGTCTTAACAATAGTTTTACATAAACTCAATGGCGGCCAAAAATGTGAACAGAAATAATTTCCAGAATGAGAGAATTCTGATCTCAGTTTTTCTTCTGCCGCTGCTGGTAGATGAGCTACCAAAGAAGGTAAGTAGTATCAATAAGCCTATATGTTCACCATGTGTTTATCTATCCAGTTAATAAACCTTTTCTTGGGACACTTCTAACTACCAGACACTTTGAGGTGCCAAGGATAGATGTGAGTGAATTGTAAGTCGAAGTCTGATAATTTTGTTTAAACATCCAATGCATAGTTATTGTATATTTGTGATTATTATTCCTTGGAGCTGTAAGTTTTAAAGTTATTTCTCCCTTGACTATTGCTTCAATTTATAAGCAAAATTTTGCCTCTTCTCACAATCTTGAGTGTCAATCATGGACAAATCTTGTTTTTTTTTTTTTTTTTTTGGTTTTTTTTTTTCTTTTCCTTCCAGACCAGGATGCAGAATTGAATAAGAGAATTCACTTGGGTGAAAGTGGGATAAGAAATTTTCTTTGACTCAGATAATAACACTAATAGATGTTACTGGCATTTGTTGATCACTTAATGATGTCAGGCACAGAGCTAAATGCCACACATATATTATTAAAGAGACACAAGTAAATAACCATCCAGTGGAGAAAAGAATACACCTGGGATCTGAACTTTGGGAACTGACTCCAGGACCTCTGTTCCTTAGAATACTGCAAGACTAAAAGTGGCAAATGAACCAGTCAATAACCTCCTTACAAATAAGTTTTATTTTTAAATTTACAATTGTCTGAGCAATAGATATTTTGCTATTAATAAGAATAGAAGACACTAGAAAAATAAAATTAAAATACAAAATAGAAGCTCAATTTCTTTTACATTTAGGAGAAATAACTTTATCAAAAGTAAATAGAAATTAATCATAATTTATCTACATGTTTCAAGTGATACGGAATTTAAATATATCTTGTCAATGACTTATAACAATTTGCAAATCTACACCAGTCCAGAGCTATGTCTTTGAGTAGCACTGAATTAAATCTATCCCTTTTAGTGATGATATACTTTCCCCATTGAAGATAGCTTGAAAGTTCTGAATCAAGAAAATTACGTGTAAAATTGAATAAACTTTAAGATAAAAGGAAATCTGATTGAGGATATTTTACTAACTATAAAGAAAGAGTTTATATTTTCTGCAATGATTTTCTTTCAAATACATTTAGCTTAAAATAATAGTTTAGAAAAAAAATAATCAATACTAAGCTAAGAATAAAGGAAGAATAAAGCACAGATTAATGATGTTTTTTAATAGCTCCAACCTACATCTAAACTTCAGACAGTTATATGGGCTGAGAAATTTACTCTTAAAACCAAGCAGTGTGATGAGAGAGGCAAGCCCAAGTGAATATTCCAACTGAAAAGTCAAGTTGAGGGAAACTACAACTGCGAAATATTTGCTTGTTATCTTTACTTTTTGGAGACAAGTGTGTTTGCTTTTAACAAGTGTAGACCATCTCCTGCAATACATTTGTAATACATCATATCTTTGTAACCCAAGGGCTCTAAAATGTAAAATCTTTAATAGCCTTCTAGATGGACTTCCTCACCAATGGTAAGCACTGCAGTGACATGAAAATATATTATTGTTGCTGCCTGGTATCAGCAACATTTATCAAATAGCCTTTTTTGTCTATCTTTGTATTAATTTTTTAAAATTTTACTTTAATTGTGAGAAAAGCATGATTAATATATTTATGATTACAAAATAAGAGTAGTAATATATAAATACTATTGTAGTTGTACAAGAAGCAAACATTTTTCCTGATTGATAATTTATATAAGATTAATAGAAGAGAAAACTTAGAAGCTATCCTTTAGATATAATTAAAAATTTACCAATCCATAAATTGCAGACAGAAACACACTGAAGATGATACAGTTTCATGCAAAAGTGATGAAATAAGTGCATGTATATATGCTGTTACTTCAGTTGTGTCCAACGCTTTACAAACCTATGCATAATAGCCTGCCCAGGCTCCTCTGTCCATGGAATTCCCCTGGCAAGGATACTCGAGTGGGTTGCCCTGCCATCCTCCAGAGGATCTGCTGCACCCTTCTCTGACTCGATTGAACCTGCATCTCTTTTATGTCTCCTGCATTGGCAGGTGGAATTTTTACTACCAGTGTCACCTGGGATGCCTGAAATAATAAGTAATTTTTATTAAAACATATTAATTCATATAAAGCAAGCTTTAGAAGAAAGCTTTCTGATTGGAAAACAATAGACATATTAAATTAATAAAAGCAGTAAAAGAAGTATGAAATAAAATCCCTTTCATTTTTTTTTTCAAAATTGTTTTTTTAGCAATAGTTTTAGGCAACGCATTTTATATTTTTAAGTTAAGTATAACATAATCCCAGTTTCTATATGGCAGATATTTGGCATATATCTGATACTGTTTTAAGGAGATAAATGGTAAGAGTTATATAATGTAAAACAAATAGGTAACATAAAAATACTGTGATTATTTTTTTACTTCACAGATTTTTTTTAAGTTTACATAAAAACTTGTCAAAATATAAAGGGTTCTAATATACTCCCTTTGCTCCTTAGCCTCCTCACCACTCAGCATTCCCTCTCATTTGCATGTGGCATTTATGGGATACAATTGTTATGATCAGTGAAAAAATGTTGATATTTTATTTATTAACTAAATGCTCTAGTTTACATTGGTGTTCATTCCTTGTCCTGTTGGAGAAAGAAATAGCAGCCCATTTCATGATTCTTGCCTGGAAAATAACATGGACAAAGGAGCCTGGTGGGCTATAGTCCATGTGGTTGTAAAGAGTCAGACACTAATGAGCACATACAAGCTTCTTTGTCTTACTCTATTTGATTCTATGACTTGTATCTCTCATTATGGTATCATACAAAGCAGTTTCAGTGTGCTAAATGTTTCCTGTGCTCAGCCTCACATATTTTCCCCCAGTGCTGACAATCACCTATTTTTCTACCAACTCTATAATTTTGCCTTTTCCAGAATGTTATTTACTTAGAATTGATCAATAATGTCATAATATTCTCCTCAGTATAGTTAAAATTTACATGGGCTTTTTTTGACTATAAACCTCTAACATTCCTTTTCTTAGAACATTTACTTTAGAAAATGTACAATTGCAAATCCCTTCTCTGCCCCTCTGAAACACGAACTTTTTTCTCCCAACCTCTAACCAGTTTTACAATCCTGGGAAATGATCATTATTAACAATTTCAGAACTGTATCTTTTAAATGTTAACACAGAAAGAAATGGTAATACATCTTCCAGTCTCTGAAGCAGGGTAGGAGTATGACTTACATGGGTACCAATAAGTAAACAAAGATGAATAAATTAAAGAGAAACCTTTGTTCAATAGAAATAGCATATATTCAGGAGTTACTCAATGTGTTGAACACACTTGTTGAACAATGTTCTCTCCATTTTTCTCCAGGAATTTCCCACTAGACAGCCCTTGTGCTTAAAAACCCACCTTAATTTTGTTTCGATGGGGTTGAGTTTGCCCCTCTCCTCTATTAAAAGAGTCTTAATAAAGTATTTAACCTTGTCCAGGATAGACATTACTTTGATAGAAATATACAGTATTCAGAATTTCAATTTTTTTTTTTTTATTTTCACTTAGTAATATGACTTTAAAGCTCTCACATGTCTTTTTGTGACTTGATTTCCTTTAAGTTTAATTTTTGTATGACTGTCTCATTTTTTTCATATATTTTATTATTCAAGAACATTTTGCTGGCTCAAAATGTTTATCAATTAAGACATTTCCTCCAAAATCAGGAATAAAGCAAGGGTTCCCACTCTTACCACTACTATTCAACATAGTTTTGGAAATCCTAGCCACAGTAATCAGAGAAGAAAAAGAAATGAAAGAATCCAGATTGGAAAATAAGAACTAAAACTCTCACTGCTGTAGATTCCATGATCCTCTACATAGGAAACCCAAAAGATACTACCAGAAAGTATAATTCTGGTGGTATTAATGAATGTGTTGATGCTAATTAATAAATATAGTAAAGTTGCTGTTTATAAAGTTAACAAATAGAAATACTTTGCATTCCTGTATACTAACATCTGCTGGATCATGGAAAAGGCAAGAAAGTTCCAGAAAAACATCAATTTCTGCTTTATTGACTATGCCAAAGCCTTTGACTCTGTGGATCACAATAAAATGTGGAAAAATCTGAAAGAGATGAGAATACCAGACCACCTAACCTGCCTCTTGAGAAATCTCTATGCAGGTCAGGAAGCAACAGTTAGAAGTGGACATGGAACAACAGACTGGTTCCAAATAGGAAAAGGAGTACATCAAGGCTGTCTATTGTCACCCTGCTTATTTAACTTATATGCAGAGTACATCATGAGAAATGCTGGACTGGAAGAAACACAAGCTGGAATCAAGATTTCTGGGAGAAATATCAATAACCTCAGATATGCAGATGACACCACCCTTATGGCAGAAAATGAAGAGGAGCTAAAAAGCCTCTTGATGAATGTGAAAGAGGAGAGTGAAAAATTGGCTTCAAGCTCAACATTCAGAAAACAAAGATCATGGCATCAGTTCCCATCACTTCATGGGAAATAGATGGGGAAACAGTGGAAACAGTGTCAGACTTTATTTTTGGGCTCGAAAATCACTGCAGATGATGACTGCAGCCATGAAATTAAAAGACACTTGCTCCTTGGAAAAGTTATGACCAACCTAGATAGCATATTCAAAAGCAGAGACATTACTTTGCCGACTAAGGTCCGTCTAGTCAAGGCTATGGTTTTTCCTGTGGTCATGTATGGATGTGAGAGTTGGACTGTGAAGATGGCTGAACACCGAAGAATTCATGCTTTTGAAGTGTGTTGTTGGAGAAGACTCTTGAGAATCCCTTGGGCTGCAAGGAGATCCAACCAGTCCATTCTGAAGGAGATCTACCTGGGGATTTCTTTGGAAGGAATGATGCTAAAGCTGAAACTCCAATACTTTGGCCACCTGATGTGAAGAGTTGACTCACTGGAAAAGACTGATGCTAGGAGGGATTGGTGGCAGGAAGAGAAGGGGATGACCGAGGATGAGATGGCTGGATGGCATCATGGACTCGATGGACGTGAGTCTGAGTGAACTCCGAGAGATGGTAATTAACAGGGAGGCCTGGCTTGCTCCGATTTATGGGGTCACAAAGAGTCAGACATGACTGAGCGACTGAACTGAACTGAACAATGAAAAATATAAAGAGAAATTAAGGAAATAATCCCCTTCAACATTGAAACAAGAATAATAAAATACTTAGGAATAAAGTTACCTTTAAACAGATCTATGTAGAGAAAATTATAAAACACTGATGAAAGAAATAAAAGATAACACAAATAGATGGAGAAATGTTAATAGATTGGAAGAATCAATATAGTGAAAATGAATATACTTCCCAAAACAATCTATAAATTCAACACAATCCTTATCAACCTACTAATGGTATTTTTCACAGAACTAGGACAAATAATTTCACAATTTATATGGAAATAAAAAGAACCTTGAATAGCCAAAGCAACCTTGAGAAAGAAGAATGGAACTGAAGGAATCAATTTTTTCTGAATTCAGACTATACTACAAAGCTACAATCATCAAGACAGTATGGTACTGGCACAAAGATAGAAAACATAAATCAAGGAACAAAATGGAAAGCCTAGGATAAATCCATGCACCTACAGACATCTTATCTTTGGCAAAGGAAACAAAAATATACAATGGAGAAGACAGTCTCTTTAACAATAGGTGCTGGGAAAACTGGTCAACAACCTGAAAAAGAATGAAATTACAACACTTTTCAAGATTACACACAAAAATAAACCCAAAGTGGATTAGAGACCTAAATGTAAGACTAGAAACTATAAAATTATTAGAGGAAAACATAGCAGAACACTCTCTAACATAAATCATAGCAAGATCTTTTGTGACCCACCTCACAGAATAATGGAAATAAAACCAAAAATAAACAAATGGGACCAAATTAAACTTAAAAACTTTAGCACAACAAAGGAAACAATAATCAAGGTGACAAGACAGCCTTCAGAGTGGGAGAAAAATAATAGCAATCAAACAACTGACAAAAAACCTCCCAAATATATAAGCATCTCATGCAGCTAAATACCAGAAAATGAATAGCTCAATCAAAAAGTGGGTCAAAAAACTAAATAGGCATTTCTCCAAACAAGACATACATATGGCTAATAAATACAGGTAAAGGTGACCAACATCACACATCATTCAGTTCAGTTCAGTTCAGTCATTCAGTCATGTCCGACTCTTTGCAACCCCATGTATCACAGCAAGTCAGGCCTCCCTGTTCATTACCATCTCTCGGAGTTCAGTTAGACTCACATGCATCTAGTCCGTGATGCCATCCAGCCATCTCATCCTCGGTCATACCCTTCTCTTCCTGCCACCAATCTCTCCTAGCATCAGAGACTTTTCCAATGAATCAACTCTTTGCATCAGGTGGCCAAAATACTGGAGTTTCAGCTTTAGCATCATTCCTTCCAAAGAAATCCCCAGGTAGATCTCCTTCAGAATGGACTGGTTGGATCTCCTTGCAGCCCAAGGGATTCTCAAGAGTCTTCTCCAACAACACACTTCAAAAGCATGAATTCTTCGGTGTTCAGCCATCTTCACAGTCCAACTCTCACATCCATACATGACCACAGGAAAAACCATAGCCTTGACTAGACGGACCTTAGTCGGCAAAGTAATGTCTCTGCTTTTGAATATGCTATCTAGGTTGGTCATAACTTTTCTTCCAAGGAGCAAGTGTCTTTTAATTTCATGGCTGCAGTCATCATCTGCAGTGATTTTCGAGCCCAAAAATAAAGTCTGACACTGTTTCCACTGTTTCCCCATCTATTTCCCATGAAGTGATGGGAACTGATGCCATGATCTTTGTTTTCTGAATGTTGAGCTTGAAGCCAATTTTTTCACTCTCCTCTTTCACATTCATCAAGAGGCTTTTTAGCTCCTCTTCATTTTCTGCCATAAGGGTGGTGTCATCTGCATATCTGAGGTTATTGATATTTCTCCCAGAAATCTTGATTCCAGCTTGTGTTTCTTCCAGTCCAGCATTTCTCATGATGTACTCTGCATATAAGTTAAATAAGCAGGGTGACAATAGACAGCCTTGATGTACTCCTTTTCCTATTTGGAACCAGTCTGTTGTTCCATGTCCACTTCTAACTGTTGCTTCCTGACCTGCATAGAGATTTCTCAAGAGGCAGGTTAGGTGGTCTGGTATTCTCATCTCTTTCAGATTTTTCCACATTTTATTGTGATCCACAGAGTCAAAGGCTTTGGCATAGTCAATAAAGCAGAAATTGATGTTTTTCTGGAACTCTCTTGCTTTTTTCATGATCCAGCAGATGTTGGCAATTTAATCTCTGGTTCCTCAGCCTTTTCTAAAACCAGCTTGAACATCAGGGTATTCACCATTTACGTATTGCTGAAGCCTGGCTTGGAGAATTTTAAGCATTAATTTACTAGCATGTGAGATGAGTGCAATTGTGCAGTAGGTTGAGCATTCTTTGGCATTTCCTTTCTTTGGAATTGGAATGAAAACTGATCTTTTCCAGTCCTTTGGCCACTGCTGAGTTTTCTAAATTTGCTGGCATATTGAGTGCAACACTTTCACAGCATCATCTTCCAGGATTTGAAACAGCTCAACTGAATTAGAAATGCAAAACAAAACCACAATGAGGTATCGTCTCACACCAGTTAGAATAGCTGCAATCAAAAAGTCTACAAACAAGAAATGCTGGAGAGACTGTGGATAAAAGGGAACCCTCTTACACTGTTGATGAGAATGCAAACTGGTACAGGCACTATGGAGAACAGCATGGAGATGCCTTAAAAATCTGGGAATTGAACTGTCATACGACCTAGCAATCTCACTGCTGGGCATACACACCATGGAAACCAGAATTGAAAGAGACACGTGTACCCCAATGTTCATTGCAGCACAGTTTTCAGAAGCTAGGACATGCAAGTAACCTAGGTGGCCATCAGCAGATGAATGGATAAGACAGTTGTGGTACATATACACAATGGAATATTACTCAGCTATAAAAAGGGATATATTTGAATCAGTTCTAATGAGGTGGATGAACCTGGAGCCTATTAGACAGAGTGAGAAACAACAATACTGTATATTATTGTATATATATGGAATTTAGAAAGACAGTAATGATGATCTTAAATGCAAGGCAGCAAAAGAGACACAGATGTAAAGAACAGACTCTTAGATGCAGGCGAAGGTAAGGGTGAGATGATTGGAGACAGTAGCAAAGGAACATGGTATATACCATATGTAAATAGATGACCAGTGCAAGTTCAATGCATGAGGCAGGGTACTCAAAGCTGGTGTTCTGAGACAACCCACAGAGATGCATCAGGGAGAGTCAGGAGGGGTGTTCAAAATGGGGGAACACATGCACAACTACAGCTGATTCATCAATGTATGACTAAAACCACCACAATATCATAAAGTAATTATTCTCCAATTAAAATAATTTTAAAAAGAAAAACAAGAATAAAGCTGAATCAATATTCATGTGAAGGCTGTAATTGTGAATTTCTCTTTCACACATTGATTAAGCTGTCATGAAACCTAAGTCAATTAAGTTCTGGCAAAATAGTCTTTGAGGGAAAACTTTGTTAAGATGGGGACACTATGGGCTTATTTTTAAATTGATACTTCTCCACTTCATCTACAAGAAGTATGGGGAATTTTCTACGTCCTTTACCCCCAAAATTTAATGAAGTTTATGATAGTAAAACTTACAAAAGTGTGAGTTTTGAGCTTTCAGGCTTGGCCATAGCTAGTTTATAGCATTTACTCAAATACTGTAAGTGTTCTTATCAATTTCTAGCTCTAACAAGAGATTCTTGTACTGGTAAACTGATTCTTTATATACAGTAACATTTTTATCTGTATGTGATACATTCCAAGACTTCTGGTGAATGATTGAAACTGCATAAATTATGAAAACCCATATATACTATGCTTCTCCCCAACCCCGTGCATATATATCTATGATAAAGCTTGATTTATAAACTAGGCACAGTGACTAAAGTTGAAACTCCAGTACTTTGGCCACCTCATATGAAAAGTTGACTCATTGGAAAAGACTCTAATGCTGGGAGGGATTGAGGGCAGGAGGAAGAGGGGACAATAAAGGATGATGGCTGGATGGCATCACCAACTCGATGGATGTGAATTTGAGTGAATTCTGGGAGTTGGTGATGGACAGGGAGGCCTGGCATGCTGCAATTCATGGGGTCACATAGAGTCAGACACGACTGAGCCACTGAACTGAACTGAACTGAGGGCACAGTGAGAGAATATCCAACTTTCCAGAATTGTCACTCTTGTGCTTTAAGATAATTAATGTGTGAAATAAGGGTTACTTGAACTCAAGCATTGGCATACCACAACAACCAACCTGATAGCCGACATGGTTACTAAGTGACTAAGGTGAGTACAACATAGATTGAGATTTCAGCACGGATTGGCCACAGGTAACTAAAACCATAAAAAGTGAAACTGTGGTTGAGGTGGACTACTGCCTATGTCTATCTATTCAGTTTTCAGGCAGCAGATTGCACTGTGACTTCAGTTCTCTGACATATCTAGGAAGAGCTGATTTTCAGTTTGTTTGCTTCCAAGTTTGTTACATATCTAACCAGAGACTAGGAGTCCTCAAGACATTTTTAAAATTAAAAAAAAAAAAGAAAAAAACAACTGTAAAAATATTTACTCATTTTATATCTTATATACCTATGGGTGTGTGCTCAGTCACTCACTTGTGTCTGACTCTGTGACATTTTGGACTGTAGCCTGCCAGGCTCCTCTGTCCACAGAACTTTCCAAGCAAGAATACTTGGCTGGATTGCCATTTCCTCCTCCAGGGGAACTTTCTGATTCAGGGATCTAACCCGTATCTCCTGTGTTGCCTGCTTTGCAGGTGGACTCGTTTACCACTGAGTCATCAGGGAAGCCCCACCTCATATACATTATGGTTCAGTCACCTAGTCATGTCAGATTCTTTGAAATTACATGGTCTGAGGAACACAAGGCCTCTCAGTCCCTCACAAATTCCAGAAGTCTACCCAAGTTCACGTCCATTGTATGGATGATACCATCCAGCCATCTCATCCTCTCATGTCCTCTTCAGTTCAATTCTGTTCAGTCATTCAGTCATTCAATCATGTCTGACTCTTTGCAACCCCATGGAATGCAGCATGCCAGGCTTCCCCTGCCCATCACCATCTCCCAGAGTTTACTCAAATTCATGTCCATTGCATCAGTGATTCCATCCAACCATCTTATCATCTGTCTTCCCCTTCTTCTCCTGCCTTCAGTCTTCCCCATCATCAGGCTCTTTTCCAATGAGCGTGTTCTTCATATCAAGTGTCTGAAGTATTGGAGTTTCAGCTTTAGTATCAGTCCTTCCATTGAATATTCAGGACTGATTCTTTTAGGATTGACATGTTGGACTTCTTTGCAGTCTAAGGGACTTTCAAGAGTCTTCTCTACCACAACAGTTCAAAATCATCAATTCTTGGGTGCTAAGCTTTCTTTGGAGTCTAACTCTCACATCCATCCATGACTACTGGAAAATCCATAGCTTTGAAAGATCAACCTTTGTTGGCAAAGTAATGCCTCTGATTTTTAATATGCTGTCTAGGTTGGTCATAGATTTTCTTCCAAGGAGCAAATGTCTTTTAATTTCATGGCTGCAGTCACCATTTGCAGTGATTTTGGAGCCTCCCCCAAATAAAGGCTGTAACTCCTTCCATTTTTTTGCCCTTTCTATTTGCCATGAAGTGATGGAATCAGATGCCATGATCTTAGTCTTCAGGATGTTGATTTTTAAACCAGCAAATCTGGAAAATTCAGCAGTGGCCACAGGAATGGAAGAGGTCAGTTTTCATTCCAATCCCAAAGAAAGGCAATGACACAGAATGTTCAGACTACCACACAATTGCACCCATCTCACATGCTCGTAATGTAATGCTCAAAATTATGCAAGCTAGGCTTCCGCAATAAGTGAACTGTGAACTTCCAGAAGTTCAAGCTGGTTTTAGAAAAGGCAGAGGAACCAGAGATCAAATTGCCAGCCTCCACTGGATCATTGGAAAAGCAAGAGAGTTCCAGAAAAACATATATTTCTGCTTTACTGACTATGTTAAAGCCTTTGATTGTATGGATCACAATACACTGTGGAAAATTCTGAAAGAGATGGGAGTTCTGGACCACCTGACATGATTCCTGAGAAATCTGTATGCAGGTCAGGAAGGAACAGTTAGAAGTGGGCATGGAACAACAGACTAGTTCCAAATAGTGAAAAGAGTACATCAAGGCTGTATATTGTCACCCTGCTTATTTAACTTATATACATAGTACATCATGAGAAATGCTGGGCTGGAAGAAGCACAAGCTGGAATCAAGATTGCTGGGAGAAATATCAATAACCTCAGATATGCAGATGACACCACCCTTATGGCAGAAAGTGAAGAGGAACTAAAAAGCCTCTTGATGAAAGTGAAAGAGGAGAGTGAAAAAGTTGGTTGTAAATTCAACATTCATAAAGCTAGGATGTCCTCCACTCCTTCTGCCTTTAATCTTTCCCAGCATCAGAACTTCTCCAATGAGTCAACAGTTTGCATCAGATGCCCAAAATACTGGAGCTTCAGTTTCAGTATCAGTACTTTCAATGAATATTCAGGCTTGATTTCCCTTAGGATTGACTGATTTGATCTCTTTGCTGTCCAAGTGACTTTTAAGAGTTTTCTTCAGGACCACAGTTTGAAGGCATCAATTCTTTTGCATTCTGCCTTCTCTATAGTTCAGCTCTTGCAATCATATGTGACCACTGTGAAGACCAGAGCCTTGATCATTTGGACCTTTGCCAGTAGACTAATGTCTCTGCTTTCAACATACTGTCGAGGTTTATCATAGCTTTTCTGCCAAGAAGAAATCATCTTCTGATTTCATGGCTGCTGTCACCATCTGCAGAGACTTTAGAGCCTCAAAAGAGGAAATCTGTCACTACTTCCATCTTCTCCCCTCCTATTTCCCATGAAAATGGGGCTGGATGTCATAACATTAGTTTTTTGTGTTGTTTTTTTTTTCCCTTTCTCATACTTATTTTTAAGTCGACTCTTTCACTCTCCTCCTTCACCTTCTCATATACATATTAATTTACAAAATAAATCAGTTCATAATACAAAATGCTGCTGCTGCTGCTTCTAAGTCACTTCAGTCGTGTCCGACTCTGTGCGACCCCAGAGATGGCAGCCCACTAGCCTCCTCTGTCTCTGGGATTCTCCAGGCAAGAATACTGGAATGGGTTGCCGTTTCTATGTCTTAGTTTTTCCCAAGAATATATAAATCAAGTGCAAGTACCATTTCTAATCAGAAAATATGCTTCCACGGAAATCAAAACTTCTTATTGATACTTATCAGTCTACAAAGGAACTAGTTATGTGTCCTATAGGTCTCTGAGCATGGAATTTTATTTCTATAAAATCAAGGAAAATAATTTAAAGTACATGTTTTCTAAAGCTATGGTAAATGCTAATGGCCCGTTATCTTCTGCAAGTGATATTCTCATATACTGTCATTTAAGAAGACAGCCTATCTGAGGATTTGTACTAGTTTACTATGAAACAGGCTTCCCTAGTGGCTCAGATGGTTTAGAATCCTCTTGCAGTGTGGGAGATCTGGGTTCAGTCCTTTGGTTGGGAAGATTCCTTGGAGGAGGGCATGGCAAAACATTCCAGTATTCTTGCCTGGAGAATCCCCATAGGCAAAGGAGCCTGACAGGCTACAGTTCTGCTTCACAAATAGCCAGACACAACTGAGCAACTAAGCATAGCACTACTAAATATAGTTTTGAAAATGACTACAGTTAAAAGGTTTTCCTTTATTTCCTTGATTTTCAGGTCCACTTTTATTTTCTTAATTTTCCTTTCAGTTAGCAATTTACTATTTATAGACCAAGCTAAATATAGATGATTAGAAAGGCTAACAGAAAATCAAAACATTTAGAATAAAATTAGATCAGACATTTAAACTCATGGCTAAGGAAACTATGTGAAGCCCTTGGGTTATATACAAAGGAACGAAAGATTAAAAACAAGATAGATCCCTGTGAATCACAGAAATGCAACACTTGTGAAGTGAAGTGAAGTGAAATGAAGTTGCTCAGTCGTGTCTCACTCTTTGCGTCCCCATGGACTGTAGCCAACCAGACTCCTCTGTCCATGGGATTTTCCAGGCAAGAATACTGGAGTGGATTGCCATTCCTTCTCCAGGGATCTTCCCAACCCAGGGATCAAACCCGTGTCTCCTGCATTGTAGACAGATGCTTTACCATCTGAGCCACTAGGGAAGTCCTAAACCCCAAATATTTTCTCTAGGGAATAATGACCTTAAATATATTTATAATTTTTATAGTCCTGATCTAACCATAATATAATTAATAAACATGTATACCATACCCCCCTCCCGACCCACCAAAGTGGGAATCTCCTTGCCTCAGGAGATTAGTGGCAGAGGATAGTGGTACTTTCTAAGAATAGGTCCACTGTCAAATATATTTTATATTAGTTTCTTTTATTTCTGTTTATTTTGTTAGGTAGTTAAATAGGCAAACAGACTCCAGAATGATGGTAGATAAAAGACAAGGAAGGGGGAAAACCCATGAAAATGGAACAAAGGAAGGTCCGAGGATCAGATTGAGCACCTAACATAAAACAAACAGCCCTCCTGTCTAGCCCAATTGACATAGGGCAGGCTCAGGGAAGGAGAAAAAAACATTAAAAAAAAGAAAGAGCCAAAACTGGGGTAGGGGCCTCTCATCTCTCCCCATCTTTTGGGTTGGCATGCCCTCATATCTTGAAGATGTAGTTTCCTTTACTTTCTAAATAAAACTGAGCTGTAACACGGAGCTGCAACACTGGTCTATCTGAGGGCTGTAATGCTAGTCTGTCCCAGGGCTGTAATGCTGCTCCATCTGTCACTTCAAATTTTTGTTGCAAGGAGACAGAACTGAGGAAATTGCAAACTCTCCCAAAAATCCGTTTTAGGGTTTAGCCATTTAGAGGAAACATTGTTATTTAGACCATTTTAGAAATTGCAAAAAGCTTAGTGACAATAAAACTAAAATTGAACATGATTTGTGTATAAAGGAAACTTTCAGACACTATAGATTTCAGTTTCTTTCCCAAATCATACAATATAAAATTCAAATTCACACTTGTAATAGACATATTGGAAAAATATTTTTCAGACTGTAAAATAAAGTCATGTGCTCCATTATTTGATTTCCAGTAGTTTGTCTAAAGTATATTAAACATGGTACTTCAGAAATTATTTTTCCCCCTCTGGCAAGTTTATGGAGTTAGAATAATTTAGCATCTTAAGGGACTAACCCTTTTCCTCCTTTAATCTGACATTTCTCTTGATGTAACTATCATTTATATTAAGAAAAGAGTCATTAACTACAAATCTCCATTCTTTAAAAGAAACAAAAAGTCAATGATTCAGGAAAAGGAACAGAGAATGTGCATTACCAATTGAGATTTGGATGTTAAATAGTGGGAATATTTTGTTGTTTAGTCACTAAATCATGTACTACTCTTGTGACCCCATAGACTATATCCCACCAGGTTTCTCTGTCTATGGGATTTCCCCGAGAAGAATACTGGAGTGGGATGTTATCTCCATCTTTAAGGGATCTTCCTGACACAGTTAAGGAATCCACTTCTCTTGGACTTCAGGGGTGTTCTTTAACACTGAGCCAATCTAACTAACACTAAAACTTAATTAAGACTCTCTTGATATTACAAGAAATTGCTAACCTGGACTGTACAGTCATTGCTTTTATTTGTTAGTTGAGTTCTTTGGATTTATGTATCCTTTCTTAACAAGACTTGAAAAATTTGTTAACTTCTTCCTTTGGGACTGTCTTGTAAAATGAAATAAAACAAAGAAACATTCCAGCAAATGTTATATTCTTATCAAGAATTTTGGAATAAATCATACACATGTGATACATGGTATAACTAAATAGCAGCATTTAAGGTACAGAAAATGGAATAATTACATGTATAAAAAAAATTTTTGTAAGAAAAGCATGGATTGCAAGGAGATCCAACCAGTCCATTCTGAAGCAGATCAACTCTGAGATTTCTTTGGAAGGAATGATGCTAAAGCTGAAACTCCAGTACTTTGGCCACCTCATGAGGAGAGTTGACTCATTGGAAAAGACTGATGCTGGGGAGGATTGGGGGCAGGAGGAGAAGGGGACGACAGAGGATGAGATGGCTGGATGGCATCACTGACTCAATGGATGTGAGTCTGAGTGAACTCCGAGAGATGGTGATGAACAGGGAGGCCTGGCTTGCTGTGATTCATGGGGTCGCAAAGAGTCGGACACGACTGAGAGACTGAACTGAACTGATGGTGCTCATATTTAGTTTCAGCATCTTTTATTAGGACATATTATCATCTCATGTTCAAGTAAGAAAAAATCAACATATCCCAGCGGTTTAAACTCCTTGGGTTCATTACATCAGTTTGGTTATGGCTTTACTGGGCTTGCCTGGGAATTCATGGTAACATTTCAGTGGACTTGATTCAGTTCTGCATGTCTTCTCATCCTATTATCACAGCAGAAGCCTAACACTCAAGGATGATTTCAGAAAGTAGTGCATAATTTAACTGTGTAATCATATTTAAATTTATAGTTTAAACATGTCATATATTACACACATTTGCATGCCATTGGCCAAAATCAGTTATGTGGTTAGCTCAGAATCAATGAGTCAGAAAAATACATTTTTCCTGCAGAGAGGCATGATGGTGTTATGTAGGGAATTTAAAAGCATGAGCAAAATGTGAGCAAATACAAACAAGAATTGGTACAGCATAGTTTGGTGTAAGACAGGTCCTATTTAAATATAATATTAGTGTTATGCAGTTTTTTTCTTACAGATTATCCTATTTTATGTAAAAATGGAGTTTTGTGCACTGATTTTGTCTAGTGTCTTTTAAAAAACCCAAATAGCAGAGCTCTCAGTCTCTTAATTATAGTTACAAGCTTTCTGTGATCATATACATAAAACAGTGTTTCTCTCCTTAATGTGTTCAGCTATGGACAAATGCACACAGAGTTTTACAAATACATAAGATTTAGAAAAGGTAGAAACCAGAGATCAAATTGTCAGCATCCGTTAGATCACAGATAAAGCAAGGGAATTCGAGAAAAATGTATATTCCTCCTTCACTGACTACACTAAATCCTTTGACTTGTGAATAACAACAAACTGTGGAAAATTCTTAAAGAGATGGGAATACCAGACCACTTAAACTGTCTCTGAGAAACCTGTATGTAGGTCAAGACACGACAGTTAGAATCAAACATGAAACAACTGACCACTTCCAAATTGGGAAAATAATACAACAAGGCTATATATTGTCACTCTGCTTATTTAAGTTATATGAAGAGTAAGTACATCATGTGAAATGCTGGGCTGGATGAAGCACAAGCTGGAGTCAAGATTTCCAGGAGAAATATCAGTAACCTCAAATATGCAGTTGACACCACTTTAATAGCAGAAACTGAATAGAAACAAAAGAGCCTCTTGATGAAGGTGAAAGAGCAGAGTGAAAAAGCTGGCTTAAAACTCAACATTCAAAAAACTAGGATAATGGCATGTGGTCCCATCACTTCATGGCAAATACATGGGAAAATAATGAAAACATGGACAAACTTTATTTTTGTTGGCTCCAAAACCATGACAGATGGTGACTGTAGCCACAGAATGAAACGACTTTTGCTCTTTGGAAGAAAAGCAATGATGAAACTAGATAACATATTAAGAAGCACCAGACATCACTTTGCCAACAAAGGTCCAGTACTAAAAGCTACAGTTTTCCCAATAGTCATGTACAGAGGTGAGTGTTGGACCATAAAGAAGGCTGAGTACCAAAGAATTGGTGCTTAAGGACTGTCATGCTGGAGAAGACTCTTGAGAGTCCCTTGAACAACAAGATATCAAATCAGTCAATCTTAAATAAAATCAACCCTGAATACTCATTGTAAGGACTGATGCTGAAGCCAAACCTCTGATTCTTTGGTCACCTGATGTGAAAAGCTGACTCACTGGAAAAGACCCTGATGTTGGGGAAGATTGAGGGCAGGTGGAGAAGGGGGAAACAAAAGATGAAATAGTTGGATAACATTGACTCAATGTATATCAGTTTGTGCAAACTCTGGGAGATAGTGAAGGACAGGAAGCCTGGTGTGCTGCAGTCCATGGGGTCACAAAATGCCAAACACAACTGAGCAACTGAACACCATTAACAACAATAAAACACAACTTTGGAACATAAGATAGTTTGATCTTTTAAAAATCCTGTGTAAAATTGTTTGCCTTTGCCAAAGAATGCTTTTCCTAAATCTCTATCCATGCTGCTGCACTGGTGTTCTCTTCTACCTGTATTGTCCACAACACTGAAAAAGTTGTATATATATATATATATATATATATATATATATATATATATATATATAGCTATGATAGAAAGTTGTTTTCCACTAAGAATATGCCAACAAAAATTTCCTCCACTGAACAGGAGCACTCAAATTTAACCTGGTAGAATGATATTAAATTATTACTTTGTACTTTCCTGTTTAACTATTGCATAATCATCTTGATTTGAAAGTGACCAACAGTATCCAGACAAGGCATAGAAAATCCAGAGAGCTATAGAAGATCTAGAAAGCTAAACTGTTTGTTAAGAAAAATCCAGAGAAGATGAATGGATTGAAAAAAGCATCCATTACAGAGGCCCATGACCCTTAGGTAGGATAAATTGTTAAAATACAGAACAATGAGCTGTCATGGGGTGGGGTGGGGGCGCTTAAGCTATTGTACCATGTTGGACTGGAATGGGTGAATTTGGAATGGTAAATTTAACTCAGATGACTATTATATCTACTACTGTGGGCAGGAATCCCTTAGAAGAATGGCATAGCTATAATAATCAGCAGGAGTCTGAAATGCAGTACTATGACGGAATCTCAAAAAAATGACAGAATGATCTCTGTTCGTTTCCAAGGCAAGCCACTCAATATAACAGTAATCCAAGTTTATGCACCAACCAGCAACACTGAAGAAGCTGTTGAATGGTTCTATGAAGACTTACATGACCTTTTAGAATAAACACTTCAAAAAGATGTCCTTTTCATTATAGGGGACTGGAATGCAAAAGTAGGAAGTCAAGAAACATGTGGAGTTACTGGCAAATTTGGCCTTGGGATACAGAATGAAGCAGGGCAAAGGCTAATAGAGTTTTGCTGATAGAACACACTGGTCATAGCAAACACCCTCTTCCAACAACACAAGAGAAGACTCTACACATTGACATCACCAGATGGTCAACACCGAAATCAGATTGATTATATTCTTTGCAGCCAAAGATGGAGAAGCTCTATACAGTCAGCAAAAACAAGAGAAGGAGATGACTGTGGCTCAGATCATGAACACCTTATTGCCAAATTCAGACTTAAATTGAAGCAAGTGGGGAAAACCACTAGACCATTCAGGTATGACTTAAATCAAATCTCTTATGGTTATACAGTGGAAGTGAGAAATAGATTTAAGGGACTAGATTTGATAGACAGTGTGCCTGATGAACATGGATAGAGGTTCATGACATTGTATAGTTGACAGGGATCAAGACCATCCCCAAGAAAAGAAATACAAAAAAAAGCAAAATGACTGTCCGAGAATGCCTTAGAAAAGAAGTGGGGGAAAAAAAAAAAAAGCTGTGAAAAGAAGAGAAGCAAAAAGCAAAGGAGGAAAGGAAAAATATATCCATTTAAAAGCAGATTTCCAAAGAATAGTAAGGAGAAATAAGAAAGCCTTCCTCAGCTATCAATGCAAAGAAGGAGGAAAACAATAGAATAGGAAAGACTAGAGATCTCTTCAAGAAAATTAGAGATACCAAGGGAACATTTCATGCAAATATAGGCTCAATAAAGGACAGAAATTGTAGGGACCTAATAGAAGCAGAAGATATTAAGAAGGGTGGCAAAACTACACAGACCAACACTACAAAAAATATATTCATGACCCAAATAATCACGATGGTGTGATCACTCACATACAGCCAGATATCCTGGAATGTGAAATTAAATGGGCCTTAGTAAACATCACTACAAACAGAGCTCATGTAAGTGATGGAATTCCAGTTGACCTGTTTCAAATCCTAAAAGATGATGCTGTGAAGGTGCTATACTCTATATGTCAGCAAATTGGGGAAACTCAGCAGTGGCCACAGGACTGGAAAAGATCAATTTTCATTCTAATCCCAAAGAAAAGCAATGACATAAAATGTTCAAACTACTGCACAATTGGACTCATCTCACATGCTAGTAAAGTAATGCTCAAAATTATCCAAGCCAAGCTTTAGCAATATGTGAACCATGAACTTCCAGATGTGCAAGCTGGTTTTAGAAAAGGCAGAGGAACCAGAGATCAAATTGCCAACATCTGCTGGATCATTGAAAAAGCAAGAGAGTTCCAGAAAAATATCAATTTCTGCCTTATTGACTATGCCAAAGCCTTTAACTGTGTGGACCACAATAAACTGTAGAAAATTCTGAAAGAGATGGGACTACAAGACCACCTGACCTGCTTTTTGAGAAATCTGTATGCAGATCAGGAAGTAACAGTTAGAACTCTACATAGAACAAGTGACTGGTTTGAAATAGGAAAAGGGTTACATCAAGGATGTATATTGTCACTCTGATTATTTAATGTATATGCAGAGTATATCATGCGAAACATTGCATTGGTAGAAGCACAAGCTGGAATCAAGATTACCAGGTTAAATATCAATAACCTCAGATATGAAGAAGATACCACCCATATAACAGAAAGTGAAGAACTAAAGAACCTCTTGATGAAAGTGAAAGAGGAAAGTGAAAAAAATTGGCTTAAAGCTCAACATTCAGAAAACTAATATCATGGCATCTGGCTCCATCATTTCATGGCAAATGGATGGGGAAACAGTGGCAGACTTTATTTTCCTGGGATCCAAAATCACTGCAGATGGTGACTGCAGCCACAAAATTTAAGGACCCTTACACCATGGAAAGAAAGTTATGACCAATCTAGACAGCATATTAAAAAGCAGAGACATTACTTTGTCAACAAAGGTTTGTCTAATCAAAGTTATTGTTTTCCAGTGGTCCTATATGAGTGTGAGAGTTGGACTATAAAGAAAGCTGAGTGCCGAAGAATTGCTGCTTTTCAACTGTGATGTTGGAGAAGACTCTTGAGAGTCCCTTGGACTACAAGAGATCCAACTAGTCCATCCTAAAGAAATCAGTCCCAATTATTCATTGGAAGGACTGATGCTGAAGCTGAAACTCCAATACTTTGGCCACCTGATGCGAAGTCCTGACTCATTTGAAAAGACCCTGATGCTGGGAAAGATTGAATGCGTGTGGGGAAATGCACGACAGAGGGTGATATGGTTGAATGGTACTAACAACTCATTGGACATGAGTTTTCGTAAACTCCGGGAGTTGGTGATGGACAGGGAGGTTTGGTGTGCTATGGTTCATCGGGTCACAAAGAGTCAGACATGACTGAGCTTCGACTGAACTGAACTGAATTGATGCACACCCAGGTTAATTCGACCTCATTATGTCACATTAACTGTATCCCAAGTATGTTGCATGCTGCTGAGTTTCTGTTATACTAGATATTCAACGTAAAAGCCAATATGCTGATGTTAAAATCCTTATTTTTGCACAGGGATTGCTTATAAAATGTTCAGAGAAGACATAATAAAATTACCGAAATTTCATATTTGTTACTTTTTTGGGAATGTGCATCACCATCACCCTAGGTAAAAATGTGTTCAGGTATGTTTATTATATTTGAATTAAGCTTCCCCCGTCCCCCCCCACCCCCCCTCAGGAAGTTAAATTTTTTTAGACCACTTCTATTCCATGAACACAGCTTTTAACATTTTACTTTTTCTGAATCTTTAATTTGCTTTGCTCACCTTATATGAGTGTCTAGTATGTGTAGCCATTTGTTTAATATGAAGTATATATTCACATATATACATATATGTATGTTGACATTTTAATTTCCATCAATAACTTTTTATTAAAATTTTTAATACTTTATTCTACATTACAATACTGTATTTGTTTTGCCATACATTGACATGAATCAGCCACAGGTGTACACGATCTCCTAATGTTGAAGCCCCCTCCCACCTCCCACCCCATATCATCTCCCTGGATAATCTAGTGCACCAGCCCCAAGCATCCTGTATCCTGTATTGATCATAGACTGGCGCTTCATTTCTTACATGATAGTATACATGTTTCAATGCCATTCTCCCAAATCATCCCACCCTCTCCCTCTCCCTCAGAGTCCAAAAGTCTGTTCTATACCTCTGTGTCTCTTTTGTTGTCTCACATACAGGGTCATCATTGCTATCTTTCTAAATTCCATATATATGTGTCAGTATACTGTACTGGTGTTTTTCTTTCTGGCTTACTTCACTCTGTATAATTGGCTCCAGTTTCATCCATCTCATTAGAACTGAGTCAAATTTATTCTTTTTAAGGGCTGAGTAATACTCCATTGTGTATATGTACCACAGCTTTATATTATGCCACAATCCCAATTTACAACATATTGCATACTGATATAGATAGAAGTGTATCAATACTTCTATTGTTTAGTCACTAAATTGTGTCTGACTCTTGTGGCACCATTGACTGTAGGCCACCAGGCTCCTCTGTCCATGGGGTTATCCAGGCAAGAATAGTGGAGTGGGTTGCCATTTCCTTCTCCATATCTATATGTTGAATTATAATGCCCACTGTGATAGTATTAGGAGGTGGGACTTTGGGAGGACAAACTTTGGCCACCTGATGAGAAGAGCTGATTCATTGTAAAAGAACTTGTTGCTGAAAAACATTGATGGTATGAGGAGAAGGGGGGGACAGAGAATGAGATGTTGGATGACATCATGAACTCAATGGATATAAGTTTGAGCAAACTCCAAGAGACAATGTAAAGCTGAAACTCCAATACTTTGGTCACCTCATGCAAAGAGTTGACTCATTGGAAAAGACCCTGATGCTGAGAGGGATTGAGTGCAGGAAGAGAAGGGGATGACAGAGGATAAGATGGTTGGATGGCATCACCAACTCAATGGACACGAGTTTAAGTAAACACCAGGAGTTGGTGATGGATAGGGAGGCTCAGCATGCTGCGAGTCATGGGGTCTCAAAGAGTCAGACACATCTGAGTGACTGAATAATAACAACTGTATATCTGTACTCATTCATTTTCCTTGCTGTTGCATTTCACTACCAGTTATACATAGTTGATAGATGTTTATATTGATTTCAGTTATTAATTATTACTGTGAAACCTACCATAAACAATCATGTACATATCTTTGGGTAAAACCTTGTATTATGATGACCCCACCATATAGCAATAATATTTTTAACTTTTGGGGAACCTATCAACTATTTTCCAAAGAAATTTCAGCATTTTGCATTCCATGATAGTACTGTTTCACATTCTTGCTAACATTTATTATGGTCTGTTTTCATTTCAGTCATTTTAACAAGGGTTTAGAGGTATCTTATTTTGAATTTAATTTATATTTTGCATATATTTATTGATGCTGAGCATCTTTTCGTGTGATTATGTGTCACTCATTTATCTTCTTTGATTAATTGTCTATTCAATTATTGTACTTAATTAATAAAAATCTTTTTATAGAGTTTTGTGGAGAAATATTAATTATTATTTTTCATATTCCTATCCAGCAGTTCTAGTACCAGTGAATTATCTTGTTTGTTTGTTTGTTTTTTAAATAGGCTGAACATACATGTGTTTATCTATATCTAAATTTACCATTCTCTTCCATTCTATAATGGAAGTAATTTTTGTCTCTTTTTCTAATCATTCTGGTTAGAACTTTATTTCTTTTATTAATCTTCTCAACCAAATTTTGATTTTATTAATTTTTGTATTATTTTATTTGCCTGTTTTCTTTATTGTTGTTTTCCATTCCTATTTGCATAATTTCATAAAAAAATAGTTTCTTTGGGGTTATGTGTTCTTTTTGAGTTTCTTAACATGTAAGAGTTGACTCATTAGAAAAGGCTCTTGCTGGGAGGGATTGGGGGAAGGAGGAGAAGGAGACGACGGAGGATAAGATGGTTGGATGGCATCACTGACTTGATGCACATGAGTCTGAGTGAACTCCGGGAGTTGGTGATGGACAGGGAGGCCTGGTGTGCTGCAATTCGTGGGGTCACAAAGAGTTGGAAATGACTGAGTGACTAAACTGAACTGAACTGAACATGTAATCTAAGGTCATTGTTTTAAGAACCATCTAGTTTTTAATATAAGTGGTTAGTGATATAAGTACCCCAACAAACACTGCTTAGCTATTCTCTGCAAATCATATGTTTTATTATTTTTAAATTCAATATTAAATAGTTGCTCAAAATAATTTCTTATTCATTTTTAAATTATTTAGATTAATTATATTCATTTTTCCATATAATGAGGATTTTCAGACTTTATGTTAGCTGTTTCTATTATAATCCCACAATCGTTAGAAATATATTGTATTGCTTGAATTTTTTAAAAAAGTATCAGAGCTTGTTGAATGGCTCATATCATTGTATGTTGTTAAATTGCTTATGTGCACTCAAAAAAAAAAAAAAAAGTACATTCTACTGTGTTGGATGAGATCTCCCATAAATGTTAGTTAGGTCAAGTTTATGAATAGTCACTTTTTATATTCTCTTACAGTTTTTCTGAAATTGTTCTATTACCTATGGAGAGGAAATGTTTAATTTAACTATAATTATGGTTTATCTTTTTTCTTTGAAATTCTTTCAATATTTTGCTTCACATATTATGTCTTCATGAATAATTGACAGATGTATTCTTATGAAATTACCTTTTAATTCTTTGTATGATTTAAATAAATTGCCTTCAGATTTCTTTTGATTGACATCTGTTATACTTCCACCCCTTTCTTTGAAAATACATTTTCCTTTATATTTAAAGAGGATGTCTTTAGATAACATACTGGGTGTTTTTTTTTTTTTCATTTTTCCACAGTGTGATAAGTCCTGCTTTTTAATTGAGGTATTTACATTATTTCTATTTCACTTGATAATTAATATTATTTTGTCTTTCACCTTTCTTAGATTATTTCTTATGCTATGATTATATCCTTTGTTCACTTATTAGATCAACACTTTGTTTTATTTTTCTAGTTTTCATGGATTTCAGAAATTTGATTTTGATGCAGCTGAAAGTGTTCTTCATTTTTTTTTTTTTTTACAGATTTTATTGAGATTCTTGGATCAGTTCTTGAAAGTGAAAGTGAAAATGAAAGTGTTAGTCACTCAGTCCTGTCTGACTTTTGCAATACCATGGACTGTAGCTCGCCAGGCTCCTCTGTACATAGGATTCTCCAGGCAAGAATACTGGAGTGGGTTGCCATTCCCTTCCACAGGGGATTTTCCTGACCGAGGTATCAAACTACAATCTCCTGTGTTGCAGGCAGATTCTTTACCATCTGAGCTAGTTTTAACCAAATGTGAAAAGTTTTCACACATTATTTCTTTATATTTTTTCTCTTCTTTATCTCCTCTCCTCTAAGGATTCCAATTACATACATATAGATTAGGCACTTTGAAATTTTCCCACAGCTGACCAATACTTTGCTCTTTATCTCTTAGGTTTGCTTGTTTATTTATCTATTTTGGAATTCTTTTTCATTGTGATGATCTCACCTTCAACTGGAGAAGGCAATGGCAACCCACTCCAGTACTCTTGCCTGGAAAATCCAGTGGATGGAGGAACCTGGTGGGCTGCAGTCAGTGGGGTTGCTAAGAGTTGGACACGACTGAGCGACTTCACTTTCACTTTTCACTTTCATGCATTTGAGAAAGAAATGGCAACCCACTCTAGTGTTCTTTCCTAGAGAATTCCAGGGACAGGGGAGCCTGGTGGGTTGCCATCTGTGGGATCACAGAGAGTCTGACAAGATTGAAATGACTTAGCTGCAGCAGCAGCACCTTCAACTAATGCTCTTCATTGGTTAATCTACTGTAAAGTCAATCTAGTTAATATTTTTCATCATCCAGTGAATATCTCTTTATTCTATCTTTCCTTACACTGCAGTAATCTTTGTGTATTTTCTTATTGAAAGTAGAAGGCTCACATATAGATACCACAAATAAAAACATAAAAATATCATCATGGGACTTCCCTGGCAGTCCAGTGGTAAGACTCCACATTCCCAGTGCAAGGAGTCCTCTTCAGTGACCTAAGATCCCAAATGCTTCATGGTGCAGCCAAAAAATTAAAGTCATCAGTATTACTACTGTATATTACAGTTTCTAAAGAGCTGAAGACCATTTCTTAACAAATAAATTATTCAGATATTCATAGAGCAGTTTCTTCTTTAATGTGGGACACATTTTTTCTCTATTTTGTTTTCATGAGAAAGTGATAGAAAGAGGAACAACACCTCTAGTAATGTTCAAATGCGGGGGCGCTCCACAGAAAGAGTAGAGGCAGTGGAACTTCCCTCAGCAAAGCCAAGGGGTTCCCGAGGAGAGGTGAGCCTGCTGTCTGCCAACCCAGCCCCTCGGAGAGCGAGAGACAATCAGACATGACAGGGGTTCCGTCGAAGCAGTTCCAGTTTATTGTTGCAAACTCTCAGCTTATATAGACAAACAGGAGGGTTTTAGGAGGGAATTTCCATAGTTGCACCAATCACATTAAAGGTCAAATTGTCATGTCCCTTCATTAGAACAGGAGTCTATGGAGATCACACACTGTCTACATGCATGGGAATCAAGAGAGTCAATCAAAAACTTTGACAGACAACATAGACCCTGCCCCCATCTCTTCCGCCAGGCGCCATCTTAGGTTTTCAACCACAAAGCTAGCCCCTTTGTTTTTAAGGCTTCCCATTTAGGGCCCCACATTCAAACTGTTTAAAGATTTCAGGAAAAGATTTCTCATGTTCACCTTAAAAATTAAGCATTATATCTGATTATTCTTAATATTATAAGTTAAAATATATCAGACTGATTTTTTTCCTGAGATGTATCTTTTACTCAGTGCTTCATAAAACATTAACTTTTAGTTGTCTTAAGACCTGAAAAGATTAAAGACTTTTCATTTATCTATGGCCATATAAATAATTTAATAATAAATTCACTAATTTAAAGTGACAAGTTAGAGTTTTATTCCACAACACTTGAGTGTGGAAAAAATTACTTGGGGAATGCAACTTATCACATGCTTTGAGAAACTTCCTAGTCCAAAATATTTAAAATTATAAAACCAATACACTCTTCAGGAAACCTTTCTTATCCAAATTAATAATAAACATACATGAAATCTCATACAGATCAAAAACTTGCAAAGACTATATTTTAAAGTAGTGTTTTTTTTTCTGAATGTGATTTTTGCTTTACACTGCTCAGTCTGGTAATTTAGATCTGCTTTTATAATCCACACATGACAGGAAGGTGACAGAGTCATGTTCCCTTGTAAAGTGGGAAATTGAATCAGAAGTATTGCAAATAAAACAGAAACCTCTAAAAGATGCAGATGTCAAACCTCGAAGTTATAGTTGGTGGGGATACTTGTTTGCTTTGATCTTAGAGATGAGTAAATGCTATAAAGAGAAAATAAAAAGATTTCTGAGAATCCTTAACTCTAAAATTATTCTCCAGTGAGAAAAATATCAGAATTCATACTTCCCATGTGTAAATAATTCTAAGTATGCCAAGCTTTGTATTTTATTTAAATAAACCAGAATCAGTGCACATAGTGCCCTGCTATAAGATTTCAAAATGATTCTAGAGGAAATGAATGCACTTATATATAAGCATGGAGAAGGAAATAGCAACCCATTCCAGTATTCTTGCCTGGATAATTCCCATGGACAGAGGAGCCTGGCAGGCTATCATCCTTGGGGTTACAAAGAGTTGGGCAAGACTGAGTGACTCAGCACATATAAGCAAAAAGTAATTTCAACTAATTGGGAGAAAAAGTTCACAATAAAATTAAAAAAAAAAGGGGGTGAACAACCTAGCCAAACACACAAAATACAGTCCAAAATATAAAACTGAGTTGTTGTTCAGTCATTAAGTCATGTCTGACTCTGCTACTCCATGAACTGCAGGCTCCTAGACTTGCCTGTCTTTCAATATTTCCCAGAGTTTGCTTAAACTCAGGTTCATTATTTCTATGATGCCATCCTACCATCTCATTCTTTGTCACCCCCTTCTCCACCTTTCCTCAATCTTTTTCAACATCAGGGTCTTTTCCAATGAGTTGGCTCTTCACATTAGGTGGCCAAAATTTTGGAACTTCAACTTTAGCATCAGTCCTTCCAGTGAATATTCAGGGTTGATTTCCTTTAGGATTGACTAGTTTGATCTCCTTGCTGTCCAAAGGGACTCTGAAAAGTCTGCTCTAGCACCACAATTGGAAATTATCAATTCTTAAGCACTCAGCCTTCTTGATGGTCCAACTCTCACGTTTGTACATGACTACTGGAAAACCCATAACTTTGACTATATGGACCTTTGTCAGCAAAGTGAAGTCTCTGCTTTTTAATATGTCTCCTCTTTCACCTTCATCAAGAGATTCTTTAATTCCTCTTATCTTTCTGCCATTAGTGTGGCATCACCTGCATATGTAGGGTTATTGATATTTCTCCTGACAATCTCCAGCTTTAAAAACTGGAGATATTGAAATAGTATCATTTATGTATAGCTCTTCATGTTTAATGTAATTAAGCACACATAGGATGATGTCAAAATATTCTAAAGAGCCAGTAGTTTTCAGAAATTGTAAATGAGGTTTACAAATAATCAAATTTAAAATTAAAAAAAAAAATAAACATGGAAACTGGTAATTAGAAGTTGACTTATAGTTTAATTAATATTAGAGAGAAATGAAGAGTGATGTGGTGAAGTGGAAGATTATTCTGTAAGGACATAGATGAAGACTGAAAGACATAAAAGTAAAAGAAAGGAAATTATGAAAGGGAAATTTATCAGATGCATGGATTGAAAAGATACTGACGTCAGTATTTCTGGACGAGGCTGAAAATGAAAATGATAATGCTAAAGCTCAAATAACTCTAGGCGAAAATGTTTTACACACAAATATGTTAGGAATTCTGAAAATACTTGAGATGGATTATAGGATTGAACACAAAAGAAAATAAATTGCAGGTAATGATAGCCAAGTTTTTCCACTCTCAGAGAGAGTGGGAATAGGAATGGGAGGAAGAATGCTAGAATTAAATATGTGTTGGTGAATTAGAATTGGAGACTCATACATACACATACCATTATATGCAGGTTCACATATATTTCTATTACTGTCAATCAATTCATTTATCCATCATCTATCTATCATTTATCTTTCTATTATCTGGCTATCTGTTTTGTCTGTGTTTGAGTTTACACCAACACCTTTAACTCCAATTCAACATCCAAGGAGTTTTATCCTTAGTTTGTATTATGCTGCCTTTTTTCCCAATGTTCTTTTAACATGCTTGTAAAATCTTTCTTTGACAATGAGAAATCTAATTCCCATTAACCCCAAAATAGATATGCATTTTCTTAATAGCCTCATATGTTCCAATCAAGCTAGTTACCTCTGACTTCTGGCTCCGCCATTGATCCTGGATGCTCATGT
Organism: Nanger dama; assembly: GCA_917880005.1. Taxonomy (NCBI): domain Eukaryota; kingdom Metazoa; phylum Chordata; class Mammalia; order Artiodactyla; family Bovidae; genus Nanger; species Nanger dama. The sequence continues at coordinate 42,681,049 of CAKJTW010000005.1, forward strand.
GGCCTTTTCCGTGGCCCCCATAATTTCCTTGGTCTCTGGCTATGCGGCCACTTCCAAACAGAGAGAAGAAAACGTGAATTAGAACAAAGGAAATTGATGGATGGAGAAGCAGGGGAGCATATCTAAATACTATAAGCCTATAATTTTCTTAAATTATCTATTTTTTTAAGCTTCACAGTGCATTCTAGTTCTATGTTAGTATGGCTTATGTAAGTTAAAACTTCTTTATAGTGGAAAGAATGTGTCATTCTTCATAAAGACTAGAATGTGGAATTTCCCATTTTACAGTGTCTGGAAAATGTAGACAGTATTCTCTATCTTTAGTCTCTGCTGATTAAGATGAAATGGCCCTTGCATAGCACATTGGTCTTTCTGAAAAAAGGTCTCTACCTTTGTTGTTTCAAGTTTGAAACAAAAGAGTCACTGACAAGACTGGAAGCTTATGTTTCAACTGTTTTCAAGTGTTTCAGCCCATGGATGTATCATGCAGTCAATTAATTTATGTTCTATTGAAGAGACCTGTAAATTCCTCTTTTCTTCCTAATTTCTGGAAGCTCTCAAAAACCTTTCTGATTATCACATATACTTGTGGTTCTGTATCTGAGAAATTTCTTATTCTTATAATCAAATTATAAACCTACACATTCCAAAATAAAACATGTGATATGATTTTATGTTATCATGGAGCCTAGCAACTTCTAATAACAGTTACACAACGTGAGTCATTTATGGAAGTAAAGATGTCAAAGGGATTAGTTAATTGCTTGGGATCAGAAATCACTAAATATTTTAAAACAAATTTACATTTTACAGGTAAACATACAATAATACCTAAATATATATTCTAGAACTTTCTCACTTTTTTTTTTTTTTTTGGTAGGGAAGTGATGACCGTTAGTGATGGTCCCAATATCATCAGGTATTTTCTGTATTTGGAATAGAAGCACTATTAAGCAAAAACCTAGTCCACTATATGACGAAGACAAGCTTGCAGTAAAACCATATAAGAGTTTGATATTTATATAAAAATAACTAAAATTAATCTGAACATATGCCAGACATGTAATAAAAGAGGGAGCAGTGAATAGAATTTAAAACATAGAAAGTGTTCATTAGTTAAACCTTAGTAATTCTGTCTGGGATTCATTTTTAATCTAAGCCACCCCCCCTTTTTTTTTTTCTTTTTTAACATATGCTTATTGGAACTCAAAATCTAGTGTGTTAACCACAGAGTTGTGTCCAACTCTTTGTGAACCCATGGTTTGTAGCTCACCAGGTTCTTCTGTCCATGGAATTCTCCAGTCGAGAATACTAGAGTGGGTTGCCACCCCCTTCTCCAGGGACTCTTCCTGATCCATGGATCAAAACCAGGACTCTTGCATTGCTGGCAGATTCTGTAAAGTCTGAGAAACAAGGCAAATTTGGAACTCACAAACTTCCATTTTAATCAACTTTATATTTTAGTTTAGCTTTGTTATTTGAAAAAAATTATTTGTTTGAGAAGAATGAAGAAAATAATTTAATTTACAAAAATCACCACTCTAGAAGCTTTCAAAATTACTGGCATTTTATTTTCATGCTATATAGAGTGATGGAAATCTCTTAATAATAAAATATATCCATTTACATTAGTTCTCAATATTAACAAGGCCAAAGTATTTTCAAATCTACTGATGTAAAATTTGTTATAGTGTTTTCTTAAATAGTTTTATGGTTGTTCAGTTGTTAAGTCACGTATGACACTTTGTTGACTCCATGAACTACAGCACTCCTAGCTTCCCTGCCCTTCACTATCTCCTGGAGTTTGCTCAGATTTATGTCCATTAAGTTGGTGATGCCATCCAACTGTCTTAGCCTCTGTTGCCTCTCTCTCCTCCTGTCCTCAATCTTTCCCAGCATCAGGGTCTTTTCTAATGAGTCAGTTCTCTACATCAGGTAACCAAGGTATTGGATCTTCAGCTTCAGCAGCGGTCCTTCCAATGAATTTTCAGGGTTGATTTTCTTTAGGATTGACTAGTTTGATCTCCTCACTGTCCAAGGGACTCTCAAGTCTTCCAGAATCACAGTTCGAAAACATCAATTCTTTGACACTCAGCCTTCTTTAAGGTCCAATTCTCATATCTGTACTCTAATACTAGGAAAAACACAGTTTTGACTATAGGGACCTTTGTCAGAAAAACACTAGACCATTCAGGTATAACCTAAATCAAATCCCTTATGATTATATAGTGGAAGTAATGAATAGATTCAAGGAATTAGATCAGGTAGACAGAGTGTCTGAGGAACTATGGACAGAGGTTTGTAACATAATTAGTTTGCATTTTTAAATTATTTCATTTTCTTTCTTTTTTTTTCTCTGTCACATTTTTTTTTTCCTTTTTTTGGTCTTTTTTCTTAATTATTAAATTTATTTATTTTTTTAAATTACAATACTGTATTTGTTTTGCCACACATTGACATGAATCAGCCATAGGTGAACACAATCTCCCAATGCCGAAGCCCCCTCCCACCTCCCACCCCACATCCTCTACTTGAATCATCATTTTCAAATTATTAATATTTGATTTGAAATACCTTAAATGGGTATTATATTTATAAGCTCAGAACTTGATATTGTATGGACTCCATTTGTTAACATATTTAAAAACATTAATTGAATATGACCATTGCAACTGATTTGGGGGAAAATTGATGAATCAGATGCATTTATATTTATTCACTCCCTGAAAGAGCTCTTTAAAATCTGCTATGGATAGACAAGTGGTGGGATAGTGAGTGCATAGAATTGAATTTTTAAATGTAGTGTTGTTGCTGTTATTGTTTTATCTTATTACAGTGAAACTATTTGCAGACATGCATCAAACCAATCATATATAAAGTGAAGTCATACATAAAGTGAAGTGTTTTATCTCATTTTATTTAATCATCATTTCTGATAATATCTAGATATAATTCTATTTAACTGAATATTATATATGTGCAATGATGACTTTGTTTTAATTTTACTTTGATTACTATTTCATGTTGTAAAGGGGTTCTTGGATTTTACTTCATAGTGAAGGACCTAAATTATCTTTAATAAATCACCACCATTAAGACTCGTTTCTTCTACCAACTGCAACTTCTGTATACTAAATTTAAATTTTAGTAGTTCTACTTCCAGATCAGTGAAATACTAACTGTTAAATACGGTGTTTAATATTCCCAGGCTAACCAATAGGCTTTCTTTAAGGCGATTCACCACACACAGATTAAAGAAAGGGCTGCTCTAGATATTCCGTTTTTGTTTTTGTTTTTGTTTTTTTCCAGTATAGTCGGCATGTAATATGTTTCTTTCAGATGTACAACATAGTGGTTCAGCATTTAAATATCTTAAATGATCACTACTATAAATCTAATAGTCTTCTATCCCCACATGAAGTTACTAAAATACCATTGAGCACATTCCTTTTGCTCTATATCTCTGTGACTTATTTATCTTATAACTGGAAGCTTTTTAATCCGTTAATCCCCTTTGCCTACTTTGCCACTGCCCCACTCCCTTCTTTTCAGTATCTATGAGTCTGTTTTCATTTTATTTCATTTGTTTGATTAGGATTTTATATTTTACATGTAAGTGAGATTATGCAGTATTTGTCTTTTCTCTCTATTTATAGGTAAAAATCCTATCACAACATTCAGAGATCCTGAGGGTTTGACTTTAACGTGTTAATGAGGGAACCCAGCTCAGCCCATAACACCTCCCAGATGTAAACAATTTTTTATTGTCCTTACTACACTATTTTCCTTCCAGCCATCTTCCTCATCTCTCTTGAACTGACAGTCTGTGTGGGACTACACTCCTCGTTCATGGGTAACTTTACTTGGAGTACGTTTTGACACCGTGCACAGACCAGCGTTTTTACATATAAACTCTCCAAACTGTCTGAGCTATAATGTCTCGTGCTAGGATACATTTTGGTGTGGATCACCTCTTTATTCCACTTCAGGTCAGTCCCTTCAGCCTGGTGGGCTACAATCCATGAGGTTGTGAGACTTGGACACAACTTAGTGACTAAACCATCACCACGAAATCCCTTTCAGTTTCAACACTCCATCTCAGGGAGTTCTTTGTTTTAATTATTGCCAATGAAATTCAAAGGTTGATAAACAGTAGCCTTGTTGACTCTTGAGCTGCTAAAATAACTCAGATATGACTGAAAAGTTTTGAGTGAGTTTTCAAAAATTTTAGTTTCCAAGAAGACAAGTATCTGGTTCAAGTCAGATGCATTCATGGGGAAAAAAAAAAAAAAAAGAATTCAAAAACACTTAGCAGATCTTCAACACAGAGGCAGACAATGAAGTAACTGCCCAAAGAAACATTATTCACTGACAGATCAGGTGTTCCTTGTGATTTCTATCCCTTATAAAATGAGTCTTGGTGGCATCTTTTATTACACACACCTACACTAAAACAACACTGAATAAATAATTCCCCCTTTTTTTTTTTTTGTCCTTTCATTTTACAAAAAGGCATCTTAATTGCCAAATTTTCTGGTGCAGGCAGATAAATTTTATTTTTCATGGACCCTGAATTTGGAACAAGAAGCAATAAATGGATGAAGTTTTGGTTTATCTCCTTTTGGCATGGATAAGCATTGACACATTTTGAGAAGCAGTGGTCAGTTCTGAAAATGTGTACACAGAGACCAAAGTGAGCCCCATCTGCTAGGACCTTTTTCAACTGACTCTAGGGATGAAAGGATACTCAAGAACCAAGACTACTCAAATGGCCATTGAAAATGTGCTAGCATGTAAACAAACCAATGAGATCTACCTGACCTGTGGACTCCTGACTGTGATATATTTTTTCATTATTTTAACTTGAGATTTGTATCATTAACTGATACAGGCTATCCTGGAAATATTGCAATATTCAATAAAACATAACCAAAAGTGAGTAAAACTAACGCAACTAATAGAGATGATCAAGAAAGTTTAGTATCTTTCTCTGTTTAAAAAAAAAAAAAAAAGGAAAAGAAAAAGAAAGAAGACTTTAGAAAAATATCTTTGAGTATGAAAAATTACACAAACATAAATATGCACAGATACAATAGTATAATTTTCCAACTATTTATATCTTTTGACATCGTATCTGGTAGCTTTCAATTTTGTTTGGCTATTACACCTAGCCACCTAGGGCTCCCCTGGTGGCTCAGAGGTTAAAGCATCTGCCTTCAATGTGAGAGACCTGAGTTCAATCCCTGGGTCAAGAAGATCCCCTGGAGAAGGAAATGGTCATCCACTCCAGTATTCTTGCCTGGAGAATCCCATGGATGGAGAAGCCTTGTAGGTTACAGTCCTCGGGGTCCCAAAGAGTCGGACACGACTGAGCAACTCACCACCATCACCATTACACCTAGAAATATGTTGTGTATTATCTGGTGTGTGAATATTTTCAGCTTAAAAGGTTTATAATATTCATGTATGCCATTCTATGTATGGGCTTCCCTGATGGCAGTTAAGGGGTTGAGAAGATCCATTAGAGAAGGAAATGGCTACCCACTCCAGTATTCTTGCCTGGAGAATTCCATAGAGAGGAGTCTGGTGTGCTACAGTCCATGGGGTTGCAGAGAGTCAGACTCGACTGAGCAACTAACACTTTCACTTTCACACTCATTCCAGTTATAATATGTAAAACTCATTATTTTTATTGTATTAATGGGTCACAGTTTTTATATTTATTTGAGTTTATGCCATTTTACATTTTAACAAATAATGCTGTTCTGCATAATTTGTATGCATCTTCTGGCATAAACATATGATGTTCTACTGGGGATACACCCCAGGAGAAAAAAACAGAGGGAAAGTATATGCATATTTTCAACTTGTTTTTCAAAGAGACCTATTGGAATTTTTTTCTTTCTTTCTGGGAAAATGATCTCTGGTGGCTCAGATGGGTAAATAATCTACCCACAATAAGGGACACCTGGGTTTGATCCATGGGTTGAGAAGATCCCCTGGAGGAGAGCATGGCAATCCCCTCCAGTATTCTTGCTTGGAGAATCCTCATAGACAGAGGAGCTTGGCAGGCTATAATCAATGGGGCCACAAAGACTTGGTCATTATTGAGCAACTAAGCACACACCGGATTCTTTTTTTTTTTTCCCTAGGATAATAATCTCTGGGCAGGAATCTTGTGAAGGCAGGCTTATAGTGAAGAACTCATTAAGGGCCTTCTTTTCTACACTTAGGACATCAGATTGAAGGGAGGCATGTATGTATAAAACTGCTGTATTTTGTATAGATAAGAAGTTCTGAAGCATGTTGAAGTACATATATATGGTAGCAGTGAAATGACACGACTACTTAAGCAGATTATAATTTTATTACTATAGAAATTTTAACCTGCTACAGCTCATAAGCCATGAAAATTATATGGGGCAATTTTTAAATTTAAAGATCTAGGCTTCAGATCCTTTGATTCATTATCATGGCCTTTTATAGGTGACAAAAATCCCTAAGAGATATGTTATGAATATTGTAGAATAACACTGAGTTTTAAATTACTTGACCTTGATGTCATTTTAAATTATTTGCACAACTTTTAAGAACATATTGCATGTTGTATTGAAATGGCAACTGGGATGTATATTTAAGAAGAAAAAGTACAATCTAGAAAACTAGATCTGATGCTAAAAATTGGTATAGTTCAATGCCATTGATCAATGTGTTTCAAGTTCTAAGATTAGAAATAAACACAAAAAGTCTCCTCTATCTCCTCATAAATCTTTTGAATATTGAACTTATGTAAATAATCATAGCAAATTAAACCCATTAACTTGTGGCTAAGATTGCTTTAACTCTTTTGATTAGAGACTTGCTTGGACTAAATATTTTCATTGCTGTAAAATATTATGTTAAAACACATACCATAAAATTAAAATTTGTTAATACAAACTCCACAAAAATTAGCTAGTCCTTGGAAAGAAACATATCCTCTTCCTAGAGTCAACATTTAACTTGAGATAATGATATAATTGAGTTGGGTTTGCTAATCTTTTAAAGGTTGATTTAACTTTATATTTTCATCTTAATATAAAATAGAAGCTGTGAATAAACTTAATTAGGTGTCATTATAATGTACATATGTTCTAAGCACTTAAGAACTTTTAAAATATAGACTGTTAAGCAGCTCTGGCCGTCAAAATTTCAGAGAAAATATATTTTAAATATATAAAAAAAATCTGTATGTAGTTTCAAGACTACTTAGCAACAATATTTGGTGTAATGATAAAAGACAAAGTAAAAGGAAAGAAATCAACATAGTTAGTAGTCCATACATTTTACTGAATGAATACACAATGGTTTAGAAATAGGTGGGGAAACAGTGGAAATAGTGTCAGACTTTTAGGGGGCTCCAAAATCCTTGCAAATGGTGACTGCAGCCATGAAATTAAAAGACACTCCTTGGAAGAAAATCTATGACCAACCTTGATAGCATATTGAAAAGCAGAGACATTACTTTGCCGACTAAGATCCGTCTAGTCAAGGTTATGGTTTTTCCTGTGGTCATGTATGGATGTAAGAGTTGAACTGTGAAGAAGGCTGAGCACCAAAGAATTGATGGTTTTGAACTGTGGTGTTGGAGAAGACTCTTGAGAGTCCTCTGGACTGCAAGGAGATCCAACCAGTCCATTCTGAAGGAGCTCAGCCCTGGGATTTCTTTGGAAGGAATGATGCTAAAACTAAAACTCCAGTACTTTTTCCACCTCATGTGAAGAGTTGACTCACTGGAAAAGACTCTGATGCTGGGAGGGATTGGGGGCAGGAGGAGAAGGGGACAACAGAGAATGAGATTGCTGGATGGCATCACTGACTTGATGGACTTGAGTCTGAGTGAACTCCAGGAGTTGGTGATGGACAGGGAGGCCTGGCATGCTGCAATTCATGGGGTCACAAAGAGTGAGACACGACTCAGAGACTGAACTGAACCAAAGAAAATCTTTAACTATTTTTATCTCACTTGTCTTGAAACTGTAGATATTAGATTTTAATATTTCTATTCATCAGTTTTCCTGTTTCCAAAATGAAGTTTTCAATACAAGGCACAGGTGTGTAGCAGTTGTGTTGAAAACTTACCAATAGACCCTGATAGATTTTGGACATTATTGCTAGTCTCAAATTATCACTGCTTCAGCCATTCACTCATTCCTCCAAAAATATTAAATTCACATTTAGTATGTGAAAACACAGTAAAATCTTCAAAAATCCAAAGTTTGAAGAAGGCAGCTTCCTACCTCCAGAATCACTTACCTGTTATAGACAAACTAAGTTAAAGACATTGCCATGCAACATTATGTAAGAATATTGAGCCAACGTATGTTAGGAGGCTTATGAACATATCATATCTGTGTTATGTTTCTAATATTTCCCAATAAGGCTATATACCAACCCACATAGAATCAGCAGCATGTTGCACAGTACCTGACACAGCATGATAAAGTGGTGATTTTTTTTTGCAACAACAAACTGTACTTAACATTTATTTCATAATTACTATGTTCACATTAACATTTTAAGTGACTTTATATACAAGATTTTACTTTTAAAACATTCTTATGCCACTTTTTCCATTTTACAATTGATGAGATCAAGACTTAAAGATAATAAGCTATACGTCTAGTATGTAGAATAAGAGATAGAAACTAGATGAGTTAATTATATAATCTGAAATTTTAAGAAGGCACTTTGAAACTTTGTATTCATCATTCTGCATACACCATAGATCTGGAGATGAGGACGGGGTTTGGCAGTCATATCTGAAGAACTAAGTGTCTTAGTTCTTTCCAAATAAATTGGTTGGTTTGGAAGCTCCCAAACCTCCAGTGGGACTGGAGGACCCACTTTCAAGATGACCTCATCAAGTATACATGTCAGCACCGAGGTGCTTCCTGGATACCTCAGTGGCTTCTCATTTGCTGGGGAGATTCTATGAGGCTTGAGACTCTAACATAAAAGTGGTTCAGAATATTTGCACTTCTGTCATGGAAATTAACTTCTAGGAGGTAGGGAAAGGAATCTCCCAAACCAGTTAAGTGTTACTCATCTTTCCTGTCACCTTACATTGATCAGAGCAATCATAGAGGACATGCAGGCTCACATGGCTGGAGAAATAGAGCTCTCCATTGAATCGACAGGGGAAAAGTCATGCTGTAGGAGAGAATGTAGTGTAGGAAATGTTATTTGAGGCCATTTTTGGAAAACTGTCTTCAAACACTAGGAATGTGAATGTAAAATATTTATATCAATATTATAAGACTCTGTATTAAACTTATGAATTCATTCACATACTCTACTTGAAGTTTGACAAGGATTTTTAATTTTATTTTTTTAATTAGAGAATGATTGTGTTACAATATTGTGTTGGTTTCTGCAATCCATCAACATGACTCAGCCACATGTATATATATGTCCCCTCCCTCCTGAACCCTGCTCCCATCTCCCACCCTATACTACCTGCAAAATCTTGAGCATAATTTTGAAGGCATTTTCTGGGATAATGATGCAGGGAAATAGTATTAAGGACAGAAACAAAACATGGGTGATGTAGATAGAAGCAAAATATGTGGCTGGAGGTGAGGTTTTTAGCTTTTTGTTTTGTTTTCTTTTGTTTTTGTTGATGTTTGGTTATTATTGCTTTAGTGGATGCTCCACGGGGGAAAAAAATGAAACAAAACACTGACTTTAAATGACCAAATTTTTTTAAATGATTTGGATGATTATTCACTGATATTTATACTAATTCTCATCAGTGAATTCTTCTTTGTTTTTAAATTAAGTTCATGATAATTACAATTCACTGTTTTATCACAGATTTAAAATAATGGAAACTGTCAAATCTGTCACATTTTTAAAAGCTGGCATTGTTATATGTGTAGGTTGCAAAAATGTTTTTATCATCCTTAAAAACCCTTATAGTTCTGAATTATCCACCTATAAGCTTGACTTTATAAGGCTGATAAAAGGAGACCAAATTTAATGTTTAATTTAATTTTTTACTAACAGAGGTTATTTAGTCACTGTCTATCACCATCTCCCGGAGTTCACTCAAATTTATATCAGTTGAGTTGGTGATGGCATCCAGCCATCTCATCCTCTGTCGTCCTCTTTTCCTCCTGCCCCCAATCCCTCCCAGCATCAGAGTCTTTTCCAATGAGTCAACTCTTCACATGAGGGGGCCAAAGTACTGGAGTTTCAGCATAACACAAAGCAGCACTTAAAATATCTGTGTAGAACGACTGTATCTGATTCATTTACCCTGGAGAATAAAGGACATGGAGAAAAACAAACTTAGAGAATGTTGTGAATGTTGACTTACACTCAGTAGGTTGACAGAAAATAGGAGATGGTGACCACCGCAGATTTTACACCAAAGTGAATTGCAAGAACCAGAACAGAGTACCTTACCTGGAAAATAGAGTAAGAAATAGTAAAGGGGTAATTTTCCTTAGAGATTCGTTCACTGAGTAAAAACATTCAATGAACAGCTGTATTGTTGCAGGAACTGGCCCTGATGTAGAGGATAATATCATTAGCCAGATAAAACATAGCAATAGGCTACACAGGGAAAGTTAGGGTGAGCATTAGGCACAAGAGACTCACAGCACTGTACCTTGAATATGAGAAAAGGAATACAGATCCTGGTTAAAAATGAAGAAGAAAATGAAGCTGCATACATCAAATGCATGCTAGTTTTTTTTTTTTTTTTAATAGTATTCAACACTTGCTTTTTTTTTTTTTTTTTCATCAAAGCAATTTATTAAAGAAAAGCAATAATTTGAGGAGTTCTGTTCACAGATGGAAATCACAGTGGCCCCCCTTCCCATGGGTGCTGTCAGAGGGGATGGGGGTGACACCCTTAATCCACCCAATCTTCATCCCTGAGCGAGGGCTCTGAGTGCTGACTGGGCCCCTGGTCCAGCAGTCTTTGTCCTATTTCCTCCTGTAGCCAGGAGTTTGATGTGGAGAGCAGTGATGCCCAGCTTCTTGCATCTCTGGGCTACATCCTGGACCATCAACACGGAAGCATATGGAGAGTATTCATTTCGATCAGCCTTCACCTTCACCCCACCAGTTACATGGCAGATGGTTTCCTTGCCAGAAAGATTGGTGATATGCACAAAAGTGTCGTTGAAAGATGCAAAGATGTGGCACACCCCAAATACATTTTCTCCTTCAGCTACCTGAGGGCCGAGGCTGATGACCTGTTCATCCTTCTTTTCCTTCCCCTTGCGAGGTGCCATTTGTGTGCATCTTCTCTGGACTCTGCCACTGGAAAGAGAGGTACACTTGCATTTTAAAATATAATCTCAGACTAAGCATCATTAGCCCAATCTGTCATGAGGCTCTCCACAGGCCCTTAACACCCTGGAAGTTCATTTTTTTTTAAACTTTATTAAAGTTAGTTGATTTACAATGTTGTGTTAATTTCTACTGCACACAAAAATCTCATATATATATATATTCATATTCTATTTCTTATTTGTTTCTATCATGGGTTATCACAGGATATTTCAATATTGTTTATTCTGTTATATGGTAGGACCTTACAGTTTACCTATCCTATGTATAATATTTTCATCTGCTAATCAGCTGTATATTGTCACCCTGCTTATTTAACTTATATGAAGAGTACATCATGAGAAACGTTGGAATCAAGATTGCCAGGAGAAATGTCAATAACCTCAGATATGCAGATGACACCACCCTTATGGCAGAAAGTGAAGTGGAACTAAAAGCCTCTTGATGAAAGAGGAGAGTGAAAAGTTGGTTTAAAAGCTCAACATTCAGAAAATGAAGATCATGGCATCTGGTTCCATCACTTCATGGGAAATAGATGGGAAAACAGTGTCAGAATTTATTTTGAGGGGCTTCAAAATCATTGCAGATGGTGACTGTAGCATTGAAATTAGAAGATGCTTACTCCTTGGAAGAAAAGTTAGGACCAACCTAGATAGCATATTGAAAAGCAGAGACATTACTTTGCCAGCAAAAGTCCATCTAGTCAAGGCTATGTTTTTTCCAGTGGTCATGTATGAATGTGAAAGTTGGACTGTGAAGAAAGATGAGAGCTGAAGAATTGATGGTTTTGAACTGTGGTGTTGGAGAAGACTCTTGAGAGTGCCTTGGACTACAAGGAGATCCAACCAATCCATTCTAATGGAGATCAGCCCTGGGTGTTCTTTACCTCATGCAAAGAGTTGAGTCATTGGAAAAGACTGATGCTGGGAGGGATTGGGAAAAGGAGGAGAAGGGGACAACGGAGAATAAGATGGCTGGATGGCATCACTGACTGGATGGACATGAGTTTGAGTGAACTCCATATGATGGTGATGGACAGGGAGGCCTGGCATGCTGCAGTTCATGGGGCTGCAAAGATTCAGGCACGACTGAGCAACTGAACTGAGCTGAAATGAATCCCAAACTTTTAATACTTTCCTTCCTCACTCTAGAAGTTCTTTTTCTTTTAGCCAAACAAATAATGACAATACAAATCTAGGGCTGAAGCCTTCAAGGATGGTTCCACTCAGAATATGCTCTTACGATTTCTTTAAAACATTTCGTTTTTTTTTTTTCTCAAGACCTTAATTTTCTTATTATATATTGTTTTTAAAATCCAGTTATCAGAAAGTAAGTAACCTAAAATCGTTCTTCTTTTATTTTTATTTTACTATCTTCAAAGAAGTTCAGTAATTCTACTTATTCTGAGAGAAAAGAAAATCTTCCCTAGAAGAAGGTTATATAAATTGCATGTACCTGTTTCTTTTCTGAGAAATAAATTTTCACATTTTATGGTGTTTTGTGAAGTGCTATTTATTATGATGATTTAATGCAGTAAAATCACTCTGTGACTATGTGTTTCCATGTGCTACTTAGGAATTCTATCTCATTTTCCTCCCTTTAAAATATTCATATTTAGTTAATTAACAGTAAATTAATATGTGAATTTAGGAATCTGATTTTACTATACTGTATTCATGGTGACAGTCACCATACAGTTCCCTTTATTAAGAAAATTTAGCCTCTTTTCAGTGATTTGCAGTGTCACCTCTCTGTATAGTTCTGTTTCTAGCATCTTCACATTCTGCAGTGTTGATCTATCTTCTGACTCCTCTTCAGTACATCTACAATACATCTTTCCTTCAGAATTTTTTTTTGGCATTCTTTGTTTGTCTGACATCTGGATTATAGATTTATTTTATTAATTTACTAACCCACACATAGAGAAAACATAGTTTGTAGTATTTCCAGGATCCCTTAATTATCAAATAGGAGGTGGTTTAATACAAGTATGAATTTTATGTTTTAGTGAAAACATACAGTCCGGGTCCAATACTGCTGTTTTACTTTCTTATACTCAACAAATGCTGTACCTTTTAAAAATCACTTAACTTCTTGGAAAATAGCTGTTTTTACCCATTAAAAAATGTATAATAATAATAATTATGCTCCACAGAGATATTGAAATTAAACATTAAGTTCACAGAAGAATTTTCTACACAATAAATATTTATTAAATGTAATATTAGTTACTAAAGACGTATTTACTCAGTACATTCTATTTTCCAGGCATTCTAATAAGTTCACACTAAAAAAAGGAAAGAAGTTTAATAGTTACATGCTGACTCAGACAGTAAAGAATCTGCCTGCAAAGTGGAAGACCTGGGTTTGATCCCTGGGTTGGGAAGATGTCCCAGAGGATAGCAGGCAACTCACTCCATTATTCTTGTCTGGAGAATCTCCATGAGCAAAAGAGCCTTGCAAGCTATAGTCCATGGAATGACACAAAATCAGACATGAAGGAAGCAACAAAGCAGCAGCAGCAGCATAACGTTTATAGGAGAGCCTAGTGGAATATATGCATATTCATGACAATAAAAACACTTATCAGGGTTGAACTGTAATTGATAGAAAGAAATACATTAAGAAAAAATACATGTGGTAATGCAGTGGGAAAATGGTATTTAACTTGAGACTTGGAGACTGACTTTGAGTAAATCAAGAGTAGCTGTGTGTGAGGTATGGCCAGAGAGAGATGTGTTACTAAGATCATACTAGAAAGGAGAACAATAAACAAAATCATTGAGCCAAGATAGAATTTGCTGTTTTATTATATACATACGAATAAAGAAACAGTTTTCTTAAAATTCATTCTTATATTTTAAATATGTAATTCCTTTTAACCAGAACAAAAACCACCACTTGAGAATACATTCACTTTACTGAATATTTTCTTTATAACATATCTATCAATCTATATATCTATATATACATATATATCTATATATATATACATCTATATCTATCTATCTATCTATCTATATATACATATCTTACTTTCTAATTCTTTAAACTACTTTAAAAGTTAGATATAAAGTAGTTTAAAAATTAGAAAGTAAGATAGATAGATAGATAGATATGTTATAATGAAAATATTCGGTAAAGTGAATGTATTCTCAAGTGGTGGTTTTTGTTCTGGTTAAGGAGGTGGCAACCGGTGCACTAAGCTCAGCTGAGAGGAGCTACCCCATGTCCAAGTCCAGGGGCAGAGGCCAGGAGGACCCAATGCCCAAAGGGCAGTGGTCAAGAAGAGTTACCCCACATCTGAGGTTAGGGGCAGCAGCCGAGTGCCAGGCTGTGACGGTGCAGGAATAGCCAAGAGAAACTACCCCACACTCAAGATCAGGGGCAGCGGCCAGGAGGAGCTACCCTGTGTCCAAGGTCGGGGGGGATGGTGGAGAGGAGCCACACTGCTTCTGAGGCTGGGGGCGGCAGTTGGGAGGAGCCATCCCGCTTCCGAGGCCAGGGTCTAGGGCCAGGAGGAGCCACACCACAACAAGGAGCAATGACTGCATGGGCACAGGAGGGCCAAGAGGAGCTATCCCAAGATGGAGGTCAGGAAGGGTGGCAGTGAGGTGATACTCCTCATCCAAGGTAAGGAGCAGTGGCTGCATTTTGCTGGAGCAGCCATGAAGAGATACTCTATGTCGAAGGTAAGAGAAACTCAAGTAAGATGGTAGGTGTTGCAAGAGGGCATCAGAGAGCAGACGCACTGAAACCATACTCACAGAAATCTAATCAGTCTAATCACAGTAGGACCACAGCCTTGTTTAACTCAATGAAACTAAGCAATGCCCACGGAACAAACCAAGATGGGCGGGTCATGGTGGAAAGGTCTGACAGAATGTGGTCCACTGGAGAAGGGAATGGCAAACCACTTCAGTATTCATGCCTTGAGAACCCCATGAACAGTATGAAAAGGCAAAATGATAGGATACTGAAAGAGATAATCCCCAGGTCAGAGGGTGCCCCATATGCTACTGGATATCAGTGGAGAAATAACTCCAGAAAGAATGAAGGGATAGAGCCAAAGCAAAAACAATACCCAGCTGTGGATATGACTGGTGATAGAAGCAAGGTCTGATGCTGTAAAGAGCAACATTGCATAGGAACCTGGAATGTCAGGTCCATGAATGAAGGCAAATTGATAGTGGTCAAACAAGAGATGGCAAGAGTGAACATCAACATTCTAAAAATCAGTGAATTAAAATAGACTGGAATGGGTGAATTTAACTCAGATGACCGTTATATCTAATACTGCAGATGGAAATCCCTTAGAAGAAATGGAGTAGCCATCATGGTCAACAGAAGAGTCCGAAATGCAGTATTGGATGCAATCTCAAAAATGACAGAATAATCTCCGTTCGTTTCCAAGGCAAACCGTGCAATATCATGGTAATCCAAGTCTATTCCCTAACCAGTAACGCTGAAGAACCTGAAGTTGAATGGTTCTATGAAGAACTACAAAACCTTATAGAACTAACACTCAAAAAAATTGTCCTTTTCATTATAGGGGACTGGAATGCAGAAGTAGGATGGCAAGAAACACCTGGAGTAACAGGCAAATTTGACATAGGAACATGGAATGAAGCAGGGCAAAGACTAATAGAGTTTTGCCAAAAAATGCACAGATCATAGCAAACACCCTCTTCCAACAACACAAGAGAAGACTCTACACATGGACATCACCAGATGGTCAACACTGAAATCAGACTGATTATATTCTTTGCAGCCAGAGATGGAGAAGTTCTATACAGTCAAAAAAACAAGACCAGGAGCTGACTGTGGCTCAGATCATGAACCCCTTATTACCAAATTCAGACTTAAATTGAAAAAAGTAGGGAAAACCACTAGATCATTCAGGTATGACCTAAATAAAATCCCTTATGATTATACAGTGGAAGTGAGAAATAGATTTAAAGGACTAGATCTGATAGGTAGAGTGCCTGATGAACTATGGAATGAGGTTCGTGACATTGTACAGGAGACAGGGATCAAGACCATCCCCATGGAAAAGAAATGCAAAAAAGCAAAATGGCTGTCTGCAGAGGCCTTACAAATATATGTGAAAAGAAGAGAAGTGAAAAGCCAGGAGAAAATAAAAGATATAAGCATCTGAATGCAGAGTTCCAAAGAATAGCAAGAAGAGATAAGAAAGCCTTCTTCAACAATCAATGCAAAGAAATAGAAGAAAACAACAGAATGGGAAAGTCTACAGATCTCTTCAAGAAAATTAGAGATACCAAAGGAACATTACATGCAAAGATGGGCTCGATAAAGGACAAAAATGGTATGGACCAAATAGAAGCAGAAGATATTAAGAAGAGGTGGCAAAAATACACAGAACTTACACAAAAAGGTCTTCATGACCCAGATAATCACAATGGTGTGATCACTCATCTAGAGCCAGACATCCTGGAATGTGAAGTCAAGTGTTTCTTAGAAAGAATCACTACAAACAAAGCTAGTGGAGGTGATGGATTCCAGTTGAGCAATTTCAAATCCTGAAAGATGATGCCGTAAAAGTGCTGCACTCAATATACTAGCAAATTTGGAAAACCCAGCAGTGGCCACAGGACTGGAAAATATCAGTTTTCATTCCAATCCCAAAGAAAGGCAAAGCCAAAGAATGCTCAACCTACCACATGATTGCACTCATCTCACATGCTCAAAATTAAGGAAAGTAATGCTCAAAATTCTCCTAGCCAGGCTCCAGCAATGAACTCCCTGATGTTCAAGCTGGTTTTAGAAAAGGCAGAAGAACCAGAGATCAAATTGTCAACATCTGCTGGATCATGGAGAGTGGAAAAAGTTCAAGAAAAACATGTATTTCTGCTTTATTTACTATGCCAAAGCCTTTGACTCTGTGGATCATAATAAACTGTGGAAAATTCTGAGAGAGATGGGAATACCAGACAACATGACCTACCTCTTGAGAAATCTGTATGCAGGTCAGGAAGCAACAGTTAGAACTGGACATGGAACAACACACTGGTTCCAAATAGGAAAAGGAGTCCGTCAAGGCTATATATTGTCACCCTGTTTATTTAACTTACATGCAGAGTATATCATGAGAAATGATGGGTTGGAAGAAGCCCAAGCAGGAATCAAGATTGCCAGGAGAAATATCAATAGCCTCAGATATGCAGATGATACCACCCTTATGGCAGAAAGTGAAGAGGAACTAAAAAGCCTCTTGATGAAAGTGAAAGAGGGGAGTGAAAAAGTGGAGAGTGAAAAAAAATAAAAGAGGGGAGTGAAAAAGTGGCATCTGGTCCCATCACTTCATGGGAAATAGATGGGGAAAAAGTTGAAACAGTGTCAGACTTTATCTTTTGGGCTCCAAAATGACTGCAGCCATGAAATTAAAAGACGCTTACTCCTTGGAAGAAAAGTTATGACCAACCTAGATAGTATATTCAAAAGAAGAGATATTACTTTGCCGACTATGGTCCATCTAGTCAAGACTATGGTTTTTCCGGTAGTCATGTATGGATGTGAGAGTTGGATTGTGAAGAAGGCTGAGCACCGAAGAATTGATGCATTTGAACTGTGGTGTTGGAGAAGACTCTTGAGAGTCTCTTGGACTGCAAGAATATCCATCCAGTCCATTCTGAAGGAGATTAGCCCTGGGAGTTTTTTGGAAGCAATGATGCTAATTCTGAAACTCCAGTACTTTGGCCACCTTATGTGAAGAGCTGACTCATTGGAAAAGACTCTGATGCTGGGAGGGATTGGGGGCAGGGGGAGAAGGGGATGAAAGAGGATGAGATGGCTGGGTGGCATCACTGACTCGATGGTCGTGGGTCTGAGTGAACTCTGGAGTTGGTTATGGATAGGTAGGCCTGGCGTGCTGTGATTCATGGGGTCACAAAGACTCGGACATGACTGAGCGACGATCTGAACTGATATCTAACTTCTAATGAAACTTTTGCATTACACGTTGTCTTTAATTGTAGAATTGAATTGTCATGTAACAATGGGAAAGAACTTAAATAGTATATAAATTTATTGGTTCTCTCAAATCTATGTATATAAAAATATAACATGGTTTATATAAGCATTTATAGTAATGTATTACATTGTCAATGTACATTCTCAGTATCTCAGTCATTAATTTAGGTCATACCTGAATGGTCTGTTGATTTTCCCTCCTTTCTTTAATATGTCTGAATTTTGAAATAAGGAATTCATTATCTGAGCCACAGACATCTCCCAGCCTTGTTTTTGCTGCTTGTATAGAGATTCTCCACCTTTAGCTGCAAAGAATATAATCAATCTGATATCGGTGTTGACCATTTGGTGATGTTGATGTGTAGAGTCTTTTGTTGTTGAAAGAGGGTATTTGCAATGATTAGTGTGTTCTCTCGGCAAAACTCTATTAGCCTTTGCCCTACTTCATTCTGTACTCCAAGCCCAAATTTGCCTGTTACTCCAGGTGTTTCTTGACTTCCTACTTTTGCATTCCAGTCCCCTATAATGAAAAGGACATCTTTTTTGGATATTAATTCTAGAAGGTCTTAGATCTTCATAGAACCATTCAATTTCAGCTGCTTCAACATTAGTGGCTGGGGCATAGACTTGGATTACCGTGATATTGAATGATTTGCCTTGGAAATGAACAAAGTTCATTCTGTCATTTCAGAGATTGCCTCCAAGTACTGCATTTTGGACTCTTTTGTTGACCATGATGACTACTCCGTTTCTTCTAAGGAATTCTTGCCCACAGTAGTAGATATAATGGTCATTGGTTAAATTCACTCATTCCAACCCATTTTAGTTCGCTGATTCCTAAAATGTTGATGTTCACACTTGCTATCTCCAGTTTGACCACTTTCAATTTGCCTTGATTCATGGACTTAACATTCCAGGTTCCTATGCAAAATTGCTCTGTACAGCATTGGACCTGATCACCAGTCACATCCACAACTCAGTGTTATTATTCCTTTGACTCCATCTCTTCATTTTTTCTGGAGTTATTCTGCTTATTTAATTTATATGCAGAGTACAATATGAGAAACACTGGGCTGGATGAAGCACATACTTGAATCAAGATTGCCAGGGGAAATATCAATAACCTCAGATATGCAGATGACACCACCCTTATGGTAGAAAGTGAAGAAGAACTGAAGAACCTCTTGATGGAATTGAAAGAGGACAGTGAAAAAATTAGCTTAAAACTCAACATTCAGATAATTAAGATCATGGCATCCAGTTCCATCATTTCATGGCAAATAGATGGGAAAACAGTGGCAGACTTTGTTTTCTGTGGCTCCAAAATCATTGCAGATGATGACTGAAGCCGTGAAATTAAAAGATGCTTACTCCTTGGAAGAAAATTTTAACCAACCTAGACAGCATATTAGAAAGTAGAGGCATTACTTTGCCAACAAAGGTCCGTCTAGTGAAGGCTATGGTTTTTCCAATACTCGTGTATGGATGTGAGAGTTTTACTATAAAGAAAGCTGAGCAACAAAGAACTGATGCTTTTGAACTGTGGTGTTGTAGAGAGTCCCTTAGACTGCAAGGATATTCAACCAGTCCATCCTAAAGGAAATCAGTCCTGAATATTCATTAGAAGCACTGATGCTAAAGTTGAAACTGCCATACTTTGGCCTCCTGATTCAAAGAAATGACTCATTAGGAAAGACCCCTGATGCTGGGAAAGACTGAAGGCAGGAGGAGAAGGTGACAACAGAGGATGAGATGATTAGATAGCATCACTGACTCAATGATCATGAGTTTGAGTAAACTCCGGGAGTTGGTGAGGGCAGGGAGGTCTGGTGTGCTGCAGTCCATTGGGTCACAAAGAGTTGGACATGACTGAGTGGCTGAACTGAACTAACTGAGCTCAGTCATGTCCTACTCTTCATGATCCCATGGAGGGTAGCTCGCCAGACTTCTCTGTCAGCAGCATTCTCCAGGCAAGAATACTGGAGTGGGCTGTTGCCCTTTCTTTCTCCATGGGATCCTCATGACCCAGAGATAGAACACACATCTCCTGAGTCTCCTGCATTGGCAGGAGTATTCTTTAACACTAAGCCACCTAGGAAGCTTATTGCTTTTGAGCTTTGAACCAGTGAGAGGATCTGGGTTCAATCAAATGTTTGTTTTGCTATTTAGTAATTTTGTCCATTCTAGCAAGATTCTAAGCTTCAGTATGCTTTTATTTTATCATAACATAAAAACGATGATAATGACAATGGTGATTACGTCTAGCTATAAAATAGTAGTGAAGTTTTAGTGAGTTAATGGGATTAAGAAATGACTTGTATTTAATGAATGCTGAGAAGTTGTAGCTAATATTCATTTTTCATTGACAGTTGTGACGGTATTTCCTTTTTATTTTGAAAATAAGGCAAATAGTATATTAAAATTATTAATAAACTTTTAAACTCTGAAATATTCTGAATTTTTGAAGCAGTATGATTGTTGCAGCAAAGTTAACAAAGGTATGAAAACAAAATTTATTAGGATTTTATTGGAAAAAAAATAACACCTTCAATATCTAAATTTCAACCTGGAGTTAATAAAATTTATCTCATCACTTACATTTATTAAGTATATTAGTTAAAATGCTGCTGCTGCTGCTGCTAAGTCGCTTCAGTCGTGTCCGATTCTGTGCGACCCCATAGACAGCAGCCCACCAGGCTCTTCTGTCCCTCAGATTCTCCAGGCAAGAACACTGGAGTGGGTTCACATTTCCTTCTCCAGTGCGTGAAAGTGAAGTTGCTGAGTCGTATCCGACTCTTTGCGACCCCATGGACTGCAGCCCACCAGGCTCCTCCGTCCGTGGGATTTTTCCAGGAAAAAGTACTGGAGTGGGGTGCCATTGCCTTCTCCAGAGTTAAAATGCTAGCTATCTACTATTTTCATGGTTTTAGATTCTAAAATAGAAGTGAAAAAAAGTCAAATATGTTTCATAATTATGACTATCTTGAAGAAAAACAATTTTTAATAAAATACAGTCAATAAAAGCTACATATAAAATATAGTCAATGTTTTATAAGTATAATTGAATTATAACCTTTAAAATTGTGATTATCATACAATATTATACTTAGTTTTGTACAGATATTATATTTTGTTTGTTTGTTTGTTTTTGGAAAGATGTATATGTGTAATGCATAAAATGGTATAGGAATTATACTTCAATAAAAGATAAATACATAAAAATGGTTTCAGAAATTAAAGAAGTAAATGAAATTTTAAATTCTTTGCCATTTGAGGATTTCCTGGTGGTCCATGGTAGGGAATCTGTCTTCCAACAAAGGGAGACATGGCTTTGATCACTGGTCAGATAACTTTTCACAATTAAGCCCATGCATATGCCACAACAAGTGAGCTCATGTTATAGAGTTTGCACTCTGCAACATGAGAAATAACTGCAATGAGAAGTACATGCACTGCAACTACAGTAGTGCCGTTTAGTGCAACTAGAGAAAGCCCTCGTGCAGCAATGAAAAGCCAGTGTAGCCATAAATTAGTTTAATCAACTGATTAAAAATAAATAAAGCAAAAGCATTTCCATTTAAATGCAAATAGTAATATATCAGGGGCAAAGACTTAAGTAAATTTTCAATATTCCACAGTACCAATATTTAAAATTATAGATTTATGTAATGAATAATGGTAGATCTTTGTCAATTGATCATCTGTTTTGGGGCTTCCCAGGTGGCTCAGAGGTAAAAAATCTGCCTGCAGTGCAGAAGACACAGGTTCCAGCACTGGGTAAGGAAAATCCCCTGGAGAAGGGAATGACAACCTAACCCAGTCCAGTATTCTTGTGGTGGGAAATCCCATGGACAGAGAAGCCTGGTAGGCTACAATCCATGGGGTGGACTTGACTTAGCTACTAAACAACAACAATAAAAGCAACAGTCTACTGTCAGGATTATCCAGAAATAATGGATGCTATATTTAAACATAGAGAGAATGCTTTAATTAATGTCAAATTTTTAAGTTTTACCTTCAAATTAGGAAAGTTTATGAAGAATTCCTAAAGCTGACTTTCAATTATAGACCAGTTTATTTGATCACTTAATTTTTGATCATTATTTGGTCAATTGATGTTTTGATGTTTCATGGAGGAATACTGCCTGCTGGCCATTAGCTTACTTTTCATAGGTTTACAAGTTTCAGTTTTTCTGCACAATAATGTTGTTAAATTGTTTTTAATTTAATTATGTCTATTTTACAAAATTTTAAATTTAATACTATATAAATCCAGCATTGAATATCAATTTTTTATGATAACATATTTAGACTTCACAAATTAATATAGAAAGAAAATCTTTAGATATTCTTGATTCTATATCATTAGGGTAATTAGGTGCTCAAGTAGATCAAAGCTAATTGCAACATGTTTAACTTTGAAAAAAAATAACTTAAGAAAAATATTTCAACAAACATATTACTGAAATTATGTCTTAAAAGTGAAGTAATATTTTAAAACTCTAGTTGAGTAAAACCCCTGCTTTCCCAATGTCATATTTTGGTTCAAGTTTCAAACATCAATGTTTATACATATTTGTGGAGTGCATTACATACAGAAGTAAGAAATGACACTTAAAAATATGTGAGAAATACTTACTAAAAGTATGGACACTTGAATGAAAAATATTTTGTATTTATTGAAAATAAAGAGAAAGCTACAAGAAATGACATGACCAAATGCACTTTCTGTATCATATTTACTTTTGCTTATGTGGACTCAAAAAAAAAAAAAAATTAAGACTATGACTTTGCAGCGATAAGCTGATGTTGAATGTTGGATTATCTAGATTTAAACAATCCTAGTCTGAAGAACTGGCTGTCTGAGGAGGCCTTACATATAGCTGTGAAAAGAAGGGAAGTGAAAACAAAGGAGAAAAGGAAAGATATATTCATTTGAATGCGCAGTTCCAAAAAATAACAAGGAGAGATAAGAAAGTCTTCTTCAGCAATCAATGCAAAGAGATTGAGGAAATCAAAAGAATGGGAAAAGCTACAGATATCTTCAAGAAAATTAGAGATCCCAAGGGAACATTTCATTCCAAGATTTATTCATTGAAGGACAGAAATGGTATGGACCTAAAGAAGCAGATGATATTAAGAAGAGGTGGCAAGAATACAGAGAACTGTACAATAAATATCTTCATGAGCCAGATAAACACAATGGTGTGATCAATCACCTAGAACCAGACAACCTAGAATGTGAAGTCAAGGGAGCCTTAGAAAGCATCACTATGGACAAAGCTAGGGGAGGTGATGGAATTCCAATTGAGCAATTTCAAATCCAGGAAGATGATGCTATGAAAGGGCTGAACTCAATAGGCTAGCAAATTTGGAAAACTCAGCAGTAACCCCAGGACGAGAAAGGGTCAGTTTTCATTCCAGTTCCAAAGAAAGGCAATGCTAAATAATACTCATACTACCGCACAATTAAACTCATCTCACACGCTAGTAAAGTAATGCCTAAAATTCTCCAAGACAGGCTTCAGCAATACATGAAACATGAACATCCAGATGTTCAAGCTGATTTTAGAAAAGGCAGAGGAAACAATGATCAAATTGCTAACATCCACTGGATCATCAAAAAGCAAGAGAGTTCCAGAAAAACATTTCAGTTCAGTTCAGTTCAGTCTCTCAGTCGTGCCGACTGTGATACCCTGAATTGCAGCATGCCAGGCCTTGCTGTCCATCACCAACTCTCAGAGTTCACTCAAATTCACGTCCATCGAGTTGGTGATGCCATCCAGCCATCTCATCCTCTGTCATCCACTTCTCCTCCTGCACCCAACCATCCCAGCATCAGAGTCTTTTCCAATGAGTCAGCTCTTCACATGAGGTAGCCAAAGTACTGGAGTTTCAGTTTTAGCATCATTCCTTCCAAAGAACACCCAGGACTGATCTCCTTTAGAATGAACTGGTTGGATCTCCTTGCAGTCTAAGGGACTCTCAAGAGTGTTCTCCAACACCACAGTTTAAATGCATCAGTTCTTCAGCATTCAGCTTTCTTCACAGTCCATCTCTCACAATGATACATGACTACTGGAAAAACCATAGCCTTGATTAGACTGACCTTTGTTGGCAAAATAATGTCTTTGCTTTAGAATATGCTATCTAGGTTGGTCATAACTTTCCTTTCAAGGAGTAAGAATGTTTTAATTTCATGGCTGCAATCAAGATCTGCAGTGATTTTGGAGCACACACACAAAAATAAAGTCTGACACTGTTTCAACTGTTTCCCCATGAAGTGATGGGACCAGATGCCATCATCTTCGTTTTCTGAATGTTAAGTTTTAAGCCAACATTTTCACTCGCGTCTTTCACTTTCATCAAGAGACTTTTAGTTCCTCTTCACTTTCTGCCATAAGGGTGGTGTCATCTGCATATCTGATGTTATTGATATTTCCCTGGCAAACTTGATACAGCTTGTGCTGCTTCCAGCCCAGCGTTTCTCACGATGTACTCTGCATATAAGTTAAATAAGCAGGGTGACAATATACAGCCTTGATGTACTCCTTTTCCTAATTGTAACTAGTCTGTTGTTCCATGTCCAGTTCTAATTGTTGTTTCTTGACCTGCATATAGGTTTCTCAAGAGGACAATCAGGTGGTCTGGTATTGATTTTCCACAGTTTATTTTGATCCACACATTCGAAGGCTTTGGGATACTAAATAAAATAGAAGTAGATGTTTTTATTTTTTCTGGAACTCTCTTGCTTTTTTGATGATCCAGCATATGTTGGCAATTTGATCTCTGGTTCCTCTGCCTTTCCTAAAACCAGCTTGAACATCTGGGAGTTTTTGGTTCACGTATTGCTGAATCCTGACTTGGAGAATTTTGAGCATTAATTTACTAGCATGTGAGATGAGTGTGATTGTGTGATAGTTTGTGCCTTCTTTGGCCTTGCCTTTCTTTGGGATTAGAATGAAAACTTACCATTTCCAGTCCTGTGGCCACTACTGAGTTTTCCAAATTTGCTGGCCTATTGAGTGCAGCATTTTCACAGTATCATCTTCCAGGATTTGAAATAGCTCAACCATAATTCCATTACCTCCACTAACTTTGTTCATAGTTATGCTTTCTAAGGCCCACTGGATTTCACATTCCACCATGTCTGGCTCTAGGTGAGTGATCACACTGTTGTGATTATCTGGGTCATGAAGATCTTTTTTGTACAGTTCTTCTCTGTATTCTTGCCACCGCTTCTTAATATCTTCTGCTTCTGTTATGTACATACCATTTCTGTCCTTTATCAAGCCCGTCTTTCATGAAATTTTCCTTGGTATCTCTAGTTTTCTTGAAGAGATCTGTAGTGTTTCCCATTCTGTTGTTTGCCTCTATTTCTTTGGATTCATCACTGAGGAAGACTTTCTTATCTCTCCTTGCTATTCCTTGGAACTCTGCATTCAGATGGTTATATCTTCCCTTTTCTCCTTTGCTTTTCCCTTCTCTCTCTTTTTACAGCTATGTGTAAGGCCTCTGCAGACAGCCATTTTGCTTTTTTTGCATTGCTTTTCCATGGGGTGGTCTTGATCCCTGTCTCCTGTACAATGTCACGAACTTCCATCCATAGTTCATCAGGCACCCTATCTATCAGATCTAGTCCCTTAAATCTATTTCTCACTTCCAATGTATAATCATTATGGATTTGATTTAGGTCATACCTACATAGTCTAGTGGCTTTCCCTCCTTCAATTTAAGTCGAATTTGGTAATAAGGAGTTCATGATCTGAGCCACAGTCAGCTCCTGGTCTTGTTTTTGCTGACTGTATAGAGCTTCTCCATCTTTGGCTCAAAGAATATAATCAATCTGATTTCAGTGTTGACCATCTGGTGATGTCCATGTGTAGAGTCTTCTATTTTGTTGGAAGGGGGTGTTTGTTATGACCAGTGTGTTCTCTTGGCAAAACTCTATTAGCTTTTGCCCTGCTTCATTCTGTACTCCAAGGCCAAATTTGCCTGTTAATCCAGGTGTTTCTTGACTTCCTACCTTTGCATTCTAGTACCCTATAATGAAAAAAAAAAAAAAAAATATATCTTTTATGGATGTTAGTTCTAAAAGATCATATAGGTCTTCATAGAACCATTCAACTTCAGGTTCTTCAGCATAACTGATTGGGGGATAAACTTGGATTACTGTGATATTGAATGGTTTGCCTTGAAAATGAACAGAGACCATTCTGTCACTTTTGAGATTGCATCCAAGTACTGCATTTCAGGCTCTTTTTTTTGACCATGATGCTTACTTCATTTCTTCTAAGAGATTCCTGCCCTCTGTAGTAGAAAAATATATATATTATGCTTTATTGACTATGCCAAAATTTTGACTGTGTAGATCACTATAAACTGTGAAAAATTCTGAAGGAGATGGGAATACCAGACCTCCTGACCTGCCTCTTGAGAAGCCTATATGCAGGTGAAGAAGCAACAGTTAGAACTGGACACGGAACAACAGACTGGTTCCAAATAAGAAAAAGGAGTATGTCAAGGCTGTTTATTGTCACACTGTTTATTTACTTATATGCAGACTACATCATGAGGAATGTTGGGCTGAAAGAAGCACCAGCTGTAATCAAGATTTTGGGGAGAAATATCAATAATCTCTGATATGCAGATGACATCACCCTTATGGCAAAAGGTGAAGAAACTAAGGAGCCTCTTGAAAGTGAAAGAGGAGAGTGAAAAAAATTGGCTTAAAGCTCAACATTCAGAAAAGTAAGATTATGGCATCTAGTCCCATCATTTCATGGCAAATAAATGGGGAAACATTGGATACAGTGGCTGACTTTATTTTTTCTGGGTTCCAAAATCACTCAGATGGTGATTGCAGCCATGAAATTACTTACTCTTTGGAAGGAAAGTTATGACCAACCTAGATAGCATATCAAAAGCAGAGACATTACTTTATCAACCAAGGTCCATCTAGGCAAAGCTATGGTTTTTCCAATGGTCATGTATGGATGTGAGAGTTGGATTATAAAGAAAGCTTAGCACTAAAATATTGATTATTTTGAGCTCTGGTCTTGTAGAAGACTCTTGAGAGTTCCTTGGACTGCAAGGAAAACCAACCAGTCCATCCTAAAGAAATCATTTCTGAATATTCTTTTGAAAGCTTGATGCTGAAGCTGAAATTCCAGTACTTTGGCCACCTGATGCAAAGAGGTGACTCATCTGAAAAGACCCTGATTCTGGGAGAGACTGAGTGTAGGAGGAAGGGACCGACAGAGAATGAGATGGTTGGATGACATTACCAACTCAATAGACATGGTTTTGTGTGGACTCTGGGTGTTGGTGATGGACTGGGAGGCCTGAAATGCTGTGGTTCATGGGGTTACAAAGAGTTGAACACGACTGAGTAACTGAACTGTACTGAAGTTTGAAGAAAGCAACTGCTTCAGTAATTCTATCTAATTTATGAAACACAGATGATTAGTTAGTGATCTCCCTTTCTAAACCCTTTTGCTTTCTCCTGCGGTTGTTTTCCTGCCAACATCACAGATTTGACACATTCATAATCTGCTATGATTGTTAAAATAATTTTACAAACTCTCCTTCTTTCACAGTTTCATAATCTCTCCTTAACTATGCCTCCTTTGTCCCTTCATCTAATTTTCATGTAGACCACCCCATCTTGTTTATCAACTACACACTTCCAAACATTCATAGTTATGGAGAAATTCAGGTGCATGTTTCTATATAATACATTTAAAACACTGATATTATATTTATTTTAATGTATGGTAGTTTCCTGGGAATGCAATCAGTGTAAAAAGTACTTTACTAAATGTATATACTATGATGGAAAGCATGCAAGCAATAGTTTTTTTTTTTCCTCTCTATTTATCCATACAATGCATATTATTGCTAAAATCTTTCAAACAATACACAATTATACTAAGTAAACAAATTATTATGTTTTCATATTCATAAGATTGTGATATTTCTTTTTATCTTTTAAAATGTGCATAAGTTTAACATTTTATTCATTCTGATTTTCATAAATGAGATATAACTATAAGACTAAGCTATAAATATATACACACACAAGCATACACGTCATTAGGGGTAACTAAGTCTCAGTAGGTTTCTTGAAGCCAAGATATTTTCAAAAATTTCATAATCTACAAGGTAGAAAGCCTGCCATTAGATGTTTAGTACCTCATCCCAGAATATTAGATACTGATAAATGAAGTAGGTGATATGTGTGTATGCTTTTTCAAAATAGTAGAAGCCTGATAAATAGAGTGTTTGGAGTGGACAGGAACAGCAAACTATGAAGGGGAATTAAAAGTTTCAAACCATGACTTAAAAGAGGGTCATGAGAGATTTTTGAAATATTATATTAAAATTTATATATTTATGTCTTGATATTAATTTTGAACTTAATTATTTGAGGTCCTGGATTGGCCTGAATAGTAAAGGAGATATCCAGAAAATAGGGCATGCATTGCTTTAAATACCATAGAAAATATTTTGTTGTGACAATAAAAGAAAGTAAGTAGAAACATGTTCATTCCAGTCTCAAAGAAAGGCAATGCCGAAGAATGCTCAAACTACCACACAATTGCACTCATCTCACACGATAGTAAAATAATGCACAAAATTCTCCAAATCATGCTTCAAAAGTATGTGAACCGTGAATTTCCAGATGTTCAAGCTGGATTTAGAAGAGGAGGAGGAACCAGAGAACAAATGGCCAACGTCCGATGGATCATCAAAAAAGCGAGAGAGTTCCAGAAAAATAGCTATTTCTGCTTTATTGACTATGTCAAAACCTTTCACTGTGTGGACCACAACAAACTGTGGGAAATTCTGAAAGAGATAGGAATACTAGACCACCTGACCTGCCTCTTGAGAAATCTGTATGTAGGTCAGGAAGCAACAGTTAGAACTGAACACAGGTCAACAAACTGGTTCCATATAGGAAAAGGAGTACATCAAGGCTGTATATTATCACCCTGCTTATTTAACTTATATGCAGAGTACATCATGAAAAACAC
Organism: Nanger dama; assembly: GCA_917880005.1. Taxonomy (NCBI): domain Eukaryota; kingdom Metazoa; phylum Chordata; class Mammalia; order Artiodactyla; family Bovidae; genus Nanger; species Nanger dama. The sequence goes on from CAKJTW010000005.1 coordinate 42,710,421, forward strand.
TAGGCTAGATGAAGCACAAGCTAGAATCAAGATTGCCAGGAGAAATATCAATAACCTCAGATAAACAGATGACATCACCCTTATGGCAGAAAGTGAAGAACTAAAGGGCCTCTTGATGAAAGTGAAAGAGGAGAGTGAAACAGTTGGCTTAAAGCTCAACATTCAGAAAGTTAAGATAATGGCATCTAGTCCCATTATTTCATGGCAAATAGATGGGGAAACAGTGGAAACAGTGACATACTTTATTTTTTTTTAATTTTTAATATTATTTTTTTTGCTCTCCAAAATCACTGCACATGGTGACAACATCCATGAAATTAAAAGACACTTGCTCCTTGGAAGGAAAGTTATGACCAACATAAACAGCATATTGAAAAGCAGAGACATTACTTTGTCAACCAAGGTACGTCTAGTCAAAGCTATGGTTTTTCCAATGGTCATGTATGGATGTGAGAGTTGGACTATAAAGAAAGCTGTGTGCCAAAGAATTGATGTTTTTAAACTGTGGTGTTGCAGAAGAGTCTTAAGAGACCTATGGACTGCAAGGATATCCAACCAGTGCATCCTAAAGTAAATCAGTGTTGAATATTCATTGGAAGGACTGATGCTAAAGATGAAACTTCAATACTTTGGCCAACTGGCTCAATAGGAAATTCCTGAAGCTGGGAAAGATTGAAGGCAGGAGGATAATGGGATGACAATGGACAAGATGGTTGGATGGCATCATTGTCTCAATGGACATGAGTCTGAGCAATCTCCAGGAAATGGTGAAGGACAGGAAATCCTGGCATGCTGCAGTCAAAGAGGTCTCAAAGAGTCAGATATGACTGAGCAGCTGAACAACCCCAACAAATATTAATAGTAAACATGCCTTCTTGATTAGCTAATACATAGTCTATGGCCAATCCCTTGTCAAAGTTTATTTTACCATGCTTCCCTGGCTTTATGTAGAAGGCTTTATATTTACCTTACTTTAAAATATAAGATATTAGAACTTTGGTCATGTCATTTAGTGTCAGTACTTTTGACAATTAAACCTATGATTTCTGCATCATTTCAACAAGGCCCTCAGTGTTGGTGGATTATCATATTTTAGGTATGAATGTTGTATATTTATGATATTTGGCTGTGGTGGGCAAAAAAATCATTAACATATATGTAAATGGAAAGGAGGCTGGAATGTATCTACAATTTGGGGTTTGAAGGTAGTGAAAAGCAAATTGGAAAAGATGAACATAGAGCCACAGTGAAGCTTTATGGACTTATCTTTTGATTTGAAATTGCAGTTTGCTTTACACTTTTGGTATTCCTAAGGAATAGGACTGGATGAAAATAATCGTGCTTTCCAGGCATATAGTGAGGAAATAGAATTGTCCATTAGATATTAATATCTCATCTGGGCTGCATAGTGAGGAAATTGAGCATTTTCCACTTGCCATGAGGAGACACGCAGAGAACAAGCAAAGGTAGTAATTTGAAACAGGTCTTAGTTTCCCAATATCTCTCCCTCTCACAGCTAGATAAATGTATGGTATGGAAAATGCAGAAGCAGGAGGCTGATGGAAAATTCAATAATTATGGAGGGTCAAAGTATGTGAGGCTAGTTCAGTTAAAGATATGTAATTTTGTATAATTTGTATAAAAATCTAAGGGGCTGGGGAAATAGGTTTAGCTTTTCTTCGCCATATAATCTTTTGGAGGACAACAGATTAGGCACTGTTAGTGTTGGAAAGCTGGCAAAGGGAAAGTGATTCTGGATAATGTGGGAAAGGGAAGGAAAGGAGAGAGAAGGGAACAGTGGTTTGAGCACTGAGAAGCCAATAAATTCTGTTATACCGGGGGGGCATTAATCAACACTTTGTTAAGGTCACCAGTTAGATTGGAAAATGCGTGAAACTAGCAAAATTTTAGCCTTGAGAAAATTACAGAGTCATTGCATATGGGCTTAAAATTGTTAAAATTATAGGGGCCAGACATTTTTTTTTTTTAGGCCAGTGCCTAAAAATGTTACAGTTTTACAGGTAACACACACACACACACACACACACACACACACACACACAAATTGAATGATGGAGCAAGCAAACTGAATGTCTGGAAAATAATAATAATCTAGTTGGTTTCACTTTCTTAAACATGACTTATCAGGGTAGTCAGTCACTGGACAACTGAGGATATATGAAGTCTTCTGTGAGAAGTGAGACTTTCTACCTCTGACATAGTTGGGACTTTAAGTAGTTGGTTAATAGGCAGAGGAAAGTTCATCTCGAAAGATAAGATTTTAGGCTGGGACAATGTCTTCTGAGGTGTTGTCTTCACCAGTGAGCCCTTGGACTCTGGTGGTGTGGAATTAGAATAGCTTTCCTTGAAATACTCTAGTTAGAATTGATCTGGTCATGCTTTAGTAGCCCTTATAGTATTATGAGGCTGAGCTGCTTGTAGAAGACGAAGGCAAGTTAAGTATGTGAACATGATTTCAAAATATATATTAAATCAGGATTTTGAAGGAGTATACTGTTAGCCAATGTGACAATGGCATCTGTGATACTGCCATAATGGACCAAAGCTCAATGACTCACTTGCCACCATTAACATCCCAATTAAAGGTGGCTGAATCTAAAAACTCCTAACAAAGAAAGCTTTTGTTCTGATTGATGATGAGAGCGGTTCTAATACAAATAGATGTAAAAGCATAAGGTTGATTTTGGCAGATGTGATTAATAGTGTGTCAGGATATTTGTCGATTAAAATACCCAAGGCTGAAGCTAGGGGCACAAAATTAATCTGCTGTTAGGTACTCCAATTTAGCCAGTTACTGTGCACCTTTAATTTCAGTTGTTGGTTTTGCTGATGAAAAGCAAGCCAGTGAGGTCTTTGGTCTGTAAGGCTTGCACTAGCCAAACTCAGCGGTATGTGGCCCTTTGTATTTGCCCTGTTTGGTTAAAACAATGACTTATTTGAGAGTTTGAGCCTCCAGGTTATAAGTCAATGAAAATATTCAGATCAATACGGAAAAGAGCCAACAGAATAGTATGCCATTGCATCTTATACGTTTTTTTTTCTTTTTTTCTTTTTTAATACTTTATTCTACATTACAATACTGTATTTGTTTTGCCATACATTGACATGAATCAGCCACAGGTGTCCATGATCTTCCAATGCCAAAGCCCCCTCCCACCTCCCACCCCACATCCTCTCCCTGAATCATCCCGTGCAGCAGCCCCATGCGTCCTGCATCCTGCATCGAACATAGACTGGCGCTTCATTCTTACAAGATAGTATACATGTTTCAATGCCGTTCTCCCAAATCATCTCACCCTCTCCCTCTCCCTCAGAGTCCAAAAGTCCGTCCTATACCTCTGAGTCTCTTTTGTTGTCTCACATAGAGGGTCTTCATTACTATCCTTCTAAATTCCATATATATGTGTCAGTATACTGTATTGGTGTTTTTCTTTTTGGCTGACTTCACTCTGTATAATCGGCTCCAATTTCATCCATCTCATTAGAACTGAGTCGAATTTATTCTTTTTAAGGGCTGAGTAATACTCCATTGTGTATATGTACCACAGCTTTCTTATCCATTCATCTGCTGATGGACATCTAGGTTGTTTCCATGTCCTGACTATTACAAACAGTGCTGCAATGAACATTGGGGTACATGTGTCTCTTTCAATTCTGGTTTCCTCGGTGTGTATGCCCAGCAGTGGGATTGCTGGATCATAAGGCAGTTCTATTTGCAATTTTTTAAGGAATCTCCACACTGTTTTTGATAGTGGCTGTACTAGTTTGCATTCCCACCAGCAGTGTAAGAGGGTTCCCTTTTCTCCACATCCTCTCCAGCATTTATTGCTTGTAGACTTTTGGATCGCAGCCATTCTGACTGGTGTGAAATGATACCTCATTGTGGTCTTGATTTGCATTTCTCTGATAATAAGTGATGTTGCACATCTTTTCATGTGTTTGTTAGCCATCCGTATGTCTTCTTTGGAGAAATGCCTATTTAGTTCTTTGGCCCATTTTTTTTTATTGGTTCATTTATTTTTCTGGAGTTGAGCTGAATAAGTTGCTTGTATATCTTTGAGATTAGTTGTTTGTCAGTTGTTTCATTTGCTATTGTTTTCTCCCATTCAGAAGGCTGTCTTTTCACCTTGCTTATAGTTTCCTTTGTTGTGCAGAAGCTTTTAATTTTAATTAGATCCCATTTGTTTATTTTTGCTTTTATTTCCAGTATATTGGGAGGTGGATCATAGAGGATCCTGCTGTAATTTGCCTATGTTTTCCTCTAGGAGTTTACTGAACCAGGAAAAAATAGAAAATCTTAACAGACCCATCACAAACATGGAAATTAAAACTGTAATCAGAAATCTTCCAGCAAACAAAAGCCCAGGTCCAGACAGCTTCACAGCTGAATTCTACCAAAAATTTCGAGAAGAGCTAACACTTATTTTACTGAAACTATTCCAGAAAATTTCAGAGGAAGGTAAACTTCCAAACTCATTCTATGAGGCCACCATCACCCTAATACCAAAACCTGACAAAGACACCACAAAAAAAGAAAATTACAGGCCAATATCACTGATGAACATAGATGGAAAAATCCTCAACAAAATCCTAGCAATCAGAATCCAGCAACACATTAAAAGATCATACACCATGACCAAGTGGGCTTTATCCCAGGGATGCAAGGATTCTTCAGTATCTGCAAATCAATCAATGTAATTCATCACATTAACAAACTGAAAAATACAAATCATATGATTATTTCAATAGATGCAGAAAAAGCCTTTGACAAAATTCAACATCCATTTATGATAAAAACGCTCCAGAAAGCAGGAATAGAAGGAACGTACCTCAACATAATAAAAGCTATATATGACAAACCCACAGCTAACATTATCCACAGTGGTGAAAAACTGAAACCATTTCCCCTAAAGTCAGGAACAAGACAAGGGTGTCCATTTTCACCACTACTATTCAATATCATACTGGAAGCTTTGGCCACAGCAATCAGAGCAGAAAAAGAAATAAAAGGAATCCAAATTGGAAAAGAAGAAGTAAAACTCTCACTGTTTGCAGACGACATGATCCTCTATATAGAAAATCCTAAAGACTCGACCAGAAAACTACTAGAGCTAATCAATGAATATAGCAAAGTTGCAGGATATAAAATCAACACTCAGAAATCCCTTGCATTCCTATACACTAATAATGAGAAAGTAGAAAAAGAAGTCAAGGAAACAATCCCATTCACCATTGCAACGAAACTAATAAAATACATAGGAATATACCTACCTAAAGAAACTAAAGACCTATATATCGAAAACTATAAAACACTGATGAAATAAATCAAAGAGGACACTAATAGATGGAGAAATATACCATGCTCATGGGTTGGAAGAATCAACATAGTGAAAATGAGTATACTACCCAAAGCAATCTACAGATTCAATGCAATTCCTATCAAGTTACCAGCAGTATTTTTCACAGAACTAGATCAAATAATCTCAAGATTTGTATGGAAATACAAAAAACCTCAAATAGCCAAAGCAATCTTGAGGAAAAAAAATGGAACTGGAGGAATCAACTTGCCTGACTTCAGGCTCTACTACAAAGCCACAGTCATTAAGACAGTATGGTACTGGCACAAAGACAAAAATATAGATCAATGGAACAAAATAGAAAGCCCTGAGATAAACCCACACACCTATGGACACCTTATCTTCGACAAAGGAGGCAAGAATATACAATGGAGTAAAGACAGTCTCTTTAACAGGTGGTGCTGGGAAAACTGGTCAACCACTTGTAAAAGAATGAAACTAGATCTCTTTCTAACACCATACACAAAAATAAACTCAAAATGGATTAAAGATCTAAATGTAAGACCAGAAACTATAAAACTCCTAGAGGAAAACATAGGCAAAACACTCTCTGACTTATACGGTTTTTGTTATTTGATATTTCTTTCCCTCCAGCATAAATTGTTACCAAAGAAGGCTTGTCTTCTTTGATTATGGTGGAGTAGGATCTAGATTCCATGATAATCTTATTTATTTATTTTAAATTTTATTGTGATTTACATTTGCCAAGTGAAGTTGCTTATCTCTCATCTTGGTTGTCATACTGTCTGTAGAAATGGCCTTAGGACAATAATTCCTACTTACTGAAGAGAATCAGAGAAGGAGGCCAGATTAATCATCCATCCTTACAGAATGAAGAATGGAAGATTTTTAAATGGTGAAATTTTAGGTTCAAAAGGTTCCATAGCAAGTGTGACAAATGCCAGGCCTGAAGGGCAATGTCTCATTAATGGATGTCATATGAATATCCGTACTTGATCTGACTTCTAGCTCCTGTGGAATGGAGCAAGACTAAAATTTTATATTCATTGGAGGTTTTGTTAAAAGATCTCTTGTAAAGAATCTTCAAAAACATAAAGATGAGGTCTGTCCCTCTTTAAATATAGAAAAACCTGATAGGGAGTTGGATAAAAATTAGCATGAGGTAAAGTTCTGGTATTAAGAGAAATTAGTATTGATAAAAACTGATACTTATTTTAAGAGTACATTTGCTAGACTGAAGTTCAAAAAGCAATTGTTCAGCTGGTGTAATTAAACTAGTTGCCTGGGAGCCATATGCCAGATGGATAATTCACTGAAAGTCCTGTTCCAGGATCAACTATTGCACTATATGTGCTAATCAATGAGAACTCTGATTTGAATCAATAATGTTAGAATCCCAAAGGAGACAAGAATGGTCTTTGTATGGCCAGTTATTGTGGTTTAAGCCATTTCACGCCTAGTATGAAAGGCCACTAGGAGGTCAGTATAATTATCTACCATAGTTTGAGCATAATTCTCCCTGCTGAAGGGACGGACATTCTAATATCATCCATTTACCATCTCCTGTAGGGAATATTACCCCAGGGAATTTACATATATGTGTTTGTGTGTTTTATCTCATGAATTACTGAAGACACTTTATGAATAGTCAAGTTTACCAGATTGTATTAGAGAAAGTTTTGTAGCCTAATCCTGATCAATCAGAGAAACGACTCTTCAGAAGCCAAATGTCTCATAGGTTCAGACTCCCATAGTAACAAAAATGAGGAAGTTTGAGTAAGGATAATCCTGGCCTGTTTATCAGCCTTATTATGAAAGGAAGTATTGGCCTTGGTATAAACAGAGAAATAAGCTATCCAAAGGGAAATACTCAGTTTCTGCCAAATGGAGTATTCTCATAGTTCTTTCCCTAAATAAACAAATCATCCATTTCCCATTGACTAGAATAAATAGCAAGTCTGTTAGCTATTCCTCAGAAATTTCTAAAAGGGTAAATCACTAATAACTTTGCCATGACCTGTAATTCCACTAATTAAACCAAGCCAAGGGTGCTATTTTGGGGTTTGCCTCATAGCTCAGTCGGTAAAGAATCTTCCTGAAATGCAGGAGACCCAGGTTAGATACCTGGATTGAGAAGATCACCTGGAGAAGTAAACAGCAACCCTTTTTCCATATTCTTGCTTGGAGAATTCCATGGACAGAGAATCCCATGGACAGTGGAACCTGGCAGACTACAGTCCATGGAGTCACAAGAGTCAGACATGACTTAAGTGACTAAACCACCACCAAGGGTACTATTTCACATGAGGGAATAGCCAAGTGAAATGCAGTTGCTTTCTAAGGAGAGGTCCATCACCTGTGAAGTTAATATTGTCATCAGTGACTCTTCTCTTCAGATAGTTGGTGCCAGAGGGCTCCTCATTTTACAGTGGGGTTAAAGATAAGAGAAATCACCTCCTCCTGTAGTGCTAAAAGACCTTTGGGGTCAGATTTAGCTCTATACTGAATAGTGAGAATTCTGTGGCCATGCAGAGCCACAGAAGTTGTAAGTTCTTAACCCACTGAATAATGGACACCAAAGTATGCAGATGAACAGATAAGGGTCCTATAATGGCTTTTGTTTCCAAAAGTGTCCAGTGTATCAGAAGGTGTTGCCAGAAATGTGTATTCATTTTGTGTTACATGTAGCCACTAGGTACAAAAATTCCATAGGCAGTCTCTGGTCTCTGTCCAAATAGGTTTCAACAGACACAGTCCTTGACCAGGGCCTCCACTGAGTGGTTGGACCCCAGAAATGCCAAAAGCAAGTCCTGTGGTGTGGCCAAATGGGCAAAATCCCAGGCACATAACATTTGGAAGAAATATGGGGAATCTGAGAGAAGCATCTTATTATGATAGAAAAATAAGGAATATGTTATCTCTAAAACCCTATGAAACATAGGAAATGTGAGGATTGCTTTAAGGCAGGTTTGATGCTTAATTTTCTCAGGAGTTTATCATCCTTCTACTGATCAGACAATGCAGACACATTCAGCAAATAAATAAATAAATAATAAATAAAAAATACTGGCCTTATGATTTCATGCAGAATGGTAGCCCAATCTCTGGCTTGAGGTCCTGCCATCACCACACCCAAATTGGCCTTGATGGCCTCTGGTTCCCTGGTAGCTCAGTAAAGAATCTGCCTGAAATGGAGGAAACCCTGATTTGATTCCTGGGCCAGGGAGATTCCCTGAAGAAAGGATGGGCTATCCACTCCAGTAATCAGGTTTCCCTATTGGCTCAGATGGTAAAGAATCGGCCTGCAACTTAGGAGACTTGAGTTTGATCCTTGGGTTGGGAAGATCCCCTGGAGAAAGGAATGACTAACCACTCCTGTATTCTGGCCTGGAACATTCCATGAACAGAGGAGCCTGGCAGGATACAGTCCATGGGATAGCAAAGAGTCAGACATATTGACTCTTAGATATTCTTTATATAATATCGGCAGAGAAAGTAAAAAACAAACAAACAAACAAAAAAGCTCTTCTCCAGTTCTTGGAGACCAAGTATACAGGCTGAGATAGGAGTATTTAAATTTCCTATAGGTGGAACTTCACTAATGGTATAGTGGATAAGAATGCCCTTGCCATTGAAGGGGACATGTGTTCAGTCTTTGGCCTAGAAAGATTTCATGTGTGTTTGGACAACTGAGATTGTGCATCACAACTACTGAGCTTGTGGTCTAGAGCCCACGTGCTACAACTACTGAAGCTTGTGTGCCTAAAGGCTGGGTTCTTCGACAAGAGAAGCCACTACAATAGGAAGCCTGCACACTGCAACTAGAGAGCAGCCCTTGCTAGAGCAACTACAGAAAGCCCACATACAACAAGGAAGATGCAGTGCAAGCAAAAATAAATAAATGAAATTTAAAATATATTAAACATATACATTTATTTAAATTTATATTTATATATGAATATATAAATAGTATATATACATATATATATATATTCCATAGGTAAACAGGTAAATGTATATTGGATATTTCTTCAATGGACAAGGCAAATTGCAACTAGAAAATTGTAGTAATAAGAAAAGAATAAAGCCTACTGACTAAATCATGATGGAAAACTATTTCCTAGGGACTTTTGAGTGTTCTCATTCATCTCAATGATATTGAATATGGGAGATTTGATGAGAGGAATTATAACATTTATATGTTCACAGTAATCAGTAATGAGCCTCCATTTATTTTTATCTGCCTTAAGGACCGATCAAATTATACTACTAAAAGGATAAATTGTGGATATTATGGCCTATTTTTTTCAATAAATCTTGTATGACTTGTCACAGTCTTTCTGGTTCTTGTTTCAACTGGTATGCAGAAGTATTAGCTATTTTAAATAGCATAGGTAAATCAATGGGTTTCCATTAAATGTGGCCCACTGATAAGGCTACAGATTTATTATTATTATTTTTTTTTCCATTCAGTGGATTTCCCTGAGATTGCATCTATTTCAATTATGGAAAATTCAGTTTAAGAGTAAGAGTAATCACTAAAACATTTCTCAGTCAAATGATTTCAATTTTGATATGTTTAATTAAAGAGACTAAGACTTTAAAGCCAATGACACCTTGTAAGTTAGAGAGAGATGACTTATATTTAGAGAGATTTCTAGGCAAGATAGTTATTTGGAATTCTGTATTTAAGAGAGGAAATACTGAGGATTTGTTGATTTCAATGGAGCACCAAAGTAATGTAGGGACAATTGTCCTCTGACAGCTATAGAGGTCCAAAGTGAAAGTCACTCACTCATGTTTGTTTTGGACCCCAAGGACTATACAGTCCATGGCCAGAATACTGGAGAAGGTAGCCTTTCCCTTCTCCAGGGCATCTTCCCATCCCAGGTCTCCCACATTGAAGGCGAATTCTTTACTAGTTGAGCCATAAGTTAAGCCTAAGAATACTGGGAGTGCAGTAGCCTATCCCTTCTCCAGGGGATCTTCCACACCCAGGAATCTAAAAAGTGTCTCCTGCATTGGAGGTGAATTATTTACCAACTGAGCTATCATGGAAGTCCACCAACAGAGTGCTGAATTCCTATAGGAGAGGCCGAGTTTGTTTGTTTGGGTCAAGTCACAGGAGGGGCTTGAGCTAGAACTGATGAAGGCAGGGATCTGGAGACTCTTGGGTCTTTGGCCAGGAGAATTTCTAAGGTTGAAACACATTAATGGGATTTAGGATATCTCAACATTACTAGAGTAATCGTAGATACTTTAGATACCTTATTTACCAATACAAAGTTTCTGGGGATTTTGAGATGATGAGAATCAGAGGAAGGCTCAGGAGACTGGGTAGAATTAGATTCACTGGAAGGTTCTCTTTGGGAGCTGTTTTATTTTATTTTATTTTTTGACGAGTGAGATCCAAAAGGTTTCTTTTTCTTTTCTTTTTTTTTTTAATACTTTATTTTACATTACAATACTGTATTGATTTTGCCATACATTGACATGAATCAGGCACAGGTGTACACGATTTCCCAATGCCAAAGCCCCTCCCACCTCCCACCCCATATCATCTCTCTGGATAATCCCGTGCACCAGCCCCAAGCATCCTGTATCCTGTATTGAACATAGACTAGCACTTTGTTTCTTATATAAGAGTATACATGTTTCAATGCCATTCTCCCAAATCATCCCACCCTCTCTCTCTCCCTCAGAGGCCAAAAGTCCGTTCTATACCTCTGTGTCTCTTTTGTTGTCTCACATACAGGGTCATCTTTTCTATCTTTCTAAATTCCATATATATATACGTGTCAGTATACTGTATTGGTGTTTTTTTTTCTGGCTTACTTCACTCTGTATAATTGGCTCCAGTTTCATCCATCTCAGTAGAACTGAGTCGAATTTATTCTTTTTAAGGGCTGAGTAATACTCCATTTTGTATATGTACCACAGCTTTCTTATCCATTCATCTTCTGATGGACATCTAGGTTGTTTCCATGTCCTGGCTATTATAAACAGTGCTGCAATGAACATTGGGGTACATGTGTCTCTTTCAATTCTGGTTTCCTTAGTGTGTATGCCCAGCAGTGGGATTTCTGGGTCATAAGGCAGTTCTATTTGCAATTTTTAAAGGAATCTCCACACTGTTTTCCGTAGTGGTTGTATTAGTTTGCATTCCCACCAACAGTGTAAGAGGGTTCCCTTTTCTCCACATCCTCTCCAGCATTTATTGCTTGTAGACTTTGGGATCACAGCTATTCTGACTGGTGTGAAATGGTACCTCATTGTGGTTTTGATTTGCATTTCTCTGATAATGAGTGATGTTGAGCATCTTTTCATGTGTTTGTTAGCCATCTGTATGTCTTCTTTGGAGAAATGCCTATTTAGTTCTTTGGCCCATTTTTTTGATTGGTTCGTTTATTTTTCTGGAGTTGAGCTGCATAAGTTGCTTGTATATTTTTGAGATGAGTTGTTTGTCAGTTGTTTCATTTGATATTGTTTTCCCCCTTTCAGAAGGCTGTCTTTTCACCTTACTTATAGTTTCCTTTGTTGTACAGAAGCTTTTAATTTTAATTAGATCCCATTTGTTTAATTTTGCTTTTTTTCCAGTATACTGGGAGGTGGATTATAGAGGATCCAGAAAACTACTAGAGCTAATCAATGAATATAGTAAAGTTGTAGGATATAAAATCAACACTCAGAAATCCCTTGCATTCCTATACATTAGTAATGAGAAAGTAGAAAAAGAAGTTAAGGAAACAATTCCATTCACCATTGCAATGAAAATAATAAAATACTTAGGAATATACCTACCTAAGGAAACTAAAGACCTATATATCGGAAAACTATAAACACTGATGAAAGAAATAAAAGAGGACATCAATAGATGGAGAAATATACCATGTTCATGGATCAGAAGAGTCAATATAGTGAAAATGAGTATACTACCCAAAGCAACCTACAGATTCAATGCAATCCCTCTCAAGTTACCAGCAGTATTTTTCACAGAACTAGAACAAATAACCTCAAGATTTATATGGAAATACAAAAACCTCGAATAGCAAAAGCAATCTTGGGAGCTATTTTAATTATTCTATTAGTAGTTAAAGTTGGGAAATGAAGGGAGGCAGTTTTTTTTTCATTGTGGATTAACATTTCTGTGCTAACACTTCTTAAATTGTATACATAAGACTTATTAAAGAGAGTAGAGAGACCTGATAAAGAGTAAAGCTCCTTTGTAAAAAGAGTTGTTTTGTTAACACACTGTTGCAAATCAACCATATTCTGACATTTTTTTTTGAAGAGTTATTTTGTTTCAACTCAATGAAAGTGTTGATTTGTGTATAGTTACAGGTTCCTCAAAATTCTCCAAGCCAGGCTTCAGCAATACATGAACTGTGAACTTCCAGATGTTCAAGCTGGTTTTTGAAAAGGCAGAGGAACCAGACATCAAATTGCCAACATCTGCTGGGTCATCGAAAAAGCAAGAGAGTTCCAGAAAAACATCTGTTTCTGCTTCTTTGATTATGCCAAAGCCTTTGACTGTGTGGATCACAACAAACTGTGGAAAATTCTGAAAGAGATAGGAATACGAGACTACCTGACCTGCCTCTTGAGAAATCTGTATGCAGGTCAGGAAGCAACGGTTAGAACCGGACATAGAAAAATAGACATAGTGTTCCACACAGGGAAAGGAGTACATCAAGGCTATATATTGTCACCCTGCTTATTTATCTTATATACAGAATACCTTATGAGAAACACTAGTCTGGATGAAGTACAAGTTGGAATCAAGATTGCTGAGAGAAATATCAACAACCTCAGAAAGTGAAAAAGGAGAGTGAAAAATCTGGTTCAAAGCTTAACATACAGAAAGCTAAGATAATGGCATCTGGACCCACCAATTCATGGCAAACAGATGGGGAAACAGTGACAGATTTTTCTGGGGCTCCAAAATCACTGCAGATGCTGACTTCAGCCATGAAATTAAAAGATGCTTGCCTCTTGGAAGAAAAATTATGAGCAACCTAGAGAGCATATTAAAAAAACAGAGACATTGCTTTGCCAACAATATCTGTCTAGTAAAGGCTGTGGTTTTCCCAGTAGTCATGTATGGATGTCAGAGTTGGACTATAAAGAAACTGAGAGCTGAATAATTGATGCTTTTGACCTATGGTGTTGGAGAAGACTCTTGAGAGTCTCTTGGACTGCAAGGAGATCCAACCAGTCCATCCTAAATGAAATCAGTCCTGAATATTCATTGGAAGGACTGATGCTGAAGCTGAAACTTCAATGCTTTGGCCACCTGATGCGAAGAGCTGACTCATTTGAAAAGACCCTGATGTTGGGAAAGATCGAAGGCAGTTAGAGAAGGTGATAACAGTGGATGAGATGGTTTGATGGCATCACCGACTCAACGAACATGAGTTTGAGTAAACTCTGGGAGTTGGTGATGGACAGAGAGGCCTGAGGTGCTTCAGTCCATGGAGTTGCAAAGTGGGACATACTGAGCAACTGAGCTGAACTGAACTGATTACATTACACCATCTTCTCCTTGATTAGTTTATGGATGGCATATTTTTCTCTATTCCTTTGCATTATTTTATATGAATCTTTATATTTAAAATGTAATTATGTTACTGATAGGCTATATTTGCTTTTTTGCTTTTATTCATTTATCTTTTGGTTGAACTAATAGTCAGTATGTGTTTAATGCAATTATCACTAAATTAATGTTTACATTTAGCATTTTTCAATTTGATATTTATATAGATAATTTTATATTTCTTTTGTCTTTCTTGTGGCCTAATATTATGTTAAGTATGATTTCCCTATTTTTTTTAATTTGCTGTAAATATTTCAACTTACCTTATTAACTAACTAAAGTCTAGTATAAATTCATCCCTATAATAATTTATGGATAATGAGAGGAATGTTAAACCCATTACATCTATTTATTTTCCATCCGTTTACAATTTTTCCCAGGTGTTCTTAATATTATGCATCTTAATCCTCATTTTGGGAGTATTTAATCATATGTTGAAACCACCTATTGAATCTTAAGGGCCATTTATTATGTTTTTTGATTCAATATTTCCTTTCTCTAGTTACATTTCCCCCTCTCTCTTGTTATAGTTCTCTGCAGAACTTTCAGTTTGAAACATATTTTCTAACACTCATAAACAAGTTATTTTAAAAATCTTTTAATTTCTCAGATTTTTGGCATCTCCAGTGGGTCTTACTCTATTTTCTAATTTTCTTTTGTAGACCATTTGGTTTTGTATCCTGATAATATTTTAGTAAATATTGAGTGATGTGTGCTAAAAATTATAAAACAAAAATAAAATTTGCTATAATAATATATTTCTCCAATATAGTAGTTCTCAAAATTCGATCTGAGATTGTGCTTACTCAAAGCTAATTTTTAAATCTTGGTATGATTTTTCAGGTTTTGGATTCCTTTTACTTATAGATCATTGCCTTTTATGATTTCATTAGAAAGACTGAATATTTATAACTCTCCTCAGTTCTGGTGGACACTCATATATTCCTAACTCCATGAGACTGCAAAAAAAATTGACTGTCCAATTTCTTCACCAATCATTTAATTTAGAATGTTAATCCAATCAGAAATTCTGATATATGTGGGTGAATTTCAATCTTCGTTAGACCCAGTATTATTATTTTTTAATTTAAATAAATTTATTTTACTTGGAGGCTAATTACTTTACAATATTGTGTTGGTTTTGCCATACATTGAAATGAATCTGCCACAGGTATACACATGTTCCCCATCCTGAGCCCCCTCCCAACTCCCATACCATATCATTCCTCTGGGTCATCCCAGTGTACCAGCCCCAAGCATCCTGTATCCTGCATTAAACAAGTACTGGTGATTAATTTCTTATATGATATTATATATGGTTCAATGCCATTCTCCCAAATCATCCCACACTCTCCCTCTCCCACAGAGTCCAAAAGACTGTTCTATACATTTGTGTCTCTTTTGCTATCTCTCATACAGAGTTATCATTACCATCTTTCTAAATTATATACATATGTGTTAGTATACTGTATTGGCGTTTTTCTTTCTGGCTTACTTCACTCTGTATAATAGGCTCCAGTTACATCCACCTCATTAGAACTGATTCAAATACATTCTTTTTAATGGCTGAGAAATACTCCATTGTGTATATGTACCACAGCTTTCTTATTGATTCATCTGCTTATGGACATCTAGGTTGCTTCCATGTCCTGGCTATTATAAACAGTCCTGTGATGAACATTGGGGTACACGTGTCTCTTTCAATTCTGGTTTCCTTGGTGTGTATCTCCACATCTGTAGCATTTATTGCTTGTAGACTTTTGGATAGCAGCCATTCTGACTGGTGTGAAATGTTACCTCATTGTGGTTTTGATTTGCATTTTTCTGATAATGAATGGTATTGAGCATATGCGTTTGTTAGCCATCTGTATGTATTCTTTGAAGAAAGGTCTATTTAGATCTTTGCCCCCCCTTTTTTTTTTTTTTTTTGATTAGGTCGTTTATTTTTCTGGAATTGAGCTGCAGGAGTTGCTTGTATATTTTTGAAATGAGTTGTTTGTCAGTTGCTTCATTTGCTATTATTTTCTCCCATTCTGAAAGCTGTCTTTTCCCTTGCTTATAGTTTCCTTGTTGGGCAGAAGATTTTAAGTTTAATTAGATCCAATTTATTTATTTTTGCTTTTATTTCCAATATTCTGGGAGGTGGGTCATAGAGGATCCTGTTGTGATTTATGTCAGAGAGTGTTTTGCCTATGTTCTTCTCTAGGAGTTTTATAATTTCTGGTCTTACATTTAGATCGTTAATCCATTTTGAGTTTATTTTTGTGTATCGTGTTAGAAAGTGCTCTAATTTCATTCTTTTACAAGTGGTTGACCAGTTTTCCCAGCACCACTCATTAAAGAAACTGTCTTTTCTCCATTGTATACTCTTGCCTCCTTTGTCAAAGATAAGGTGTCCATAGATGTGTGGATTCATCTCTGGGCTTTCTATTTTGTTCTATTGATCTATATTTCTATCTTTGTTCCAGTACCATACTGTCTTGAAGACTGTAGCTTTGTAGTCTAGCCTAAAGTCAGGCAGGTTGATTCCTCCAGCTCCATTCTTCTTTCTCAAGATTACTTTAGCTATTCGAGGGTTTTTGTATTTCCATACATATTGTGAAATTATTTGTTCTAGCTCTGTGAAAAATAACATTGGTAGCTTGATAGGGATTGCATTGAGTCTATAGATTGCTTTGGGTAGTATACTCATTTTCACTATATTGATTCTTCTGATCCATGAGCATGGTATATTTCTCCATCTATTAGTGTCCTTTTTAATTTCTTTCATCACTGTTTTATAGTTTTCTACATATGGGTCTTTAGTTTTTTTAGGTAGATATATTCCTAAGTATTTTATTTTTGTTGTTGTTGTTGCAATGGTAAATGCAATTGTCTCCTTAATTTCTCTTTCTAGTTTCTCATTATTAACATATAGGAATGCAAGGGATTTCTCTGTGTTGGCTTTATATCCTGCAACTTTACTATATTCAATGATTCAATTCAGTTCAATCGCTCAGTTGTGTCTGACTCTTGATGACCCCACAAATCGCAGCACACCAGGCTTTCCTGTCCATCATCAACTCATGGAGTACATTTAGACTCACTTCCATCGAGTCAGTGATGTCATCCAGCCATCTCATCCTCTGTCGTCCCCTTCGCCTCCTGCACCCAATCATTCCCAGCATCAGAGTCTTTTCCAGTGAGTCAACTCTTCGCATCAGGTGGCCAAAGAACTGGAGTTGCAGCTTTATCATCATTCCTTACAAGGAAATCCCAGGGCTGATCTCCTTTAGAATGGACTGGTTGGATCTCCTTGCAGTCCAAGGGACTCTCAAGAGTCTTCTACAACACCACAGTTCAAAAGCATCAATTCTTCAGTGCTCAGCCTTCTTCAGAGTCAAACTCTCAAATCCATACATGACCACAGGGAAAACCATAGCCTTAACTAGACGGACCTTAGTCGGCAAAGTAATGTTTCTACTTTTGAATATACTATCCAAGTTGGTCATACCTTTTCTTCCAAGGAGTAAGTGTCTTTTAATTTCATGGCTGCAGTCACCATCTTCAGTGATATAGGAGCCCAGAAAAATAAAGTCTGACACTGTTTCCACTGTTTCTCCCTCTATTTCCCATGAAGTGATGGGACCGGCTGCCATGATCTTCGTTTTCTGAATGTTGAGCTTTAAGCCAACTTTTTCACTCTCCTCTTTCACTTTCATCAAGAGGCTTTTCAGTTCCTCTTCCCTTTCTGCCATAAGGGTGGTGTCATCTGCATATCTGAGGTTATTGATATTTCTGCCAGCAATTTTGATTTCAGCTTGTGTTTCTTCCAGTTTAGCGTTTCTCGTGATGTACTCTGCATAGAAGTTAAATAAGCAGGATGATAATATACAGCCTTGACGTACTCCTTTTCCTATCTGGTACCATGCGGGGGCGCTCCGCAGAAAGAGCAGAGGCAGTGGAACTTCCCTCAGCAAAGCCGAGGGGTTCCCGAGGAGAAGTGAGCCTGCTGTCCGCCAACCCAGCCCCTCGGCGAGCGAGAGACAATCAGAGGCGACAGGGGTTCCCTCGAAGCAGTTCCGGTTTATTGTTGCAAACTCCCAGCTTATATAGAGAAACAGGAGGGTTTTAGGAGGGACTTTCCATAGTTGCACCAATCACATTAAAGGTCAAATTGTCACCTTCATTATAACAGGAGTCTATAGAGATCACACACTGTCTATGTGCACAGAAATCAAGAGAGCCAATTAAAAACTTTGACAGACAACATAGACCCTGCCCCCATCTCTTCCGCCAGGCGCCATCTTAGGTTTTCGACCGCAAAGCTAGCCCCTTTGTTTTTAAGGTTTCCCATTTAGGGCCCCACAGTACCACTGTGTTGTTCCATGTCCAGGTCTAACTGTTGCTTCCTGACCTGCATACAGATTTCTCAAGAGGCAGGTTAGGTTGTCTGGTATTCCCATCTCTTTCAGAATTTTCCACAGTTTATTGTGTCCACACAGTCAAAGGCTTTGACATAGTCAATAAAGCAGAGATTGATGTTTTCCTGGAACGCTCTTGCTGTTTCCATGATCCAGCAGATGTTGGCAATTTGATCTCTGGTTCCTCTGCCTTTTCAAAAGCCAACTTGAACATCAGGAAGTTTATGGTTCACGTATTGTTGAAGTCTGGCTTGGAGAATTTTGATCACTACTTTACTAGCATGTGAAATGAGTGCAATTGTGCAGTTCTCTGAGTATTCTTTGGCATTGCCTTTTTTGAGATTGGAATGAAAACTGAGCCTTTCCAGTCCTGTGCTCACTCCTGAGTTTTGCAAATTTGCTAGCATATTGAGTGCAGTACTTTCACAGCATCATCTTTCAGGATTTGAAATAGCTCAACTGGAGTTTCATCACCTCCACTAGCTTTGTTTGTAGCGCTGATTAGCTTTAGTAATTTTTTTGGTGGAGTCTTTAGGGTTTTCAATGTAGAGATCATGTCATCTGCAAACAGTGATAGTTTCACTTCTTCTTTTCTAATATGGATTTCTTTTATTTCTTTTTCTGGTCAGATTGCTGTGGCCAAAGCTTTGAAAACTATATTGAATAGTAGTGGTGAAAGTGAACACCCTTGCCTTATTCCTGACTTTAGGGGAAATGCTTTCATTTTTTTACCATAGAGGATAATGTTTGCTGTGGGTTCGTCATATATAGCTTTTATTATGTTGAGGTATGTTCCTTCTAGTCCTGCTTTCTGGAGGTTTTTTATCATTAATGGATGTTGAGTTTTGTCAAGGCTTTCTCTGACATCCATTGAGATAATCATATGACCTTTATTTTTCAATTTGTTAATGTGGTGTATTACATTGATCGATTTGCAGATATTGAAGAATCCTTGCATCCCTGGGATTAAGCCCACTTGGTCATTGTGTATGACCTTTCTAATATGGTGTTGGATTCGGATTGCTAGCATTTTGTTAAGGATTTTTACATCTATGTTCTTCAGTGATATTGGCTTGTAGTTTTCTTTTTATGTGTGACATCTTTGTCAGGTTTTGGTATTAGAGTTATGGTGGTCTCATAGAATGAGTTTGGAAGTTTACCTTCCTCTGCAGTTTTTGGAAGTGTTGGAGTAGCATAGGTGTTAGTTCTCTAAATTTTTGTAGAATTCAGCTGTGAAGCCATCTGGACCTGGGCTTTTGTTTGCTGGAAGATTTCTTATTACAGTTTCAATTTATGTGCTTGTGATGGATCTGTTAAGATTTTCTATTTCTTCCTGGTTCAGTTTTGGAAAGTTCTACTATCCTAAGAATTTGTCCATTTCTTCCAAGTTGTCCATTTTATTGGCATATAATTGCTGATAGTAGTCTCTTATGATCCTTTGTATTTTTGTGTTGTCTGTTGTGATCTCTCCATTTTCTGATTTTTCTCTTTGTCTCTTGGTGAGTCTGGCTAATGGTTTGTCTATTTTATTTACCCTTTCAAAGAACCAGCTCTTGGCTTTGTTGATTTTTGCTATGGTCTCTTTTGTTTCTTTTGCATTTATTTCTACCCTAATTTTTAAGGTTTCTTTCCTTCTACTAACCCTGGGTTCTTCATTTCTTCCTTTTCTAGTTGCTTTACGTGTAGAGTTAGGTTATTTATTTGACTTTTTTCTTGTTTCTTGAGGTATGCCTGTATTGCTATGAACTTTCCTCTTAGCACTGCTTTTACAGTGTGTCACAGGTTTGGGGTTGTTTTGTTTCCTTTTTCATTTGTTTCTATGCATATTTTGATTTCTTTTTTTTTTATTTCTTCTTTGATTTGTTGTTTATTAAGCAGCGTGTTGTTCCGCCTCCATATGTTGGAATTTTTTTTTTTTTCTTGTAATTGAGCTCTACTCTTACTGCATTGTGGTCACAAAAGATACTTGGAATGATTTCATTTTTTTTTTTTTTTTTTTGAATTTACGAAGACTAGATTTATGGCCCAGGATGTGGTCTATCCTGGAGAAGGTTCCATATGTGCTTGAGAAAAAGGTGAAATTCATTGTTTTGGGGTGAAATTAGTCTGACTGATATCAGACCTGATATCAGTCAGGTCTAACTGGTCTAACTGGTCTATTGTATCATTTAAAGTTTGTGTTTCCCTGGTAATTTTCTGCTCAGTTGATCTGTCCATAAGTGTGAGTGGGGTGTTAAAGTCTCCCACTATTATTGTGTTATTGTTATTTTCCCCTTTCTTACTTTTTAACATTTGTCTTACATATTGTGGTGCTCCTATGTTAGGTGCATATATATTTATAATTGTTATATCTTCTTCTTGGATTGATCCTTTGATCATTATGTAGTGGCCTTCTTTGTCTCTTTTCACAGTCTTTGTTTTAAAGTCTATTTTATCTGATATTAGTATTGTTACTCCTGCTTTCTTTTGGTCTCTGTTTTTATGGGATATCTTTTTCCGGTACTTCACTTTCAGTCTGTATGTGTCCCTTGTTTTGAGGTGGGTCTCTTGTAGACAACATATATAGGGGTCTTGTTTTTGTATCCATCCAACCAGTATTTGTCTTTTTGTTGGGGCATTCAACCCATTTACATTTAAGGTAATTATTGATAAGTATGATCCCATTGTCATTTACTTTATTGTTTTAGGTTTGAGTTTATACACCCGTTTTGTATTTCCTGTCTAGAGAATATCATTTAGCATTTGTTGGTTAGCTGGTTTGGTGGTGCTGAATTCTCTCAGCTTTTGCTTGTCTGTAAAGCTATTTATTTTTCCTTCATATTTGAATGAGATCCTTCTGGGTATAGTAATCTGGGCTGTAGGTTATTTTCTTTCATCACTTTAAGGACGTCCTGACATTCCCTTATGGCCTGAAGAGTTTCTATTGAAAGATCAGCTGTTATCCTTATGGGAATCCCCTTGTGTGTTATTTGTTGTGTTTCTCTTGCTGCTTTTAATATTTGTTCTTTGTGTTTGATCTTTGTTAATTGATTAATGCATATCTTGGGATGTTTCACCTTGGGTTTATCCTATTTGGGGCTCTCTGGGTTTCTTGGAATTGGGTGATTGTTTCCTTCCCCACTTTAGGGAAGTTTTCAACTATTATCTCCTCAAGTATTTTTTCATTGGCTTTCTTTTTGTCTTCTTCTGTGAGTCCTATGATTCAAATGTTGGGTTGTTTAATATTGTCCTGGAGGTCTCTGAAATTGTCTCATTTCTTTTAATTCATTTTTATTTTTTCCTCTCTGATGCATTCATTTCTACCATTCTATCTTCTACTTCACTAATCCTATATTCTTTCTCCATTATTCTACTATTTGTTACCTCCAGAGTGTTTCTGATCTCATGTATTGCATTTTTCAGTATATATTGACTCTTTTTATTTCTTCTAGGTCCTTGTTAAATCTTTCTTGCATCTTCTCAATCCTTGTCTCCAGACTATTTATCTGTGATTCCATTTTGATTTCAAGATTTTGGATCATTTTCACTGTCAATATTTGGAATTATTTTTTTCAGGTAGATTCCCTACATCTTTCTCTTCTGTTTGGTTTGGTGGGCATTTATCCTGTTCCTTTACTTGCTGGGTATTCCTCTGTCTCTTCATCTTGTTTATATTGCTGAGTTTGGGGTGGCCTTTTTGTATTCCGGCAATTTGTGGAGTTCTCTTTATTGTGGAGTTTCCTCACTGTGGGTGGGGTTGTATGGGTGGCTTGTCAAGGTTTTCTGGTTAAAGGAGCTTGTGTCAGTGTTCTGGTGTGTGGATCTGGATTTCTTCTCTTTAGAGTAAAATGAAGTGTCCAGTAATGAGTTATGAGATGTCAATGGGTTTAAAGTAACTTTGGGCAGCCTGTATATTGAAGCTCTGAGCTGTGTTTCTGTGTTGATGGAGAATTTGTGTGATATGTCTTGCTCTGGAACTTGTTGGCCATTGAGTGGTGATTGGTTTCAGTGTAGGTATGGAGGCTTTTGATGAGCTCCTATTGATTAATGTTCCCTGGAGTCAGGAGTTCTCTGGTGTTCTCAGGATTTGGACTTAAACCTCCTGTTTCTGGTTTTCAGTCTTATTTTTACAGTAGTCTCAAAACTTTTCCATCTATACAGTACCATTGATGAAACTTCTAGGTTAAAGATGAAAAGTTTCTCCACAGTGAGGGACACCCAGAGAGGTTCACAGAGTCACATGGAGAAGAGAAGAGGGAGAAGGGAGTTAGAAGTGACCCAAACGAGATGCGGTGGAATCAAAAGAGGAAAGAGCAAGATAGCTAGTAATCACTTCCTTATGTGCACTCCACAGTCTGAATCGCTCAGATATGCTCACGGAATTATACAGAGAAGAGAAGAGGAAGGAAGGAGACAGAGATAGCCAGGAGCATAAAGGGGGGAATCAAAAGAAGAGAGACAGATCCCACCTGTAATCAGTTCCCTAAATGTTCTCCACCACCTGAAACACACAAAGAGATTCACAGATTTGGATAGATAAGAGAAGGAGGAGGGAGGAGACAGAGGCAACCTGGTAGAGAAAAAGAGAGTCCAAAGGAGGAGAGAGCAGTCAAGCCAGTAATCTCGCTCCCAAGTAAAAATGGGTACTGAAGATTCAGTTCTTAAAGGTCCAAAAATGATAACAAATACCAAAAAGCAAAGATTAAAAATCTAGAGTAGAGGTTGGATTTTCAAAAATACAATATTAAAAAAAAGAAACACAAAGTCACAAAAATTAAAAAAGAAAAAAAATATATATAAAGTTTGCTTTTAAAAATAGGGTTTTTTTTGGCAAAGTAATGGTAGTCTATAAAAATGAAAATTTAAAAAGTAATAGAGTACTTAAAATTTAAAAACATTAAAAGAGAATGATTGTAAAAATAGTAAAAAATATATCTAGGACTTTCTCTGGTGTTGTTGTGGGCAATGTGGGATCAGTTCATTTTTAGATAATTCCTTGGTCCAGCTTATATTTCTCAAGATCTATAGGCCCCTTCCTATGTAGTTGGTACTAACTACAGGGTTTTAATCTATTGCACCTGTCACTTCCAAGCTTCTTCTGTTTTAGCTTCTTCTGTTCGCTGGTCTCTTCAGTGTCTGATTTCCGCCCTGACATGAGGGGGGCGGTGGTGGACACATTTTTAGGCTCACTTGTTCAGTTGCGCTGTGGGGAGGGAGGGATGATGCAAACAAATAACACTAGCATCTGCTCGCAGTGTCTCAGCCACACTGAGCCTGCCCCCACTCACGGCGTGTGTGCCCTCCCTGCCCACACTGCTCAGGCTCTATGTTGCTTCACTGGGAACTGTCCA
Source organism: Nanger dama (assembly GCA_917880005.1). Lineage (NCBI taxonomy): Eukaryota > Metazoa > Chordata > Mammalia > Artiodactyla > Bovidae > Nanger > Nanger dama. Next base: position 42,734,086 of record CAKJTW010000005.1, read on the forward strand.
AGGCTGGCCCTGGACTGCATGCACGTACCAGTTCTAAGCTGCTCATGTTCAGGCACTCAGGAATCCACAGAGGTGCAGACTTGGTTGGGCCTACATTTTGTGTTCGTCCCAGGTCCTAGCAGCTCAGGTGTTTGGCAAGTGCAGTCGCTGCAACTGATTACCTCCCTCATCCCTGCTGCTTGGTTTTCTGGGTGTACAACTGGCACACCTTCTCAGGAGGATGTTGACTGTCCAGAACCCCAAGAAGTCTTAGCAAAGAAGCCTGCTTGCAGTTTGGTAGATAATGTCTCTTTGGGGCTATGATTGCCCCCTTCCGGCTCTGGCTACCTGTCACTGAAGGAGGATGGTCTGCAACCAACTGGTTCTGTACAATCCTTTGTTCTGAGAGCTGGCCTGGTGGTGTCTTAAGTTAGGACTTTTCAGGTGGTAGCTATCCCACAGTCTCGTTCACTAGCCCAAGTTCGTTCCCTCAGATTGCCCTCGGAGCATTCAGGCCTGGTAATTATTCTAAGCAATATAGCCCATGCCTCCCTGCCAGCCCCCACTTGCTAGTGGCCGATGCAGGCGTCTGTGCTGCTTCTCCACTGGGGGAGTTACTGTTGGGCTCATAATCTGTGGGGGTTAATTATTTTTCCTCCCAGTTATGTTGCCTTCTATGGTTCCAAGGCTCGCCACAGACTCGGAAGTGAGAGTGTTTCCTGGTGTTTGGAAATTTCTCTTTTAAGACTCCTTTTCTAGGACAGAGCTCTGTCCCTACCACTTTGTCTCATTTTTTGTCACTTATATTTTTTCCTACCTCCTTTCAAAGACGATGGGCTGCTTTTCTGGGTGCCTGCTATTCTTTGCCAGCATTCAGAAGTTGTTTTGTGGAATTTACTCAGTGTTTAAATGTCCTTTTGATGAATTTGTGGGTGAGAAAGTGGTCTCCCCATCCTATTTCTCCACCATCTTAGGACTGCCTTTCCAGTATTTTTTCAGTTGAAATTAATTTTGGGGGAAGAGCCTTATAAGATTCAGATTGAAACTACTGGGTGTTTAACATGACCCCTTCATGTTTGAAAGTCTTGAACCATATTTTTTTGTCTAGAAATCTGTATGTAGGTCAGGAAGCAACAGTTAGAACTGGACATGGAACAACACACTGGTTCCAAATAGGAAAAGGAGTATGTCAAGGCTGTATATTGTCACCCTGCTTATTTAATTTATATGCAGAGTACATAATGAGAAACGCTGGGCTGGAAGCAGCACAAGCTGGAGTCAAGATTTCTGGGAGAAATATCAATAACCTCAGATATGCAGATGACACCACCCTTATGGCAGAAAAGGAAGAGGAACTAAAAAGCCTCTTGATGAAAGTGAAAGAGGAAAGTGAAAAAGTTGGCTTAAAGCTCAACATTCAAAAACGAAGATCATGGCATCTAGTCCCATCATTTCATGAGAAATACATGGGGAAATAGTAGAAACAGTGTCAGACTTTATTTTTGGGAGTTCCAAAATCACTGCAGATGGTAACTGCAGCCATGAAATTAAAAGACACTTAATCCTTGGAAGAAGAGTTATGGCCAACCTAGATAGCATATTCAAAAGCAGAGACATTACTTTGCCAACTAAGGTCCATCTAGTCAAGGCTAAGGTTTTTCCAGTAGTCATGTATGGATGTGAGAGTTGGACTCTGAAGAAGGCTGTAGTGTTGGAGAAGACTCTTGAGAGTACCTTGGACTGCAAGGAGATCCAACCAGTCCATTCTAAAGGAGATCAGACCTTGGATTTCTTTGGAAGGAACGATGCTAAAGCTGAAACTCCAGTACTTTGGCCACCTCATGCGAAGAGTGGACTCATTGGAAACGACTCTGATGCTGGGAGGGATTGAGGGCAGGAGGAGAAGGGGATGACAGAGCATGAGATGGCTGGATGGCATCACTAACTCAATGGCCGTGAGTCTGAGTGAACTCCAGGAGTTGGTGATGGACAGGGAGGCCTGGCATGCTGCGATTCATGGGGTCGCAAAGAGTTGGACATGACTGAGCAACTGAAATGAGCTGAACTGAACTGAATCCTATAGGACAATCTGATAATTTTTACTGAATTTTGCTCACTATAGAATTAAGAATTTTAAACACAGCTTCAGAAAAATTCAAAGGAAAATTTAAAACTTTATATCTGAGAACTTCAAAACTGTACTTTCATAAGTAGGACATGAAATTTTGTTTAAGCAACCCACTGAAAGTTTAAATAGTTGCTTTAAAACCACCCACTCTCTATACTGCAAACAAACTTCTCCTCCTCATCTGCTTACATTTGAATTAATGTGATGCTATTCTCTGCCTGCCTGCATACCTATATTCAGGATTTAAAAAATAGTATAGCCTGAGATTTTAAGAAGCAGAGACAATAGAAAGATAATATACATATATATATATGTATATATATACATATATATATATGTGTGTGTGTGTATATATATATATATATATATATATATATATATATCCCTTTCATGTCTTTCTTGTTTTTTAAAACTAACCTACAACATCTCTCAGGGTGCTTTGTTCCTATTTAGATTTGTGCCTAAATATATGCATACTTCTGTGTAAGTGTGTATATATATTTAAGGTCATGTTCCATTTACCATTATGTTTAAATAGATCTTTAACCTGGTTTCTGAATAACTTATTTTTTGCTTCCTTATCCATTTTATAATGCTTTAATTTTATTCTTGCATTTTATACATCTTTTATCAGGTCACTCCAATGAAAAACATTGTTTTAAACTGCTTTTTATAAAGAATAATATTCAGGATTCTTAGGTAATCATTCAAAGCTGACTTATCTTTTCATTTATATTTCTCAAACTTCTTCAGAAAATTTACTGGTAAAATTGCACAACTAAACAATATTTTCAACTAATATTTGAAACTCATATGATCTAGTATCTTTTGGGACTGCATTTATAAAAATGTCTTTATCAAGTTTTTCATCATCTTTCCTTTCAAATAAATATTTTGTATCCTTAACATATTTCTCTATATGTTTTCTAGAATTCCCTTCTATCTCACTGTATGGTTATTTATGTATCTTATCTCTTTAAGTAATTTCTGTATTCTCCAGAGAGCAACTTTTATATTTGATTAATATTTGTTTGCTTACATCATTTCACATAGTGCCTTAAATCCTGCTGGCACATAAAAACAATTTGTTGAATGGATGTATTGGTCTTCCTTTACTAAGTAACAAATTATCACAAACTTAAAATACTATTACTCATTTACTCATTATTTAATAGGTTTATAAGTCAGAAATTCCAAGCAAATTCAGCTAATTTTTTGTTTAGTGCTCCACAAGCCTGAAACCAAAGTGTTGCCTGGGCTGGGATTTTATGTAGAATCTAAGGGGTAGAATATGTGTACATGATCATCAGATGTTTGACAAAATTAGTTTCCAAGATGATATAGGACTCAGCTCCGCATTTGTTTGTTGGCTCTCATCCATGGCCTACTCTCAGTTTCTAGAATCTGGTGAAAATCTTTTCATATACCCTTCTCCCAACTCCAGTCTTCAAGTCAGCACAATATGTCAAGTCTTCCTGAAGTTTAATTTGAGACTTCAATCACATCTGCAAAAGAATCCGGGAACTGAAATCTTAGTGGGTATAATCTGTACAATATGCCAATGTCAATGAATAAAAAAATATTTTTCACCATTATGTATCACATTCAAAATGTTCAGTACTGTATTATAGAGGATTTTCTGCATGGAATTTTAATAAAATTTTAAGCAGCAATCTTGTGATTCTTTTTATATTTTTCTATGTTCAAATTCAGTCTCTGTTTATTAGAGTTGTAGCTCATTCTTTGAGTAACAATATGTTTTATTCAGCAAGACTTTTTAAAAAGTATTTTACTCATGAACTACTGGTAATTCATTCTAAGTAATTTTTAACTTCTTACAGAATTCATTTCTAGGAAATAACACAATTGTTGCTGCCAGGTACAGGTTGTGTTATGTATCTCTCTATAAAGTGTTAGAAGTAGAATATGATTATAAAAATATTCTTAAAATTGCATTAAGTACTGTTACATGCCAGATTCTTTGAACAAAGCTTTAAGGAAAGTGCATTATTTTCCTTGTAAATAGATGGCATATTGTGATAGATGGTATTTAATTTTCCAAGGACATATTATAGGTAGTGCAAAGGTTAGGACTTGGAAACTGGGTCTTGTTTTGCATTCAGTGTTCTTTCCACTGAATAACAACTATGAGGAATAACTTCTTAAACTTATAAACTTATGTGACACAAACAGCTTTACTTCTTTGTAGGCAATGTCTCCAAGGCAGGTACTTTGGGTAAAATTTTCAATGGAATGGCAACTATTTAAGTACACTTTCACCATTTTTTTTTCAGTTAAAATTGCTTTACAGTTATTTTATATATATATATATATATATATATATATATATATATATATATATTTGCCACATACTGTATGCTAAATTTTAAATTTTACCTTTTAAAGCTAAGAGTGTTAATTCCAATGAAATATTAGGGGATAGATGAAAGAACAGTTTCATTTTAATTAAGAAGGTCTTCAGAATAAACTTAGCTTTTAAAGAGAAACACATTTTTAGGCCACTGAAGGATTGATGCTGAAGCTGAAACTGCAATACTTTGTCCATCTAATGAGAAGAACTGACTCATTGGAAAAGACCCTGATGCTGAGAAAGATTGAAGGCAGGAGAAGGGGACAACAGAGGCCAAGATGGTTAGATGGCATCACCGACTCAATGGACGTGAGTTTGAGTAAGTACTGGGAGTTGATGACGGATAGGGAAGCCTGACATGCTGCCATCCATGGGGTTGCAAAGAGTCAGACCTGACTGAGAGACTGAACTGAACTGAAATATGCATAATACAAAACACTAGGGACACTTAAGGAATATAGAGTTTGATATTCTTCAGTATGTCTGAACTTTCTTTACAATATTTTTGGTATTTAAATGATTTATGGTTTAATCTTCATAGCAGCTAGAAATCTTACAGCAAGGAAAGACCTAATTTATTGCAAACATTTCTTACTTCCTCCAATATTTACTGTTAATTATGTTGTATCTCCTTTAGTATCTTTGTACCCAAAGTCTCTACTATATTTGAGAGTAATTTTAATTTTCTAACAGTATCCAAGTTTTATCTTTTGGTCACTGTTTTCCTGGTCAATCATAAAACTAAGTAGCTGCATTCTCAGAACCATTTCCCCAGTGACATTAGTGATTATAGATTTTTTTTTCTTTTTCTTTAGTACAGACATTTCTGCACAACAGCTAAATAAATACAAAAGCCTTTTTGAAAGGCAATGCAGCTTATCTTCTGAAGTTTCACACTAGTCACTGACATAAGACTTCTCTCTGCTATATACTGTTACTTCTTCATGGAACATGGAGAATTGAAAGAAAGAGAAAAATAGCACAACACACACAAAAGCTTAGTTTTATAATATGAAACATATTGATACAATATATATTATTTGAAAACAAGTACATTTTCAACATTTGGGGCACTATCTCGTGGACTGTAACCTACTAGGCTTCTCCGTCCATGGGATTCTCCAGGCAAGAATACTGGAGTGGGTTGCCATTTCCTTCTCCAGGGGATCATCCTGACCCAGGGATCAAACCCGGATCTCCTGCATTGGAGGCAGATGCTTTAACCTCTGAGCCACAGGGAAGCCCTTGTTTTAAATATATTAAATCATATAATAAGTTAAGTGCTTTAGACCAGCATCATGAGGACAGAATCAACTTACTATTTTAAATGACTTTAAATCCTTAAGGTGCCATTTAAACAACTGGTTTTATAATTAAATGCATAAGATTGATCAGCCCTTATGAACAATTCTGTCTCTCACCTTAAGTTGGAAAAATTACCTTATTCATATTCATCAGTTCAAAGAACGTTGTTCAGTATCAACATTGGCCCTTGTAAGTTCCTGTTTTGGTTTTACTGTTTATGTATACATGTCATTTTATCCATATATCACATTCACACTCTCCACTTCAGTAGCAAACTTTGATTGAATGTGCTTTTTAAATATGTGTATTTTTATTTGTTTGTATAAATGTTTAAACTGCTTAGGTTTTATTAAGAAACGTATGTGGGTCTATATATACATACATATGCATATAGAAGTGTGTGTACAGTGCTGTGTTGGTTTAAAAAAAAAAGAAAAGAAAGAGAAAAGACTATTTGCTATGCTTTTGGTTTCTATAGAATAGACAAGCCCAGTACAGCTGAGTTCAAACCACTTACATGATGTCACGGAACACAGAGTTGGTTAACAGAGTGCAATAGCAACAAGTTTTACATAGTATTTTAACCATACTGATATTTTTATATATATATATATATATATACATATATATATATATCTCAAAAGAAAAGCAGAAACAATAGTAAGGTGTTGTGGAATAATTAGGTAAAGATGAGATTAGAATCATTATTTGCGTCAACTATCCAACTATTTGGCCGGTACTTGCTGTGCTATTTACAAGATGTCTGAATTTACACAATAAAACAACATTTTATTGTCCTGAACATTTTTTTGCATGTGTTTTGTAAACAATAGTATCAAGGTGAAATGACTTGTGTAGAAATATAATGCATTGTTCCAGAATTAATGTAAGAATTGCATGAGAGTTCAAGCTTATACAGCCATACATATATGCTTTATATATATATGAAACTAGACATACTATGGAGAAGGCAATGGCACCCCACTCCAGTACTCTTGCCTGGAAAATACCATGGACGGAGGAGCCTGGTGGGCTGCAGTCCATGGGGTCGCTAAAAGTCAGGCACAACTGAGCAAATTCACTTTCACTTTTCGCTCTCATGCATTGGAGAAGGAAATGGCAACCCACTCCAGTGCTCTTGCCTGGAGAATCCCAGGGATGGGGGAGCCTGGTGGGCTGCCGTCTGTGGGATTGCATAGAGTTGGACATAACTGAAGCGACTTAGCAGCAGACATACTAAGAGTGTGACTTACTATGCCCCCAAATTCTGCCTAATACAGAGTTTCCCAGGAGAAGTTCTTTATTGTCTTGCTTTGTAATGTTTACTATTGTTTTGCTAAGTCATGTCTGGCTTTTTGCAACCCCATAGATTGCACACACCAGGCTTCTCTGTCCTCCACTATATCCTGGAGTTTGCTTAAATTCATGCCCATTGAGTCAGTGATTCTATCTATCCATTTCATCCTCTGTTGTCCCCTTCTCCTTTTGTTTTCAATTTTTCCCAGCATCAGGTTCTTTTCCAAAGTGTTGGCTCTTTGCAGCAGGTGGCCAAAGTATTGGAGCTTCAACTTCAAAATCAGTTCATCAATGAATATCTATAATTGATTTCCTTTATGAATGGCTGGTTTGATTTCCTTGCTTTCCAAGGGACTTTCAAGAATCTTCTCCAACATCACAATTTAAAAGCATAGATTCTTTGGTGCTCAGCCTTCTTTATGGTCCAACTCTCACATCCATACAGGATTACTATAAAAACCATAATTTTGACTCTACAGTCCTTTGTCAGCAAAGTGATGTCTTTGCTTTTTAACATGCTGTCTAAGTTTGTCATAGCTTTCCTTTCAAGGAGCACATTTCTTTTAACTTAAAAATATGCTTTATATTGTGTGTGCCTTTATTTTGGCTGGTGCTGCTAATTCAGGCTCAGAAATGTATATGGAACCAATACCTTTTCTTAAGCAGGATTTTGAACTGTGAAATAACTGGAGAATAAGGCATTTATCAGTGAGAGCTAGAGCACAACAGGTGCATATTAAAAGTCACGTAAGTAGTATGGTCAATTGATGATCATAGCAATCCCAGTTTAAGAGAAGGATAAAAATCTTAACAAGCAGAGCCTATGAGATTGAAAAGTAGCAAAGAAAATAAGATAGTGAGCTGGAATGGGTAGAAGGTAGTAAAATTTATGTGGGAGTAAACATAAGAGAATTGTTTTTCTTAGTAATGTCTGTTTGTACAGTATAGACACCAAGCTCTGCTATGCTGTTATGACCTCTGCAATCCCTTGCCAGCAGAACTTAGTGCAAGTAACACTGAGGATAGGTCTCAGTTGTCCAGGGGTTCTGAGGAGAAGGATCACATTGTAATCAGTCATTTTTAGTCCATTACTTACACTTGGGCTTCTCTGGTGGCTCAGATGGTAAAGAATACAGGAGACCAGGGTTCGATCCCTGTATTTGGAAGATCTTCTGAAGGGAATAGCTACTCACTCCAGGATTTTTGCCTGGAGAATTCCACGGACAGAGGAGCCTGGCAGGCTACAGTCAATGGGATCACAAAGAACTGGATATGACTGAGTGATTCACACACACACACACACACACATATAAAACATGTATGTGTGTGTGTGTGTGTGTAGTTGCTATGATACCAGTAATAGTTTTTTTCAGAGCTGCCAGGCTTTGTTTCTTTGCCTCTGTTGCTGTCCACTGCAGTCTGCCTGAGATGGTCTCTGAAGGTGATATGCAAAAATAAATCAAAATGGGCTTATAGCTTTGGGTGAATCCAATATCTGCTTTATTGTATGCACCTATGGATGATTATTGGGAGCACAAAAGTGAAACCTTACCTTTAATTCCCAGAGAGATATCTAAATACTACCCTTAAACTTGTCTCTATGCGATTCTTTCTGGATGCCTCATCTCTGCATCTTTGTGTCTGAATTCTGAATGATGACATCAAAGGTAGGCAAGAAATTAACCCTCTCTTACTTAAATATTATTTGGACATTTAATTTAAGGAATAAGTTATGCAGGTATTTTGAGCTGAGTCAAGGTGTATAGGCTGAAGATATCATATATTAAGGACTGGGCATTTCCCATGCCTCTCTCTATTAGTAGATGTACACCTCTCTTATTTTGTCCAGTCTATATTGGGCCCAATTATTCTTTACACCTTGGCACCACAACAGTCAAAAATAATATGAAATACATTGTGTCCCTCAACAATAGTACTGAACACAATCATGGCTTACTATGATTTTTCCACCATGTTTGACATCGAAGCTAAAATATAAATAAGATAGTTATTGCATTATTTGTATGGAAATACAAATAGTGATTTTTTTTTTCTCTATGTGATTTTTAATTCAATAGAAGTACAAAGACTAAGGGGAAATGAGGGAAATAAAAACAAATGAAAGAATGGCCCTTCAAAAATAGGCATTTACATGCTTATTTGACAAATAATTGAGTGGCATTGTTGATCTTCCCTGGTAGTTTAAACTGTAAAGAATCTGCTTGCAATACAGGAGATCTGGCTTCTATCCTTGGGTTGAGAAGATCCCCTGGAAAAGAGAATAGCTACCTACCCACTTCAATGTTCTTTCCTGGAGTATTCCATAGACAGAGAAGCCTGGCTGGCTACAGTTCATGGAGTCCCCAAAAGTCAGACATTTTTGTGTATTAGTTGACTGAGCCAGCTTTCACCTATATTTGATCAATAATGTTATTATTTGAAGGATTAAAAAGAATTCACGTGGCAAATTCAAATACAAATGAAAAGTGAAATGTTGAAAAATTAATGAGGATAAAATAATATAAATTTGCAACTTATAAGATATTCCACATAAATTCAAATTGTGAAAATAGAATCTATAAAAGGAAAAAGTCAATAGATTATGATCAATAATCAAAGTTTTAAATAAAAATGTGATTTTTATAATTTGTAAAAACTTGTTATTCAGTCGCTAAGTTGTGTCTGCATCTTTGAGACCCTATGGACTGCAGCATACCAGGCTTTCCTGTCCTTCACTATCTCCTGGAGTTTAGTCAAACTCATATGTATTGAGTTGATGATGCCATCCAAACATCTCAATCTCTGTTGTCCCCTTTTCCTTCTGCCTTAAAACTTTCCCATCATCAGGATCCTTTCCAAAGAATCTATTCTTCATATCAGGTGGTCACATTATTGGAGCTTCAGCTTCTGCATCAGTCTTCTGGGGAATATTCAAGGTTGATTTCCTTTTGGACTGAAGAATTTGATCTCCTTGCAGTCCTAGGGACTTTTAAGAGTCTTCTCCAGCACCATAATTCAAAAGCATCAATTCTTCAGTAATCAGCCTTCTTTATGGTCCAATTCTCACATCTGTATATGACTTTTGGAAAACCATGGCTTTGACTATGTGGACTCTCTCAGCAAAGTAATGTTGCTGATTTTTAATATGCTCTTTAGGTTTGTCATAGCTTTTCTTCCAAGGAGCAAGTGTCTTTTAATTTCATGGCTTCAGTCATCATCTGCAGTGATTATGGAGTACAAGAAAATAAAGTCCATCATTGTTCCCATTGTTTCCCCTTGTATTTGCCATGAAGTAATAGGACCGGATGTCATGATCTTAGTTATTTGAGTGTTCAGCTTTAAGCCAGGATTTTTGTTTGCCTCTTTCACATTCATAAAGAACCTCTTTAGTTCCTCTTCATTTTCTGCCATTAGGGTGGTGTCATTTGCATATCTGAGGTTGTTGATATTTCTCCTGGCAATCTCGATTTCAGCTTGTGACTCATACAGCCCAGTCTTTTATATGATGTACTCTTCATAGTAGTTAGATAAGCAGGATAGCAGTATACAGCCTTTATGTACTCCTTTCCCAGTTTTGAACTAGTCCCTTGTTCCATGTCCAGTTCTATATGTTGCCTCTTGTCTTATATACAGGTTTCTCAAGAGACAGATATGGTGGTCTGGCATCCCCATCTCGTAATAGCTTTCCACATTTTTTTTTTTTTTTTTTAAGATCCACGCAGTCAAAGGCTTTCTCATAATGACTGAGGCAGAAGTAGATGTTTTTCAAATTCCCTTGCTTTTTCTATGAGCTAACTGATTTTGGCAATTTTATTTCTGGTTCCTTTTCCTTTTCTGATCCAGCTTGAACATCTGGAAGTTCTTGGTTCACGTGCTCTTGAAGCCTAGCTTGAAAGATTTTGAGCATTATCTGCTAGCATGTGAAATAAGTGAAATTCTGTGGTGGTTTGAACATCCTTTGGTATTGCCTTTCTTTGGGATTGTAATGAAAAGTGACCGTTTCCCATCCTGTGGCCACTGCTGAGTTTTGCAAATATGCTGACATGTTGAGTGTGGTATTTTCATAGCATCATCTTTTAGACTTTAAATAGCTCAGCTGAAATTCCATTACCTCCACTAGCTTCGTTTGTAGTAATGTTTCCTAAGGCCCACTTGACTTCTCATTCTAGGATGTCTGGCTTTAGGTGAGTAACCACACCTTCATGGTTATCTGGGTCATTAGACATTTTCTGTACAGTTCTGTGTATTCTTGTCACCTCTTCTCAATCCCTTATGCTTCTGTTAGGTCCTTGCTGTTTCTGTTTCTGTCCTTTATTGCACCCATCCCTTGCTATCTCCAGTTGTCTTAAAGAAATCTCCAGTCTTTCCCATTATATTGTTTTCCTCTATTACTTTGCATTGTTCACTTAAGAAGGGTAATAAAATTAATAAGTCTTACTATTAAATGTTATTTTTTCAAAAGTTGAATTTTAGTTAGCACTACAAATTAATTGAACTAAATTACCATCTACATTTTCTATTTAAAACAATCTTTTTCTCTCCATAAAAAACAATATCAATCTCATCATTTATTGTTTTACCTAAGGCTCTTATATCTTTCATTTTGCCTGTCATTAAATGTTGCTTAGAATGCAGCTTTGGAATATATGAAACATTTTTAAAAGACACAATAACTAATGTTTTATTGTATAAAATATTTTTATTCATTTAAGAAGTAATTTTTGTAATAATATATTTTTGAAAATATATTCTTATACTATCCCCAAAATACTTTTACAATGAACTTACTGAGAATCAAATTTCCCTTAGTGTACTATAATCTGTCATAACAAGTGCTCTTTAAGTAAATGGAGTGAACACCCAGAATTGAAGCAAAAAAATCTTTCAGGATACAGAAGTTTCACTAATGAAATAATTTACTATAAATGGATCTAACCTATATTGTTGTTTCATTTTTTTAAAAAATAGACAAGGAAATAAATACCAAACCATAATTTTACTCTGGGAAAAACAAAAGAATGAAGCAACTCTGTCCTAATCATTTTCAAGATGTGAAATTTTCTCAACTCCAGTTTGAGAAAGGCAGATTTAAATAGATATTTAAAAAGTTAAAAAAATTAGAAAAAAAAAAGATATTTTTTCATGACACTGAAATCACCATGCACTGATATAAATGAAACCAAATGAAGTTAAATCATACACAAGTATGTATAAGTGAAATCTTAAATAAAAACTTAACTCAGTTTCTTTACTTAGCTAATAGAGAGAGAGTGGTAATAAAAATGGAGTAGGAACTCAGAATCAAAACTTTTTCATTTCAAAGTATTTTAATCTAGCTGAGAAGCAACATAATAATATGGTTCAAGATGTGGACTTATAGGTTTGACTTGGGCTCTGCTACTGTGCCAACTGAACTGCTGTTGCAATTACTTAATATCTTCTGGTCTCTACTCATCTCTAAACTCATTATCTACCTTATGGACTTGTTGTAAAGATTAAATAGAGTTAGTATTTGCAGAACACTTCCAACACTGCTTAGATATCATTAATATAGAAACACTTGCTAAATATATTTATATGTTTCTGGTTATATGCATTTATTAATATGCATAGTCTGTCCAATAGATGCATCACAATATATTAGTTATTTCTCCTTTTTTATGTGAGTGTGACAAAGAGATTGTAGGTAGGTTACTTTGATAGATAGGTAGATAGATATAGATATTAGATAAATCTATAAAAAGCTCTAATCAAAATCAGATTAAAATAGCTCACTGTTATGTGATGGAAACTGAGCCTTGTATTTCTGTATGAAACTTAAAGAGATATGGCACAGAAAAGTGTGTATATTCCTGCTTGGAATAACAAAAATATATCTGTACATTGAATGGATGTGCAAACTCAAACCTAATTCAAGAGATAATTATTTCATTTTTTTAATCTGCAAAAATATTTACACAACTATCAAGAAAAAACTGAATGGTAGGTAAATTTTATTTTGAAAAATAATATCATATGGTAGCTTTTCAGTAAAATTTACAAAAATAGCATTCAAACAGAATGCAAAGAATTATTGATGACATGAGTATAAACAAATATCCTTTATCATTCTAAAATAGTATTTATTTGGAATACAAATTTTGACAAATTAAAATTTTAATTCCTGTGTGCAATTATCAGTAACTAAAAAGCAAAAGAATGCACAAAGTTGTTGCAAAATTAAATAAGTTTCAAAAAATAGAATAGGTTCAATTGTTTAAGTGAAGTAATTCATATTAGTGTAATGTCATATCCTATTAATATTAAATATTATGAAAGGTTATTTTATTTATAAACCAACTATTTGTCTTAGTAGAAAAGGATCTCTGAGCTGATACGTTTATTACCTCTACCAAATTCTTAAAAATTATTATCAAAATTTAATATCAGTGATACTATGATGATAAGATTCCATTCTTATCATCAAGCACAATTTTCAAGCACAGTTTGCAATTATGTTGTGTGGTTAATTCTGGGTTAATTTAGTGATAATGAAACCATATCTAACTAGATGTAAGAAACAGGACCGATACCATGTAAATTTAAGGAAGCTTAAGCCAGCCTGTTCACATGTAGGCTATAGAAGAGAATGCTCATCTAAGGAGAAGGAGGATGATATGTGTGGTCAAACAGGTGCACCTATTCCACAGAATGAAAAAGCCTATTGTTTCAAAGTGGGTTCAACTCCTGGATCAGAAAGGTACCCTGGAGAAGAAAATGGCAACCCACACTAGTATTCTTGCCTGAGAAATCCATGGACAGAGGACCCTGGTGGGCTACAATCCATGGGATCCCCAAAGAGGCAGGCACAGCATAGTGACTAAACAAAGAATTTTCATGTCTGTACATACATGTTTTCCCTCATTGATTTTGGTAGCTTCAAAGTGTAATGTGGTAAGTTTACATTAAAACTATTTCCTTTTTCAGAAACATTTAATTTTTCTGAGAAGATTATGAGTAGGGGAAATGGAAACTCAGAGAACATTGCTGAAATTTAATTCTGTGTAATGCAGTAAAGATTTGTTTATAAAAAGAACTGTAAACCCTACTGCCTGGCTACATAAACTGTTTTGCCATTTAAGAGTTGTGAATTTTTTTTTTTTTTTTGCACTAGCTTTCTTGCTTATAAAATGAGAATAATAGTCAGTTCAGTTGGTCAGTCATGTCCGACTCTGCGACGCCATGCAATGCTGCATGTCAGGCTTTCCTGTCCATCACCAATTCCTGGAGCTTGTTCCAACTCATGTCCATTGAACAAGTGATGCCATCTAACCATCTCATCCTCTGTCATACCATTCTCTGTAAATGAGAATAATAATAATATCTAAATCACAGAGTATTGATGATAAATATGTTAATATATGTAAGGTTCTAGATAACGAATGCTGCTGCCTCTGCTGCTGCTAAGTCACTTCAGTCATGTCTGACTCTGTGTGACCTCAGAGACGGCAGCCCACCAAGCTTTGCTGTCCCTGGGATTCTCCAGGCAAAAATGATGTTAAATAATTTTTATTACACATTATAGATTTATGTTTATTTAACATGCTCAGAATGTTTGTCTTGTGTAAACCAGGTGTTGTGCTGTCTTCCAGGGCATAATGAGATTTACTGGTTGCCTACTAAGTTTTTATTTTTGCCTTCTCATTTTTCACTCAACCATATGACTAGTAGGATTGCCTTACTCCCAGAATAAGAATGGATCTTGATTCACTTTAAAATATTCAATTTCATGACTACAGTGTTTTGGTATTTTTGTTATTGTTCAATTGCTAAGTCATGTCCGATTCTTTGCAACCTCATGGACTGTAGCATGCCAGGTTTCCCTGTCCTCCACTATTTCCTGGAGTTTGCTCAAACTCATGTCCATTTGGCTTATGATGCCATCCAACCATCTCATCCTCTGTCACCCACTTCTCCTGCCTGCTCTCAGTCTTTCCCAGCATTGGGGTCTTTTCCAGTGAGTCGGCTCTTTGCATCAGGTGGCCAAAGTACTGGAGCTTCAGCTTCAGCATCAGTCCTTCCAATAATTATTCAGGGTTGATTTTGTTTAGGATTTACTGCTTTGATCTCCTGGAGTCCAAGGGACTGTCAAGAGTTTTCTACAGCACCACAATTCAAAAGCATCAATTCTTTGGCATTCAGCGTTCTTTATGGTCCAACTCTAACATCCATACATGACTACTGATTGTGTAAGTTTATTTCTAGTCTAATTCAGGTCAATGAGATATGATTCTGTTACCTGGTGACTTTAGAGAAGGAAGCTCACTGCCTTTCCTCAGTTAGATATAAATGGTCAAATCTTCTGCTATATCAGTACTCTTCATGAAACACTGAGAAAGGGAATCATCAAATGATAATGATACTCTTGTCACAGAAGTCACAAGAGGTGATGAAAAAAGTCTAACAAATAAATTTGCTGACATTGGTAACATAGTGTGAATTTATAAGTAACAGGGATAAAAATAAATGTGTATATGTTTAAGCTAAGAATGTATTCAATTCAAATAAATAAGATGCATTTGAAAACTTCAACATATGTAGTGATCAGTTCAACTCTATATCTTCTAGATATATGCTTTTTTTTGGAACAATCAGGCAAAAAGAATAAAATTCAAAGAAATCTAATTTGGAAATTAGAAAAATTCTAATATATAAGATTGAAGTGCCAGTGGTTTCAGTTTCCTCCCTTATTAATTTTCTCTGAAAATTCTTACTTGACTTTTTATTTTCCTTTTATTCCTTTGGGAGCATTAGTTCTATTTCTTAGCACAGTTCAATCATACAGTACCTTATTATCCACCACTGTTTCAAGTTATTCATAGATCCTCAGACATTGTTCATCTTGTAATTGAATGTTTACACCATTTTATCAGATTCTCTTTATTTTTACATAGCCCTCAGTCTCTGACAACAATCATTCTATTCTCTGATCCTGTAACTTCAACTTTTTTTTTAATTCTATCTACAAGTGATAGCATGAAATATTTGTCTTTTTCTATCTGGCTTATTTCACTCAGCATAATTGCCTCCAATTTCATCTTTTGTGTCACAAACAGTAAGATATCCTCCTTTTTTAAAGTGGGGTAGTATTCCTTTGTGTGTGTGTGTGTGTGTGTGTGTGTGTGTGTATATATATATATATATATATATATATATATATATATACACCACCATCATCTTTAACAGACATAACATTCATTCTGATTGTTTTCATACCTTGGCTGTTGTGAATAGTACTGCAAAACAGGGGAGTACAGCTATTTCTTCAAGAGAGTGGTTTTAATTTCCTTTTGATATATATTCATAAATGGGATTGAAGAATCTTATAGAAATTCTACTTTTAATTTTTGAGGAAACCTCCTGTTGCCATATGACCATGTTGTATGGTCAGTTTAACATACTGTTGAGTTTGGTGTGCCAATATTTTGTTGAGGATTTTGAATCTGTATTCATTGGCCTGTAATTTTCTTTTTCTTCCTTCATTTTTTCTATATTTTTATATATATTTAACTTCAACATAATGTTTATTTCCTAAAATGAGTTTGTAGCATGGCTTCCCATTTCATTTTTGGAAATTCTTTTAGAATCTTTGGCATTAATTCTTTTTAAATGGCATATAGACTACTAATGAAACTCTTCTCAGATTTTCTTTGTTGGGAAGTTTTTGATTGTTGATCAGATCACATTACTATCTTAATTTTCTTAACAATAATGAGTCTATTCATATTTTATGACTTCTCCGATAGCTCAGTTGGTAAACAATCCACCTGAAATGCAGGAGACTGCGGTTTGATTTCTGGATTGGGACTATCCCCTGGAGAAGGGATAATCTACCCACTCCAGTATTCGTGGGCTTCCATTGTGGTTTATCTGTTAAAGAATCCGCCTGCATTGTGGGAGACCTGGGTTTGATCCCTGGGTTAAGAAGATCCCCTGGAGAAGGGAAAGGCTACCCACTCACTATTCTGGCCTGAAGAATTACAGGAATTATGCCAAAGACTTTGACTGTGTGGATCACAATAAACGCTGGAAAATTCTGAAGGAGATGGAAATAACAGACCACCTGACTCTTGAGAAACCTGTATGCAGTTCAGGAAGCAACAGAACATGACCTGGAAGAACAGACTGGTTTAAAATAGGAAAATGAGTAAATCAAGGCTGAATATTGTCACCCTGCTTATTTAACTTATATGCAGAGTACATTATGAGAAATGCTGGGCTGGAAGAAGCACAAGATGGAATCAAGATTACCAGGAAAAATATCAATAACCTCAAACATGCAGATGACACCACTCTTATGGCAGAAAGTGAAGAAGAACTAAAGATTCTCTTGATGAAAGTGAAAAAGGAGTTGCTTGTATATTTTTGAGATTAGTTGTGTTTCAGTTGCTTCATTTGCTATTATTTTCTCCCATTCTGAAAGCTGTCTTTTCTCCTTGCTTACAGTTTCTCTTGTTGTGCATGAGCTTTTAAGTTTAATTAGGTCCCATTTATTTTTGCTTTTATTTCCAGTATTCTGGGGGTTGGGTCATAGAGGATCCTGCTGTGATTTATGTCGAAGAGTGTTTTGCCTATGTTCTCCTCTAGGAGTTTTATAGTTTTTGGTCTTACGTTTAGATCTTGAAACCATTTTGAGTTTATTTTTGTGTATGGTGTTAAAAAGTGTTTTAATTTCATTCTTTTACAAGTGGTTGACCAATTTTCCCAGGACCACTCATTAAAAAGATTGTCTTTTTTTCATTGTATATTTTTGCCTACTTTGTCAAAAATAAGGTGTCCATAGGTGCATGGATTTATCTCTGGACTTTTTATTTTGTTCTATTGATCTATATTTCTGTCTTTGTGCTGGTACTATACTGTCTTGATGACTGTGGCTTTGTAGTCGAGCCTGAAGCCAAGCAGACTGATTCCTCCCATTCCATTCTTCTTTCTCAAGAATGCTTTGGCTATTCAAGGTTTTTTGTATTTCCATACAAATTGTGAAATTATTTGTTCTAGCTCTGTGAAAAATACCGTTGGTAGCTGGATAGGGATTGCATTGAATCTATAGATTGCTTTGGGTAATATACTCATTTTTACTGTATTGGTTTTTCCGATCCATGAACACGGCATATTTCTCCATCTATTAGTGTCCTCTTTGATTTCTTTCACCAGTTTTTTTTTTTTAATAGTTTTCTTTATATAGGTCTTTAGATTTTTAGGTAGATATATTCCTAAGTATTTTATACTTTTTGTTGCAATGGTGAATGGAATTGTTTCCTTAATTTCTCTATTTTCTCATTATTAGTCTATAGGGATGGAAGGGATTTCTGTGTGTTGATTTTATATCCTGCAACTTTACTATATTCATGTTTAGCTGTCGTAATTTTCTGATGGAGTCTTTAGGTTTTCTATGCAGAGGATCATGCCATCTGCAAACAATGAGAGTATTACTTATTATTTTCCAATTTGGATTCATTTTATTTCTTTTTCTGCTTATACTGTTGGTGGGAATGCAAATTATTACAGTCACTGTGGAGAACAGTGTGGAGATTCCTCAAAAACTGGAAATAGAACTGCCTTTTGACCCAGCAATCCCACTACTGGGCATACACACCGAGGAAACCAACATTGAAAGAGACACGTGTACCCCAATGTTCATTGCAGCACTGTTTATAATAGCCAGGACATGGAAGCAATGTAGATGTCCATCAGCAGATGAATGGATAAGAAATCAGTGGTACATATACACAATGGAGGATTACTCAGCCATTAAAAAGAATACATTTGAATCAATTCTAATGAGGTGGATGAAACTGGAGCCTCTTATACAGAGTGAAGCCAAAAGATAAACACCAATACAGTACACTAACGCATATATATGGAATTTAGAAAGATGGTAATGATAACCCTGTAAGACAGCAAAAGAGACACAGATGTATAGAACAGTCTTTTGGACTCTGTGGGAGAGGGAGAGAGTAGGATGATTTGGGAAAAGGGCATGAAACATGTATAATATCATATATGAAATGAATCACCAGTCCAGGTTCGATGCATGATACAGGGTGCTTGGGGCTAATGCACCGAGATGACCCAGAGAGATGGTATGGGGAGGGAGGTGTGTTCAGGATGGGGAACACATGTATACCTGTGGCAGATTCATTTTGATGTATGGCAAAACCAATACAATATTGTAAAGTAATTAGCCTCCAATTAAAATAAATAAATTAAAAAATAAAATATGGCTCTAGAAAATTTACAACTAAAAAAAAGAAAAGAAAGAAAGAAAGTGAAAGAGGAAAGTGAAAAAGTTGGCTTAAAGCTCACCATTCAGAAAATAAGATCATGGCATCTGGTCTTATCATTTCATGGCAAATAGATGGGGAAACAGTGAAAATAGTGGCTGACTTTATTTTTATGGATTCCAAAATCACTGGAGATGGTGATTGCAGCCATGAAATTAAAAGACGCTTGCTCCTTAAAAGAAAAGCTATGACTGACATAGACTGCATATTAAAAAAGCACTGACATTGCTATATCAAAAGGTCAATCTAGTCAAAGCTATGGTTTTGCCAGTATTCATGGGTGGATGTGAGAGTTGGACTAATAAGAAAGCTGAGCACTGAGGAATTGATGCTTTTGAACTGTGGTGTTGGAGAAGACTGTTGAGAGTCCCTTGGACTGCAGGGAGACCCAAACAGTCCATCATAAAGGAAATTAGTCTGGAATATTATTTGCAAGGACTGATGCTGAAGCTGAAACTCCAAAACTTTGGCCACCTAATGCAAATAATTGACTCACTGGAAAAGACCCTGATGCTTGGAAAGATTGAAGGCAAGAGGAGAAGGGGACAACAGAAGATGCGATGGTTGGATGGCATCACTGATGCAATGGACATGAGTCTGAGTAGGCTCTGGGATTTGGTAATGGACACGGAAGCCTGTCATGCTGCAGTCTATGGGGTCAGAAAGAATCAGAGAGTGACTAAACTGAACTGAGGAATTTTACCTATTTTTATAGTTTATCTGATTAATTGGCATATATTTTGTTCACACGGTTTCTTATGACTCAATATTTCTGTTATGAGTTAAAATATTTCCTCTTTAATTACGGATTTTATTTGAAAATTCTCTCTCTCTCTCTTTTTTTTTTTTTTTTGGTGGGAGGGGGTGGTCTTGTTTAATTTTTCAAGTTTATCCCTTCAAAGAGACAGCTTAGTTTCACTGATTCTTTTTTTTTTTTTTAAGTATACTTTATTTATTTCTGCTCTATTCTTTGATATTTATTTTTCTATTTTATTGAGTTGTAAAGATAGGTCATTTATTTGAGAATTTTCTCTTATTTGATGTAGGCATTCTTTACTGTAAACTTCCATCTTAAAACTATTTTTGCTGTATTGTTTGAGTTTAGTATGTTTTTTTTTAATAAAATTTACCCTTTTATTTATTTTTTAAATTTATTTTTACTTTATTTTACTTTACAATACTGTATTGTTTTTGTGGTACATTGACCTGAATCCACCACTGGTGTATACAAGCTCCCAATCCTGAACTCCCCTCCCACCTCCCACCCCACATCATCTCTCTGGATAATCCCTGTTCACCAGGCCCAAGTATCTTGTTGAGCTATTGGTTTTCAGGAATACATATTTAATTTCCCCACATTTGTGATTTGTTTTTTCTGCATTTCTTATAATTGATTTTTTTTCTTATTGTGGTCAGAAAAGATTCTTGAAATGAGTTAAATATTTTAAACTTTATTAAAACTTTTTTCTGCATTAGCATAATGGTATATTTTGGACAATATGTGCTCTTGTGGAGAAGGCAATGGCACCCCACTCCAGTACTGTTGCATGGATGGAGGAGCCTGGTAGGTTGCAGTCCATGGGGTCGCTAAGAGTCAGATATGACTGACGGACTTCACTTTGACTTTTCACTTTCATGCACTGGAGAAGGAAATGGCAACCCACTCCAGTGTTCTTGCCTGGAGAATCCCAGGGACGGGGAAGCCTGGTGGGCTGCTGCCTATGGGATCGCACAGAGTTGGACACGAGTGAACAACTTAGCAGCAGCAGCATGCGCTCTTGAGATGTATTCTGATGCTGTTCTATGGAAAGTATGAATTTGTTAGGTTCTGAGTTCCTGTTGGATTATATAATTCTATGCTGTGGATGGCATATATGACAAGAGTGTGTCTCAACCTTTCCTACCCATTTGGATATGGATAGTCTCTGAATGCTAAGGCTGAGAGAAGATCTGACTATGTAGGTGATATGTGGTAAGGTAACAGTGTACTAGGCTGTCATCTTCTCCATGAGTATTTCCTTTCCCTCAAACTGTAAAATAAAATGATGAAATTGCCACAGGGTTCTGTACATAATTTTAGGGATAAGAGAATAATCAGTTTGGAGGACATGCCATTTCTTAATAGAAATTTTTGAAATCTGTTTTCTGGTAATTGCCTCAGAATCAAAATAACAAGAGTGAATCTCCAGTGTTATATGGTCATGGGATATTTCCCATAATGATTTCAATATTGAAGCATCAGGAGACACTCTGAGTTAGTGCTGTAAACTGAATTGTTGTGTCTCTTAAAAATCATATGCTGAAGGCCTAATACCAATGAGGTACTATTTTAAGATGAGGTCTTTGGGAAGTGATTAGGTCATGAGGATGGGAAACTCACATAGAATGAATACCTTTATAAAAGAGACCCTAGATAACTATTCCTTCCACCATGTGAAGACACAATTAGAAAATAATTGGGTATAAACTAGAAAGCATGCTTCTCCTCACTTACACTAAATATGATGGTTCCTTTCATTTTGCACGTCTGGGTCCTAGAGCTATGTCTATTATTAAGCCACTCAGATTATTGGTTTTTTGTTTGTTTGTTTGTTTGTTTTGTTTTTGAGTGTAGCTTGAATGTACTCAGGAGACACAGAAAGCTGGATATTTGTGGAATAAGATGGTATATCCATATAGTATAAGACTTTGATGGAAGAGACAATAATGTAGGTGAAAGGTAAAATGAAAGCAGTATGAATATCTATGCCATCAGTTCAGTTCAGTTCCATCATCAGTCGTGTCTGGCTCTTTGTGACCCCATGAATCACAGCATGCCAGGTCTCGTTGTCCATCACAAACTCCCGGAGTTTACTCAAATTCATGTCCATTGAGTCAGTGATGCTATCTAACCATCTCATCCTCTGTCATCCCCATCTCCCCCGTCTTCAATCTTTTCCAGTATCAGGGTCTTGTCCAATGAGTCAGCTCTTGGAATCAGGTAGCCAAAGTATTGGAGTTTTAGCTTCAACTTCAGTCCTTCCAAGGAACACCCAGGACTGATCTCCTTTAGGATGAACTGGTTGGATCTCCTTACAGACCAAGGGAATCTCAAGAGTCTTCTCTAACACCACAGTTCAAAAGCATCAATTCTTCTGGGCTCAGCTTTCTTTATAGTCCAACTCTCACATCCATACATGACTACTGGAAAAACCATAGCCTTGACTGGATGGACTTTTGTTGACAAAGTAATGTCACTGCTTTTTAATATGTTGTCTAGGTTAAAATAAAGCTAAACTGCAGTAACCAGCTCTACAACAAGGAATACTGGAAAATCATTTCTAAGGAAAATAAATAATTCAGTTTACTTTATGTTCTTATTAAGATGTGTCATCTAGCAATCAAACACCAAAATTCAAGATATATAATTATTTAACTCATGATAAATGGAGAAGGGTTTGAAATGTATGTTATTAACATACATTAATAGATTATAAATTCAGGGAGTAGATCACCCTGGTAGGAAGAGTAGGTGATGAGAGAAGATAAATGAGATAAGAAAAATAATCCTAGCAAACTCAACATTTAATGTTTCAGTGCAGCTTGTGGCATTCAAAAAGACTGAGAAGAATCAGCTAAGAAAGTAGAAGAATAGTGTCAAGGGAGACAAGAGAGGAGAGAACTGAGGTGGAGAAGAAATACTAAACAATGAAAAAAACAGCTAAGTTACAATAAGAAAAATGGATATATGCTTTTAAGAGTTAGTAACAAAAGTGTCATTGGTGACCTTGGCAAGTAAAATCCATGGATAGATAAGACTAAAGTAATAATTCAGTGAGTAGAAAAAAGTGGGTTGAATACAGATGCTTAAGTAAAATTCCTATAAAAACATTTTAAAGAAAATATGGTGAAGCAAATGGGATAACTAAAAATGGAAGTAAAATATCTAGTCTAGACAACAAAGAAATGGAACAATTTTAGAAAAGAGTTGACACATTTCAGTGGGTGCATGGAAAATAAATCAGTGAGGAAAGGAAATCTCAGAGGTCCACCAAGTATTTTCTAATGTGTCTGTGAAAAAGTAATTAAATCTTATTTTATGACTTAAAGATTAAAGATTATAGAATATATTTTTTGTTTTAGTCAATTCTACTTATAGAATTATTTTTTTATTTAAATGATATAAGTTCAGTTTGCATGAGTACATGTATTAATATAAATTCTGTTTATAACTATTAAAAGAATATGACATGTGTTATAGAAATTCACTGATTAAAAGAACTCTTGAGTAAACAATTCACTTCCTCTCCTGACATGACTACCTGAGAGTTTACTTTGTCTGATAGGACAAAATCAGCCTTTTTCTCATTCTTTTTTTTTTTTTTCTTTCTTTTCTTTTTATTCTCAACAAATCAAAGTTTTAAACTACAGCAGTAGGCTTATAGAAGCTCAGGTCAGAGGAAAGTGGATTACTGTGGATTGCTGATGTTTCAAAAGTTTTATTCAGTCTTTGAGAGATAAGGAAATGATCTCAAATAAAACTTTACACAACCCTATTGTACTTTATCTTCTAAGTAAAGCCCCTTGTCAGCCTTTGATCTGACTCCACTAAAGTTTCCAGTAATTCAGCTGTCCCAGAGTGATTCGTTCCATAGCATTTCTGTAATTGCAAACCAGCTGGTAGAACTTCAAGAGACCAACAAAAATATCTTAAAAGGCTATTTAAAAACTATTAGTTGCTAAATTACACTCATTTCCCTCACCATTTGAAATATTCTGCACATAAAATATGCTTGGGCTTACCTAATTAAAATAAAAGAGAAAAAAAATTCCTTGCAACTCACCTTTAAGCAAAAGCATATTTTTATAATAGTCTTGCAGCTGCATTTTTCTCTCTAGTGCCTTTTCCTAACAAAATGTATGCCATATTCAATAATCCTTTTACCTGTATGTCTATTGGGCACTGCTAATAATAACTAGAACTTTTCTATTTGTAGAAAAAGTAGCCCAGTGGAAATAGGGTCAGGAAAATCTTTTTCAGTGGATACACAACTTCCTATAGAAAAGGAAGCAATGATTGTAAGGTTATTTTCTCAATACATAGAAACATATATTTTTTCTAACAATTTAAATTCTATTCAATTATTTTTTTAATTTTTACAAATAAATATATATCATATTTCATAATTTATAATTACTTTACATAGACTCATGTTTCAATTATTGAGCTATAAAGTGTTTAAAATATGTGTGTAATTTCCTTCTGAGCATTATATAAAGGGTCTTTAATTGTTTGTTTTTACCTAACTCAGATTTTTTCCATTGGAATTTTTAGTTAATGTTGTATTAATGGCAGTTAGAATATAGTATGATTTTAACTTGAGGGAGTACCTGGTAAAATTTGATATAATTTGATACTCTGATAATATTATTCTGTAATTTTTTTTCTGATAATACGTTTTTTTGACTCTTTAAATAAAGTTTGAAATATCTCACAATGTAGATAAATGTATAACATTGGTTCAAATTTCAGGGTCTAAAGAACAATTATACCTGTTAGGTAAGTAGAATAGGGAAATGGAGTCCAAAATGGCAGTGGCTAAAAAAAAAAGGAAGGTCCGAGGACCAGAGTGAAGACTTCAGGTGGAACAAACAGCACTCCTAGCTAAGCCCAATTTGCATAGCGCAGGCCCAGGTGGAAGAAAACATATAAAAGGAAGAGCCAAAGCTCTCTCTCTCTCTCTCTCTCTCTTTCTCGTTCTCTCTTTCTCTCTTTCTCTTTCTCTCCTGCGTGTGTGCACTCTTTCTCTCTCCCTCTCTCAGTCTCTCTCTCTCTCTGTCTCTTCCTCTCCCAAGTGCGTGTCTCTCTGTCTCTCTCTCTTTTTCTCCCATGTGTGTGTGCTCTTTCTCTCTTTCGCTCTCTCTCCCATTCTCCTGCTATCTTCTAAATAAAATAGAGCTGTAACACTGATTTGCCTAAGAGCTGTAACATGATTTGTCCAAGACCTGAGAGCTGTGACGTGCCG
This sequence comes from Nanger dama, assembly GCA_917880005.1. Classification (NCBI taxonomy): domain Eukaryota; kingdom Metazoa; phylum Chordata; class Mammalia; order Artiodactyla; family Bovidae; genus Nanger; species Nanger dama. Next base: position 42,759,493 of record CAKJTW010000005.1, read on the forward strand.
AGGGCTCTAATGTCCATTGCTCCAAATTTTTGTTGTAATGAGACAAAGAACCAGGGAACATACACTCGTGTGACATACCTATACTTAAAGGACAGATCAAATCAAGATCAGTCTCTCAAACAAGGAGAAAACAGTATCTTTTCTGCTTTTTATGGTTTGTGTTTTTTTTTTTTTCAGGGTTTTTTGAATATTCTAGTAGTAGAAACTCAGTAAACTGTTTTTCTTTGTTGTTGTTTCTAATCTCGGTGTTGATTTTGTTTAGGCACTATAAATGATAGAGAATAAATATATATAGGCATAAACACACCCATATATACATTAAAATGTTATTTCCTGGATTTTTATAAGGCCTGTCTTCTAAAGAGATTTTATTGCTATGACTTCTTGCTTATAATAGTCTATCAATTAATTGCTGTATTTAAAGGGCAATGAGTTATCCAAGGAAATATATTTTTTTTCATTTTTTCGAATGTTCATTATATTTAATTCTGATTATAGCAAAGGATCATTGCATGAACACCTTAAGATGGAGACAAATGCACTTTGAGACTTAGGTAGCATTTCCTAAAGTATGTGTGTGTGCTCAATCTCTTTAATCATGCTTGAATCTTTGTGACCTCATGGGCTGTAGCCCACCATGCTGCACTATCCATGGGATTCTTCAGGCAAGAATACTGGAGTGGGTTGCTATGCCCTTCTTCAGAGAACCTTCCCAACACAGATATCAAACTGGCTTATTCAGCATTGCAGGTAATTCTTTACCACTGAGCAACTGGAGATGCCCTCCAAAAGTATAGATCCCTTCAATCAATTGTAATAAATATGAGTTTGCTTTAGTGACTTTCAGTGAAAATATGTAAATAAGGTTTCAGCTGTTCAAAGCATTATTCTTTCCATATTTACCTATGTACTATGCAAATATATTTTAATCAAATATAATTTTAGTGAAGTAATATTCTTAAAACCTTATATAACTCTTGCTCAAAGGAGTGGACAACTTAGCAATTTTATGAAAAATTTGAGCAAGGCAAAACTATTTTATCATCCTTAAATTTACTTTTTGTTAAAGGCAGATTTCAGGGGTTTTTTGCATGAATTACCAGATATATTTTCAATTTCTTTCTTGGATATTCTTCAAGAGTATTGAAAATTTATATTTGGATATAAGCAATTTTCATCATGAAAGTACTGGCAAAAACAATATTTACTTAAGTAAGAATAAAAATTATTAGCAAACATTTTAATTTTATACTTGGATTAGCATCCTTCATAACTCTGTTGGTCTAACATGAGTAAATAGTGGTCAAGAAAATAAAATTAGGAATGAAAAACTCTAGATTTCAATTCAAGATCACACAGAAAAACAGCTTACAACATGAACTTCTACATGATGAAAAAATTTGTATAGTGATTATTTTATAAATCTTGAGAAGGAAATGGCAACCCACTGCAGCACTGTTGGCTGGAGAATTCAATGGACAAAGAAGCCTGACAAGTTACAGTTCATGGGGTCACAAATAGTCAGACATGACTGAGCAACTATCAGTCACTCACTCACTATTTTATAAAGCAATTTTATATATAAAAATGTAAAGAAGTTATGAACTTTATTATCATTGAGCTCAGGAAATTAAATATATATATGTGAATAAAGTCATTATTTCAGCTTTTTTTTGGATTCACTTTTATTGGTAAAATAGCAAGGATAAATAAGAAAGCATTCTAAAGTGAATAATGCAAAAAATAGAGGAAAATGATACAATGGCAAATACTAGAGATTTCTTCAAGAAAATTGGAAACTGTCATGCAGAAATGGGCACAACAAAGGACAGAAATAGCAAGGGATTAACAATACAGAAAAGATTAACTAGAGGTGTAGAGATGGCAAGAATACATGGTATGGGGCCCTAAATGGGAAACCTTAAAAACAAAGGGGCTAGCTTTGTGGTCAAAAACCTAAGATGGCGCCTGGCGGAAGAGATGGGGGCAGGGTCTATGTTGTCTGTCAAAGTTTTTGATTGGCTCTCTTGATTTCTGTGCACGTAGACAGTGTGTGATCTCCATAGACTCCTGTTATAATGAAGGGTCATGACAATTTGACCTTTTACGTGATTGGTGCAACTATGGAAAGTCCCTCCTAAAACCCCCTGCTTGTCTATATAAGCTGGGAGTTTGCAACAATAAAGCAGAACTGCTTCAATGGAACCCCTGTCGCTTCTGATTGTCTCTCGCTCGTCTAGGGGCTGGGTTGGGCAGGCTCACCTCTCCTCAGAACCCCTTGGCTTTGCTGAGGGAAGTTCCACTGCCACTACTCTTTCTGCGGAGCGCCCCCAGCAGAAACTGGCACCCAACATGGGGGCCTGAAGTGGACGGACGGAGGTGGTGTCACTGTGTGGCTCTGAAAAAGGAGCTACGAAGGACCCTAGGCTGGTCACAGCACGGAGCTCCCTTTAGAGGAGTATCACCCAAGGTAATCCGGACTTCAAGGTGGGCCTCCCTCCTTTATGAGGGAAGTGGCAAAAACTCTCCTGACTTATTTCCTTCTCCTCTTCTTTTCTGATCTGTCCTTAATTTCTCTTTGAGAGTTTCAGTGAACAGGCGAAAGGTTGTGGAGGCAACTGTTAAGTCCTGGCTAGGGCCACTCTCTGGTGGACTTTGAAGGCCCCACAACAGGTAAGCCTCAGTAACTAGAGCCTGACCGGCTGAAACTCCCCTTTAATCGTTCTTAACTGAGGTCATGGCCTAAAATCTTCCCTGTGGGCATGGGTCAGGCACTTAAAGGCCATTAGGGCACCTGCCACTTGAAGACTGCCGTGACAGGATAAGGGGGTCACAGAACAGGCTAGAAACCTCTAGGGTGCCCGCCCCCAGCAAGAAAACTTCTGTGCAGTGATGCAGTCACATAAACAGTTCCAAAAGCATATCATAAGCCCAAGTTTCTGGCTGCCACCATTCTCTGTAGGATTTTTGGTGGTTGTCCTCAGTGACTTTTTTTCTATTCTCGGCAGCATGGGAAATAACATTAGCAAGTCTGATGAGCCGGCACTCAAGGCCCTGAGATATATGCTCATAAGCAGAGGACTTGAGATTTCTGATGCTCAGGCCATTAAGGTCTGGGGGACCATTGTACGGTTGTCCCCCTGGGTTGCTTCAGCTAATCTGTTCCTTTGGGACACTTGGGATCGAGTGCAAACCCTTGCCAGGCAGTGAGAGGCTCCATATGGTGAGGAGGCCCCTTAGGATTCTGTCTGATCATTTCGGCCCTCAAGCTCTGCTTTTCATGGAGCGAGGAACATGTCACTGATACAGGTGTCCCCAGTTCAAAATTAGAAAAAAAATTGGGAAAAGTTTGACGAGGAGCGAGTCATGTTGGACTAAGATATAGCAAAAGAGACTGCAGGGAATAAAGACTCTAGAGCAAATAGTGGGCCATGGGAGCCTTTCAGGGATGATAAAAGGGTGGAAAAGAAGAGAGACTCCTCTGATGCCTCGGGACCGGGAGCCCAGGTGAGAGATCTGTGCCCCTCCCTGCCTCCCCCATTTGAGGAAATTTTGGGAGCACCTTGGGTGGGAGAGACAATGAGGTCACCTTGGAAAGGGAGAACCTATCCTGGGGACCCTTGGGGATCCCCACTGCCCTTTACCGGCCCAACTCAAGCCTTTCCTGTAAATGTTAACCCCAGGGTGAATAGGCTGGCAGCCTGGTACCCCTGGGAGGCCAGTGATTTAAAAGAGCTCAAAAGGCAGTGGCAGAGGATGGTCCAAACTCCCCGTGGGTAGAAACTATTCTCCAGGGCCTGGCTCATCAACCACAAGAGGGACACTTTAAGAAGGAGTGCCTCAAGGTGGGGGAAGACCTATTGGTCAGAGACCTCCCACTATCCCATTTATGTACACCATCTTAAGGGTCATCAAAATTTACCTGGATTGCTTTCAATGGGAAATTCCCTGGCTGATACAGCGGCCTCCCTTACAATCCAAGCTTGTAACTTACAAGATGCCTATGATCTTCACAATCTTACTCATATCAATTGGAAAGGGCTACATAAAAGGTTCCCACAGATCCCTGTTAAAGAATTAAAGAAAATTATACATACTTGTAAATCCTGTCTTCCTTATTTACAAGTACCACCTTTACAGCCCCCAGGAGTAAACCCTCAAGGGCTAAAACCCAATATGCTGTGGCTAACTGATGTAACCTATTATTCCCCTTTTGAAAAACTTAAGTGCCACCATCAAAATTTAAAGGCTGAATTACAAAAACAAAAAGGGGGAATAAGCCCTCACCAGCAACTTGGAATGGCACTCTTTACTCTAAACATTTTAAATTTTTCAAAAAATGAACCGATACCATGTTTTCAAAAACATTGGTCTAACCAAGAAATAAAACCTGAAATACAAGTGAGATGGAAAGATCCCATCGCTGGTCAGTGGAAGGGGCCTGATTCACTCCTTACAATGGGGAGAGGATTCGGATGCATATTCCCCATTGGGGACCCCAGCCCTATATGGGTGCCAGCAAGGAATCTTAAATTTGCACCACAAGAGAGAGGTCAAATCTCAAAACTTGACACAGATTTAAGAGACATTAACATATTGAGCCCAAGAACAAAAAGGTCTTGAGGCGATCTTTTCTTCCCTTTCAGATCATCGATGCAGTGACCCTGCTGGACACTGCTCCTGGTAATCGTCGGATTACCTAGCGTCTCCTTGCTGACCTCTGACCTTCGTCATTGCAACCGCTGTGCAACAGTTTTTAAAATCTTTGAAGCCTGTGTTTAACGACACACAAGGTCATTAACCATGATGGTACAACAGTATCAGCATCTGTTCTGGGAGTTCAACAAGCTCAGACCATCGAGTTATAAACAACATATCCACTGCCTCTGCTCAAGGATTTCAAACCAGCACCTGAGACCCGCTATGATGGGGCTCCAACAACAGCTTGATCTCCACACCAGAGCGATCTAGACGTTGTGTTCCGGCGCTCATAGACTGCGATGTGAGATACCCCAGCGTTTGTCTGACAACTTTTCCAGTGTTCAGTGAGACTCTAACAGGTGAAAAAGGGAGCAATGGATCTATGGGACTGGAAACACAGTCCATTTACCTAGTTTAAAAATACCTTCTATTTGCTGGTTTTTGTTGTTCTGATTGTTGTAGTATTAAAGGTAAAAATCTTACAGCCCGCAATAGGTGCTTACAGCAAAAAATAGTTATGCTTGCCCAGGTCATGGAAGAGGAGCCCCACATTGGGGACCCACAAAACCCCTGGATTAATTTATCCCTTCAAGAGATTAACTGAGACAGATAAATAAAAATAAGAGTTCTAGATGCCCATCATCTACAGAGATTCCACCTAGCCCCCAAGAGGTGGCTGGATAGCCAATGACGGGTAAGACCCTCGGAGGAGGGCAACCTAAGACAGGCACAGCCGCGAGAGGGGCTGGCGAGGCTGGAGGTTGGCTGCCTACAGCTTTATGCCTTGCTCTACAGAACAGCAACACAAATGTCTCTAGGGATTAAATAAAATTAAAAAAAAAAAAGGGGGGGATATGTGGGGCCCTAAATGGGAAACCTTAAAAACAAAGGGGCTAGCTTTGCAGTCAAAAACCTAAGATGGCGCCTGGCGGAAGAGATGGGGGCAGGGTCTATGTTGTCTGTCAAAGTTTTTGATTGGCTCTCTTGATTTCTGTGCACGTAGACAGTGTGTGATCCCCATAGACTCCTGTTATAATGAAGGGACAAGACAATTTGACCTTTACGTGATTGGTGCAACTATGGAAAGTCCCTCCTAAAACCCCTTGCTTGTCTATATAAGCTGGGAGTTTGCAACAATAAAGCAGAACTGCTTCAATGGAACCCCTGTCGCGTCTGATTGTCTCTCGCTCGTTGAGGGGCTGGATTGGCGGACCGCAGGCTCACGTATCCTCGGCAACCCCTTGGCTTTGCTGAGGGAAATTCCACTGCCTCTACTCTCTGTGGAGCACCCCCGCACACGGAAGAATGGTACCAAAAAAAAAAAAAAAAAAGAAAAAAGAAAAAGTTAATGACCCAGATAACCATAAGAGTGTGCTCACTCACATAGAGCCAGACATCTTGGAGGGTGAAGTCAAGTGGGTCTTAGAAAGCATTATACCAACAAAGCTGTTGGAAGTGATGGGATTACAGTTGAACTAATTCAAATCCTAAAAGATGATACTGTGCAAGTGCTCTACTCAATATGCCAGCAAATTTGGAAAACTCAGTAGTGGTCACAGGACTGGAAAATGCTATCTTTCATTCCAATCCCAAAGAAAGGCAATGCCAAAGAATATTAAAACTACCTCACAATTGCATTCATCTCACAAGCTAGTAAAGTAATGCTCAAAATTCTCCAAGCCAGGCTTCAACAGTATGTGAACTGTGAATGGCCAGATGTTCAAACTGGATGTAGAAAAGGAAGAGGAACCAGAGATCACATTATCAACATCTGTTGAATCATTGAAAAATCAAGAGAGTTCCATAAAAAAATATACTTCTGCTTTATTGACAATGCCAAAGCCTTTGACTGTGTGGATCACACAACCGGTAGAAAATTCTTTAAAAGATGAGAATTCCTGACCATCTTACCTGCCTCCTGAGAAACCTTTAGGCAGAACAAGATGCAACAGTTAAAACTGGTCACTGGGTTGGTTCAAAATTGGGAAAGGAATATGTTAAGACTGTATATTGTTACCTTGCTTATTTAACTTATCTGAAGAGTATATCATGTGAAATGTTGGTCTGGATGAATCACAAACTGGAATCAGGATTTCATGAAAAAATATCAAAAACCTCGGATATGCATATGATACTACACTAATGGCAGAAAGTAAAAAGGTACTAAAGTGCCTCTTGATGAAAGTCATAGAGGAGAGTAAAAAGAAACTGGCTTTAAATGCATATTAAAATAATTAAGATAGTGGCTTCTGGTCCCATTACCTCACAGAGTATAAATGGAAAAAAAAAAAAAGGAATGAAAACACTGACTCTTTTCTTGACCTCCAAAATCACTGCAGATGGTAATGGCAGCGATGAAATTAGAAGATGTTTGAGGAGCCTAGACAGAACATTAAAAAGCAGAACTATTACTTTGTTGACAAAGGCCTGTATAGTCAAAGCTATGGATTTTCCAGTAGTCATGTACAGATGTGAGTGTTGGACCATAGAGAAGGCTAAGCATCAAAGAATTGGTGCTTTTGAACTGTGGTGTTTGAGAAAACTCTTTAAGAGTCCCTTGGACTGCAAGGGAATCCAACTAGTCCATCCTAAAGGAAATCAGTCATTGGAAGAATCAGAATATTCATTGGAAGGACTGAGGATGAAGTTGAAACTCCAATATTTTGGCCAACTGATGTGAAGAACTGACTCTCTGGAAAAGACCCTGATGCTGGGAAAGATAGATGGTGGGAGGAGAAGCCAATGACAGAAGATGAGATGGTTGGATGGCATCATTGACATAATGGACATGAATTTGAGTAGGCACCGTGATTTGGTGATTTACAGAGAAGCCTGTCATGCTGCAGTCCATGGGGTTGCAAACAGTCAGACACGACTGAGTGACTGAACTGAACTTCTCATTTCAAAGCCTAAAGTGAAGTATTATAAAGCAATCTTGTTGAAACATTATTTGGGAGGTAAAAATATCAACATTTAGTGATTAGGTATGGATTCAAATTAGTAAATGCCTCAAGGATGATTCCCTCTACATATGAACCCACCAGTATAATGGAAAATTGAACTTAAAGAGATTTTATGAAATGTCTGTGTATAATGTAGGAGACCGGGGTTTGATCCCTGGGTCGGGAAGTTCCCTGGAGAAGGAAAAGGCAACCCACTCCAGGACTCTTGCCTAGAAAATCCCATGGACGGAGGAGCCTGGTGTCCATGGGGTCACAAAGGGTCAGACATGACTGAGCAATCATATCATGTTTATTTTAGAAAACATTAAGATGATTTTGAATATCAGATGAAAGGTCATCTTATATGACCTTATTATGGGAAAACATGATGTCTGTTTTATCAAGCTTTCATATGAAAGAACCAAAAGTGTATCACTTCGGGATTCTGTTTATCCTTTCAGTGCAGTATGATTTAACTGATTTATATGTTTGTGAAAAGAGAAAAATGTACAGATTACAAGCATTATATTCTTTCTTTCATATATCTTACTGCAGAAGGGTTGAATTCTGGCCTAATTTTTCAGCCTAATGTCAAAGTTCAGCCACTCTGTAGTGCAGCACATGTTTTTTCTTACATAGGCATTTTTGGATATTTAAATGTGCCTTATACACAGATCAAGAATGAGTAACCCTGGTACTTGCTTATATCCTCCGTATTAGATTTCTCCCTTTTCATTTTGAAATATTTCAAACATGCATAAAAGTTGAAAGAACTTTGTGAAGAATGCTCATGTATCTACTATCTAGATTTGTTACCAGATAGCGAAAATTGAGGGACTCCCTGGTGGCTTCCCTCATGGCTCTTATGGTAAAGAATCCACCTGCAATGCAGGAGACTTAGGTTCAATCCATGGATAGAGGAAATTAGTTGGAGAAGAGAAAGGTTACCTAATCTTGCCTGGAGAATTCCATGGACAGAGGAGCCTGGCAGGCTATAGTCCAAGGGTCACAAAGATTTGAACCTGATTGAAGTGACTAACATTTTCACTTTCCTGGTTGCTCAGATGGTACAGAACCTGTCTGCAATACAGGAGACCTGAGTTTGATCCCTGGGTTGAGAAGACCTCCCAGAGAAGGGAATAGCTAACCCACTACAGCATTATTGCTTAGAGAATTCCATGGACATAGGAACCTGGCAGGCTATAGCCCATGGGGTTTCAAAGAGCTTGACATGACTGAGTGACTAACATTTTCACTACTTCACACTAATAATTGAAGAGGACAGTTCCTCATGAGGCCTTGGTTCTTGGTAAGAACACAGAGAAAAATCTGAGGTTTTACCTGTAGCAAAAACAAGTTAATTGAAGAAGGAACAGAAAGAAAACCTCAAGGAACTCAAAAGAGAGATGTGCCAAGCTAAGACAGACTGTGGTGCCAAAATAATGAAGTAAGGGTTTTTCAAGAGGAGACTTCTACATATTCATCTAGGTGCTGTGGACTGAGAGTTTTGATTGATAGTTGCAAGATATATAACAACAGGCTCTACTGTGTATGTCTTTCACATAGCTCAGTCTCTTATAATCAGATGTAGTATTTACGGAATGCTCATGAATCCTTAGTGGGCTTCTGGCTGCCTGAGGTCACTTGAAGACACAGCTGTGTATCAAGGATGTATGTGTGGGCGTTGGAGAAGTTTCAGTGGTTAGTTTGTATCCATTGTGTCCTCTGGGTTCATGTCTCTGAGTTGGAAACTTTTCTATAGTTATTTTATAGGATATCTGTGAGCTCTCCTGGGACAATTGAATTTATCTGGGGTGGAGTTTGGAGAAGGCAATGGCACCCCACTCCAAAATTTCATGGACAGAGGAGCCTGGTAGACTGCAGTCCATGGGGTCGCTAGGAGTCGGACACGACTGAGTGACTTCACTTTCACTTTTTACTTTCATGCATTGGAGAAGGAAATGGCAACCCAATCCAGTATTCTTGCCTGGAGAACCCCAGGGACAGAGAAGCCTGGTGGGCTGCCATCTATGGGGTTGCACAGCGTCGGACATGACTGAAGCGACTTAGCAGCAGCAACAGCAGCAGGGGTGAGGTTTAGAGATCAGCTTGAATGTTTTATGACTAGGTCACCCTTAGTTGCTTATGCCTGATGCAAATAACAGATTCCATAAACAGATTAAATTAATGCAAAGGTAGTTTAATATCAGCCTATGACTTAACATTGTTTCTTAGAGTTACCTATTCTACATAATTGCAGCCATGAAATTGAAAGACACTTACTCCTTTGGAAGGAAAGTTCTGACCTACCTAGATAGCATATTGAAAAGCAGAGACATTACTTAGCCAACAAAGGTCTATCTAGTCACGGCTATGGTTTTTCCACTGGTCAGGTGTGGATGTGAGAGTTGGACTGTGAAGAAAGCTGAGCACCGAAGAATTGATGCTTTTGAACTGTGGTGTTGGAGAAGACTTTTGAGAGTCCCTTGGACTGCAAGGAGATCTAACCAGTTCATCCTAAGGATTATCAGTCCTGGGTGTTCTTTGGAAGGAATGATGCTAAAGCTGAAACTCCAGTACTTTGGCCACCTCATGCAAAGAGTTGACTCATTGGAAAAGACCTTGATGCAGGGAGGGATTGGGGGCAGGAAGAGAAGGGGACGACAGAGGATGAGATGGCTGGATGGCATCACCCATTTGATGGACGTGAGTTTGGGTGCACGCTGGGAGTTGGTGATGGACAGGGAGGCCTGGTGTGCTACAATTCATGGGGTCATAAAGAGTCGGACACGACTGAGGGACTGAACTGAACTGACTCTACATGAATATATGTGGCCACAAAAAGTTATGCATAAGAATGTATATAAGAGTTTTCTGTAATTTCCCAAAACAATGGCAATATAATTATCCATGAGGGAAGCAATGAATAAATATATTTCATTTAATTGGTTTAATGGAAAAGAAAAGAAAGAAAAAAAAATAAACTATTTATATATAGAGTAACATGAAAAAAATCTTGTAGACCTCATTTTGAAAAAAGAAGGCAAAATCACAGAAGTACATACACTATGATTTTATTTACATGACATTTTAGAACTGGTAAAACTAATCAAGGTTATAGAACAGTAGTTACATTAAGGAGAGCAGATAATGATGGCAAAGAACACGTGAACCTTCTTTCATTGATGTAAAAATATTGCAGTTTTCCCTGTTTACATTATGGTAACTTTCTTTGATGCTTTATCACTCAGATTATTTTATACACTTTAATATATGCTTGTGACCAGGTCAATAATAAAGTTAAAAAGAGAGAAAAAATAAAATATAATAAAATTATTATAGTGTCAGCAAATTATAATATTTGACATCTATTATGTAAACTTCATTTGGTTTGGGACCTAATTATTATGGGATATGTGTTCCTTAAATTTTTGTTGCTTTAAATTCCTATAAGTCCTTGCTCCTACCCTTTCCACACAGACTGATTTGATTTCTGACAGGAAATAGCTTAGTAATAAACTCAAAATATAAAGAGACCATAGTGTAAAAGCTGCTACATTTCAATATTAATCTGATAATATGCATTTTGGCCTAGTATTTTAAGAATGGCTACAGTTGGAATTGGTTCTAAATGAAAATTGAAAAACAGGTCACTGATAGTTTACTTTGCTTTCAGCAGAATCTGCAAACCAAGATATATTTTGCAGTGAAAAGTGAGTTGAGCTCCATGTTAATGACAGGGCCTTAATACATGAGGTTTGAATTTATATGTACATATATATATATATGTATATATATATGGCAAATTACTTTACAATATTATATGGGTTTTGCCATATATTGACATGAATCTACCACAGGTGTACCTGTGCTCCCCATCCTGAACCTCGCTCCCACTTTCCTTCCAATACCATCCCCCTGGGTCATCCCAGTGCACTAGCACCGAGCATCCTGTATCATGCATCAAACTTGGACTGGCAATTCATTTCACATAAGATATTATACGTGTTTCAATGTCATTGTCCCAAATCATCCCACCCTCACGGTCTACAACAGAGTCCAAAAGACTGTCTGATACATCTGTGTCTCTTTTACTGTCTCGCATACAGCATTATCATTACAATCTTTCTAAATTCCATATATAGGCATTAGTATACTGTGAAAAATTGGTGTTTTTATTTCTGGCTTAGTTCACTCTGTATAATAGGATCCAGTTTCACCCACCTCTTTAGAACTGATTCAAATGCATTCATTTTAATGGCTGAGTAATACTCCATTGTGTATATCTACCACATCATTCTTATCCATTCATCTGCTGAGGGACATCTAGTTTGTTACCGTGTCATAGCTATTATAAACAATGCTGCAGTGAACTTTGGGGTACATGTGTCTCTTTCAATTCTGGTTTCCTCTGTGTGTATGCCCAGCAGTGGGATTGCTTGGTCATATGGCAGTTCTATTTCCAGTTTTTTAAGGATTTTCCACACTCTTCTCCATAGTGGCTGTACTAGTTTGTGTTCCCACCAGCAGTGTAAGAGGGTTCCCTTTTCTCCACATCCTCTCCAGCATTTATTGCTTGTAGACTTTTGGATTGCAGCCATTCTGACTGGTGTGAAATGGTACCTCATTGTGGTCTTGATTTGCGTTTCTCTGATAATGAGTGATGTTGAGCATTTTTTCATGTGTTTGTTAGCCATCCGTATGTCTTCTTTGGAGAAACGTCCATTTAATTCTTTGGCCCATTTTTTTGATTGGGTCATTTATTTTTCTGGAATTGAGCTGCAGGAGTTGCTTGTATATTTTTGAGGTTAGTTGTTTGTCAGTTGCTTCAGGTGCTGTTATTTTCTCCCATTCTGAAGGCTGTCTTTTCTCCTTGCTTGTAGTTTCCTTTGTTGGGCAGAAGCTTTTAAGTTTAATTAGGTCCCATTTGTTTATTTTTGCTTTTTATTTCCAATATTCTGGGAGGTGGGTCATAGAGGTTCCTGCTGTGATTTATGTCGAAGAGTGTTTTGCCTGTGTTCTCCTCTAGGAGTTTTATAGTTTCTGGTCTTACCTTTAGATCTTTAATACATTTTGAGTTTATTTTTGTGTATGATGTTAGAAAGTGTTCTAATTTCATTCTTTTACAAGTGGTTGACCAGTTTCCCCAGCACCACTAGTTAAAGAGACTGTCTTTTCTCCATTGTATATTCTTGCCTCCTTTGTCAAAGATAAAGTGTCCATAGGTGGGTGGATTTATCTCTGGGCTTCTATTTTGTTCCATTGATGTATATGTCTGTCTTTGTGCCAGTACCATACTGTCTTGATGACTGTGGCTTTGTAGTCGAGCCTAAAGTCAGGCAGGTTGATTCCTCCAGTTCCATTCTTCTTTCTCAAGATTGCTTTGGTTATTTGAGTTTTTTTGTATTTCCATACATATTGTGAAATTATTTGTTCAAGCTCTCTGAAAAATACTGTTGGTAACTTGATAGGTATTGCATCGAATATATAGATTGCTTTGGGTAGTATACTCATTTTCACTATATTGATTCTTCTGATCCATGAACATGGTATATTTCTCCATCTATTAGTGTCCTCTTTGATTTCTTTCACCAGTATTTTATAGTTTTCTATATATAGATCTTTAGTTTCTTTAGGAAGATATATTCTTAGTATTTTATTATTTTCTTTGCAATGGTGAATTTTTTTCCTTAATTTGTCTCCCTATCTTTTTATTATTAGTGTATAGAGATGCAAATCATTTTTGTGTGTTGACTTTATATCCTGCAACTTTACCATATTCATTGATTAGTTCTAGCAGTTTTCTGGTGGAGTCTTTAGGGTTTTCTGTCTAGATGATCATGTCATCTGCAAAAAGTGAGATTTTTACTTCTTTTTCAATTTAAATTCCTTTTATTTCTTTTTCTGCTCTGATTGTTGTGGCCAACACTTCCAAAACTATGTTGAACAGTAGTGGTGAAAGTGCACACCCTTGTCTTGTTCCTGATTTTAGGGGAAATGCTTACAATTTTTATTTTTTTAATTAAATTTATTTATTTTTTTAATTACAATACTGTATTTGTTTTGCCATACATTGACACGAATCAGCCATAGGTGAACACAATCTCCCAATGCCGAAGCCCCCCCCACCTCCCACCCCACATCCTCTACTTGAATCATCCTGTGTGTCAGCCCCATGCATCCTGCATCCTACATTGAACATAGATTGGCGCTTCGTTTCTTACAATAAAATATGCATGTTTCACTGCCATTCTCCCAAACCATCCCACCCTTTCCCTCTCCCTCAGAGTCCAAAAGTCCACTCTATACCTCTGTGTCTCTTTGTTGTCTCACATATAGGGTCATCATTACTGTCTTCTAAATTCCATATATATGTGTCACTATACTGTATTAGTGTTTTTCTTTCTGGCTTACTTCATGCTGTATAATCGGTTCCAATTTCATCCATCTCATTAGAACTGAGTCAAATTTATTCTTTTTAAAGGCTGAGTAGTATTCTACTGTGTATACGTACCACCGCTTTCTTATCCAATCATCTGCTGATGGACATCTAGGTTACTTCCATGTCCTGGCTATTATAAACAGTGCTGCAATGAACATTGGGGTACATGTGTTTCTTTCAATTCTGGTATCCTCAGTGTGTATGCCCAGCAGTTGGATTGCTGGGTCATAAGGCAGTTCTATTTGCAATTTTTTAAGGAATCTCCACACTGTTTTCCATAATGGCTGTACTAGTTTGCATTCCCACCAGCAGTGTAAGAGGGTTCCCTTTTCTCCACATCCTCTCCAGCATTTATTGCTTGTAGACTTTTGGATCACAGCTATTCTGACTGGTGTGAAATGGTCTTGATTTGCATTTCTCTGATAATGAGTGATGTTGAACATCTTTTCATGTGTTTGTTAGCCATCCGTATGTCTTCTTTGGAGAAATGCCTATTTAGTTCTTCGGCCCATTTTTTTTATTGGATCATTTATTTTTCTGGAGTTGAGCTGCATAAGTTGCTTATATATCTTTGAGATTAGTTGTTTGTCAGTTGTTTCATTTGCTATTGTTTTCTCCCATTCAGAAGGCTGTCTTTTCACCTTGCTTATAGTTTTCTTTGTTGTGCAGAAGCTTTTAATTTTAATTAGATCTCATTTGTTTATCTTTGCTTTTATTTCCAGTATACTGGGAGTTGGATCATAGAGGATCCTGCTGTGATTTATGTCAGAGAGTGTTTTGCCTATGTTTTCCTCTAGGAGTTTTATAGTGTCTGGTCTTACATTTAGATCTTTAATCCATTTTGAGTTTATTTTTGTGTATGGTGTTAGAAAGAGATCTAGTTTCATTCTTTCACAAGTGGTTGACCAGTTTTCCCAGCACCACTAGTTAAAGAGACTGTCTTTACTCCATTGTATAATCTTGCCTCCTTTGTCGAAGATAAGGTGTCCATAGGTGTGTGGGTTAATCTCAGGGCTTTCTATTTTGTTCCATTGATCTATATTTTTGTCTTTGTGCCAGTACCATACTGTCTTAATGACTATGGCTTTGTAGTAGAGCCTGAAGTCAGGCAAGTTGATTCCTCCAGTTCCATTTTATTTTTCTCAAGATTGCTTTGGCTCTTCGAGGTTTTTTGTATTTCCATACAAATCTTGAGATTATTTGATCTAGTTCTGTGAAAAATACTGCTGGTAGCTTGATGAGAATTGCATTGAATCTGTAGATTGCTTTAGGTAGTATACTCATTTTCACTATATTGACTCTTCCGACCCATGAGCATGGTATATTTCTCCATCTATTAGTGTCCTCTTTGATTTCTTTCATCAGTGTTTTATAGTTTTTGATATATAGGTCTTTAGTTTCTTTAGGTAGGAATATTCCTAAGTATTTTATTCTTTTCGTTGCAATGGTGAATGGAATTGTTTCCTTAACTTCTTTGTCTACTCTCTCATTATTAGTGTATAGGAATGCAAGGGATTTCTGAGTGTTGATTGTATATCCTGCAACTTTACTATATTCATTGATTAGCTCTAGTAGTTTTCTGGTCGAGTCTTTAGGATTTTTTATGTAGAGGATCATGTCATCTGCAAACAGTGAGAGTTTTACTTCTTCTTTTCCAGTTTGGATTCCTTGTATTTATTTTTCTGCTCTTATTGCTGTGGCCAAAACTTCCAGTACGATGTTGAAGAGTAGTGGTGAAAGTGGACACCCTTGTTTTTTTCCTGACTTTAGGGGAAATGGTTTCAGTTTTTCACCATTGAGGATAATGTGAGCTATGGGTTTGTCATATATAGCTTTAATTATGTTGAGGTATGTTCCTTCTATTCCTGCTTTCTGGAGAGTTTTTATCATAAATGGATGCTGAATTTTGTCAAAGGCTTTTTCTGCATCTATTGAGATAATCATATGATTTTTATTTCTCAGTTTGTTAATGTGATGAATTACATTGATTGACTTGCAGATATTGAAGAATCCTTGCATCCCTGGGATAAAGCCCACTTGGTCATGGTGTATGATCTTTTTAATGTGTTGCTGGATTCTGATTGCTAGGATTTTGTTGAGGATTTTTCCATCTATGTTCATCAGTGATATTGGCCTGTAGTTTCTTTTTTGTGGTGTCTTTGTCAAGTTTTGGTATTAGGGTGATGGTGGCCTCATAGAATGAGTTTGGAAGTATACTTTCCTCTGAAATTTTCTGGAATAGCTTCAGTAAGATAGGTGTTAGCTCTTCTCGGAATTTTTGGTAGAATTCAACTGTGAAGCCGTCTGGACCTGGGCTTTTGTTTGCTGGAAGATTTCTGATTACAGTTTCAATTTCCATGCTTGTGATGGGTCTGTTAAGATTTTCTATTTCTTCCTTGTTCAGTTTTGGAAAATTGTACTTTTCTAAGAATTTGTCCATTTCTTCCAAGTTGTCCATTTTATTGGCATATAATTGCTGATAGTCGTCTCTTATGATTCTTTGTATTTCTGAGTTGTCTGTCGTGATCTCTCCATTTTCATTTCTAATTTTGTTGATTTGATTTTTTCTCTTTGTTTCTTGATGAGTTTGGCTAATGGTTTGTCCATTTTATTTATCCTTTCAAAGAACCAGCTTTTTGCTTTGTTGATTTTTGCTATAGTCTCTTTTGTTTCTTTTGCATTTATTTCTGCCCTAATTTTTAGGATTTCTTTCCTTGTACTAACTCTGGGGTTCTCCATTTCTTCCTTTTCTAGTTGCTTTAGGTGTAGATTTAGGTTATTTATTTGACTTTTTTCTTGTTTCTTGAGGTATGCCTGTATTGCTATGAACTTTCCTCTTAGGACTGCTTTTATAGTGTCCCAAAGGTTCTGTGTAGTTGTGTTTTCATTTTCATTCATTTCGTTGGATATTTTGATTTCTTTTTTAATTTCTTCTGTGATTTGTTGATTATTCAGAAGGGTGTTGTTCAGCCCCCAAATGTTGGAATTTTTAATTGTTTTTCTCTTGTAATTGAGATCTAACCTTAGTGCATTATGGTCAGAAAAGATGCTTGGAATAATTTCGATTTTTTTTTTTAATTTATCAAGGTTAGATTTATGACCCAGGATGTGATCTATCCTGGAAAAGGTTTTGTGTGCACTTGAGTAAAAGGTGAAATTCATTGTTTTGGGGTGAAATGTCCTATAGATATCAATTATGTCTAACTGGTCAAATGTATCGTTTAACGTTTGTGTTTCTTTGTTAATTTTCTGCTTAATTGATCTGTCCATAGGTGTGAGTGGGGTATTAAAGTCTCCCACTATGATTGTGTTATTATTAATTTCCCCTTTCATGCTTGTTAGCAATTGTCTTTCATATTGCGGTGCTCCTATGTTGGGTGCATATATATTTATAATTGTTATATCTTCTTCTTGGATTGATTCTTTAATCATTATGTAGTGGCCTTCTTTGTCCCTTTTCACAGCCTTTGTTTTAAAATCTATTTTATCGGATATGAGTATTGCTACTCCTGCTTTCTTTTGGTCTCTATTTGCATGGAATATCTTTTTCCAGCCCTTCACTTTTAGTCTGTATGTGTCCGTTGTTTTGAGGTGGGTCTCTTGTAAGCAGCATATATAGGGATCTTGTTTTTGTATCCATTCAGCCAGTCTTTGCCTTTTGGTTGGGGCATTCAACCCATTTACATTTAAGGTAATTATTGATAAGTATGCTACCGTTGGCATTTACTTTATTATTTTGGGTTCGGGTTTATACGTCCTTTTTGTGTTTCCTGTCTAAAGTCTATCCTTTAGTATTTGTTGGAGAGCTGGTTTGGTGGTGCTGAATTCTCTCAGCTTTTGCTTCTCTGTAAAGCTTTTGATTTCTCCTTCATATTTGAATGAGATCCTTGCTGGGTACAGTAGTCTTGGCTGAAGGTTATTAACTTTCATCACTTTAAGTATGTCTTGCCATTTCCTCCTGGCCTGAAGAGTTTCTATTGAAAGATCTGCAGTTATTCTTATGGGGATCCCCTTGTGTGTTATTTGTTTTTTTTTTTTTTTCCTTGCTGCTTTTAATAATTGTTCTTTCTGTTTGGTCTTTGTTAGTTTGATTAAAATATGTCTTGGGGTGTTTCGCCTTGGGTTTATCCTGTTTGGCACTCTCTGGGTTTCTTGGACTTGGGTGAATATTTCCTTCCCCATTTTAGGGAAGTTTTCAACTATTATGTCCTCAAGTATTTTCTCATGGTCTTTCTTTTTGTCTTCTTCTTCCGGGACTCCTATAATTCGAATGTTGGAGCATTTCATATTGTCTTGGAGGTCTCTGAGGTTGTCCTCATTTCTTTTAATTCATCTTTCTTTTTCCCTTGCTGATTCATTTATTTCTACCATTTTATCTTCTATTTCACTAATCCTATCTTCTGCCTCTGATATTCTACTATTTGTAGCCTCCAGAGTGTTTCTGATCTCATTTATTGCATTATTCATTATATGTTGACTCTTTTTTATTTCTTCTAGGTCCTTGTTAAACCTTTCTTGCATCTTCTCAATCCTTGACCCCAGGCTATTTATCTGTGATTCCATTTTGATTTCAAGATTTTGGATCATTTTCACTATCAGTATTCGGAATTCTTTCTCAGGTAGATTCCCTATCTCTTCCTCTTTTGTTTGGTTTGGTGGGCATGCCTCCTGTTCCATTACCTGATGGGTATTCCTCTGGCTCTTCATCCTGGTTATATTGCTGCGTTTGTAGTGGCTTTTCTATATTCTGGGAATTTGTGGAGTTCTCTTTATTATAGAGCTTCCTCTCTGTGTTTGGGGTTATATCAGTGGCTTGACAAAGTTTCTTGATTAGGGAGGCTTGTGTTGGAGTTCTGGTGGGTGGATCTGGATTTCCTCTCTCTGGAGTGCTGTGACGTGTGAAGTAATGGGTTATGAGACGTCAATGATTTTGGAGTATTTTGAGTTGCCTGTTTTTTGAAGCTCAGGGGCTTGTTCTTGTGTTGCTGGGGAATTTGCATGGTATGTCTTGCTCTGGAGCTTGTTGGCCCTTGGGCAGTGCTCAGTTTCAGTATAGGTATGAAGGCATTTGATGAGCTCTAATTGGATAATGTTCCCTGTATTCAGGAATTCTTTGATGATCTCAGGATTTGGAATTACACCTCCTGATTCTGGTTTTCAGATTTATTTTTACAATATCCTCATGATTTCTCCATCTATTCAGCACTAATGTTAAAACACCTAGGTTAATGATGATAGGTTTCTCCACCTTGAGGGTTGTCCCTAGAGGATCGGTGAGTTACTTAGAGGAGAGAAGAGGGAGGGAGTAGTTAGAGGTGAGTGGAATGGGATGAGGTGGAATCAAAAGAGGGAAAGGCAAGTTAGCCCATAACCACTTTCTTGTGTGTGCTCCGAAGTCTGGACCGCTCAGAGGTGGTCACAGAATTATACGTGGAAGAGGAGAGGAAGGAAGTAGATAGAAGTGGACAGGAGGATAAAAGAGGGAGATGGGAAGGAGGGATACAGATCCGGTCAGTGACCAGTTCCCTTAGAGTTCTCCTCCTTCTGGAACACACAGAGATTCATAGAGTTGGGTAGAGAGGGGGGGGGGGAGGGAGGAGATAAAATCCACCTGGTGGAGAAAAGAGAGATTCCAAAGGTGGAGAGAGTGGTCAAGCCAGTAGTCTTGCACTCATGTAAAACTGGGTACTGAGAATTAGGTTTTTAAAATACAAAATTGGCAACAAATACCAAAATGCCAAGATTAAAAATCTGGAGTATAGATTGGATTTTCAAAGATAGATTATTGAAGAGAAGAAGAAGAAGGAGAGAGAAATTAAAAAAAAAAATAGAGAAAAAAAGAAAAAAAAAGTAAAATATAATAAAAGACTCCAGAATTATTAAAAGACAACTTCCTCCACCAATAAGACTATATACGGTGTTTGCTTAAACAATAGGGTTTTTTGTTTTTTTTTTTAAAGTAATATTGTTATAAAAATAATAACTAGAAATATAGAAGACTTAAAAATTTAAGCAAGTTTAGGGAAAAAAGATGAAAAAGAAAAGGATAAACAAATTTAAAAAGGAAAAAAAATAATTTTTAAAGAAAGAAAAAAATCTTTAAAAAAAAAAATCACGCTTCCACATCATCCCCCAAAACAAAATTTTTTTGATCATAAAAGTAGTAACGGTGTATCTGGTGCTTTCTCTGTCGTTGAGGACTGTGTGGGGTCGCTGCCAAGGCAGTTCCCTCTGTTTGACTTCCTCTGTTTGCTGGTCTCCTCGGTGTCTGATTTCTGTCTTGCCACAGGGAGAGTGGTGGTGAGCTCTGCACTGGGCTTGCCCCTTCCCAATACGCGGGATAACCGTGTGAGGCCTGCCCTATGTTTCATGCAATTCCCCGGTTTAAGCCGCTCAGGATTGGCGCTCAGGAAGTCCCCTCCGGGTGCCGGGTTTGGTTCCAAGTCCGAGTGGCTAGAGAGTTTCACGCGCACTGTTGTTGCATCTTCTGGGCTTTCTGGGTTGCTCAGTTTTCTGGGATCTCCGCTGGGGCTCTTTCTCAGGCAGATGATGACTATTCAGAGACCCCAGAAGTCTCAATAAAGAAGCTTGCTTGCAATTTGGTAGGTAATGTCTCTCTTGAGCTGCGACTTCCCTCTTCCAGCACTTAAGGCTCTGGCTGCCTGTCGCCGGTGGGGGATGGTCTGCAGCTGGCTATTTCCGATCCGTCCTTTGTTCTGTGCGCGGGCCTGTCAGTGTCTTATGTTCGGGCGTTTCGTGTGTTAGTTATCCCCCAGTCTGGTTTGCTAGTCAGGGATAATTTGTTCTATCCACGCGCGGACCCGATTCTGGCCCCGTTACGCCCCAATTCTCGAGAAAAGCCCTGCAGCCTACATCTCCCGCAGCCCAATTCTTAGAAAGCACTGTTGCGGGTGCGCTCCTCCATGCCCAACCCCCACTGCTGTCGGACACAGGCGTTTGTGCTGCTTATCCGCTGGGGATTATACTGTTGAATTCGTAATCTGTTGGTTTTAATTATTTATTTATTCTTCCTTCCTGTTATGTTGCCCTCTGTGCTTCCAGGGCTCACCCCATGCACAGCTGTGAGAAAGTTCCCCAATTTTAGGGAACCTCTCTCTTTAAGAGTCTCTTCCTGGGACGAGATTCCCTTCCCGTGCCGGGGTTCCCCCCCTAACTCCTTTGTCTCTATCTTCGTTCTTTAAAATAAAATAATTCCTACCTGGTTTTGAAGCCAATGATCTGCTTTGCTGGATGCCTGATGTCCTCTGCCAGCAGTCAGAAGTTATTTTGTGGAATTTGCTCAGCGTTGAAATGTTCTTTTGATGAGGTAGAGAGGGAGAAAGTGTTCTCCCCATCCTATTCCTCCACCATCTTTTTTCCCTCCCAATTTTTAAACATAATGCAGATAATGAGGATAATGTTCACTGTGGGTTTGTCATGTATAGCTTTTACTGTGTGGAGGTATGTCCCTTCTATTCCTCCTTTCTTGAAGGATTTTATCATATATGGATGTTGAATTTTGCCAAAGGCTTTCTCTGCATCTGTTGAGATAATCATATGGCTAAAGCAATGTGTACATGATCTTCCCAAAGTCCCTAACTATCTCTTCCCACCAGCAACCATAAATTTGTTTCTAAGACTGAGTCTCTTCATGTTTTGTACATAGTTTATTTGTATCATTTATTTTTAAATTCTACATATAAAAGATGTTATATGATTTTTCTCCTTCTCTGATTTACTTCACTCAGTATGACAGTATCTAGGTCCATCTATTTTGCTGCAAATGATATTTTTTAATTCCCTTTAATGGTTAAGTAATACTTTATTGTCAGTCAGTCAGTTCAGTAGCTCAGTCGTGTCTAACTATGACTCCATGGACTACAACACACGAGGCCTTCTTGTCCATCACCCCCTCCTGGAGTTTACTCAAACTCATTTCCATTGAGTCAGTAATGCCATCCAACTATCTCAGACTCCATTGTCCTCTTCTCCTCTTGCCTTCAATTTTTCCCAGCATCAGGTTTTTTTTTTTTTTTCCAAATGAGTCAGCTCTTTATATCAGGTGGCCAAAATATTGGAGTTGCAGATTCAGCATCAGTTCTTCTTATGAACATTCAGGACTGATTTCCTTTAAGATGGACTAGTTGGATCTGTTTGTAGTCGATGGGACTCTCAAGAGTCTTCTCCAACACCACAGTTCAAAAGCATCAGTTCTTTCGTGCTCAGCTTGTGCTTCATCCAGCCCAGTGTTTCTCTTGAGGTAATCTGCATATAAGTTAAATAAGCAGGGTGACAATATAGAGCCTTGACATACTTCTTTCCCGATTTGAAACCACTCTGTTGTACCATACATATTCCATTTTATATATATATATATATATATATATATATATATGTACAACAGTGACTATATATACAGTCACTGTTTTTTTATCCAGTCCACTGTTGATGACATTTAGACTGCTTCCATGTCTTGGCTATTGTAAACAGTGCTGCAGTGAACAATGGGATGCATGTATTTTGGGGCCATGGTTTTCTCTGGCTATATATCCAGGAATGAGATTTCAGGGTTCTATGTTAGCTCTATTTTTAGTTTGTAAAGGAATTTCCATAAGGTTTTCCATAGTGGCTGCACCAATTTACATTCCCACCAACAGTGCAGGAGGGTTCCCTTCTTCTCACACACTCTCCAGCATTTGATGTTTCTAGATATTTTGATGATAGCCATTCTAGCCAATGTGATGTGGTATCTCATTATTTTGATTTGCATTTCTCTAATACCTAGTGATTCTAAACATCTTTTCATGTGTTTGTTAGCCATGTTTATGACCTTTTTGGAGAAATGTCTATTCAGGTCTTCTAACCATTATTTGAGTGACTTGCTTGTTTTGATGCTATTAAGCATCCTAAGCTATTTGTAAATTTTGGAGAGTAATCCCTTATCAGTGACATCATTTGAAAATATTTTCTCCCAATCTGTGTGTTGTCTTTTAGTTTAATTTATTATTTCCCTTGTTGTGAAAACATTTTGGAGTTTAAATAGGTCCCATTTGCTTATTTTTGCCTTTATTTCCATTTTTTCTGGGTTGTTGTTCTGTCTCTCAGTAATATCCAACACTTTGCAACCCCATGGACGACAGCACACCAGGCTTTCCTGTCCTTCACTATCTCCTGGAGTTTGTTCTAATTCATGTCCATTGAATCGATGATGCCGTCCAATGATCTCATCCTCTGTCAGGTCCTTCTTCTCCTGCCCTCAGTCTTTCCCATCATTACAGTCTTTTCCAATGAGTCTGCTCTTCACATCAGGTTGCCAAAGTACTGAAGGTTCAGCTTCATCATCAGTCCTTCCAATGAATATTCTGTGGTTGATTTCCTTTCGGATTGACTGCTCTGATCTCTGTGCTGCCAAAGGGATTCTAAAGATTCTAAAGATTCTAAAGAATCTTCTAAAGAATCTTCTCCAGCATCAGTTCCTTGGCATTCAGGCTTCTTTATGGTCCAACTCTCATATTCATACACGAGTACTGGAAAAACCATAGATTTGACTGCACAGACGTCTGTTGGCAAAGTTATGTCTCTGCTTTTTAAACACTGTACAGCTTTTTCACAGCTTTTATTCCAAGAAGCAAGCCTCTTTTAATTTCATAGTTGCAGTCACTGTCCACAATGATTTTGGAACCCAAGAAAATAAAGTATGTTACTATTTCTATTTTTCCTTCATCTACTTGTCGTGAAGTGGTGGAACACAATGACATAATCTTCGTTTTTTGAATGTTGAGTTTTAAGCCAGCTTTTTCACTTTCCTTTTTAACCTTCATCAAGAGGTTCTTTGTGCCTCTTCACTGTCTGTAATTAGGGTGGTGTCATCTCAGTATCTGAGGTTGTGGATATATCTCCCTGCACTCTTGTGATTCATCCAGCCCAAGATTTCACATGATGCAATTTGCATCTAACTTAAATAGGCAGGATGAAATACACAATCCTTGATGTACTCCTTTTCTAATTTTGAACAGTCTGTTGTTCTCCACATGATTCTAACTGTTGCTTCCTGATCTGAATACAGGTTTCTCAGGATGCTGGTTCAGTTCACTTCAGTTACTCAGTCATGTCCAACTTTTTGCAAACCCATAAACAGCAGCACTCCAGGCTTCCCTGTTGATCAACAACTCCTGGAGCTTCCTCAAACTCATGTCCATAGAATCAGTTATGCCACCCAACCATCTTATCCACTGTCATCATTTTCTCCTCCTGTTTTCCATCTTTCCCAGCATTTGGGTCTTTTCCAAGGAATCTGTTGTTCACATCAGGTGGCCAAAATATGAAGTTTCAGTGTCAACATCAGTCCTTCTAATTAATATTCTACACTGTTTCTATTTAGGATGGACTGGTTGGATCTCCTTGCAGTCCAAGGGACTTTCAAGGGTATTCTCCAACACCACAGTTCACAAGCATCAGTTCTTCAGCACTTAGCTTTCTCACACATCCATATATGAAAAACTACTGTAAAAACCAAAGCTTTAACTAGAGGGACCATGTTGGTAAAGTAATGTCTCTGATTTTTAGTATGCTGCCTATGTTGGTCAAGCTTTCCTTCCAAGAAGCAAATAGCTTTTAATTTCATGGCTACAGTCAACATCTTTAGTATTTTGGAATCCAAGAAAATAAAATATATAACTGTTTCCATTGTTTTCCCATCTATTTGCCTTGAAGAGTTGGGAACAGATGCCACAGTCTCAGTTTTTTGAATGTTGAGTTATAAGGCAGCTTTTCAACTCTACTCCTTCTCTTTGATCAGGAGGCTCTTTAGTTATTCTTTGTTTTCTGCCATAAGGGTGGTTTTATCTGCATATCTGAGGTTATTGATATTTCTCACAGCAATCTTGATTGCAGCATGTGCTTCACCCAGCCCGTCATTTCACATGATGTACTCTGCATGTAAGTTAAATAAACAGGGTGAAAATAGGCAGACTTAGTATACTCTTTCCCAATTTGGAATCAGTCTGTTGTTGCATATCCAGTTCTAACTGTTCCTTCTTGACCTGCATACATATATCTCAGGAGGCAGGTCAGGTGATCTGGTATTCCCATCTCTTGATGAATTTTCCAGTTTGTCGTTATCTACACAGTGAAAGACTTCGGTGTAATCAACAATAAACTGGATCCAAATAGGAAAAGGAGTATGTCAAGGCTCTATATTGTCACTCTGCTTATTTAACTCCTATGCAGAGTACATCATGAGAAACGCTGGGCTGGAAGAAGCACCACCTGGAATCAAGACTGCTGAGAGAAATAGCAGTAATCTCATATATGCAGATGACACCACCCCTATGGCAGAAAGGGAAGAGGAACTAAAATGCCTCTTGATGAAAGTGGAAGAGGAGAGCAAAAGTTGGCTTAAAGCCCAACATTCCTGAAACGAAGATCATGGCATCCAGTCCCATCACTTCATGGGAAATAGATGGGGAAACAGTGGAAACAGTGTTAGACTATTTTGGGGGTCCAAAATCACTGCAGATGGTGACTGCAGCCATGAAATTAAAAGACGCTTACTCCGTTGAAGGAAAGTTATGACCAAACTAGATAGCATATTGAAAATCAGAGACATTACTTTGCCAACAACAGTCCATCTAGTCAAGGCTATGACTTTTCCAGTGATCATGTATGGATGTGAGAGTTGGTCTGTGAAGAAAGCTGACCACCAAAGAGTTAATTCTTTTGAATTGTGGTGTTGGAGAAGACTTTCAAGAGTCCCTTGAACTGCAAGGAGATCCAACCAGTCCATTCTAAAGGAGACTAGTCCTGAGTATTCATTGGAAGGAATGATGCTAAAGCTGAAACTCCAATACTTTGGCCACCTCCTGCAAAGAGTTGACTCATTGGAAAAGTCCCTGATGTTGGGAGGGATTGAGGCCAGGAGGAGAAGGGGGCAACAGAGGATGAGATGGCTGGATGGCCTCACCAACTCAATGGACAGGAGTTTGAGTGAATTCCAAAAGTTGGTGATGGACAGGGAGGTCTGATGTGCTGTGATTCATGGGGTCACAAAGAGTTAGACACAAATGAATGACTGTACTAAACTGAAATGAACTGATATATTTTTTTTTTTCTGGTATTCTCTAGCTTTTTTGATAATCCAGTGAGTGTGGGTAGTTTGATCTCTGTTTCCTCTGCCTTTTCTACTCCAGCTTGAACATTTGGAAGTTCACAGTTCAAGTACTGTTGAAGCCTGCTTTGGGAAATTTTGAGCATTACTTTGCTAGTGCATGCTGCTGCTGCTAAGTCACTTCAGTCGTCTCTGACTCGTACGACCCTGTAAATGGAAGCCCACCAGGCTCTGCCGTCCCTGGTATCCTCTAGACAAAAACACTGGAGTGGGTTGCCATTTCCTTCTCCAATGCTTGAAAGTAAAAGTGAAGTCACTTAGTCATGTCCGACTCTTCACAAACCCATGGATTGCAGCCTACCAGGCTTCTCCATCCATGGGATTTTCCAAGCAAGATTGTTGGAGTGGGTTGCCATTGCCTTCTCTGTGCTAGTGCATGAAATGTGTGCAATTGTATGATCATTTGAACACATTTTGGCATTGCCGTTCCCTGGGTTTTGAACGAAAAGTGGCCTTTTTATTGGAAACTGACCAGTCCTGTGGCCACTGCTGAATTTTCAAATTTGCTGGCATATTGAGTCCAGCACTTTCACATCATCTTTTAGGATGGGAAATAGTTCAGATGGGACACCATCATTTCCAGTTTTGTTTGCAGTAATGCTTCTAAGGCTACTTGCATTCCAACTCCAGGATGTCTGAGTCTGTGTGAGTGATCACGTCTTGGCTATCCATCAAGACCTTTTCTGTATAGTTTTTCTTTGCATTCTTGCCACCCTTTCTTAATATATATCTTCTGCTTCTGTTAGGCCCATACCATTTCTGTCTTTATTGTGCCATCTGCACATGAAATGTTCCCTTGTCATCACTAATTTTCTTGAAGAGATCTCTAGTCTTTCTGATTCTATTGCTTTCTGGTATTTCTTTGCATTGTTCAGTTAAGAAGGTTTCCTTATCTCTCTTTGCTATTTTTGGAACTTTGCATCCAGATGGGTATAACTTTCCTTTTCTCCTTTGCCTTTCACTTCTATTTTTCTTTCTTTTTTTTTTTTTTTCTCAGCTATTTTTAAGTCATCCACAAATGACAATTTTACCTTTTAGCTTTTATTTTTCTAGGGGATGTTTTTGATCACTATCTCCTGTACACTGTTTCTAACTTCTGTCCATAATTATTTAGCCACTGTGTCCACCAGTGGCTATCCACTAGATCTGTTGATGAGATCTAGTCTCTCCATTCTTTTTGTCACCTCCACTGTATAATCATAAGGGATTGATTAGGTTATCCCTGTATGACCTAGTGGTTTTCCCTAATCTCTTCAGTTTATCTCTGAATTTTGTAATAAGGTGTTCATGATTTTACTATTCTGATAGATGGATTGGAAAATATGTTTCTGTGAATTATATCATACTGTGTTCTGCTCAAAATTCTCCAATCCAGGCTTCAGCAATACGTGAACCATGAACTTCCAGATGTTCAAGCTGATTTTAGAAAAGGCAGAGGAACCAGAGATCAAATTGCCAACATCTGCTGGATCATGGAAAAATCAAGAGAGTTCAAGAAAAACATCTATTTCTTCTTTATTGACTATGCCAAAGCCTTTGACTGTGTGGATTACAATAAACTGTGGAAAATTTTGAAAGAGATGAGAATACTAGACCACCTGACCTGTCTCTGTCTCTTGAGAAATCTGTATGCAGGTCAGGAGGCAACAGTTAGAACTGGACATGGAACAACAGACTGGTTCCAGATAGGAAAAGGAGTACATCAAGGCAGTATATTGTCACCCTACTTATTTAACTTCTATGCAGAGTACATTATGAGAAACGCTAGACTGAAAGAAACACAAGCTAGAGTCAAGACTGCCGGGAGAAATATCAATAACCTCAGATATGCAGATGACACCACCCTTATGGCAGAAAGGGAAGAGGAACTAAAAAGTCTCTTGATGAAAGTGGAAGAGGAGAGCAAAAATGTTGGCTTAAAGCCCAACATTCCTGAAACGAAGATCATGGCATGCAGTCCCATCACTTCATGGGAAATAGATGGGGAAACAGTGGAAACAGTGTCAGACTTTATTTTTTGGGGCTCCAAAATCACTGCAGATGGTGACTGCAGCCATGACATTAAAAGACATTTACTCCTTGGAGAAAAGTATGATCAACCTAGATAGCATATTCAAAACAGAAACATTACATTGCCCACTAAGGTCCCTCTAGTCAAGGCTATGGTTTTTCCAGTGGTCATGTATGGATGTGAGAGTTGGACTGTAAAGAAGGCTGAGCGCTGAAGAATTGCTGCTTTTGAACTGTGGTGTTGGAGAAGACTCTTGAGAGTCCCTTGAACTGCAAGGAGATCCAACCAGTCCATTTTGAACGAGATCATCCCTGGTATTTCTTTGGAAGGAATGATGCTAAAGCTGAAACTCCAGTATTTTGGCCACCTAATGAGAAGAGTTGACTCACTGGAAAAACTCTGATGCTGGGAGGGATTGGGGGCAGGAGGACAAAGGGACGATAGAGAATGAGATGGCTGGATGGCATCACCGATTCTATGGACGTGAGTCTGAGTGAACTCCGGGAGTTGGTGATGGACAGGGAGGCCTAGTGTGCTGTGATTCATGGGGTCACAGAGAGTTGGACAAGACTGAGCAACTGAACTGAACTGAACTGAACTGTGTTCTGCTTATGTTTTTCCACTAAATGTTTTATAATATTTTATCTCACATTTATATATTCAATTAATTTTGAACTTATATTTGTATATGGAGTTAAGAAATGATCTAATTTCTTCTTTTTTTTTTTTTAATCTGTGACTCTCCAGTTTTCCCAGCACAATTTGATAAACAGTCTGTCATTTCAACATTGTGTAGTCTTGCTTTCTTTGTCATAGATTGATACATACACATACTTGACCATATGTGTATGGACTTATTTATGGTTTTTCTATCTTGTTCCCTGATTTAAATTTCTATTTCTGTTCCAGCACCATACTGTTTTGATGATGATAGCTTTGTTTTATATACTGAGGTCTGTGACCCTGATTCCTTCAGCTCTATTTTTTATTTTCATATTGCTTTAACTATTCAGGACCTTTTGTATCTCCATAAAGATTTTGAGATTTTTTTATTTCTAGTTCTTTGTATATGACATTAGTAATCTGATAAGGTTTGCATTTAATCTCTAAATTGCCTTGGGTAATATAGTCATTTTGAGAATGTTGATTCTTCCAATATATGAACATACTTTCATCTGTTTATGTCTTCTTTGACATCTTTCATCAAAATCTTATAGTTTCCATAGTATAAGCCTCTTTTCTTTTTAGGTAGGTTTATTCCTACATATTTTATTCTTTTCAACACAGGGGTAAATGGAATTTCTTCTTGAATTTCTCTTTATGATGTTTCCTTGGTAGTGTACAGAAATGCAGCAGATTTGTATTAATTTTTTAACCTACAGTGTTACCAAATTTAGTGATAAGTTCTCGCACCTTTTGTGGGGGCTCTCCGCAGAAAGAGTAGAGGCAGTGGAACTTCCCTCAGCAAAGCCGAGGGGTCCCGAGGAGAGGTGACTCTGCTGTCTGCCAACCCAGCCCCTCGGCAAGTGAGAGACAATCAGACGGGACAGGGGTTCCATTGAAACAGTTCTGCTTTATTGTTGCAAATTCCCAGCTTATATAGACAAGCAAGGGGGTTTTAGGAGGGACTTTCCATAGTTGCACCAATCACGTAAAGGTCAAATTGTCATGTCCCTTCATTATAACAGGAGTCTATGGAGATCACACACTGTCTACGTGCACAGAAATCAAGAGAGCCAATCAAAAACTTTGACAGACAACATAGACCCTGCCCCCATGTCTTCTGCCAGGTGCCATTTTAGGTTTTTGACCACAAAGCTAGCCCCTTTGTTTTTAAGGTTTCCCATTTAGGGCCCCACATATCCCCCTTTTTTATTTTATTTAAGCCCTAGAGACATTTGTATTGCTGTTCTGTAGAGCAAGACATAAAGCTGTAGGCAGCCAACCTCCAGCCTCGCCAGCCCCTCTTGTGGCTGTGCCTGTCTTAGTTTGCTCTCCTCTGAGGGTCTTACCTGTCATTGCCTATCCAGCCACCTCTCGGGGGCTAGGCAGAATCTCACTAGATGATGGGCATCTTGAACTCTTATTTTTATTTGTCTCAGTTAATCTCTTGAAGGGCTAAATTAATCCAGGGGTTTTGTGGGTCCCCAACATGGGGCTCCTCTTTCATGACCTGGGCAAGCATAACACTACAACAAGCAAAACAACAAAAACAAGCAAATTGAAGGCATTTTTAAACCAGGCGAATGGACTTTGTATCCAGTCCCATAGATCCATTGCTCCCTTTTTTACCTGTTAGAGTCTCATTTAACACTTGAAAAGCTGTCAGACAAAAGCTGGGGTATCTCACATTGCAGTCTATGAGCACCAGAACACAACATCTCGATCGCTCTGGCGTGGAGATCAAGCTGTTGCTGGAGTCCTGTCATGGCAGATCTCAGGTTTTTGAGGTGGTTTGAAATCCTTGAGCAGAGGCAGTGGATATGTTGTTTAAAACCTCGATGGTCTGAGCTTGTTGAACTCCCAGCATGGATGCTGACGCTGTTGCACCCTCACGGTTGATGACCTTGTGTGTCGTTAAAACCAGGCTTCAAAGATTCTAACTGTTGCACAGCCATGGCAATGACGAAGGTCAGCACGGAGACCTTAGGTAATCCGACGATCACCAGGAGTAGTGTCCACCAGGGTCACTGCATTGATGATCTGAAAGAGAAGAAAAGATTGCCTCAAGACCTTTTTGTTCTTGGGCTCAATATGTTAATGTCTCTTTAATCTGTGTCAGGTTTTGAGATTTCACCTCTCTCTTGTGGTATAAATTTAAGATTCCTTGCTGGCACCCATATAGGGCTGGGGTCCCCAATGGGGAATATGCATCCGAATCCTCTCCCCATTGTAAGGAGTGGATCAGGCCACTTCCACTGACCACTGATGGGGTCTTTCCATCTTACTTGTATTTCAGGATTTATTTCTTGGTTAGACCAATGTTATTGAAAACATGGTATTGATTCATTTTTTGAAAAATTTAAAATGTTGAGTTAAGAGTGCCATTCCAAGTTGCTGGTGAGGGCTTATTCCCCCTTTTTGTTTTTGTAATTCAGCCTTTAAATTTTAATGGTGGCACTTAAGTTTTTCAAAAGGGGAATAATGGGTTACATCAGTTTGCAACAGCACATTGGGTTTTAGCCCTCGAGGGTTTATTCCTGGGGGCTGTAAAGGTGGTATTTGTAAATAAGGAAGACAGGATTTACAAGTATGTATAATTTTCTTTAATTTTCTAATAGGGATCTGTGGGAACCTTTTATGTAGCCCTCTCCAATTTATATGAGTAAGATCATGAAGATCATAGGCATCTTGTAGGTTACAAGCTTGGATTGTAAGAGAGGCCATTCTATCGACCAGGGAATTTCCCACTGAAAGCAATCCAGGTAAATATTGATGAACCTTAAGATGGTTTACATAAATGGGATAGTGGGAGGTCTCCTACCGGTAGTACTTCCCCTGCCTTGAGGGCACTCCTTTTTAAAGTGTCCCTCTTGTGGTTGATGAGCCAGGCGCTGGAGAATAGTTTCTGCCCACAGGGAGTTTGGGCCATCCTCTGCCACTGCCTTTTTAAGCTCTTTTAAATAATTGGCCTCCCAGGGGTACCAGGCTGCTGGCCTATTCCCTCCTTCCCTCTCCACCCCCCCGGGTTAACATTTACAGGAAAGGCTTGAGTCAGGCCCTTGAAGGGCAGTGGGGATCCCCAATGGTTCTCCCTTTCCAATGTGACCTCATTGTCTCTCCCACCCAAGGTGCTCCTGAAACTTCCTCAAATGGGGGAGGCAGGGAAGGGCACAGATATCTCCCCTGGGCTCCTGATCCTTAGGCATCAGAGGAGTCTCTATTCTCTTCCACCCTTTATCATCTCTGAAAGGTTTTCATGGTCCACTATTTGCTCTAGAGTCTTTATTCCCTACAGTCTCTTTTGCTATATGTTGGTCCAACATGACTCGTTCCTCGTTAAACTTTTCCTTTTTTTTTTTCTGATTTTGAATTGGGGGCACCCATATCAGTGACATGCTCCTCGCCCCATGAAAAGCAGAGCTTGAGGGCCAAAATGATCAGACAGGACCCTAAGCTGGACTCCTCACCATAGCGAGCCTCTCGCTGCCTAGCAAGGGTTTGTACTAGATCCCAAATGTCCCAAGAGAACAGATTAGCTGAAGTAACCCAGGGGGCCAACGGTACAATGGTCCCCCAGACCTTAATGACCTGAGTGTTAGAAATCTCAAGTCCCCTGCTTATGAGCATATATCTCAGCGCCTTGAGTGCAGGCTCATCAGACTTGCTAATGTTATTTCCCATGCTGCTGAGAATAGAAAGAAAAGTCACTGAGGACAACCACCAAAAATTCTACAGGGAGTGGTGGCAGCCAGAAAGTTGGGCTTATGGTATGCTTTTGGAACTGTTCATGGGCCTGCGTCATTGCACGGAAGTTTTCTTGCTGGGGGCGGGCACCCTAGAGGTTTCTAGCCCATTCCATGACCCCCTTATCGTGTCACGGCAGTCTTCAAGTGGCAGGTGCCCTAATGGCCTTTAAGTGTCTGACTCATGCCCACAGGGAAGATTTTAGGCCACGTCCTCAGTTACGAATGATTAGAGGGGAGTTTCACCCGGTTGGGCTCTAGTTACTGAGCCTTACCTGTTGCAGGGCCTTCAAAGTCCGCCAGAGAGTGGCCCTAGCAAGGACTTATCAGTTGCCTCCACAACCGTTCACCTGTTCACTGAAACTCCAGAAAAAAGAATTAAGGACAGATCAGAAAAGAAGAGGAGAAGGAAAATAAGTCAGGAGAGTTTTTGCCACTTCCCTCATAAAGGAGGGGGGCCCACCTGGAAGTCTGGATTACCTCGGGTGATACTCCTCTAAAGGGATCTCCATGCTGTGACCAGCCTAGTGTCCTTCGTCACTCCTTCTTTCAGAGCCACACGGTGACACCACCTCCGTCTGTCCACTTCAGGCCCCCACGTTGTGTGCCAGTTTCTGCGGGGGAGCACTCCACAGAAAGAGTAGAGGCAGTGGAACTTCCCTCAGCAAAGCCGAGGGGTCCCAAGGAGAGGTGAGCCTGCTGTCCACCAACCCAGCCCCTCGGCGAGTGAGAGACAATCAGACGCGATAAGGGTTCCGTTGAAGCAGTTCTGCTTTATTGTTGCAAACTCCCAGCTTATATAGACAAGCAAGGGGGTTTTAGGAGGGACTTTCCATAGTTGCACTAATCACGTAAAAGGTCAAATTGTCATGTCCCTTCATTATAACAGGAGTCTATGGAGATCACACACTGTCTACGTGCACAGAAATCAAGAGAGCCAATCAAAAACTTTGACAGACAACATAGACCCTGCCCTCATCTCTTCCGCCAGGCGCCATCTTAGGTTTTTGACCACAAAGTGAGCCCCTTTGTTTTTAAGGTTTCCGATTTAGGGCCCCACATCTTTGAGTTCAGTCCAGTCACTCAGTTGTATCTGACTCTTTGAGATCCCATGAACTGCAGCAGGTCAGGCTTCCCTGTCCATCACCATCTCCTGGAGTTAGCTCAGACTCATGTCCATCAAGTCTGTGATGCCCTCCAGCCATCTTATCCTCGGTCATCCCCTTCTCCTCCTACCTCCAATCCCTCTCAGTATCAGAGTCTTTTCCACTGAGTCAACTCTTCTCATTAGGTGGCCAAAGTACTGGAGTTTCAGCTTTAGCATCATTCCTCCCAAAGAAATCCCAGAATAGACTGGTTGGATCTCCTTGCAGTTCAAGGGACTCACAAGAATCTTCTCCAACACCACAGTTCAAAAGCATCAATTCTTCAGCACTCAGCCTTCTTCACAGTCCAACCCTCACGTTCATACAGGACCATTGGAAAAACCATAGCCTTGACTAGATGGAACTTAGTCAGCAAAGTAATGTTTCTGCTATTGAATATGCTATCTAGGTTGATCATACTTTTCTCCAAGGAGTAAATGTCTTTTAATTTCATGGCTGCAGTCACCATCTGCAGTGATTTTGCAGCCCCAAAAAATAAAGTCTGACACTGTTTCCACTGTTTCCCCATCTATTTCCCATGAAGTGATGGGACTGCATGCCATGATCTTCGTTTCATGAATGTTGAGCTTTAAGACAACTTTTTGCTCTCCTCTTCCACTTTCATCAAGAGGCTTTTAGTTCCTCTTCCCTTTCTGCCATAAGGGTGGTGTCATCTGCATATGTGAGGTTATTGAAATTTTCCCAGCAGTCTTGACTCCAGCTTGTGTTTCTTCCAGTCCAGCATTTTTCATGATGTACTCTGCATTAGAAGTTAAATAAGCAGGGTGACAATATACAGCCTTGACGTACTC
Organism: Nanger dama; assembly: GCA_917880005.1. Taxonomy (NCBI): domain Eukaryota; kingdom Metazoa; phylum Chordata; class Mammalia; order Artiodactyla; family Bovidae; genus Nanger; species Nanger dama. The sequence goes on from CAKJTW010000005.1 coordinate 42,794,118, forward strand.
CTTTTCCTATTTGGAACCAGTCTGTTGTTCCATGTCCAGTTCTAACTGTTGCTTCCTGACCTGGATACAGATTTCTCAAGAGGCAGGTTAGGTGGTCTGGGATACCCATCTCTTTCAGAATTTTCCACAGTTTATTGTAATCCACACAGTCAAAGGCTTTGGCATAGTCAATAAAGAAGAAATATTTGTTTTTCTGGAACTCTCTTGCTTTTTCCATGATACAGCAGATGTTGTCAATTTGATCTTTGGTTCCTCTGCCTTTTCTAAAATCAGCTTGAACATCTGGAAGTTCATGGTTCACGTATTGCTGAAGCCTAGCTTGGAAAATTTTGGGCATTACTTTACTACCATGTGAGATGAGAGAAATTGTGTGGTAGTTTGAGCATTCTTTGGCATTGCCTTTCTTTGAAATTGGAATGAAAACTGACCTTTTCCAGTCCTGTGGCCACTGCTGAGTTTTCCAGTTTGCTAGCATATTGAGCACAGCACTTTCACAGCATCATCTTTCAGGATTTGAAACAGCTCAATTGGATTCCGTCACCTCCACTAGCTTTGTTCCTAGTGATGCTTTCTAAGGCCCACTTGACTTCACATTCCAAGATGTCTGGCCCTAGATTAGTGATCACATCATCATGATTATCTGGGTCATGAAGTTCTTTTTGTACAGTTGTTCTGTGTATTATTACCTCTTCTTAATATCAATGTATAGTATCATGTCATCTGTACACAGTAATGATTTAACTTTTTCTCTTCCAATTTAGATTCCCTTTACTTCTTTTTCTTCTCTGATTGTTGTAGCTAAGACTTAAAACTATGTTGAGTAAAAGAGATAACAGTGGACATCTTTTTCTTGCTTCTAATATTTGAAAAATGCTTTCAGCTGTTTACTATTGACTATGACGCTGCTGTTGATTTGTTACATATGGTCTTTATTAGGATGAGGTGTGTAGCCTCTGTGCCCTGTTTCTGGAGAGTTTTTATCATAAATGGATGCTGAATTTTGTCAAAGACTTTTTCTTCATGTATTTTGTTGAATATTTTTGCATCTATATTTATCAGTGATATTGGCTGGCAATTTTCTTTCTTTCTTCTAATGGTATCTTTGTCTGGTTTTGGTATTAAGGTGATGGTGGTCTCATAAAATGAGTTGGGAAGTTTTCTTTCCTATGTGATTTTTAGGACAGTTTTGGAAGGATAGGTGTTTCATAAAATTCACCTAGGAAGCCATTGTGTCCTGGACTTTTGTTTCTTTGGAGGTTTTTAATCATGGTTTCACTTTCAGTGCTTGTGATTAGTCTGTTTGTATATTATATTTCTTCCTGGTTCAGTCTAGAGAGACTTACCTTTCTAAGAATTTGTCCATTCTTTTCAGGTTGTCCATTTTATTGGCATATGTTTGTTCATTGTGCTCGTGCTCAGTCCTGTCTGACTCTTTGAGGTTCCATGGGCTTTAGCTTTGTCCATGGGATTTTACAAGCAAGAATACTGGAGTGGGTTGCCATTTCTTTATCCAGGGGATCTTCCTTACCTAGGGATCAAACCCATATCTCCTGTGTCTCCTGCATTGGCAGGCAGATTATTTACCATCAGTGCCACCCAAGAGGCCTACAGCTGTTCATGATAGTATCTTAAGATCCTTGGTATTTCTGTGAACTCAATTGTAACTTGTTCTTTTTGTATTCTAATTTTATGGATTTGAGTCTTCTCCCTTTTCTTCTTGGTGAAGAAAAAGCTAAAGATTTATTGATCTTGTCTGTCTTTTCAAAGAACCAGCATTTAGTTTCATTGATCTTTATGACTGATTTCTTCTTGTCTCTATTTCATTTATTTCTCCTCTGATCTTTAGGAGTTCCTTCCTTCTTCCAACTTTAGGTTTTGTTGGTTCTTTGTATAGTTATTTTAGATGTAAGGTTAGGTTTTTTACGTGATATTTTTCTTGTTTCTTGAGGTAAGACTGATATAAACAATAGCAAGGTAAGGTATTGCTATAAACTTCCCTATTTGAATTGTTTTGCTGCATACCCTAAGTATCAGACTACTGTGGTTTTAATTCCATTTGTCTCTAGATATTTCTTTTTAATTTCGTGTTTTATTTCTTTTTATTTCTTCAGTGATCCAGTGCTTGCTTAGTAGTATATTGTCTGTGTTTCTTAGAGTCTTTTCTTGTACTTTATTTCTAATCTCATAGACTTGTGATCAGAAAAGATGCTTGATATGATTTTAATTTTATTAAGTTTACCAAGCCTCACCTTATGGCCCATAATATGGTCAATCCTGAAGAAAGTTCTGTGTGCACCTGAGAAGAATGTTCAATCTTCTCCTTTTGATGGAATGCTCTATGATCTGTGTTTCCTTATTGATTTTATGCCTGGATGATTTGTCCACTGATGAAGGTATTTTATTAAAGCCCTCCACTATTTTGGAGACCATCTTACTTGTTGCCTGAGTGACCTGTGTATGGATCAAGAAGCAGCAGTTAGAAGCTTATACAGAACAACTGACTAGTTAAAAATGGAAAATAGAGTAAGACAAGGCTATTTATTGTCACTCTGTCAATTTACTTAAAATGTGGAGCAGAGAATGAAAAATGTTGGACTAGATGAATTACAAGCTGGAATCAAGATTTCCAGGAGAAATATCAGCAACCTGAGATATGCAGATGATATCACTTTTATGGCAGAAAGTGAAGAAGAAGAAGTAATGAGCTCCTTAATAAAGGTGAAAGAGGAGAGTGAAAAAGCTGGCTTAAAACTCAACATTAAAAACACTAAGATAATGGCATCCAGTCCCATTTTTTCATGGCAAATAGAAAAGGGATAGGTGAAAACAGTGACACATTTCTCTTCTTGGGTTCTAAAACCACTATAGATGGTGATGGCAGCCATTTAATTGAGATGATTATTTCTTGACTGAGACTCTATAGCGAACTTAGAGAATCTGTTAGAAAGCAAAGACATAATTTTGCCAATTAAGGTCCATGTTGTCTTTCCAGTACTCATGTACAGATGTAAGAGCTGGCCCAGTAAATGGGGAGAATGCCAAAGAATTTATGTCTTTGAACTGCAGTGCTGGAGAAGACTCTTGAGAGTTTCTTGGACTATGAGATCTAATAACTTATTCTTAAAGATAATCAATCCAGAATACTCACTGGAAGAACTGATGCTGAAGCTGCAATATTTTGGCCACCTGACACTAACAGCTGACTAATTTAAAAAGACCCTTATGCTAGGAAAGATTGAAGGCAGAAGAAGAGGACACTAGAGGGATGAAATTGTTGGGTGGCATCACCAATTTAATAATCATGAATTTTCGCAATCTTCAGGAGATGATGATGGAGAATGCTGTCTTGGGCAGACAACACAAAACTTCCTCTACAAATTTCAGTAATAGCATTCAAGTCTGTGAAAGTACTGTGAGAATTAACTTCTCTACAGGTATTTCCATATATTGGGTCTCATTTGATTCTGAATAGTTTAAGTTTACAAACTCAAAATGTATGAAGGTAGTTAAAATGCCTGTATCAAAAGTTCTCTGTCTCCAAGAATAAAGAATTCTCAGGATAGCATGTGGATTAGTATTATTTGTATATACATGGACCATGTTTTTTTTATCTGTTTATCTGTTGGTGGTCACTTGAATTGTTTCCATATTTTGGCTATTGTAAATGCTATGATGAACACACACACATACACATACACATAAACAAAAATAGGTTAATAAAATAAAACAAAGAAACATAAAGGCCAAAATTCAAATAACAGAGCAGTGTTTACCCGAGGGGGAAGGGTTTGGGGAAGAGCAAAATGATAAAGGTAATCAACTATATTGTGACAAATGGAAACTGGACTTTTGGTGGTAAGCTTGCTGTGTTATATAAGAAGTAGAAATGTAATGTACAGATAAAACTTACATGATATTTTATAGAAAAGCATACATAATGTTATAAACCAATGTTGAACCAATAAAACATAAATTTAAAAATCTTTAGAAATTTATCTGGTGAGTCAATGGTTAAACTTCTTTTCTTACATCACAGGGCCATGAGATCAGTCCCTGGCTGAGGAACTAAAATGACACATGTCACAGGGCGCATGACCAAAACTCTTTAAATTAAAAAATGAGTGATTTTAGAGGGAGGAAAGAATGAAATTAATTTAAGTGAAATTTAGATGAAATGGGATATGGTAACAGAGATTGCAACATTTTCTTGAGTGGAGAGACATAAATGTGTTTAACAACGAATAAATAGGATCTAGTAAGAAGGAAATAGGTGAATATACAAGGTAATAAAAAGGATATTAAGGCATTAGGCACAATTTTGCTTTAATCTTCTCAGTATCTTTAAGCAAGATTTTCAATATCACAGGAAAAGAAAAGTATCATTTAATAATATCTTAACTTTTTTAGTCTGCTTAAATATAATATTTTTAACTAAAGTATTAAATATAAAGCATATTCTAGAATTTCTTGGATAAAATATGGATTTTCTTTTTGGATTCAATAAAATTCTGCTTTGTTGATATTTACAGGTTGGGCTTTAGACTCAAGCAGAGTGGATTTGATTCCTTATAGTTCTTGGTAGCTGCAGGACCTTAAGGCCTTTACTTATCTGTATCTGATCCCAGTGTGACTGAACACTTCACTACAAACATATTTACATTTTATTTACTCATGCTTCTTGTCCAATTTTATTGATTTTTTTGTTTTTATCTCCTTGATTAAAAAAATATATATATAAATAGCAGCTTTCCTATCATATGGTACTAGATAGTGTTGTCTTGCAATTATTTTGTTTGATAAACATAGTAACCAAAACATTTTCATAGATATGTGTGCATTATTAATTATAATTTATTGCTATAATTTTATTCTTGTAAAACTTCCTCCTCCCAATGAATTTTTTTAAATATTCCTGAAATAATTAAGCACTGAAATTTATTCTGACATTGATCTCATGATTAACTTTGCCAGGTATTGATGATCTAAGAACTCAGATATTTATTCAGCTTAGAAAAGTAACAATTTGCCATTTTTTTGATCCATGTATTTCTGTACCTTTTAAAAATTAAAAGGATAACCATAAACTATACACAAGGAATAAAGGATGAGAATACAGACAGTGAACAGCATTCAAAATCCAGCTCAAACAAAATGTTTTTTTTTTTTTTCCCATTGTTTTTGAGGTCTCTTTGTGCCTCTTTAAATACTATTACATCTTCTACTCTCTCAAAGTACAAAATATGTGTTATCCAGAATTATTTTTTGTAAAATTCCCTCAAGCTCTTTTTCTAATGTAAGCTGGAATCCCTAAACATGTGTACTTTTACATGGTTTTAAATTTTTAAATTGGAATGTAGTACACATATTTTAATACCATTTTTTAGATATCATATTATTAAAATTGGGAAGGCTTGATGGTTCAACACTAAAAATCTACCTGCAATTCAGAGAAAAAGTAGTTTGGGTTAGGAAGATGCCTTGCAAAAGAAAATGGTAACCTGCTCCAGTATTCTTGCCTGGAAAACACCATGGCAAGAGGAGACTGGCCAACTATATTCCATGGGGACAAAAAAAAAAAAAAAAAAGAGTCAGACATGACTGAGTAAATACACAACAGCAACAACATTAATAATGTTTTTTATTGTTATAATATCTATTATGATTACATTGCATTATGACTGTACTGCAATTTATTGATCCACTGATTATCAGGGAACATTTGTAGAAGTTTGAGTTAATTATTTTTTTTGTTTCTTTTGCAGGCAATGCATGTTTTACAGGTCTGCTTTTACATATTTATAGGTTAATATATGTAAGGAATGTTATAAGATATATACCTGAGTAAATTGCTATCTTAGAATTTTCAATTTTATTATATGTCTCTGTTTCCTTAAAGTAATGTTCATCTATATTATCATTTAAAGGCTTGGGAAAAAAAAGAAATTGTTTCAGAAGTATTTACATTAAAAAAATGAAGCAAAGTTACATGGTAGCAGCTGGGTCAAAAATGAAATTATGAAAACTTTATTTTTATTATTTTTTACTTTGTGCATGATAGGAGAAATGATGCCAAGTATACAGGATAATTCAAACTTCACTTTTCCTAGAGTTTTTAACATGGTGGTAATGTACTAAAGGTAAATAAATCTGTCTGTATTTTTTTTTTTTTAAATTGATGAAAGGGTTGGAGTTTAGTGAATACCTGGTGTGATTAACTCTAGTTAGGAGTATGAGTATTTTACACAAAATAGCAGGCTGGAAAACAGTGTGTGAGTACAGATTCTGGTTAAGTGGGTAGAAATCACAGAAAAGTTCTATAGAATTCAATTGACTCTTTTCCCTTGGCTTCAGTTAGGTAATAAGCAAGATCATTATCTTGAATTCTATAGGCCTTTTTTATTTAAGTTAAAATAAAAGAGTACCAATGATTAACCTCTTTAACTTTTATTTTAACTATGATTAACTTTATCCCCAAATTTCAGCTCCTTCTTTAGTTTCTCTGTTGTGGTTCAGTCATTAAGCCATGTCAACTCTTTGTGACCCCATGGACTGTAGTCTGCCAGGCTCCTTAGTCCATGGGATTCTCCAGGCAAGAATACTGGAGTGGGTTGCCATTCCCTTCTCCAGGGGATCTTCCCAATCCAGGAATTTAACTCAGGTCTCCTGCACTGAAGTAGATTCTTTCCCATCTGAGCCACCAGAAGAGTCTCAGGGATAACTACAAATGTAAGTTTGACTTTTTATCCATTACTAAAAGAAGTTAACATATATGAGTATAAGTACATGCTTCATTGTGGTTGTTGTTCAGTCTCTCAGTTTTGTTCGACTCTTTGCAACTCCATGGGTTGCAGCATGCCAGGCTTTTCTGTCCTTCACCATCACTTGGAGCTTCCACACACTCATGTCCATTGAGTTGGTGATGCCATTCAACCATCTCATCCTCTGTCATCCCCTTTTCCTCTTGCCTTCAGTCGTTCCTAGGATCAGGGTCTTTCCTAAAGAATTTGGTCTTTGCATCAGGTGACCAAAAGATTGGAGCTTCAGCTTCAGAATCAGTCCTTCCAATTAATATTCAGAGTTGATCTTTAGGGTTGACTGGATTGATCTCCTTGCAGTCCAAGGACTCTCAAGAATCTTCTCCAACACTATAGATCAAAAGCCTCAATTCTTCCACAGTTAGCCTTCTTTATGGTCCAACTCTTTTATCAATACATGACTACTGGGGGTGGGGGGGACATAGCTTTGACTATATAGACCTTTGTAGGCAAAGTAATGTCTATGTTTTTTAATATGCTGTTTAGGTTTGTCGGTGGTGTTTTCTTCCAAGGGGCAGGCATCTTTTATTTTCTTGGCTGCAGTCAACATCTGCAGTGATTTTGGAGCCCAAGAAAATAGTCTGTCACTATTTCCATGTTAACCCATAAAGTGATAGGACCGAATGCAATGACCTTAATTTTTTGAATGTTAAGTTTTAAGCCAGCTTTTTCACTCTCCTCTTTCACCTTAATTAAGAGGCTTTTTTAGTATATAAGTATATGCTTCTAAATAAAACATTTTTAATTAATATTTAATTGGAGGATAATTGTTTTACAATGCTGTGTCGGTTTCTGCCATACAAAATGAGTCAGCCATAAGTGTGTGTGTGTGTGTGTGTGTGTGTGTGTCTATTTATCTATATATCACGTCTCTTGGTCCTCACTCCCCCTCGATACCACCCCTCTGGTTGTCACAGGGCACCAAGTTGAGTTCCTTGTGTTATAAAGCAACTTCCCACTAGGCATCATTTTTGCATATGATAATGTATATACTTTAATGCTACTCTCTCAATTCATTGGGCTTCTTTTTTCCATATCCTACCATCTACATGTCTGTTTTCAGTCTCTAAATATCTGTTCCTGCCCTGGAAATAGGTTCATCAGTACTATTTTCTGAAAACTATATGTGTGTGTGTGTATATATATATATGTGTGTGTGTGTGTGTGTGTATATATATACATATGTATATATGTGTGTATATGTGTATATATATACACACACATATATATATATATGTGTATATATATATGTGTGTATGTGTGTGTGTGCATATACATATATATACACATATTCAGTTCAATTTAATTCAGTTCAGTTACTCAGTCGTGTCAAACTCGTTGCGACCCCATGAATTGCAGCACACCAGGCCTCTCTGTCCATCACCAACTCCTGGAGTTCACTCAGACTCATGTCCATCGAGTCAGTGATGCCATCCAGCCATCTCATCCTCTGTCGCCCCTTCTCTTCCTGCTCCCAGTCCCTCCCAGCATAAAAGTATTTTCCAGTGAGTCAACTCTTCGCATGAGGTGGCCAAAGTACTGGAGTTTCAGCTTTAGTATCATTCCTTCCAAAGAAATCCCAGGACTGATCTCCTTTAGAATGGTCTGGTTGGATCTCCTTCCAGTCCAAGGGACTCTCAAGAGTCTTCTCCAACACCACAGTTCAAATGCATCAATTCTTCAGTTCTCAGCCTTCTTCACAGTCCAACTCTCACATCCATACTGGACTACTGGAAAAACCATAGCCTACACTAAACAGACCTTAGTCAGCAGTGATGTCTTTGCTTTTGAATATGCTATCTGGGTTGGTCATAACTTTTCTTCCAAGGAGTAAGCATCTTTTAATATGACACTGCAGTCACCATCTGCAGTGATTTTGGAGCCCCAAAAAATAAAGTCTGAAACTGTTTCCACTGTATCTCTATCTATTTCTCATGGAGTGATGGGACTGGATGCCATGGTCTTTGTTTCCTGAAGGTTGAGCTTTAAGCCAACTTTTTGCTCTCCTCTTTCACATTCATCAAGAGGCCTTTTAGCTCCTCTTCACTTTCTGCCATAAGGGTGGTGTCATCTGCATATCTGAGGTTATTGATATTTCTCCCAGCAGTCTTGATTCCAGCTTGTGTTTCTTCCAGCCCAGCGTTTCTCATGATGCACTCTGCATAGAAGTTAAACAAGCAGTGTGACAATATACAGCCTTGACGTACTCCTTTTCCTATTTGGAACCAGTTTGTTGTTCCATGTCCAGTTCTAACTGTTGCTTCCTGACCTGCATACAGATTTCTCAAGAGGCAGATTAGGTGGTCTGGTATTCTCATCTTTTTCAGAATTTTCCACAGTTTATTGTGATCCACACATTCAAAGGCTTTGGCATAGTCAATAAAGAAGAAATAGATGTATATCTGGAACTCTCTTGCTTTTTCCATGATCCAGCAGATGTTGGCAATTTGATCTCTGATTCCTCTGCCTTTTCTAAAACCAGCTTGAACATCGGGAAGTTCATGGTTCACGTATTGCTGAAGCCTGGCTTGGAGAATTTTGAGCATTATTACTAGCACGTGAGATGAGTGAAATTGTGTGGTAGTTTGAGCATTGTTTGGCATTGCCTTTCTTTGAGATTGGAATGAAAACGGACCTTTTCCAGTCCTGTGGCCACTGCTGAGTTTTCCAAATTTGCTGGCATAATGTGTGCAGCACTTTCACAGCATCATCTTTCAGGATTTGAAATAGCTCAACTGGAATTCCATCGCCTTCAGTAGCTTTGTTTGTAGTGATGTTTTCTAAGACCCACTTGATTTTACATTCCAAGATGTCTGGTTCTAAATGAGCGATCACACCATCATGATTTTCCGGATCGTGAAGATCCTTTTTGTACAGTTCTGTGTATTCTTGCCATCTCTTCTTAATATCTTCTGCTTCTGTTAGGTCCATACCACTTCTGTCCTTTATTGATCCCATCTTTGCATAAAATGTTACCTTGATATCTCTAATTTTCTTGAAGAGATCTCTAGCCTTTCCCAGTCTGTTGTATTCCTCTATTTCTTTGCACTGATCACTGAAAAAGGTTTTCTTATCTCTTCTTGCTATTCTTTGGAACTCTGCATTCAGATGCTTATATCTTTCCTTTTCTCCGTGGCTTTTCACTTCTCTTCTTTTCACAGCTATTTGTAAGGCTTCCTCAGAGAGCCATTTTGCTTTTTTGCATTTCTTTTCCATGGGGATGATCTTGATCCCTGTCTCCTGTACAATGTCACAAACTTCATTCCACAGTTCATCAGGCACTCTATCTGTCAGATCTAGGCCCTTAAATCTATTTCTCACTTCTACTGTACAATCATAAGGGATTTGATTTAGGTCATACCTGAACGATCTAGAGGTTTTCCCTACTTTCTTCAGTTTAAGTCTGAATTTGGTAATAAGGAGTTCATGATCTGAGCCACAGTCAGCTCCTGGCCTTGTTTTTTTGATTGTATAGAGCTTCTCCATCTTTTGCTGCAGAGAATATAATCAATCTGATTTTGTTGTTGACCGTCTGGTGATGTCCATGTTCAGAGTCTTCTCTTGTGTTGCTTGAAGAGGGTGTTTGCTATGGCCAGTGCATTTTCTTGGCAAAACTCTGTTAGTCTTTGCCTTGCTTCATTCCGTATTCCAAGGCCAAATTTTTGTCACTCCAGGTGTTTCTTGACATCCTACTTTTGCATTCCAGTCCCTATAATGAAGGGGCGATGGCCAAGAGGAGCCACCCTGTGTCCGAGGCCAGGGGTGGTGGTCAGAAGGAGCAACTCCACGCCTGAGGCCAGGGTGGTGACCAGGAGGAGCAACCCTATGTCCAAGGCCAAGGGCGGCAGCCAGGAGGACTAAACTCTTGGCCAAGGATAGTGGCTGCACAGCCACAGGAGGGCCTAGAGGAGCCACCCCATCCTGAAGGTCAGGAAGGGCAGCAGGAGGAGATACCTCTCATCCAAGGTAAGGAGCAGCGACTGTGCTTTGCTGGAGCAGCCGTGAAGAGATACCTCACACCCAAGGTAAGAGGAACCCAAGTAAGATGGTAGGTGTTGCAAGAGGGCATCACAGGGCAGACACACTGAAACCATAATCAGAAAACTAGTCAATCTAATCACACTAGGACCACAGCCCTGTCTAACTCAGTGAAAGTAAGCCATGCCAGAGAGGCAACCCAAAATGGGCAGGTCATGGTGGAGTGGTCTGACAGAATGTGGTCCACTGGAGAAGGGAATGGCAAGCCACTTCACTATTTGTGCCTTGAGAACCCCATGAACAGTATGAAAAGGCAAAATGATGGGATACTGAAAGAGGTACTCCCCAGGTCAGTAGGTGCCCAATATGCTACTGGAGGTCAGTGGAGAAATAAATCCAGAAAGAATGAAGGGATGGAACCAAAGCAAAAACAATACCCAGTTGTGGATGTGACCGGTGATAGAAGCAAGATCCGATGCTGTAAAGAGCAATATTGCATAGGACCTGGAATGTCATGTCTATGAATCAAGGCACATTGGGAGTGGTCAAACAGGAGATGGGAACAGTGAACATCGACATTCTGAGAATCAGTGAACTAAAATGGACTGGAATGTGTGAATTTAACTCAGATGACCATTATGTCTACTACTGCGGGCAGGAATCCCTCAGAAGAAATGGAGTAGCCATCTTGGTCAACAGAAGAGTCCAAAATGCAGTAGTTGGATGCCATCTCAAAAATCACAGAATGATGTCTGTTCATTTCCAAGGTAAACCATTCAGTATCACAGTAACCCAAGTCTATGCCCCAAGCAATAATGCTGAAGAAGCTGAAATTGAATGGTTCTATGAAGACCTACAATATCTTTTAGAAATAACACCCCAAAAACAGATATATGCTTTAATATGTGTATTAGTTGCTCTGTTGTGTTTTACTTTTTGCTACCCCATGGACTTTAGTGCATCAGGCTTCTCTGTGCATGGAATTTTCCAGACAAGAATACTAGAGTGAGTTGCCATTTACTTATCCAGGGATCAAATGTGCATCTCCTTCATTGCAGATGAACTCTTTACTATCTGAACCAGCAGGATAAAATGTTAATATATGACAGACTTTATTTCCTTGGGCTACAAAATCACTGCTGATGTTGACTGCAGCCATAAAATTAAGAGACACCTGCTCCTTGGAAGAAAGCTATGACTAAACTAGACAGCATATTAAAAACCAGATACATGACTTTGCTGACAAAGGACCATCTAGGCAAAGCTATGGTTTTTCCAGTAGTCGTGTATGGGTGTGGGAGTTCAACTATAAAGAAAGTGAGAGCTGAAGAATTGATGATTTTGAACTATGGTGTTAGAGAAGATTCTTGAGGGTCCCTTGGACTGCAAGGAGATCAAAGGAATCAATATTAAAAGAGATCAGTCCTGAATATTCATTGGAAAGATTGATTCTGAAGCTGAAGCTCTAATCCTTTGGCCACCTGAATTGAAGAACTCTTATTGAAAAAGACCCTGATGCTAGGAAAGATTGAAGGCAGGAGGAGAATGGGACAACAGGGAACAAGATGTTTGGATGGCATCACAGAGTCAATGGATATGAGTTTGAGGAAGCTCTGGGAGTTGGTAATGGACAGAGAAACCTGGCATGCTGCAGGCCATGGGGTCACAAAAAGGCGGACAAAACTGAGCAACTGAACTGAACTGATACATATATATTTTGTCTCTTTCTGACTTACTTCACTTTGTGAGGCAACAGGCTCTAGGTTCATCCACTTCAGTTCAGCAGACTCAAATCATTCCTTTTTATGACTAAGTAATACCCCATTGTGTGTGTGTGTGTGTGTGTGTGTGTGTGTGTGTACTTCCTTAATCTGTGGATAGACATAAAGGTTGCTTCCATGTCCTGTCTGTTGCAAATAGTGCTGCAATGAACATTTTACAATAATTTTATATAACATTTTATAATATTTATACTTGAGATTTCATGAGTTAACTCTTCCATTTACTAATGTTATACAAGTCTGTGTGTGTGTGTGTGTGTGTGCATGTCACTGAATCCAATCACAGTTTCCTCACCACTTGAAAGGTTAATAAATTGAGAGAGAAGTCCTCAGGACAAGAAACTGTGACCATATTTGTAAAACCATCAGGCTGAGAACTAGCGTCCTAAAGAACAGACCTATCTGAGTTAGAATTCAGGCTTATCTGTATTCCAAAGGGAGGGAATTGTGACTATTAGTTGCAAACTTCTGGGTGCCAGAAATTTTTGTGCTTGCTACTGTCCATATAGATCTGGTTACAATATCCTTATGAAATTCAAAAGGACACTTATTATTTTCTGTTGCATAATAGAAAATAACAGAATACAATAGTTAGAGATAAAGGAATAGATGCAATACAGAGTCAGGCTTGTTTTTCTATTGCAAACAAAGCACAGGATTTGAGAGCAATTAAGATTCAGGCTGCTTGGGTTTGGATTTCTGCTCCAAATTTCACTAGTTCTGTGACCCAAGCCATGTTTCAAAATCATCTTCTGCTGAAGTTTTCTCATCTCTAAGTGAAGATAATACTGTACCAATCTAATAAAATTGTTTTTGCTGTTGTTGTTTAGTCTCTAAATCATGTATGACTCTTTGGGGAGCTCACAGACTGCAGCTCCATCAAATTCTTCTGTTCATGAAATTTCCTAGGCAAGAATACTGGAGTGGATTACCATTTCCTACTTCAGGGGATCTTCCTGGCCCAGGGATCAAACTCATATCTCCTGCATTGGCAGGTAGATTCTTTACACTAATTATGTACCACTGAGACACATGAAAACCTCTTCTCATAAGATTATCAGTATTAAATAAGTTAATATTTGTAAAACACTTAGAACCATATCTAACAGATATGAGATGCTATCTAAGTAATTGTTAAATAAATGTAGGAATACATTTATTTAATACAAATGTAGGAATATTGCTACATGTAATTTCTGGTTATTGATTTTATCTGCAATATAGTATTCCACTAGAGGTATGCATTTAAGCATTCCCTTTGGATGGCTGATCTAGCCATCTGATCTAATTATATTTCTCTTTGAACAAGAGTAGATAAATTCCTCATGTTTGTCCCTTTGTTTACCTGTGCTAATTTGTATTTAGATTCAATGTCAGGAATTGGAACTGATGTTGAGATTCTATGAGTATTAAGGTAAATATTTAACTAATTGGAAATGCCTATGCAAGTATATTGGATGAATGTTTTCAGCTTTCATAAAGTGTGCTTTAATATGTGTGCTTTCTTATAGTCTGCTTGCTTTAATATGTGCGTTTTCTTATAGTCTGGACACGTTTCATGACATACTAATATATGATACTGTCAAACTTTTGCCATCCTAAGTCAGTTTAATCCATATAAATGCATTCTCTTTTTTTTTTGAAATATTTATTTTTTATTTTTATTTATTTATTTACTTACTTTATTTTACTTTACAGTACTGTTTTGGTTTTGCCATACATTGACATGAATCTGCCATGGGTGTATATGAGCTCCCAATCCTGAATCCCCCTCCCACCTCATTTCATCTCTCTGGATCATCTCCGTGCATTCTTATTATAACATAAATTCAATTCACTTACCACTTAGATTGCTTCATTTCGTAACTATCTATGTAGCATGTACCACTTGCCAGATATTATTCAAGACACTGTATACAGCCAAGACAGGATGTTCACTGAATATTTAAGACTCGCTTTTTACCTCTGGGGATGGTGGAAAGGAGGGCTTACCTGGTAGCTCAGCTGGTAAGAAATACACCTACAATGCATGTGACCCTGTTTTAATTCTTGGGTCAGAAAGGTACCTTGGAGAGGGATAGGCTATCCACTCCAATGTTCTTGTCCTTCCCTAGTGGCTCAGATGGTAAAGAATGCGACTATAATCTGGGAGACGTGACTTTGATGCCTGGGTTGAGAAGATACCCTGGAGGAGGGCATGGCAGCCCTCTCATGCCTTGAGAATCCTCATGGGCAGAAGAATCTGGCTAGCTGCAGTCCATGGGATCACAAAGAGTCTGACACGACTGAATGACTAAACACAGCATGACACAAACTTGATAAAGGCTTGATAAAGAGCAACAGAAAAAGAAAAGGATAAGAAGAGATGGAGAAACTGGAAAACATAAACTAAATTAAGTAGGGACATTGAATATGAAATAGAAAATGTGCAACTAGCTAGATAACAATAAAAGATCATCATATAGCACAGTTGTTTTTAAAGATGATTGCTCATTAGAAACATATCTGCAGCTCTGGAGAAAAAAAAATGCAATATATAGGTATTTATGTTTTTCAAAAGCTTTCAAGATAATTCTGATATGCATCTGGATTTTAAATACTAATTATAGGTTTTTCTATTAAATGATAGTTTTAGTAATATAGAATCAATTATTTTTCTGTTTTACAATCATGATACAATAATATTAAGTGAGTAATAGTTACATAATCATAATAGTAAAAGATGTTTATCAGTTTCCACCACCAGTAGCCAGACAAAAAGTAAAAGATGGTTACAATGCAAGCCTTAATAGGAACATGACTAACTTAATAATATAAAATAAATGTATACAATTTGGAGAGGTCAAGCAGAGTGACATGGCCAGTGGAAGTGCATACATGCACATGTTTTCATCCACCCAGCTGTCTATGTCTTTTGGTTGGTGCATGTAATCCATTTACATTTAAGATAATTATCCATATGCATGATCCTTTTACTAATTTTTAAAATTGTTTTGGGTTTATTTTCTGCAGACTTTTCCCTTCTCTTGTGTTTCCAGCCTAGAGAAGTTCCTTTAGCATTGTTTGAAAAGCTGGTTTTGTGATGCTGAACTGTCTTAACTTTTGCTTGTCCAAAAAGCTTTTGGTTTCTCCATCAAATCTGAATAAGAATCTTGCTGGGTAGATTATTTTTGGTAATTCTTCCTTTGTATCATTTTAAGTGTATCCTAACATTAGGGATTCCTTTGAGCTGATAACATGATGGGACTTTCTTTACATGTTGTTTGCCATTTTTCCCTTGTTGCTTTTAATATTTTATCTTTGTCTCTAAATTCTGTCAATTTTATTACTATATCTTAGTGTGTTCTTCATTGTTCTTTTTCCTGCTTGGATCTCTCTACTTCCTGTACTTGGTTGACTATTTCCTTTCCCATGTTTGGAAAGTTTTCAGTTATTATCTCTTCCAATATTTTATCAGACCACTTCTCTCTTGTATTCTTCTAGGACCCCTATAATGTGGCTGTTGGTAAGTTTAATGTTGTCCCAAGATCTTTTAGGCAATCTTCATTTTATTTTTCCAGTATTCTGTTCCTCAGCATTGATTTCCACCATTTTGCCCTTCACATCATTTATTCATTCTTCTGCCTTATTAATTCTGCTGTTGATTCCTTCTAGTGTATTATTTATTTCTGTTTGTTTGTCCTTTAGTTCTTATAAGTCTTTGGTAAGCATTTCTTACATCTTGTCCAGTGTGTTCGTGAGATCCTGGCTCATCATCATTATCACTATTCTGATTTTTTTTTTTTTTTTGAAGGTTGTCTATTTTCAACTGATTTAGTTGTTTTTATGGGTTTCTTTTTTTATGGTTTATTCTACTTTACAATATTGTATTGGTTTTGCCATACATTGACATGAATCAGCCACAGGTGTACACGATCTTCCAATGCCGAAGCCCCCTCCCACCTCCCACCCCATATCATCTCTCTGGATCATCCCATGCACCAGCCCTAAGCATGCTGTATCCCGTATTGAACATAGACTGGTGCTTTGTTTCTTATATGATAGTATACATGTTTCAATGCCATTCTCCCAAATCATCATACCCTCTCCCTCTCTCCCTCTCCCTCAGAGGCCAAAAGTCCGTTCTGTACCTCTGTGTCTCTTTTGTTATCTCACATACAGGGTCATCATTATTATCTTTCTGCGACTGACAAACAACTAATCTCAAAAATATACAAGCAACTTATGCAGCTCAACTCCAGAAAAATAAATGATCCAATCAAAAAATGGGCCAAAGAACCAAATAGGCATTTCTCCAAAGAAGACATATGGATGGCTAACGAACACATGAAAAGATGCTCAACATCACTCATTATCAGAGAAATGCAAATCAAGACCACAATGAGGTACTATTTCACACTAGTCAGAATGGCTGCAATCCAGAAGTCTACAAGCAATAAATGCTGGAGAGGATATGGAGAAAAAGGAACCCTCTTACACTGTTGGTGGGAAGGCAAACTACTACAGCCATTATGGAAAACAGTGTGGAGATGCCTTAAAAAATTGCAAATGGAACTGCCTTATGACCCAGCAATCCAACTGCTGGGCATACACACTGAGGAAACCAGAATTGAAAGAGACACATGTACCCCAATGTTCATTGCAGCATTGTTTATGGGGTTTTATCTTGTTTCTTCATCTGGGACATAAATTTATCCTTTTCCATCATGATTTATAGGGCTTTCCTGAGGGTAAAGCGTCTGCCTGCAATGCAGGAGACCTGGGTTCGATCCCTGAGTCAGAAAGATCCCCTGGAGAAGGAAATGGCAACCTACTCCAGTACTCTTGCCTGGAAAATCCCATAGAGAAGCCTGGTAGACTACAATGCATGGGATCCCAAAGAGTCGGACAAGACTGAGCGACTTAACTTTACTTTTTATAATATGACTTCTGTTTTAACCACTGATGAGATTTTTCTTCTTCTGTCTGCCCTCTGTTGGATGAGACTAAGAGGCTGTGTAAGCTTCCTAATGGGAGGGACTGGCAATGGGAAAAGCTGAGTCTTGCTCTTGTAGGCAGAGCTTTGCTCAGTATAGCTTTAATCTAATTATCTGCTGAATCTAGTGTTTCCATTTTGCTCCACTTGTGTTTTTGATGTATTGAAATAAATTATTCAAAGTTCTGATGTTTTGTGGTTTTATATGCGGGCAATTTTGTGGTTTACAAGGACAGAGAGTACATCGTAGACCTGCTACTTATTATGAAGGAATCAGCCATGTCTGGATCTCTTGGATAAATATTGTCTTTCATTGATGGAGGGTGTTCTTTGACCTATAGAGATAAAGGCAGTTTCCTATACCTGTTCTTGGATATCTTAACTACCAGCCTTATCTGGCTACTTAACAAATCTAGATGAGTGACAGATCTATGGTTTATAAATTCCCAATTTTGCCCTCCTATTGTAATAGGTTTATTCTATTAAGATTGCCCAACAATTTCTTTGCCTCTAGTTGGTGGAAAGGATATTTGAGCCAAAAAAAAAAAAAAGAAAGAAGGTACCTCTTAACAGGCACTCATTGCCCTGCAGTTTCCCTTGTTGGTGTTTCTGGTCATCAACATCTGGTTTCTAGGTAGGAAAGTATAAATGTGGCTCCTTTGTGTCAGGTGCACTTATTATTGATACATAGTAGTATTCCTGAACATATGAGAACATCTGTTCAACCTGATGGTGTAATGAGTCTAACTAGGCCAAATTCTGTTGATAAATTTATAATAAAGAGACACGGGTCTTCTTCTTTTGGATGATGGGTTGCAAGAGGCTCTGAATGTTGTGCCTCCAGAATTATGGTGCATGACTAATATGCTTCCTTCTACTAATTTTGAGCATACTTTTTGACTGCCTTTGGTATTATTTCCATGGTGATTACAGCAGTACTTGTTAATTGAAGGTATAGATAAAACTATATGCCTATCTGTCTAGACTGGCTTTTTGATTATATTTCTCAATCCTGTTGCTCTATCTTTGTTTATATTTTTTATACTGAAGCTGTATTCTCTGTAATTTGAAAATATGTGACATATTTTGGCATTTATTTTTCTAAAACAGTTATAATTCTCTTCATATTCTATACTTCTTTGTATACTAATTACTAAATAATAATCCCAGTCATTTAGGTTACTAAATATTTAATATGTTCTTAAAAGGCAGATTAAAAATATATCATATTATGATCATTTACAAATCTAGTTCCTCATATTTTCTTGTTTTACATAGCTTGCCTTCCAAACATATATCCAGTTAAGTCATGCCATAATGCTTTAAATTTCTTCATATCAAATTCTCCAACTGTTTTTGTAACTTTATTTGGTAATTTTATTGGTAAAAGATAGTTTCTGAGTGCTCTTTACCCTTTATGAATATTTAACATTTGAATCATAAGAGTATCCTCTATGTAACTTATCCATCAATTTGATGATCTATTTTTGTTTTGATTTATTATCTAACAGATGTCTGTGTAGTTAGAAACCCATATTAATAGTGTATCCTGTGCCTTGCAATGCCTTTCAAGTGATTAGTGATGACAAAGACTAAATAATTTTGAGTTTAAAAGAAAACTCACTGAGAAATTAGCTCAATATGTGAAGTCAAACTTTTCTTACAAAAGCACAAAAGTCGCAAATAACTGCTGAATAACCATTGATTAAAAACAACAACAACAACAACAACAACAATGGAACCTACAAAAAAGGTACTCCAAAGATAAAAAAGAAACCAAAATGAGTTGTAAGAGGGGTGCAATAAAGACAAAATCAAATCTCATACCCACTGGTTGCACAACCTACAAACTAGAAAACAATTATGTTTTTCATTCACTCGGTTGTTTCTGACTTTTTGTGACTCCATGAATTGAAGTGCAGATGGTTTCCTTGTCCTTCACTACCTCCCAGGGTTTGCTCAGACTCATTTCCATTGAGTCGATAGTGCCATCCAACCATCCCATCCTATGTTGCCCACTTCTTCTCATGCCCTCAATCTTTCCCAGCATCAGGGTCTTTTCTAGTGAACAGGCTCTTTGCATCAGGTGGCCAAGGTATTGGAACTTCAGCTTCAGTATTAGTCCTTTCAATTAATATTCAGGGTTGGTTTCTTTAAGAGTTGACTGGTTTGATCTCTTTCTGCTCAATGGGTTCTCAGAAGTCTTCTTCAGCACCACATTAGAAAGCATCTATTATTTGGCACTCAGCCTTCTTTGTGATCCAACCTTCACATCCATACACAACTACTGGAAAAAACAGAACTTTGACTATATAGACCTTTGTCAGTAAAGTGTTGTCTTTGATTTTCATATGCTGTCTTGTGTTTTAATTTCAGGGCTGCAGTCACAGTCTGCAGTGATTTTGGAGCCCAAGAAAATATAGTCTGTCACTGTTTCCATTTTTTTCCCAATCTATTTCTCATAAGAGCTTCCCTGGTGGCTCAGAGGTTAAAGTGTTTGCTTCCAATGTGGGAGATCCGAGTTTGATCCCTGGGTTGGGAAGATCCCCTGGAGAAGGAAATGGTAACCCACTCCAGTATTCTTGCCTGGAGAATCCCATGGACAGAGAAGCCTGGTAGTCGCAAAGAGTCGGACACGACTGAGCGACTTCACTCACTCACTCATTTTTCACAAAGGGATGGGACTGGTTCCTATGATCTGAGCTTTTGAATAAACCAGAGATCAAAATGCCAACATTTCTTGGATCATAGGAAAAACAAGGGGATTTCTTCCTTGTAGATGTAGAAAAACATCTACATTGACTATCAATAGCTTCATTGACTATGAAGCCTTTGACTATGTGGATCACAACAAACTGTGGAAAATTCTTAAAGAGATGGGAATATCAGAGCACCTTACCTACCTCCTGAGAAACCTGTATGTAGATCAAGAAGCAACAGTTGGAATCGGACATAGAAAAATGGACTGTTTCAAAATTGGAATAACAGTAAGTCAAAACTGTATATTGTCACTCTGCTTATTTAATTTATATGCAGTGTACATCATGGGAAATGCCAGTCTGGATGAAGCTCAGGCTGGAATCAAGACTTCCAGGAGAAATATCAATAACCTCATATATGCAGATGACACCACCTTATCGGCAGAATGTGAAGAGAAACTAAAGTGCCTCTTGATGAAGGTGAAAAAGATGAGTGAAAAAGCTGGCTTAAAACTCTACATTAAAGAAAACAATTATATCACAGTGGTTATCTCTCTGGAATGGGGGGTTCAGAACCACTAGACTGGGGCGAGAAACAAGAGGAAGAGTTCCCAGAGATCTTCCTTTGAAAGACAGTGTAGTTTGATTGTAGAAATTCCTCAGGACAGAAGAAAAGAGAAATCCACTTTTGGAGAGTCCACACAAAGTCTTATGCTCATCAAGATCCAAGACATAAAAGCAGTGACTCTATAAGATGCTCAACTGGACTTACCTGCTAGAATTGAAGAGTGTCTTTTGGAGGTAGTGGGTAGCCATGGCTCACTGTATGGATAAAAACATTGACAGGATCAATTCTGAGAAGTACCCATTTGAAAGATACCTACTCAAGGCCATCATTATCCCCACCAAACCATGTGTAGGCTTCAGTGCTGGGTTTCCTCAGGCTAAACAACTGACAGGCAGGAACTCAGCTGCAGCCAAGTTATATAAAATCTCCCTGAACAAGGCTCTGCCCACCAGAGGGACAAGAGCCAGATCAACTACTGCAGGGCAGGAACTAGTTGTTTAGATCAGAAAGGCTGCACAAGCCTCTTATACAGCTTCACTCACCAGAAAGGAGACAGTAGAAATAAGAACTATAGTCCTGTGTCATGGAGAATGGAAAGAGTGTCTCATAAAATTAGACAAAATGAGATGGCAGGGTAATAAGTCCCAGATGAAGGCACAAGATGAAACTGAGAACAGCCAACTAAAGTGAAGTGAAGATCATCCAAGATCACAAAAAAGAAGGGTGACATGCATCCAGAAGACACAAAAATGTTTAACAAAAGAACAAACAACCCAATCAAAAAGAAAAAAAAAAAGTGACTATCTAAATAGACATTTCTCCAAAGAAGACATACAAATGGCCAAAAGCACATTTAAAGATGTTCAACATCACTAATTATTGTGTGTGTGTGTGTCTATGTATGTGTGCACCCTCAGTTATGTCTGATTCTTTGGGACCCCCTGGACTGTAGCCCATCAGGATCCTATCTCCATGGGATTATCCTGGCAAGAAGGCTAAAAGAGATTGCTGTTTCCTCCTCCAGGGGATCTTCCTGACCCAGGGATCAGACCCTCATCACTTATATCTCCTAATTTAGCAGGCAGATTATTTACCACTGAATCAAACTTAAATTAGCTTCAAATTGAAAGATGCTTACTCCTTGGAAGAAAAGTTATGACCAACCTAGATAGCATATTCAAAAGCAGACACATAACTTTGATAACGAAGGTCCATCTAGTCAAGGCTATGGTTTTTCCAGTGGTCATGTACGGATATGAGAGTTGAACTGTGAAGAAGACTGAGCGCTGAAGAATTGATGTTTTTGAACTGTGGTGTTGGAGAAGACTCTTGAGAGTCCCTTGGACTCCAAGGAGATCCAGCTAATCCATTCTGAAGGATATCAGCCCTGGGATTTCTTTGGAAGGAATGATGCTAAAGCTGAAACTCCAGTACTTTGGCCACCTCATGAGAAGAGTTGACTCACTGGAAAAGACTCTGGTGCTGGGAGGGATTGGGGGCAGGAGGAGAAGGGGACGACAGAGGATGAGATGGATGGATGGCATCACGGACTCGATGGACGTGGGTCTGATTGAAGTCTGGGAGTTGGTAATGAACAGGAAGGCCTGGCGTGCTGCGATTCATGGGGTCGCAGTGAGTCGGACATGACTGAACTGTGAACTGTAAGTATGTTTTGGTTCAGGAAAGGGAGTTAAACCTCTAGGTAAAGAGCAAAGAAAATTAAAGTTTAAAGATTCTGATAGGAAAGATGTTTTCATTTATTCCCCTTTTATTCTCCATGGAGTACATTTCTCACACTTTGCCTGTGGTAAAGACACAGGAATCTGGACAAGACCCATGAAGAGAAAAAAGGCAACAGAAGATGATGAGAGGTTGCTGTGGGGACACTGCAAACCCACAGCAAGAAGAGATGGGGCAGTTCTTCCATTTCTATATTACCCTTAGTGGTAAAGGATATAGACTGGTCTCTGCCCAAAGTTCCTATTCTAATAACACCAGTACTCGGTCAGTGTCTGTTTTGTGACCAATTTGCTGAAGTGTTCGGATCACTTTTCAATGTCATTAACCTCTGAATACTCAGAGCTATTAACATCTAAGAAAACAATTCAAGAATTTCCCTGGTGGTACAGTGGATAAAAATCTGCCTCAATGCAGGGTACACAGTTTCAATGCATGGTCCAGGAAGATTCCACATGCTGCAGAGCAAGCACAGCACAACTACTGGAGCCCTCAAATCCTAGAGTCCTGATGCCCCAGTTGCTGAAGACTATGTGCCTACAGCCTGTGCTCCACAACAAAAGAAGTCACCACAGTGAGAAGTCTATGACCACAGCAACTAGAGAAAGCTTATGCAGAGCAAAAAAGACCCAGCAAAATTATAAATAAACTGACTTTAAAAATAAAAATTAAAAATTAAAGAAGTGAATATGCCAAAATCAAATACCAATAATTCGGGAGTCTTCAGTGTTTCAGTTTAATAGGCTGTACACAGCCAGATTAGACATCAGCTTCCAAGAGAAGAATGTGAGATATACAGAGATTATGATGTGACAACAACATTTAACATAGAATTGTAGCCACATGGTCAATGCAGTTCCTAGTAAAATCTAACTCCTTCCTTTGTCCCAGAGACCTGGTACTACATTCACAACTCACAGATTTGCAAACTACACATTATTTTTTTTTAATGAATTGTAATCCTCATAATCAGGTCACTGACTTCATCAAAACTATCAGCAAGAATATAAGTTTTGGTCCTGAAGTTATGGCCCCAATTATTAAATAAATGAAAATCAAATTATTAGAGAAATGAAAATCAAAACTAGAATGAAGTATCACCACACATCAGTCAAAGTGGTTATAATAAAAAGTCTACAAATAATAAATGTTGGAGAGGATTAATGTAAATTTGTACAGTATAACCACTATAGAGAAAAGTATGGAGATTTTCTTATAAAACTAAAAAGAAAACTACCATATGATCCAGCAATACCTTCGGCACATACCTGCTGAAAAATATGATCCACAAGGATACATGCTCCCCAATGTTCATTGCAGTTCTATTCACAATAGCCAAGACATGAAAACAACTAAATGTCTACTGTAGATGAATGGATAAAAAAGAGGTACATGAATATAATGGGATATTATTTAACCATTAAAAATATTGAAATAATGTCATTTTTAGTAACATGAATGGACCTAAAGATTGAAATTGTGAATGACTTTAGCTACTTCAAATTCTAAAAGATGATGCAGTGAAATTGCTGCATTCAACATACCAGCAAATTTGGAAACTCATAAGTGGCCAGAGGACTGGAAAAGGTCAATTTTCATTCCAATCTCAAATGAAAGGCATCGCCGAATAATTCTCAACTACCATACAATTGCTGTCATCTCACACACTAGTAAAGCAATGCTCAAAATTCTCCAAGCCAGGTTTCAACAGTATGTGAACCATGAACTTCCAGATGTTCACACTAAAATTAGAAAATGTAGAGTAATGAGAAATCAAATTTCAACATCTGTTGGATCATCAAAAATGCAAGAGAGTTTCAGGAAAACATCTAGTTCTGCTTTATTGACTATGTCAAACTCTTTTGACTGCATGGATCACAAAAAACAGTGGGAAATTTTGAAAGAGATGGGAATACCAGAAAACCTGACCTGCCTCTTGAGAATCTGTATGCAGGTCAGGGACAACAGGTAGAAATGGATATGGAACAACAGACTCGTTCCATATAGAGAAAGGAGTACATCAAGGCTGTATATGTTCACCCTGCTTATTTAACTAATATGAAGAGTACATCATGAGAAACTCTGGGCTGGATGAAGTACAAGCTGGAATCAGCATTGCTGGGAGAAATATCATTAATCTCAGATATGAAAATGACACCACCCTTATGGCAGAAAGTGAAGAAGAACTAAAGAGCTTCTTGATGAAAGTGAAAGAGGGTAATGAAAACGTTGGCTTAAAAGTCAATATTCAGAAAACTAAGCTATTGGCATCTGGTCCCATCACTTCATCCAAATAGATGGGGAAACAGTGAAATTGTGACAGACTTTACTTTTTGAGCTCCAAAATCACTTCAGATGGTGACTGCAGCCATGAAATTAAAAGATGCTTGCCTCTTGGAAGAAAAGTTATGACCAATGTCGACAGCATATTGAAAAGCAGAGACAGTACTTTGTCAACAAAGATTTGTCTAGTCAAGGCTGTGGTTTTTCCAATAGTCTTGTATAGATATCACTGAAGAATTGATGATTTTGAACTTGGGTGTTGGAGAAGACTCTTGAGATTCCCTTGGACTGCAAGGAGATCCAACCAGTCCATCCTAAAGGAGATCAGTTCTGGGTGTTCATTGGAAGAACTGATGAAGAAGCTGAAAATCCAATAATTTGGCCACCTAATTAGAAGAGCTGACTCATTGGAAAAGACCTCGATACTGGGAAAGATTGAACGTGACAGGAGATGGAGATGACAAAGGATGAGATGATTAGACAGCATCACTGACTCAATGGATATGAGTTTGAGTAAACTCCTGTAGTTGGTGATGGACATGGAGACCTGACATGCTGTGGTCTCAAAGAGTCAGACATGACTGAGTGTCTGAACTGAACTGTATGGGTATGAGAGTTGGACTATAAAGAAAACTGAGCGCCAAAGAATTAATGCTTTTGAATTGTGGTGTTGAAGACTCTTGATATTCCCTTGGACTGCAAGGAGATCCAGCCAGTCCATTCTAATGGAAATTAGTCCTAATAATTCATAGGAAGAACTAATGTAGAAGCCGAATCTCCAGTCCTTTGGCCACCTGATTTGAAGAACTGACTTATTAGAAAACCCTGATGCTGAGAAAGGTTGAAGGTGGGAGGAGAAGGGAACAACAGAGGATGAGATGATTGGATAGCATCACCAACTCAATGGACAAGAATTTGAGTAAACTCTGGGTGTTGGTGATGGACAGGGAGGCCTGGCCTGCTACCGTCCATGGAGTCACCAAGAGTCGGACATGACTGAATGACCAAACTGCATTTTCTCGGAACACTTATATATAATAAAAGTTATGGAAAAACCTGGAATGCCTCATTTCCAATAAGTTAATGCTGAAATTTAAATGTTATGTCTAAGAATTAAGCTGTACAATTAATTTATAAAATATACTGGGTTTTATGCCTAAAAACTAGAGAATTATTTATAGTCTATCAAGAAAGACATGAAATGATAAAAGTTTTACTTTAAATTAGTATTGGGGACATTAGCAAGATGGCAAATAGAAGGCTTCAGACCCTCTTTTCTCACATGGAGACCTCTTTTAAATAATAATAGATAGACCAATTCTCTTTGTGAAAAATTCAGAAGACTTTGGGTCTCCTCCACCTTAGGCAACTGCTTTTGTCATTTGTTGTCTACTAGAATTTGGTCATTTTGCATCTCTGGCATTTTAAAGACAGGTAATATTTGCCAAATTATAAGTGTGTATTTTTAGGTATGCATCTTATAAATACTACTAAAAATATTAGAGTAATTTTGGAAGTGTTCATTCATTTGAGGTATTAAGACACTTATTTTTAACAGTAGAGTATAATATTCATCCTTTTGTTCTACTTCTACTCTGCTAACCCTTTCCCCCTTTTTAAACCTCAAATATGCACAAAATATTAAAAACAAATAATAATAACACAGTATAAATATAGATCTTTAAAAAAAAATCCAACAAAGAAACAAAGCAAAAATTCTGAACAGATCAAAAAAGATATTTAACATTCAATATGGAGGATTTCTCTCATGGCTCAGTGAAGAATTCACCTGCCAGTGAAAGAGACATGGGTTCAATTCTTAATCTGGGAAGATCCCACATGCCATAGAACAACTAAGCCTGTGTGCGACAACTATTGAACCTCTGCTTTAGGGCCCAGAAGCTGCAAATACTGAGACCAAGTACCATAATTACTGAATGCTCCGGAAGTGAAATCACTTCAATCAGAAGCCCATGCACCACACTAGAGAGAACCCTGCTTACTGCAACTAGATAAAAGCCTGAAAATCAATGACTACCCAGCACAGCCTTAAGTAAATTAATTAATTCAATTATATTCAATATAGAAAAGGAACACAATAAACTTCTCAACATAATTTTCCTTGCTTGTGTGCTCAGTTGTGTCTGACTCTGTGCAACCCCATTTACTGTTGTCTGCCAAGCTCTTTTGTCCATGGGATTATCCTGGCAACAATACTGGAGTGGGTTCTCATTTCCTCCTCCAGGGGATCTTCCCAACCCAGAGAACTGAACTCATGTCTCCTGTGGCCCTTGCATTGGAAGGCAGGGTTTTTTAACCACTGAGCTACCTTGGAAGCCCCCAAGTGCTAATTAAAAACATTAAAAACTTACTGCTAACAGCCTAATATAATGTCTAGAAACCTAAACACTGAAAATACCAAGTTTTGGTGAAGATATAGAGCAATAGGAATTCTCATTCTTTGTTCAGTTCAATCACTCAGTCATGTCTGACTCTTTGGACTCCATGGACTGCACATGCCATGCTTCCCTGTCCATCATCAACTTCCAGAGCTTGTTGAAACTCATTCTCTGTAGGTGATAATTAAAATTGGTACAGCCACAATTTGAAAGTGTGTGTGGTAGTTACTTAACTAGCTCAATAAAGACACACTTTATGATACAACATTCATACAACTAAGCATTTATTTAACTGATTTGAACATTTAGGACCACATAAAAATCTGTGAATGAATATTGATTGCAGCTTATGGAGTCAATTGTTATTTATAATCAAAAAATATAAGCAGTAAAGATGTCTTTCACTATTAGCTGTAAGATGGGTTCAAGTATATGTTGTACAAGGCAAAGAATGTAGCCAATATTTTGTAATAACTATAAATAGAAAATAACCTTTTAAAATTATATGTTAAAAAAGCATCCATCCATACAGTGTAATAGTAATATTCAATGATTAAAGTAAGTGCCTAATCCATCTGACATTAATTAATCATGGATCTCGGTAAGGAGCCAAATCTAGAAGGCTACATACACAGAGTAAGGCCAGTAATTTGGCATTATTGAGAAAACAAACTTAGGCAAACTTTGGGAGATAATGAAGAATAGGGAAGCCTGGCATGCTGCAGTCCATGGGGTCACCTAAAGAGTCAGTCATGACAGCAACTTAACAACAGCAATTGAATAAGGAAAAAAAAAAAAAGAAAGAAAGAAAGAAAGAAATGAAAAGGCAGATCATTTGCCAGTCTTGGGAAAGAGCAGTGTTTGAGAAGGGGAAGCACAGGGAACAACTTTAGAGCAGTGGAACTAATTGTTATGTTATTGCAATGATGGATAAATGTATAAATTTACAACACAAATAGTGATCCTTAATGTATGCAAATAAACAACAACAACAAAAATAGAAAATCAGAGAACTCTGAGAGAGAATGCAGAATAACAAAAATAGTGAAATTAATAAAGTGCATCATTTTGTCAGTATTCTTTTAAAACTGCTGACTCGAGTACACTGGAAAAAGATGTTTTGACAGGAAATTGTAAAACTAAAGACAAAATAACTGTATAAGAACATAAACATTATGCTCTAATTGGTAAACTTGTTTCTCACAGGATATGAATTAGCAATTCTGAAATTGCTATACATACATAATGGAATTTGAAAAACAAGTAAGTGAATGGAGGATAGTTTAAGTTAATTGTCTTTTTGTTGGAGGAGGAGGTTATTGACAGGTAAGTGGAGAAGAGAGGTTAGTGTGACTCATTTGGTACTGGATTAGAGTGAGAGGCATGAAGATGACTCATGTTAAGCCTTCATGCTACTGCTGCTGCTGCTAAGTCATTTTAGTCATGTCTGAGTCTGTGTGACTCCAGACAGCAGCCTACCAAGCTCTTCTGTCCATGGGATTTTCCAGGCAAGAGTACTGGAGTGGGGTGAGCCTTTATAGATGCATCTAATTGTGGCTGAGCTTGTAAAGAATCTGCCTGCAATGCAGGAGACCCCAGTTCGATTCCTGAGTTGGGAAGATCCCCTGGAGAAGGGAAAGGCTACCCACTGCGGTACAATGCCTGGAGAATTCCATGGACTGTATAGTTCATTGGGTCACAAAAAGTCAGACATTACTGAGTGACTTTGTTTTCATTGCATTAGTAGTCATAGATGTGTGTATATACGTGGGTTTGTAGAAATGAATGCATTTCCCACCTCTGCTCATTGAGAGGGTCTAGAAACAAGCACACCCAATACCCAGAACTTGATTTCTAATGACATTCTTTAATCGCGGGAACCAGAGTTTCTTGTAAGTAATGGTTGATTCTAGGGCTGGCTGGAACATATTCAAGATAAGCCTGGAGCATTTTGTGTCAAAAAGTAAGGGAATATTCAAAAGCAAAATAAGTAAAAAGATACCAATTGATAGAGCTCCCAATGGCCAAAACCACAACAATTTGAGCATCAAGATAAATAAATAACTTTATATTTACATTATTGGTAAAGAATTCCCCTACCAAGTCAGGAGACAAAGACATGAGGATTTGATCCCTAAGCCAAGGAGAAGGGCATGCCATCCCACAGAAAAACCCACTCCAGTATTCTTGCCTGGAGAGTCCTTTGGACAGGGGACCCTGCTGGGCTACAGCCCATGGGATCACAAAGAGTCAGACTCTATTGAAGTCAGACACGTGCATATTCATATTACTGCTATATTTTATTTTAACCCAAATTATGCAATGAATATAAACCCACATTGATATAAATAAATGACTGAATAATTTATTGGAGAAGGAAAGACAAACTTTTATACAGAAATCACAGTAATTTATGTATGTACTTCACCTAATATAAGCTTTCAAGTTAAAATGGTGTTAAAGAGGTGCCCTGAATTGAAAAGATGGGATAGAATCATTGTATTTCCCCTTTAATGTTATTATATATACAGTGGTTCTGGATATTAGGCATGACTTTAAGGGAGGAAGCTCTTTGTGACAGATAATTCCCAGAAGGGGATATAACTGAAAGCCACAAACAACCAATATTCCTGGAAGTATGGAAAATAAATTCCTTAGCCATAAAGTTGGACTCTATCTTGGTGGCACACCAGAATATCAACTATTTCTTTTTTTCCCCTCTTTACTGCAGTGAATCTCTTCACTCAGTTAGAATTGTAGGTGAATTGGTGGGCTTCATCAGAGATTTTGTGTGGCCTTATTCCATTTTTCCCTAGCCAATTATATATGTGTGTGTGTGTGTGCATTTCTATACAAAAAATTCATACATACAGTGACACAATATTAAGTATTATGTAAATGTTTCTTTAATAAAATGATGCTGCTATTATTACAACTTCATTTTATTAAGTTGTGGTTGAAGTAGGCCATTGAGATAAGGCATATGTTAAAGGAATCTAAGTTACTTGCAAATAAGTTAAGTGATTTTACATAATTTCATTTTAAAAATTACACTTATGGATTGTTTTTAATGAATTGGTAAAAAGCAGTGGCTGCATGGCACTGGGACGGCAAGTGGCCAAGAGGAGATACCAAGGTTAGGAGTGGTGGCTGAGCTTTGCTGGAGCAGCCTTGAAAAGATACTAGACGTCCAAAGTAAGAGAAACCACAATAAGATGGTAGGCACTCAGAAAGAGCAACAGAGGACAGACAGACTGAAACCACAATCACAGAAAACTAACCAATCTAATCACATGGACCACAGCCTTGTATAACTCAATAAAACTAAGCCATGTCATGTAAGGCCACCCAAGACGGACAGGTCATGGTAGAGAGTTCTGACAAAATGTGGTCCACTGAAGAAGGGAATGACAAACACTTTAGTATTTTTACCTTGAGAACCCTAAGAACAGTATGAAAAGGCAAAAAGATAAGACAATAAAAGATGAACTCCCCAGGTCTGTAGGTGCCCAATATGCTACTGGAGATCAGTGGAGAAATAACTCCAGAAAGAATGAAGAGAGAGAGCTAAAGCAAAAACAATACCCAGTTGTGGATGTGACTGATGGTAGAAGCAAGGCTCAATGCTGTAAAGAGCAATACTGCATTAGAACCTGGATGTTAGGTCAGTGAATCAAGACAAACTGGAAGTGATCAAACAGGAGATGGAAAGAGTGAACATCAACATTTTAGGAATCAGAAAAGTAAAATGGACTAGAATAGGTGAATTTAGCTCACATGATCATATATGTACTACTGTGGGCAAGAATCCCTTAGAATAAATGGAGTAGCCATCATAGTCAACAAAAGAGTATGAAATGCAGCCCTTGGGTGCAATCTCAAAAACAACAGAATAACCTTTATTCATTTCCAAGGCAAACCATTCAATATCAGAGTAGTCCAAGTTTATGCCCTGACCAGTACCACTGAAGAAGCTAAAGTTAAACAGTTCTATGAAGACCTGCAAGACCTTCCAAAACTAACACCCAATAAAAATGTCATTTTCATAATAGGGGACTGGAATGCAAAAGTAGGAAGTCAAGAAAAACCTGGAGTAACAGATAAGTTTGGCCTTGGGGTACAGAAAGAAGCAGGGCAAAGGTAATAGTGTTTTGTGAAAGGAAGGCACTGGTCATAGCAAACACCCTCTTCCAACAGCACAAGAGAAGACTCTACACATCGCCATCACCAGATGGTCAACACTAAAATCAGTTTGATAATATGTTTTTGCAGCCAAAGATGGAGGAGCTCTATACAGTCAGCGAAAAACAAGACTGGGGGCTAACTGTGGCTAAGATCATGAACACCTTATTGCAAAATGCAGACTTAAATAGAAGAAAATAGGGAAAACAAGTAGTCCATTCAGGTATGACCTTAATCAAATCACTTGCAATTATATAGTGGAAGTGCGAAATAGATTTAAGGGACTAGATCTGATAGAGTGCCAGATGAACTATAGATGGAGGTTCGTGACATTATACAGGAGACAGGGATCAAGACAATGCCCAAGAAAAAGAAATGCAAAAGAACAAAATGACTGCCTGGGGAGGCCTTAAAAATAGCTGTGAAAAGAAGAGAAGCAAAAAGCAAAGGAGAAAAGAAAAGATATATCCATTTGAATGCAGAGTTCCAAAGAATAGTAAGGAGAAATAAGAAAGCCTTCCTCAGTGTTCAGTGCAAAGAAATCAAAGAAAGAAATAAAATGGGAAAGACTAGAGATCTCTTCAAGAAAATTAGAGATACCAAGGGAACATTTCATGCAAAGATGGGCTCAGTAAAGGACAGGAATGGTATGGACCTAAGAGAAGCAGAAGATACTAAGAAAAGGTGGCAAGAATACACAGAACAACTGTATACAAAATATCTTCATGAACCAGATAATCACGATGGTGTGACCACTCACCTAGAGCCAGACATCCTGGAATGAAAAGTCAAGTGGGCCTTAGGAAGTATCACTTCAAACAAAGCTAGTGCAGGTGATGGAATTCCAGTTGAGCTATTTCAAATGCTGAAAGATGGTGCTGTGAAAGTGCTGCACTCAATATTCCAGCAAATTTGGAAAACTCAGCAATGACCACAGGACTGGAAAAGATCAGTTTTCATTCCAGTCACAAAGAAAGACAATGCAAAGAATACTCAAACTACTGCATGATTGTATTCATCTCACACTCAAGTAAAGTAATGCTCAAAATTCTCCAAGCCAGGCTACAGAAACACATGAATGTGAACTTCCATATGTTCAAGCTGGTTTTAGAAAAGGCAGAGGAACCAGAGATCAAATTGCAAACATCCACTGGATCATCGAAAAAGCAAGAGAGTTCCAGGGGGAAAAAAAAAATAAATAAATTATATATATATATATATATATATATATATATATCTGCTTTATTGACTATGCCAAAGCCTTTGACTGTGTGGATCACAATAAACTGTAGACATTTCTGAAAGAGATGGGAATACGAGATCACCTGACCTGCCTCTTGAGAAATATGTATGCAGGTAAGGAAGCAACAGTTAGAACTGGATGTGGAACAACAGTCTAGCTTCAAATTGAGAAAGGAGTATGTCAAAGCTATCTAATGTCACCCTTCTTATTTAACTTATATGCAGAGTACATCATGAGAATCGCTGGGCTGGATGAAGCACAAGCAGGAATAAGGATTGCCAGGAGAAATATCAATAAACTCAGATATGGAGATGACATCACCCTTATGCCAGAAACAGGACTAAAAGAGACTCTTGATGAAATTGAAAGAGGAGAGTGAAAAAGTTGGCTTAAAGCTCAACATTCAGAAAATGAAGACAATGGCATTCGGTCCCATCACTTCAGGGGAAATAGATGGGAAAACAGTGTTAACAGTGGCTGACTTTATTTTTGGGGCTCCAAAATCACTGCAGATGGTGATTGCAGCCATGAAATTAGAAGATACTTACTCCTTGGAAGGAAAGTTACGGCCAACCTAGATAGCATATTGAAAATCAGAGACATTACTTTTCCAAAAAGGTCCATCTAGTCAAGGCTATGGTTTTTCCAGTGGTCATGTATGGATGCGAGAGTTGAACTATGAAGAATGCTGAGCACAGAAGAACTGATGCTCTTGAACTCTGGCGTTGAAGACTTTTGAGAGTCCCTTGGATGGCAAGGAGATCCAAGCATTCTATCCTAAACCAGATGAGTCCTGAATGTTCATTGGAAGGACTGATGCTGAAGCTGAAACTTCAATACTTTGGCCACCTGATGTGAATAGTTGATTTATTTGAAGAAACCTTGATGCTGGGAAAGGTTGAGAGCAGGAAGAGAATGGGACGACAGAGAATGAGATGGTAGGATGGCATCCCCAACTCAATAGGCATGAGTTTGAGTAAACTCTGGAAGCTGGTGATGGACAGAAAGGCCTGGCCTGCTGCAGTCCATGGGGTCTCAAATAATGGGACACTACTGAGCGACCGAACTGCACTGAAATTTTTCGGTTAATTTTCCCATGTCAAAATTCCTTCTTGCTTTTTGGCTGTCTGTTTTAAGTCTGATCTTGCACTGTTCATGCCAAAAAGAAAAGGAAATTTTTGAAGATTCACTCTACATACATTTATGCTCCAATAATATGACAATCATGTTTTCTATTCCAGACAAAATACATGTGTTGCTTTTTCTTTCTACAGTTAAGATAATTATTCTTTTTGAAGTTATTTATGAGAAAACACAGCCTCAAGTGTCTAATGGCCTTGTGAAATCAGTCAAAACTCCTGATGCCATAAATGTCTTACTTCAGGAGAGCAGAGAATATGTTATTAAGTCAAATCTTCATATTTTTGTTTTCCACTATGGATTGTGCAATAGAAAACATTTGTGTCCAACTTTTGATAGGTTTCCTGTTGCACATATCTGTAGTTCTTTTTTAATATATATTTGTAGTTCTTAAGAAATTATAGATATTTTAGGAAAAAATAAACTTTCTGAAATGAGGCATTGCTTAGTATATAATGTTTTATATGTCCCAATGAACAAGATTTGAAATTGCACTCAACAGTTTATATACTAAAATGTGGATTTTTTTAGTGTCAAAATGACTGTCATAGTTGGTACTCAAATATATTTTGAAGTGATTTTACTTGATGGCTATTTTTCAATTTTTTAAAATGCATACATACAAGGTAAACATGGCATGCTTTTTATAAAAGGAAATTCAATTTAATTCACACTATTGCAAAGGTTTTAGCTACCTTAGATCTGCAGTTTTGGTTTGGTCTGCAAGTTAAAGAATATGCAACTTGAATTAACAGTGTCCTACAAAAGTTGCCAAAAATCAAATAAATGCTGTCAGGAGATTCAGGGACTTCTCACTTAAGACAAAAGAATAGATTGAGACATGTATTTTTTTAATTCATTTTAAAAAGAATAAAGGGAAATAATTCTATATATTTGTCTGATGAATTAAAATGACTTAGAAATATTCTTGTATGATTAAATCATATAGAACTTTGTTCTTTGGGATTTATTACTATCATACTGTAGGGCTTATAAAAGAGCTTGAATTAAAGCTCTCAAGTTACATGTTTTGACCTATTAACAATTAATACATCTCTTTTCAGAGTCTCCTTAAAATTCATGGAAATTAAAACGATTGATATATGATTATCTGGATTTCATTTTAGGATATAAAAATTCCTCTTTTTTTAATTTAAAGGGTATTTAAATGACAAAACAAAAAAAATCATAGTGTTTACATAAGTATGGCTCAATCTATTTGTTAATATGATTACATGATAATAAATTGTGAAGTTTCATTTATAATAATCTCTATTTCTTCAGATTGAAGCTTACCATAGAAAAGCATGCTTCGTAACTATTATTTCAATATCTATGATTTAAACACTTTTGATGTGCATCTATTTCACAATATAAAATATGTACAAAATTTAAAAATGACACAAGAGCATCACAGAAGTCTCTTCTACTTCCTGATTTATTGTCTAACAAAAATTTTGCACTTAGAGTGAATCCATATGCTATCAGTTGTACTCAGTATTTCTCAGGCTGCACGAAGGCTTTATTTGTATATCTTGACATTATATGCCTTATCTCTTAATGAATTTGTTTTCCATACTTTTTGCTCATATCCTTTGCATCTCTGATAGGAGCTTAACTTCTTGCCATGTATAGGAAACTTGTTAAAAAGTAAATTTTTGGTCATGTTGTCAAGAAATATTAAGGTTTGTTATTTATAAGAATAAGGATGTCCAAACAAATTAACATTAAGATACCAAAACCTCCACATATGCTCTTTGTTGTACATACAGAGACATAAATAGTAGTTGTATAATCTAGAATATAATATATATATTTTAATAAATTTGAGATGTCACATTCATCACTCTTTTAGTTTATCTGAGAGTCCCTTGGACTGCAAGGAGATTCAACCAGTCCATCCTGAAGGAGATCAGCCCTGGGATTTCTTTGGAAAGAAGATGCTAACGCTGAAACTTCAGTACTTTGGCCACCTCATGTAAAGAGTTGCCTCACTGGAAAAACTCTGATTCTGGGAGGGATTGGGGTCATGAGGAGAAGGGGATGACAGAGGATGAGATGGCTGGATGGCATCACTGACTTGATGGCATCACTGACTTGATGGATATGAGTCTGAGTAAACTCTTGGAGTTGGTGATGGACAGGGAGGCCTGTCATGCTGCGATTCATGTGATCGCAAAGAGTTGGACATGACTGAGCGACTGAACTGAACTGAACTGAAAGTTACTGTTAACCAGCTAGGTTAGCTAGGGACACAGAAATGATCTTAATTTCTTGGAGGAGGTAAAAAATAACAATATAGGATAATAAATATCAGTATTGTATTACATAGATATGTATATGAAATATATACCATCAGCAATTACATTCATACAATACACACATATATGTAAAATGTGGCTCCTACTATTCCCAGTGAAACTGTTATCTAGTTTTGTTTTTATTAGAAACAAATTTTCTAAACTTCTCTTTGAGATATGAAACATATACAGATTTATTCACATATTAAAAAAAAAAAAAACTATTTAACAGAAGAATACCTTCTGGAAAAACCACATAATCATGTCCACTTTTCCAGTAAAATTCTGTAGGAAACAACACTGTATATCACTTATTTTTGAGTGCTAAACTAAACGTATTAGTCTCAAAATGATATATTTAAAATAATTTAGGAAAAGATAAGGTTTAAAATAATATTCACAGACAAAATAAAATTTAAAAAATTATGAACAATAGTTCAATATTTTGGAAATGCCTTCCACATTTTATAGTTCATCCTATTCCAATAATTTTTAGAACTATGATTTTTCCTATAGACATAAAAAGTTTTATCAATGGTAGCAGTTTTATTGTAGGAAATGATGGTGTAACAGGTAGTGTTGATTTAGTAATTTAATAAAGGAATAGATTTGGTTAATTTTGGTGGTGTGGGAATTTAAATGTCTTCAAAATGCTGACAAAAGCAAACAGTGTGTCTCTGTCTGACCTTCTTTACTCAGGCAGCACAATTAATTGAATTTCTGCATGATAGATAGTTACATTTGCTTTATTTATCTAAATATTAATTTGTCCCTTATAGTTTGTTTGACTTTGAAATGTTTTTGTCACTTGTATACTGAAAATGTAGTGTCATACTGGTACTTCATTACAGTCTCAGGGACATAATTAGAACCACAATGGTAAGATGGAGGCTCTGAATACTTTATAGGATGAGCTCATTTGCATCAACATATTCAAGACACTTTTCCTGCTTGCTTTTTACATTATCACACAATTATAGTGTGTGTGTGTTTTGAATATCTGTATGTGTGTGTGAGAGACAGACAGGCAGATAAACAGAGACGGGAAAAGACAGAAAGAGAAACAGAGAAAGAAATCAAGAGATACAGAGAGAGAGAACAGGAGAGAGAAAGGGAGACAGTGGAAATAGGATAGAAATAATTTAATTTGAATTTAAATATTTTTTGGTGAGTGCTTGCTTGAAAAATGTTACATTTTCCTAGTTCTACTACTTTCTTTATACAGATGTGATAATATGACATCTGGTAGAAATTAGGCTCTCTCTCTCTCTCTCTCTCTCTTATATATATATATATATATATATATGCATATATATATATACACACATATATATTTTATAAATATTTATGAAGTAGTAATTCATATATCAATGATAGGGATTTCTTGATAAAAGAGCAATAGATGAAAAGAAATGTATATCTTACATTAGAGAGAAAAAATATAAAACTCAATGACAAAAATGTCAGCTAAACTGTTCAAACACAACAGTTTCCAATAACTCACTGTAGGACCTAATCAATAAATTTTATGCTTAAAATAAGTACTAAGCTCCAGAAAATATTCTGATGAAAAACATAGGTGAAGAGAAAGTCTTGAAAGTTTTTACACTAGAGTAGGAATTGCAAGCTTTCACACCTTCAACATTCTCTGAATTTAATTTTGTTCAAATGCTAGCTTACTAGGATCCCCAAATATTTATCAATTTTTTGATAGAGTTAAAAACTGTATCATATATATTTATATATTATATTTATAGTCTGCATTTATTCTTTCAAAGTTTGTTTATATTGTTTAACCAAAAAATCATTTTAAACAGACTTAGTAAAGAGAGGAAATGTGAATTTAGTTTCTATAGTGAATAGGATTTCATATCCTAGTTCAACAGCATGAAATAAAGTTTCGGGCTTACATATATATGGAAAATATTCTTCAAATCAGTTCTAAAATTTAATTCTTTTAAAATGCTTGAGACTTACTTTTTCAAAAATCCTCTGCTGCTTTTAGTTTAAAGAAAAGTGAATTTGTAGCTGTATAAGCCATCATATGTGTCAGCAATTTACATTTAAAATAATAGTAATAGGACCTTCAAGTATCTTCAAAAATATAATTATGTCCTGCAGGGTGAGTTAAGCACTTTACATGCTTCTGTCATTTAACCTTCTCAACTCCTATATTTGAGGAAGCAGGACTGCTGAAGAGTTAAGTAATTTAATGTAAGTATCACCACTAGCAAATGGTTTATATGAAATCAAAAGCTGGATTCTCTGCACCTGAAGCTCATGTTCTCAATCATTCTGTTATTTAACAATTATTAAATTCTAAATATCTATAAAAAATTTAAAAAATGATTATGGGAAAATTACAAATCTTTTAAAAATTATTCTAATTTATATTATGTTTTTAAGAGATGGTTTTGTACTAAAAAAATGAGCATCACTTTTTATAATAAATACAATTCTCAAAGTTATAGAAATACAATCTTTTAAATGGGCGTAATGGTAAATATACTTCAAAACCTACCTGGAGTTCTTTTGTCCTATTAATTACCAGATTGTATGTATTAACGGCTGAGAGGACCTACCCTGTGTCTGAGGTCAGAGCAGCGACCGAGAGGAGCTACCCCATGACCGAGGTCAGTGGCAGCCGGAAAGATGTACCCCAGGTCCGAGGTCAGGTGCAGCGGCCGGGGAGAGCTACACCACGTTAGAGGCCAGGGGCGGCCACGAAGAGACACCCTGTGTCCGAGGTCAGGGAGGCCTGGAGGAGACACCCCACATCCGAGGTCAGGGGTGGCCAGAAGAAGCCACCTTGTGCTCGAGGCCAGGGGTGGTGACCCTGAGGAGTCACCAAGAGCCCGAGGGGCAGCAGCTGGGAGGAGGCACCCATGCCCAAGGCCAGGGCCGGTGGCCTGTAGGAGCAACCAGAGAGGCTGTGGCTGCACAGGAGCAGGAGGGCCTAGAGGAGCTATCCCACATTGAAGGTCAGAATGGGGGAGTAAGGAGATACCCCTCATCCAAGGTAAGCAGCAGCGGCTGTGCTTTGCTGGAGCAGCTGTTAAGAGATAAGCCAAAAGTAAGAGAAATCCAAGTAAGATGGTAGGTTTTGCAAGAGGGCATCAGAGGGCAGACACACTGAAACCATACTCACAGAAAACTAGTCAATCTAATCACACTAGGACCACAGACTTGTCTGACTCAATGAAACCAAGCCATGCCTGTGGGCAACACAAGATGGGCAGGTCATGGTGGAGAGGGCTGGCAGAATGTGTTCCATTGGAGAAGGGAATGGCAAGCCACTTCAGTACTCTTGCCTTGAGAACCCTAGGAACAGTATGAAAAGGCAAAATGATAAGATACCAAAAGATAAATTTGTCAGGTCATTAGGTGCCCAATATGCTACCAGAGATCAGTGGAGAAATAACTCCAGAAAGAATGAAGAAAAGGAGCCAAAGCAAAAACAATACCCAGCTGTGGATGTGACTGGTGATAGAAGCAAATTCCGATGCTGTAAAGAGCAATATTGCATAGGAACCTGGAATGTGAGTCCATGAATCAAGGCAAATTGGAAGTGCTCAAACAAGAGATGGCAAGGGTGAACGTCGACATTCTAGGAATCAGTGAACTAAAATGGACTGGAATGGGTGAACTTAACTCAGATGACCATTATATCTACTACTGTGGGCAATAACCCCTCAGAAGAAATGGGGTATCCATCATGGTCAACAAAAGAGTCCAAAATGCAGTACTTGGATGCAAGCTCAAAAATCACAGAATGATGTCTGTTCATTTCCAAGACAAACCATTCACTATCACAGTTATCCAAATCTATGCCCCAACCAGTAATGCTAAAGAAGCTGAAGTTCAATGGTTTTATGAAGACCTACAAGACCTTTTAGAACTAACACCCAAAAAGATGTCCTTTTCATTACAGGGGACTGGAATGCTAAAGTAGGATGCCAAGAAACCCCTGGAGTACAGGCAAATTTGGCCTTGGAATGTGGAATGAAGCAGGGCAAAGACTAATAGAGTTTTTCCAAGAAAATGCACTGGTCATAGCAAACACCCTCTTCCAACAACATAAGAGAAGACTCTACACATGGACATCACCAGATGGTCAACACCAAAATCAGATTGATTATATTCTATGCAGCCAAAGATGTAGAAGCTCTATACTGTCAACAAAAAGAAGACCAGGAGCTGACTGTGGCTCAGATCATGAACTCCTTATTACCAAATTCAGAATTGAAGAAAGTAGGGAAAACCGCTAGACCATTCAGGTATGACCTAAATTAAATCCATTATGATTATACAGTGGAAGTGAGAAATATATTTAAGGGTCTAGATCTGATAGACAGAGTGCCTGATGAACTATGGAATGAGGTTCATGACATTGTACGGGAGACAGGGATCAAGACCCTCCCCATGGAAAAGAAATGCAAAAAAGCAAAATGGCTGTCTGGGGAGGCCTTACAAATAGCTGTGAAAAGAAGAGAAGTGAAAAGCAAAGGAGAAAAGGAAAGATATAAGCATCTGAATGCAGAGTTCCAAAGAATAGCAGAAGAGATAAGAAAGCCTTATTCAAGATCAATGGAAAGAAATAGAGAAAAACAACAGAATGGGGAAGACTAGAGATCTCTTCACGACAATTACAGATACCAAGGGAACATTTCATGAAAAGATGGGCTCAATAAAGGACAGAAGTGGTATGGACCTAACAGAAGCAGAAGATATTAAGAAGAGGTGGCAAGAATACATGGAGGAACTGTACAAAAAAGATCTTCACGACCCAGATAATCATGATAATGTGATCACTAATCTAGAGCCAGACATCTTGGAATGTGAAGTTAAGTGGGCCTTAGAAAGCATCGCTATGAACAAAGCTAGTGGAGGTGATGGAATTCCAGCTGAGCTGTTTCAAGTCCTGAAAGATGATGCTGTGAAAGTTCTGCACCCAATATGCCAGCAAATTTGGAAAACTCAGCAGTGGCCATAGAACTAGAAAAGGTCAGTTTTCATTCCAATTCCAAAGAAAGGCAATGCCAAAGAGTACTCAAACTACTGCACATTTGCACTCATCACACATGCTAGTAAGGTCATGTTCAAAATTCTCCAAGCCAGGCTTCAGCAATACGTGAACCATGAACTCCCTGATGTTCAAGCTGGTTTTAGAAAAGGCTACGGAATGAGAGATCAAATTGGCCACATCTGCTGGATCATGGAAAAAGCAAGAGATTTCCAGAAAAATATGAATTTCTACTCTATTGACTATGCCAAAGCCTTTGAATGTGTGGATCACAATAAACTGTGGAAAATTCTGAAAAAGATGGGAATACCAGACCATCTGACCTGCCTCTTGAGAAATCTGTATGCAGGTCAGGAAGCAACAGTTAGAACTGGACATGGAACAACAGACTGGTTCCAAATAGGAAAAGGAGTACGTCAAGGCTGTATATTGTCACCCTGCTTATTTAACTTATATGCAGAGTACATCATGAGAAACGCTGGACTGGAAGAAACACAAGATGGAATCAAGATTGCTGTGAGAAATATCAATAACCTCAGATATGCAGATAATACTACCCTTATGGCAGAAAGTGAAGAGGAGCTAAAAAGCCTCTTGATGAAAGTGAAGGAGGAGAGTGAAAAAGTTGGCTTAAAGCTCAACATTCAGAAAGTGAAGATCATGGCATCTGGTCCCATCATTTCATGAGAAGTAGAGAGGGAAACTGGAAATAGTGTCAGACTTTATTTTTCTGGGCTCCAAAATCACTGCAGATGGTGACTGCAGCCATGAAATTAGAAGATGCTTAGTCCTTGGAAGAAAAGTTATGACCAACCTAGATAGCATATTCAAAAGCAGAGACATTACTTTGCCGACTAAGGTCCCTCTAGTCAAGGCTATGGTTTTTCCTGTGGTCATGTATGGATGTGAGAGTTGGACTGTAAAGAAGGCTGAGCACTGAAGAATTGATGTTTTTGAACTGTGGTGTTGGAGAAGACTCTTGAGAGTCCCTTGGACTGCAAGGAGATCCAACCAGTCTATTCTGAAGGAGATCAACCCTTCGGTTACTTTGGAAGGAATGATACTAAAGCTGAAACTCCAGTACTTTGGCCACCTCATGAGTAGAGCTGACTCACTGGAAAAGACTCTGATGCTGGGAGGGATTGGGGACAGGAGGAGAAGGGAACAACCAAGGATGAGATGGCTGAATGGCATCACAGACTCGGTGGACGTGAGTCTGAGTGAACTTGGAGAGATGGTAATGAACAGGGAGGCCTGGCGTGCTGAGATTCATGGGGTCGCAAAGAGTCAGACACGACTAAGCAACTGAACTGAACTATGATAAGCAAGTGTAAGTTGCTCAGTTGTGTCGGACTCTTGGCAACCCCATGGACTGTCTCCTTTGTCCATGGAATTCTCCAGGCAAGAATACTGGAGTGGATAGCAATTCCCTTCTCCAGGGGATCTTTCCAGCCCAGGGAGCAAATCTGGGTCTCTCTCATTGCAGGCAGATTATTTACCATCTGATTCACCAGGGAGTTTTGCTTAAAAATAGGATAAAAAGGATCTGAAATTTTATTTCAACATTATAAAAGTGGAAAGTATAGGACAAAAATGATGTTTATGAAGTAAAAAGCCACAAACATGGGAGATTAGAGAAAATAAAAGCTAATTTGTTTGTGGTACAGTTCAGTTCAGTCTCTCAGTCGTGTCCGACTCTTTGTGACCCCATGAATCTCAGCACGCCAGGCCTCCCTGTCCATCACCAACTCCCAAAGTTCACTCAGAGTCATGTCCACCAAGTCAGTGATGCCATCCAGCCATTTCATCCTCTGTCATCCCCTTCTCCTCCTGCCCCCATCCCTCCCAGCATCAAAGTGTTTTCCAATGAGTCAACTCTTCACATCAGGTGGCAAAATACTGGAGTTTCAGCTTTAGCATCATTCCTTCCAAAGAAATCCCAAGGCCCATGATAAGAATGGACTGGTTGGATCTCCCTGAAGTCCAAGGGACTCTCCAGAGTCTTCTCCAACACCACAGTTCAAAAGCATCAATTCGTTGGTGCTACGCTTTCTTCACAGTCCAACTCTCACACCCATACATGACCACTGGAAAAACCATAGCCTTTATTAGACGAACCTTTTTTGGTCAAGTAATGTCTCTGCTTTTGAATATGCTATCTAGGTTGGTCATAAGTTTTCTTCCAAGAAATAAGCACCTTTTAATTTCATGGCTGCAGTCACCATCTGCAGTGATTTTGGAGTCCCCAAAAATAAAGACTGACACTGTTTCCCGATCTATTTCCCATGAAGTGATGAGACCGGATATCATGATCTTCATTTTCTGAATGTTGAGGATTTAAGCCAACTTTTTCACTCTCTTCTCTCACTTTCATCAAGAGGCTGTAGTTCCTCTTCATTTTCTGCCATAATAGTGATGTTCTGCATATCTGAGGTTATTGATATTTCTCCTGGCAATCATGATTCCGGCTTGTGCTTCTTCCAGCCCAGTGTTTCTCATGATGTACTCTGCATATAAGTTAAATAAATAGGGTGACAATATACAGCCTTTACGTACTCCTTTTCCTATTTGGAACAAATCTGTTGCTCCATGTACAGTTCTAATTGTTGCTTCCTTACCTGAATACAGATTTCTCTAGAGGCAGGTGAGGTGGTCTAGTACTTCCATCTCTTTCAGCATTGTCCACAGTTCCTTGTGATCCACACACTCAAAGGCTTTGGC
Organism: Nanger dama; assembly: GCA_917880005.1. Classification (NCBI taxonomy): domain Eukaryota; kingdom Metazoa; phylum Chordata; class Mammalia; order Artiodactyla; family Bovidae; genus Nanger; species Nanger dama. The sequence goes on from CAKJTW010000005.1 coordinate 42,837,962, forward strand.
ATAATCAATAAAGCAGAAATTGATGTTTCTCTGGAACTTTCTTGCTTTCTCCATGATCCAATGGATGATGGCAATTTAGTCTCTGGTTCCTCTGCCTTTTCTAAAACCAGCTTGAACATCTGGAAGTTCATGGTTCACGTATTGCTGAAGCCTGGCTTGGAGAATTTTGTGCATTACTTTACTAGTGTGTGAGATGAGTGCAATTGTGTGGTAGTTTGAGCATTGTTTGGCATTGCCTTTCTTTGGGATTGGAATGAAAACTGACCTTTTCCAGTCTTGTGGCCACTGCTGAGTTTTCCAAATTTGCTGGCATATTGAGTGCAACACTTTCACAGCATCATCTTTCAGGATTTGAAATAGCTCAACTGGAATTCTATCACTTCCTCTAGCTTTGTTCGTAGTGATGCTTTCTAAGGCCCACTTGACTTCACATTGCAGGGTTTCTGGCTTTAGGTGAGTGATCATACCATCATGATTATCTGGTCATGAAGATCTTTTTTGTATATTCTTCTGTGTATTCTTTCCACCTCTTTTTAATACCTTCTGCTTCTGCTAGGTCCATACGATTTTTGTCCTTTATTGAGCCCATCTTTACGTGAAATATTCCCTTGGTAGCTGTAATTTTATTGAAGAGATATTTAGTCTTTCCCATTCTGTTATTTTCCTCTAAAATGTAGATATCATTCATATCGTGGCTAACTGTTATAAGAAGAAATATACTGTGTAGACTTGGACCTTGTTATCTACCTGCAGTGCAGGAGGCCTGGATTGGAATCCTGGGTAGAGATGATCCCCTGGAGAAGGAAATGACAACCTACTTTAGTATTTTTGCTTGAAGAATCATGGACAGAGGATCCTGGCAGGTTGCAGTCCATGGGTTCATAAGAATCAAACACAACTTAACTAAAGAGACAGAGAGAGCTTGTTAAAGAGTGAGTTGAATAATTTTTTAAAAAATCTTACAATAGTTTTTGCTTTTGTTCAGTTGCTACGTCATTTATACCCCTGGCTACCCTATGGACTAGAGCATGCCAGGATTTCTGTCCTTCACTATTCCCTGGATTTTGCTCAATTTCATGTCCAGTGATTCAGTGATGCTATCAAACCATCTCATACTCTGCTGCCCCCCTTCTCTTCCTGTCTGCAGTTTTTCTAAGCAGTCTTTTCCGATGTGTTATCTTTCCACAATAAGTGGACTTAGTATTGGAGTTTCAGCTTCAGTGTGAGCCCTTCCAATGAATACTCTGGATTGATTTCCTTTAGGATAAACAGGTTTGATCTCCTTGCTGTCCAAGAGACTCTCAGGAGTCTTCTCCAGTACCACAGTTTGAAAGCATCAGTTATTCAGAGCTCAGACTTCTTCATGGCCCAACTCTCACATCCTTATATGACTGGAAACATTATAACTTTGGCCATATGGATTTTTGTCAGCAAAGTGATCTCTGATTTTTAATAAACTGTCTAGGTTGGTCATAGTTTTGTTTTGTTTTGTTTTGTTTTTCCCCAAAGAGAAAGCATATTTTAGATACATGGCTGCAGTTACCATCTGCAGTTATTTTGGAGCCCACAAAAATAAACCAGTTTCCATTGTGTTCCCATCTATTTGCCATGAAGTGATGATGATACCATGAGATTCGTGTTTTGAATGTTGAGTTTTAAGCTAGCTTTTACATTCTCCTCTTTCATGCTTATCAAGAGGCTCTTTTATTCTTCCATTTCTGCTATTAAAGTGGTAACATCGGCATATCTGAGTTTATTGATATTTCCCCTGGCAATCTTGACTCCAGTTTATGAATCATCAGCCCAGCCTTTCATATATTGTACTTTGCATATTAACTAAATAAACATAAAAATTAAATAAATACAATATACAGTCTTAATGTACTCCTTTTCTGATTTGGAACCAGTTTGTTATTCCATGTTCAGTTCTAACTCTTGCCTCTTGACCTGTATACAGATTTTTCAGGAGGCAGGTAAGGTGGTCTGGTATTGCCATCACTTTAAGCATTTTCCACAGATTGCTGTGTTCCATGCAGTCAAAGATTTTAGTTTAGTCAATGAACAGATTTTTTTTTTTCTGGAATTCCTTTGCTTTTTCTATGATCCAGTAGATGCTGGCAAGTTGATCCATGGTTCCTCTCTGTTTTCTAAATCCAGCTTGTGCATCTGAAATTTCTTTGCTCCTGTACTGCAGAAGGCTAGCTTGAAATATTTTGAGTATTACCTTGCTAGAATGTAAAATGAGTGCATTTGTTCAATAGTTTGAACATTCTTTGGCATTGCTCTTCTTTAGGACTGGAATGAAAACTGACCTTTTCCAGTCTTGTGGCCACTGCTGAGTGTTCCAAATTTGCTGGCATCTAGAGTGGACCACTTTAACAGCATCATCGGATTTGAAATAGGCTAGTTTGAATTCCATCACCTCCACTAGCTTTGTTCATAACAATGCTTTTTAAAGTCCACTTGCCTTCACTCTCCAGGATGGCTGGATCCAGGTCAGTGACCACACTATCATGGTTTTCTAGGACACCCTGGTGACATTAAGATTGCTTTATAATCTGCAAATCTATTTATGTTCTGTAGATAGATTCATTTGTACCTTTCTTTTTCTTTTTTAGATTCTACATATAAGCAGTATCATATGATATTTTTAAAATCTGAATTGGCAACATAAATGTCCATCAAAATGTAATGTATGAAGAAAAAATGTGGTACATATATACAATAGAATATTACCCTGACATTAAAATGAATGAAATTGAGTTATTTTTAGTGATATGGATGGACCTAGAGTCTGTCATATAGAGTGAATATGGTCAGAAAGAGAAAAACAATATGGTCTATTACTGCATATATGTAGATTACACACACACAAAAAGTACAGTTGAATCTATTTGGAGGGCAGAAATAGAAATGCACACATAGATAAGGGAGGTACAAACACAGGGTGGAAGAGAGGGGTGGGATGAATTGGGAGATTGACTTTGACATATGTGCATTTCTGTGTGTAAAACAGATAGCTAGTGGGAACTTGCTGTATAGTACAGGGAGTTCAGCTAAGTGCTCTGTGGCATCCTAGATGGGAGGAATTGGGGGAGGGTGCTGAGAGAAATTTAAAGAGGGTGGGAATACATGCATACACATCGATGATTCACTTAATTGTATATCAGAAATCAACAGAACATTATAAAGTAACTGCACCCTAATTTTTAAAAATGTGGTATATAGAATGGACTATTACTCCATCATGTAAAAGAATAAACCAATTTCATTTGCAAAGGCAGCAATACAGATGGACCTAGAGATTGTCATACAGAGTGAAGTAAGTCAGAGAAAGTTTTAAGTAACTTTGTCCCTGCCACACTACACCATTTGAAATTCTATAAGGCAGGAGCAATGGGAGCTGGAAATTTATTAGTATTTTCAAGTAATTAGATGCAAGGTAAAAAGTGTTTTATGGGGAGACTGTCTGTTACGATGCAAATTCAATTCAATTCAGTTCAGTCTCTGAGTTGTGTCTGACTTTCTGTGACCCCATGAATCGCAGCACGCCAGGCCTCCATGTCCATCACCAACTGCTGGAATGTACCCAAACCCATGCCCATTGAGTTGGTGATGCCATCCATCCATCTCATCCTCTGTCATCCCCTTCTCCTCCTGCCCTCAGTCTTCCCCAGCATATTTTTTAATGAATCAGCTCTTCACATCAGGTGGCAAAAGTATTGGAGTTTCAGTTTCAGCATCAGTCTTTCCAATGAACATTAGGGACTGTCTTCTTTAGGATGGACTGGTTGGATCTTGCAATCAAAAGGGCTCTCAAGAATCTTCAACACCAGAGTTCAAAAGCATCAATTCTTTGGTGCTCAAGTTTCTTTATAGTCTAACTCTCATAACCATACATGGCCATTGGAAAAAACATAGCCTTGACTAGGCAGACCTTTGTTGACAAAGTAATGTCTCTGCTTTTTAATATGCTGTCTAGGTGGTCATAATTTTCCTTCCAAAGAGTAAGCAAATTATTCTTTAGTTATTGTTGGACTGTTGGAACTGTGTTTGGTTTCTTCTTTTCTCTCCAATTATTTCTGTCCCTATTTTCCCCTCTTCATTTTTCACTTCTTCCTTTTTCCTTGCTTACTCTGTTAGTACTGTCTTCATATTAACCTTTGCATGAAAAATTCACATGTTTCATTTATATGTTAGGTGAATTTGTGATTACTGAGTGACTAGTAAAAAATATAAAGACAGGGAATTCATGTCAATCAAATGCTCAAAATAATGTCAGGATTACCTCTATCTGAGCAGTTCAATTATTCCCTTTATTTGTCCAAAACAGTTACCCATACAATGAGACAGTGATAACATTATCATTCAGAAAAGATATTTGTAATTCTAAGTATATTTAAATATTATAAAAATCATGATGTAGAATGCAAAAATACTTATCTGCATAATTACTATGGTATTGTTAACTTTTATATATGTGTAACAACCTTGAATCTAAAGAAGTTATAACAAGTATTTAAAATATGTCTGCAGAGTTTCGTCTATGTCCCATTTTCGGAAAATAAGGAGTTTATTCATTTATTTCTCTCCATAAGAGACACATTTGATCTCATTTATATAGATCTTTCCACTCTTTTCAATAAATATAAGAAAATAAACTGCCTTTTTAAAATTAACAAATGAGATATTTAACTTTATTTTTTTTCCAGATATTTAAGCTGGTTTTATTTATTTATTTATTTATTATTTTTTAATACTTTATTCTACTTTACAATACTGTGTTGGTTTTGCCATACATTGACATGAATCAGCCACATGTGTACAAAATCTCCCAATGCCAAAGCCCCTTCCCACCTCCCACCCCACACAGTCTCCTCGGATCATTCCGTACACTAGCCCCAAGCATCCTGTATCCTGTATTGAACATAGACTGGCGCTTCATTTATTATATGATAGTATACATGTTTCAGTGTCATTCTCCCAAATCATCCCACCCTCTCCCTCTCCCTAATAACAATTTCAAAATGAACAGTGTCTACACATCTTCAAGAATAAGTGCTTAAAACAATAAAGTTACATAGTCTAAAATTAAATAATTTGAACTTGTAACATTGGAAAAATGGATATATAATTATAAATGTAGTTGCCTTAAATAGCTTTATTTAAAAGATAGGAATGAACTTTTTTTTTTCTACACGTGACATTTATGATTTTCTAAAAATAATTAAAAATAGAAGTTAATGTTCAATAAATCAGGAAACATGGAAATATTTCACTATTTGCTAACAAAGGGTTACAGAATGCCACTGCAAAATTTGCCACTTTGGCATAAGGATTATTTTGAGTTAAAGGCATTTACAAAACAGAAAATGCAAGAAAAACACTCTGATCTTGCTTCTTTTTCTTAAAAGGAAAATGTTCTCCCTATACCAGAAGAAAAGTAACATTCTTAACATCAAGGACAAGAAGCTAAGACAGAGAGATTTTATATAAAGAATTCTATATAAACAGAACCTGTTTGAAAAATTCTTTTTTTTTAATTTAAATTTAATTGGAGGCTAATTACTTTACAATTCTTATCTTCCTTAAGCCTCCCCACACAGTTAGTTTAGTTTCTTTTCTCTCTTTAGTTACCAATTTTCTCTTTTTGTTCAACCTACTGGAAAAGCTTATTGGTTTTACCCTTTCTTTGTTTCTTCATCTCTTTGCTCTGTGTCATGCAAAAGTTGTATGAATTTACATGCATTTCTCCTGTTAATCTGTATTATATCAATTTAATTCTCAGGCTCAGCTGAAAAACCATAAGAGAATAAAGGTAAAATTTTGCCATCCCTATCCTAATAAGGTGTTATTTTATAAATATTATAAATATATATTTATATCATTCATCAATATTTTCTAGATTTTTTTAATATTCCAGTATTAAATAAATTGTTATTTCATTGAATTTCATTGTATGCTCACAAACTGGAAGAAGCAGTATTTTACATCACCATGTTTACAGAGTATATATAAAAAAGTAACAAAAGTTCTCAAAATATGTATAAACATATTGTTGAAATATTGATATTTAAAGCTTTACCAGCATTTTTCTGAAATCATCCTGAAACAGTATCAAGAATAAATAAATAGTATGAAATCAGATATTAATCATATAGCTTATAAAATATTTCTACCTTACCTGAAAAAATTTCTAATAACATTTATTCATAATATTGTATAGTCTCATGTACTTTCATGGATGGATATGCCAATATTTGGTCTTCCCAGGTGTCTCAGTGTGTAAAGAATCTCCCCACAATTCAGGAGTTGTGGATTCTATCTCTAGGTTGGGGAGATTCCCTGGAGGAGGGCATGGCAACCCACTGCAGTATTCTGGCCTGGAGAATCCCATGGACAGAGGTGACTAGAGGTGTACAGTCATATAAGGTTGCAAAGAGTAGGACACAACTGAAGCAACTAAGCATGCATGCATGCCAATACTTATATTGATACACCACTCTAAAATGAATAATAAGTTTATTTTTACTAGAAAGAAATTTAATACAAACCTACACCTGTGATTTTGTAAACTTACAAAGTTACAACTTAAATTTTCTGTGATATAATTTCTTGCATAGTTAGCCAATTTTATTTTCTTGTAAGGTGATGCAAGTATTTATTTTGTTTAAATAATCAGTTTTTATTTTTGTCATATTTACATTATCATGAAAGTTAAAGTAAAATAGAGGAAATCATATAAAATTCATTGTTAGAAAAACCTGTCATTCTACATTACAAAACTAACAACTCATAATTTGTCTGCTGCTTCTGCTGCTAAGTTGCTACAGTCGTGTGTGACTCTGTGCGACCCCACAGATGGCAGCCCACCAGGCTCCTCAGTCCCTGGGATTCTCTAGGCGAGAACACTGGAGTGGGTTGCCATGTTTGGATAACTATAAATTGCCAACATAACATTACTGTTAGGTTATATATACATATATATATATATATACATTTCATATTCTAGATTTTTAATTAACCTAAAACTTTAACACTGGAGGAGAAATCATATCCAAAAAATAAGCAAGAAGAACTTAGTAATAATGCAAAATAATTTAAAACTGCTTACTGATACTGATAGCTTACAGTGGACAACATCAGAGTCATGATCTTCAAAGAAAAAGATTTAGCTTTGGGACCAGGGACCAGGCTTGAATAATCAGAGCTTTTGTGTGGTAGAAGTTTTATTACAGTGAAAAAGGACAGAGAAAGCTTCTTGTATAGACATCAAAAGGGGGACAGGGAGTGTCCCTATCACTAGTCTTATCAAGGCCTTATGTACTTTTATCAGATCCTCTCCCCCAACATATATCTTAAATTAACAAGATTAGAACTAACAATAGAAAGGTCTTAACAGAGCCAGTCTCACAACATATGCCTTAAGACAATAGGATTATTCAGAAGGTTCTTGTTAAGAAGGAGAAATATGTCCTTGAGCAAAATACATTGTTATATTGACTAAGACAAAGCAACATAGGAAAAAAAAAATGCCCTTTTCTCCTCCTTGACAGTCCCACACCCCTTTCTCTCATTCTTGAAGTCCCTGAACCCTTTCCTCTTGGAGGGCCCCAGACTCCTTATCAACCTACTTAGAAATTAGCTTTCTCAGTACTCTGTTTGCTAATTTTAGATAACAAAAGTTCAAACTGTTTAAAATGATGCTTGAGGGGATACCATTGTCAGTGTACATTAGAGATATAAGCTCATTAATTTTCTTTAAGTGATGATTTTAATTTGGAATAATTTTATATTTTTACTAACAAGTTTACTATACTGTTAATATTTTATAATAACTTAGATGCAATTATCAAAATAAAGAGGTTTTTTTCTGTTATGATTTAATATATTTTTGATGGTTTAGTCCCTAAGTTGTGTCCAACTCTTGCTAATTCATGGACTATAGCCTGCAAGGTACCTCTTTACATGGGATTCTCCAGGAAAGAATACTTCTTGCCATTTCCTTCTCCAGGGGATCTTCCCAATCCAGGAATCAAACCTGGGTCTCCTGCATTTGAGGTAGATTCTTTACTGACTGAGCTACACACTCAACTTTTATTGTTATTTCACCAAATTTTCTCAATGTAGTTATTTTTCTGTCCCAGGAGTCCATCCAGGATTCAATGTTCATTGAGACATCAGTCATCTTCATATCCACTGGTTTGTGAAAGTTCCCTAGGTACCTCGTTTCTTATGGGCCTGATAGTTTTGAAGAGAACTGCTCTGGAGAACTGGCCTAGAGAATCCCAGGGATGGGGGAGCTTGGTGGGCTTCCATCTATGGGGTCACACAGAGTTGAACACAACTGAAGCAACTTAGCAGAAGTAGCAGCAGCATGTAGCCTTGAGAAGTAGGTGGCAGTCAGAGTATCAGCCTGAGAGGTGGAGAAATTCAGTCACTATAGCTAAGCCATTTGTCTGTGATCAGATGATATCCTGGAGAAGGATATCAGTACTCTTGTCTGGAAAATCCCATGGACAGAGGAGCCTGATGGGCTGCAGTCCATGGGATTACTAAGAGTCGGACACGACTGAGCGACTTCACTTTCACTTTTCACTTTTATGCATTGGAGAAGGAAATGGCTACCCACTCCAGTGTTCTTGCCTGGATAATCCCGGAGATGGGGGAGCCTGGTGTGCTGCTGTCTATGGAGTCACACAGGGTCGGACACGACTGAAGCAACCTAGTAGCTTAGATGATATTCTGAAAGGGGTGGGATCCTGAGTCAGAATGAAAGCAACAGGAGAACCAATGTCTGCTTGGAGTAAAGTGATACTGAGTGTGACTGGAAACCAATCCACTCTTCTCATCTTGTACACAGATTTTAAGTATTTTCTAGAGGCTCAGGGGTAAAGATTTTGCCTGCCATGTAGGAGCCACAGGTTCGGTCCCTGTGTCAGGAAAATCACCTGGAGAGGAAATGACAACCCACTCCAGTATTCTTGTCTGGAGAATCCCATGGACAAAGGAGCCTGGTGGGCTACAGTCTATGAGGTCACAAAAGACTCAGACCTGACTTACCAACTAAACAACAACAAGAAAAACTATCTTAAAAAAATACGGCCCACTCAGAATAATGGAAGGAGCAGGACAGAGAAACTTGTGTATGCCAACTATTGGGATGTGAGGAGTGAGAAAGCAGTGAAAAGGAAGTGAAACTGATTTTATTAGTGTTCTTATGTGTGCCATGTACGGTGCCAGGCATTTTATGTTACCTTAAAACAAACCTGTGAAGTCACTATTATCAGACTCATTTTAGAATTGATGACATGGAGCTTCAGATGTTAAACAGGTAGCCTGAGATGACATTGCTCTTATGGGCTGGAGTTGAAATTTGAACCATCTCTTTACATGATAATAGGGTTATTTCCCATCAGTCTGCGTGAGTCTGTTGGACTACACTGTTAACTCTTACCTGTCTTCTAAGCATGTTTTTGAGCATATAGTGAGCCCTCTATAACCACATGCTCTGTACCTACAGGTACAACCAACTACAGATTGAAAATATTTTAAAATACATTTCTGAAAAATTCCCAAAAGCAAAATTTGAATTTTCCACGTGCTAATAATTATAGACATAGCATTTATATTGTATTTACAACCATTTACATGGAAGGACAACTATGACCAACATAGATAGCATATTAAATAGCAGAGACCTTACTTTGTCAACAAAGGTCCGTCTAGTCAAGGCTATGGTTTTTCCAGTGGTCACGTATGGATGTGAGAGTTGGACTGTGAAGAAAACTGAGTGCCAAAGAAATGATGCTTTTGAACTGTGGTGTTGGAGAAGACTCTTGAGAGTCCCTTGGACTGCAAGGAGATCCAACCAATCCATGCTGAAGGAGATCAGCCCTGGGATTTCTTTGGAAGGAATGATGCTAAAGCTGAAACTCCAGTACTTTGGCCACCTCATGCAAAGAGTTGTCTCATTGAAAAAAAATTCTGATTCTGGGAGGGATTGGGGGCAGGAGGAAAAGGGAATAACGGAGGATGAGATGGCTGGATGGCATCACCGACTTGATGGACGTGAGTTTGAGTGAACTCCGGGAGTTGGTGGTGGACACAGTGAGCCCTGGTGTGCTGCAATTCATGAGGTCGCAAAGAGTCAAACATGACTGAGCAACTGAACTGAACTGGTCAGGTGTTTTATAGAATGTCCCTCAGCAAGGGTTTGCTTATTGTATATCCATGCTTAGATAGAGGTGATGGATTTTGGAAATAATACCACGGAGACACAGTGTCCTCATCACATTTTATTAGGATTTACATGATACTCACAGAAGATAACTAGTAACATGTATCCAAATCACTTGGTTAAGATAGTATTGCTAGGTTTTTAGACTAAATATTTACTACTTTTCCATTTCTTAGTTCTTTGGAATACAATCATCAAGTCAAGCCTGCATTTAAAGAGAAAGGAGTAGTTACCTATATTACTAAAATTTCTTCAGTAAATTTTGTCCCATTTCTCTCACTTGTTTATTTATGCAATCCTCTATCCATTATCAACATGGATGCTTTTACTTAACTCTGCTTTACTCCAAGGCTGGTATTTATAATTTACTTAAATTATTTCATGCTTGACAATTGTTTTTGTTTTTATTTTTTTATTTTCTTTTGGTACCTGAGTGCTTTAACATGCCCCATTTTATGTTTGTGTTGGCACTTCATTATCCCCCAAAATTTATTCAAGTATAATTGACAAATAAAAGCTGTATAGAGTCAAGGTGCAAAATATGATAATTGATAGCACTTCCTTATTTCCAAAATGAATAGAATCTCTAGGATCATCTTATGTTTTCCCTATCACACCCAAGATCCGCCATTTAGCCAAAGATCGGCTTATAAATTTTGAGTGTATTTATTTTGAGCACATCTATTTCAGCACAACTGTTTGAATCACAAAAAGTCAGACATAACAGAGAGACTGAAAAACAACAACAGAATTTTTGAGCACACTCTCTAGAGAAAAACAATAATAATTTTTTTTAAATGACACATTACCAAATCCATTGAGGCTGAAAAATATGTAATATCTATATAATATTTCAGTTCAGTTCAGTTCAATCACTCAGTCGTGTCTAACTCATTGTGACCCCATGGACTGCAGCAAACCAGGCCTGAGTTTACTGAAACTCACATTCATTGAGTCGGTGATGCCATTCAACCATCTCATCCTCTGCTGTCCCCTTCTGCTGCCGCATTCAATCTTTCCCAGCACCAGGGTCTTTTCCAAAGAGTCAGTTCTTCACATTAGGTGGCCAAAGTATTGGAGTTTCAGCATCTGTCTTTCCAATGAATATTGAGGACTGATTTCCTTTAGGATGGACTGGTTGGATCTCCCTGCAGTCCAAGGGACTCTCAAAAGTCTTCACCAGCGACAAAGTTCAAGAACATCAATTTTTCAACACTTAGTTTTCTTTATAGTCCAGCTGTCTCATCCACACATGACTACTGGAAAAATCATAGCTTTGACAAGATGGACCTTTGTTGGCAAATAATGTCTCTGCTTTTTAATATGCTATCTATGTTCATTATAATTTTTATTCCAAGGAGTAAGCATTTTTAATTTCATGGCTGCATTCGCCATTTGCAGTGACTTTGGAGAGCAAATAAATAAATAAAGTTTCTTACTGTTTCCCCATCTATTTGTCATGAAGTGATGGGATTAGATGCCATGGTCTTAATTTTCTGAATATTGAGTTTTAAGCACAGTATTTCACTCTCCTTTTTACTTTCATCAAGAGGCTCTTAAGTTCTTCTTCACTTTCTGCCATAAGGGTGATATCATCTGCATAACTGATGTTACTGATATTTCTCTCAGCAATCTTGATTACAGCTTATGCTTCATCCAGCCTAGCATTTCTCATGATGTACTCAAATTAAAAGATGCTTACTCCTTGGAAGAAAAGTTATGACCAACCTAGATAGCATATTCAAAAGCAGAGACATTAATTACTTTGCCAACAAAGGTCTGTCTAGTCAAGGCTATGGTTTTTCCAGTGGTCACGTATGGATGTGAGAGTTGGACTGTGAAGAAAACTGAGTGCCAAAGAAATGATGCTTTTGAACTGTGGTGTTGGGGAAGACTCTTGAGAGTCCCTTGGACTGCAAGGAGATCCAACCAATCCATTCTGAAGGAGATCAGCCCTGGGATTTCTTTGGAAGGAATGATGCTAAAGCTGAAACTCCAGTACTTTGGCCACCTCATGCAAAGAGTTGATTCATTGGAAAAGACTCTGATGCTGGGAGGGATTGGGGGCAGGAAGAGAAGGGAACGACAGATGATGAGATGGCTGGATGGCATCACTGACTACATGGACGTGAATCTGAGTGAACTCCAGAGTTGGTGATGGACAGGGAGGCCTGGCGTGCTGCAATTCATGGGGTCACAAAGAGTCAGACACGACTGAGAGACTGAACTGAACTGAACTGAACTGAACTCTGTATATAAGTTAAATAAGCAGGATGACAATATACAACCTTGACGTACTCTTTTTTCCTCTTTGGAGCCAGTCTGTTGTTCCATGTTCATTTCTAATCATTGCTTCCTGATCTGCATACAAATTTCTCAAGAGGCAGGTTAGGTGGTCTGGTATCCCATCTCTTTCAGAATTTTCCACAGTTTATTGTGATCCACACAGTCAACGGCTTTGGCATAGTCAATAAAGCAAAAATAGATTTTTTTTTTTTTCCTGAAAGGCCAGAATATTGGTGTGGGTAACCTTTCCCTTCTCCAGGGGATCTCCCCAATCCAAGGATGGGATCCAGGTCTCCTGCATTGCAGGCAGATTCTTTACCATCTGAGCCACAATGGAGGTGTGTGTGTGTGTGTGTGTGTGTGTGTGTGTGTGTGTGTGTGTGTGTGTATGGTGAGGTTACGTCTCTCAGTTATGTCCGACTCTTTGCGACCCAGTGGACTGTAGCCTACTAGGCTTCTCCATCCATGGGATTCTCCAGGCAAGAATACTGGAGTGGATTGCCATTTCCTTCTCCAGGGGATTTTCCCAACCCAGGGATCAAACCTTGGTCTCCTGCATTGGATCAATTGGAGCAGACACTTTAACCTCTGAGCCACCAGGGAAGCCCGTGTGTGTGTGTGTGTGTGTGTGTGTGTGTGTGTGTGTGTGTAATATTTAGTGATTTAAATTTAATTAACTTCTTGCAAATTACTCCAAGTATTTTCCTAAGTTTAAATTATAAAATTTGTATGATTTCTTTGTAACCAAACTCTGTAGGATTTCCCACATGAAATTTTGCCTGATAGAATCACCTGCCGACCTCCTTCAACACTTTTGCTTGTCTCAAAGTCATGAATACTTTGTACCTACTCTGTCATTTTTATTACTTTGTCTTTGTTTAGCATGTCTTTGAAATGATATTTGTTTTTGTATCACCAGTTTTTCAGCAATTCTGTTTAACTCCCTATTCATTAATTATAAATTGCACTCATGTAACACATAATTTAAGTTTTTTACTGTGTATCATTTCATGTACTTTTAGCTATTTTTACTTTTAAGTTACTTTAAACATATTGATTCTTTTAAAATTTATTTCCAAAAACATTCCAGAAAAAAATTTTTTTGCAAATATAATTTTAACGAGAAGATAAAGTTTCTGTTTGTAAACAGTGGCTGAAAAAATAGAGTAGTCCTTTTACTGCAAGACATCAGAGACTTCACTCTAACAGACCTAATACTGGTGTTCCAAATAGGTCTACATCTTAATTTCCAGAACATTTGAATATCTTACCTTATATGTGATAACGGGTTTTGCTGATGTGATTAAATTCATTATTTTAAGATAAGAAATTATCTGGTTATCCAGGTAGCCTGGTTATCCAGGCACTCAGTTGTGCCTATAAGAAGTAAGAAGGTTACAAACAGTGAATGAGATGTCAAAATTGAAAGAGATTGGAATGATGCAGGATCATGAGCCACGAAATGTGCACAGTCTTTGAATACTGGAAAAGGAAACTAAACAATTTTTCCCTTAGAGCTTCCACAAGAAACACAATCCTGCCAATATCTTGATTTTAGCCTAGTGACCTCATTTTGAGCATCTTACCTTCAGACCCATAAGATAATAAATTCATGTTGTTTCAAGTCACTAATTGTGTTCTAATTTGTTATGAAAACAATATAAAATAGTATACTATGTTCATATTTATTTTAAGTTTCTGGTATTAAGTAGAATCAATTGGAGAACAGTTAGGATAATGTTACTTGTTTTAATATTATTTACTTATTTTGATATCTCCACCTTCAAATGTTTAAAAAATTGAAAATCAGATAAGCTTTTGGTAGAGAGGCAAGCAGTGTATAAACATGACACTCTGCTGCAGTATCCTCCAACTGATGTCCATTTGTAAAGTTAGATGGATGCTTTCAGCACAACTTAACTCAGATATGAGGAAAGTCCTTGGTGTTCATTGGTAGGACTGATGTTGAACCTGAAACTCCAGTACTTTGACAGAGGATGAGATGGTTGGATGGCATCACCAACTCAATGGGCATGGGTTTGGGTGGACTCTGGGAGCTGGTGATGGACAGGGAGGCCTGGTGTGCTGTGAGTCATAGGGTTGCAAAGAGTCGAACATGACTGAGAAACTGAACTGACTAACTGAACTGAGCCTAATATCAGAAGTGATTCTCTACAAGCCAACTTATCCTGTTATGAGAGAGAAAATATTGAGCAGTATAGTGTTGAAAGATTCCTTGGATGTATAAATACAACTTAAAATTCTATAGAGTCTTTAGGATTTTCTATGTAGAGGATCATATCATCTGCAAACAGTGAGAGTTTTACTTCTTCTTTTCCAATTTGGATTCCTTTTATTTCTTTTTCTGCTCTGATTGCTGTGGCCAAAACTTCCAGAACTATGTTGAATAGTAGCGGTGAAAGAAGACACCCTTTTCTTGTTCCTGACTTTAGGGGAAATGCTTTCAATTTTTCATCATTGAGGATAATGTTTGCTGTGGGTTTGTCATATATAGCTTTTATTATATTGAGGTATGTTCCTTCTATTCCTGCTTTCTGGAGAGTTTTTATGATAAATGGATGTTGAATTTTGTCAAAAGCCTTCTCTGCATCTATTGAGATAATCATATGCCTTTTATTATTCAATTTGTTAATGTGGTGAATTACATGGTTTGATTTGCAGATATTGAAGAATCCTTGCATCCCTGGAATAAAGCACACTTGGTCATGGTGTGTGATCTTTTTAATGTGTTGTTGGATTCTGATTGCTAGAATTTTGTCAAGGATTTTGCATCTGTGTTCATCCGTGATATTGGCCTGTAGTTTTCTTTTTTCTGGCGTCTTTGTCAGGCTTTGGTATGGAAGTTTACCTTCCTCTGCAATTTTCTGAAAGAGTTTGTGTAGGATATGTGTTAGCTCGTCTCAAAATTTTTGGTAGAATTTAGCTGTGACGCCATCTGGACCTGAGCTTTTGTTTGCTGGAAGGTTCTGATTACAGTTTCAATTTCCGTGCTTGTGATGTGTCTGTTAAGATTTTCTATTTCTTCCTGGTACAGTTTTGGAAAGTTGTACTTTTCTAAGAATTCATCCATTTCTTCCAAGTTGTCATTTTTATTGTCATATAATTGATGATAGTAGTCTCTTATGATTCTTTGTATTTCTGTGTTGTCTGTTGTGATCTCTCCATTTTCATTTCTGATTTTATTGATTTGATTTTTCTCTTTGTTTCTTGATGAGTCTGGCTAATGTTTTGTCAATTTGTTTTATCCTTTCAAAAAAACAGCTTTTGGCTTTGTTGATTTTTGCTATGGTCTCCTTTGTTTCTTTTGCATTTATTTCTGCCCTAATTTTTAAGATTTTTTTTCCTTCTGTTAACTCTGGGGTTCTCCATTTCTTCCTTTTCTAGTTGCTTTAGGTGTAGAGTTAGGTTATTTATTTGACTTTTTTCTTGTTTCCTGAGATATGCCTGAGTTGCTATGAACTTTCCTCTTAGCACTGTTTTATAGTGTCCACAGGTTTTGGGTAGTTGTGTTTTCATTTTCATTCATTTCTATGCATATTTTGATTTCTTTTTGTATTTCTTCTGTGATTTGTTGGTTATTCAGAAGCGTGTTGTTCAGCCTCCATATGTTGGAATTTTTAATAGTTTTTCTCCTGTAATTGAGATTTAATCTTAATGCATTATGGTCAGAAAAGATGCTTGGAATGATTTTGATTTTTTTGAATTTATCAAGGTTAGATTTATGGAGCAGGATGTGGTCTATCCTGGAGAAGGTTCCGTGAGCACTTGAGAAAAAGGTGAAATTCATTGTTTTGGGGTGAAATGTCATATAAATATCAATTAGGTCTAACTGGTCTATTGTATCATTTAAGTTTTCATTTCTTTGTTAATTTTCTGTTTAGTTGATCTGTCCATAGGTGTGAGTGGGATATTAAAGTCTCCCGCTATTATTGTGTTGTTGTTAATTTTCCCTTTCATACTTGTTAGCATTTGTCTTACATATTGCAGTGCTCCTATGTTGGGTGCATATATATTTATAATTGTTATATCTTCTTCTTGGATTGATCATTTGATCATTATATAGTGGCCTTCACTGTCTCTTTTCACAGTCTTTGTTTTAAAGTCTATTTTATTGGATATGAGTATTGCCACTCCTGCTTTCTTTTGGTCTCTATTTGCTTGATATATTTTTTTCCAGCCTTTCACTTTCAGTCTGAATGTGTCCCTTGTTTTGAGATGGGTTTCTTGTAGGCAGCATATATAGGGGTCTTGTTTTTGTATCCATTCATCCAGTCTTTGCCTTTTGGTTGGGGCATTCAACCCATTTACATTTATGGTAATTATTGATAAGTATGATCCCTTTGTCATTAATTTATTGTTTTGTGTTCAGGTTTATACACCATTTTTGTATTTCCTGTCTAGAGAATATCCTTTAGCATTTGTTGGAGAGCTGGTTTGGTAGTGCTGAATTCTCTCAGCTTTTGCTTGTCTGTGAAGCTTTTGATTTTTCCTTCATATTTGAATGAGATCCTTGAGCTAATCAATGAATATAGTAAAGTTGCAGGATATAAAATCAACACACAGAAATCCCTTGCATTCCTATACACTAATAATGAGAAAGTAAAAAAGAAATTAAGGAAACAATTCCACTCACCATTGCAACGAAAAGAATAAAATACTTAGGAATATATCTACCTAAAGAAACTAAAGACCTATATATAGAAAACTATAAAACACTGATGAAAGAAATCAAAGAGGACACTAATAGACGGAAAAATATACCATATTCATGGATCGGAAGAATCAATACAGTGAAAATGAGTATACTACCAAAGTAATATACAGATTCGATGCAATCACTATCAAGCTACCTTTGGCATTTTTCACAGAACTAAAACAAGTAATTTCACAATTTGTATGGAAATATAAAAACCTTGCATATCCAAAGCAATCTTGAGAAAGAAGAATGGAAATGTAGGAATCAACCTGCCTGACTTCACGCTCTACTACAAAGCCACAGTCATTAAGACAGTGTGGTACTGGCACAAAGACAGAAATATAGACCAATGGAACAAAATAGAAAGCCCAGAGATAAATCCACACACCTATGTACACCTTATCTTTGACAAATGAGGCAAAAATATACAATGGAGTAAAGACAATCTCTTTAACAAGTGGTGCTGGGAAAACTGGTCAACCACTTGTAAAAGAATGAAACTAGATCACTTTCTAATACCATACACAAAAATAAACTCAAATGGATTAAAAATCTACAGGTAAGACCAGAAACTATAAAACTCCTAGAGGAGAACATAGGCAAAACACTCTCTGACAGAAATCACAGCAGGATCCTCTATAACCCACTTCCCAGAATACTGGAAATAAAGGCAAAAAATAAACAAATGGGATCTAATTAAAATTAATAGCTTCTGCACAACAAAGGAAACTATAAGCAAGATGAAAAGACAGCCTTCTGAATGGGAGAAAATAATAGCAAATGAAGCAACTGAAAACTAATCTCAAAAACATACAAGCAACTTATGCAGCTCAATTCCAAAAAAATAAAGGACCCAATCAAAAAAATAGGCCAAAAACTAAATGGATATTTCTCCAAAGAAGACATACAGATGGCTAACAAACACATGAAAAGATGCTCAATGTCACTCATTATTAGAGAAATGCAAATCGAGACCACAATGAGGTACCACTTCACACCAGTCAGAATGGCTGTGATCTAAAAGTCCGCAAGCAATAAATGCTGGAGAGGGTGTGGAGAAAAGGGAACCCTCTTACACTGTTGGTAGGAATGCAAACCAGTACAGCTACTATGGAGAACAGTGTGGAGATTCCTTAAAAACTGGAAATAGAACTGCCTTATGACCCAGCAATCCCACTGCTGGGCATACACACCAAGGAAACCAGAATAGAAAGAGACACATGTACCCCAATGTTCATCACAACACTGTTTTTAATAGCCAGGACATGGAAACAACCTAGATATCCATCAGCAGATGAATGGATAAGAAAGCTGTGGTACATATACACAATGGAGTATTACTCAGTCATTAAAAAAATACATTTGAATCCGTTCTAATGAGATGAATGAAACTGGAGCCGATTATACAGAGTGAAGTAAGCCAGAAAGAAAAACACCAATATAGTATACTAACACATATATATAGAATTTAGAAAGATGGTAGTGATGACCCTGTATGCAAGACAGCAAAAGAGACACAGATGTGTAGAGCGGACTTTTGGACTCTGAGGGAGAGGGAGAGGGTGGGATGATTTGGGAGAATGGCATTGAAACACGCATACTATCATGTAAGAAATGAATCGCCAGTCTATGTTTGATGCAGGATGCTTGGGGCTGGATGATCCGGAGGGATGATGTGGGATGGGAGATGGGAGGGGAGTTCATGTTTGAGAGCTTGTATACACCTGTGGCAGAATCATATCAATGTATGCCAAAACCAATACTGTGCTATAAAGTAAAATAAAGTAAGAACAAACAAACAAAAACTATAGGAAAATGTATCAAATTGAATTTAAAGAAAAATATTTTTAGATGACATCATGTCACATATTAAGAACACTAATTATTGATGTTTAGTTTTAATTTTAAAAAAACATTTTAGTACATGTTGAAGCTGAAACTCCAATACTTTTGCCACCTGATCTGAAGAGCTGACTGATTTGCAAAGACCCTAATGTGGGAAAGATCGAGGGCAGGAGAAGGGGATGACAGCAGATTTTCTGC
Source organism: Nanger dama (assembly GCA_917880005.1). Lineage (NCBI taxonomy): Eukaryota > Metazoa > Chordata > Mammalia > Artiodactyla > Bovidae > Nanger > Nanger dama. The sequence goes on from CAKJTW010000005.1 coordinate 42,857,248, forward strand.
AGGTAAAGTAACATAAGTCTAGAGAGTGTGGGAAGAGTTAGTGTGTGGTTTTTTTTTTTTTTTTTTAAACAATCGGAAGGCAAAGAGTCTGGAGAATTAATACATATGGTGCTGGATAAATGGAAGAGAAGGAAATTGGGATATACAAGTTGAGATCTTCACATTTTTTCCCAATTCATTTTAATCTGGGGGGCTATAACCAGTGGTTTTGAAATATTGATTAGTTATATAGGTGACTATAATGTAGAAGGGTCACAGAGAAGATAAAGTAAAACTGTTTAACAGGCAATTGCAGTAGTCTAAGGGATGAAGTCTAGTCAAAGCTTTGATATTTCCAGTAGTCATGTATGGATGTGAGAGTTGGACTGTAAAGAAAGCAGAGCGCCAAAGAATTGATGCTTTTGAACTGCGGTGTTGGGGAAGACTCTTGAGAATCCCTTGGACTGCAGGGAGATACAACCAGTCCATTCTAAAGAAAATCAGTCCTGACTCTTCATTGGAAGAACTGATGCTGAAACTCCTAGTATTTGGGGCACTTGATGCAAAGAACTGACTCATTGGAAAAGACCATGATGCCTGGAAAGATTGAAGGCGGGAGGAGAAAGGGATTCCAGAGGATGAGATGGTAGGATGACATCACTAATTTGATGGACATGAATTTGAGTAAGCTCAGAGAGTTGGTGATGGACAGGGAAGCCTGGTGTGTAGTCTACGGTGTCAAAAAGAGTCAGACACAACTGAGCAAATGAACTGAAATGAACTGAACTTAAGGGATGAAAATAGTTTAGACTAGAGTAACATTGAGGAATAAGAATAATTTCATGGAGTCAAAATATATATAGAAAGTGGTACAAATTTGGTGAAAGCAACACTATGGGAGGTTTGATGTTAAGGATAACTCTTCTGTCGTCATTGTTTGTAATAGGAAGGATGTTAGTACCATGCAGAAAAGAGAGAAAGAAAGCTACTTTTATCATTTATGTGCCTTCTTTTGGCTGGTATTCCTGCTAACCCCATTTCTTCTTGGACAGACTTTACTTGGCATCTTAGAAGAAGATTATGTTTTATTTTGTTTTTAAAATAAATTTATTTTTTTAAGTAGAGACTAATTACTTTACAATATTGCATTGGTTTTGCCATACATTAACATAAATCTTCCATAGGTGTACATGTGTTCCCGATCCTGAAAACCCTCCAACCTCCTTCCCCATACCATCTCTCTTGGTCATCCCAGTGCACCAGCCCCGAGCATCCTGTATCATGCATTGAACCTAGACGGGAGATTCTTTTCATATATGATATTATAAATGTTTCAATTCCATTTCCCAAATCATCCCACCCTTGCTCTCTCCCACAGAGTGCAAAAGACTTTTATACATCTGTGTCTCTTTTGCTGTCTCACAAACAGGGTTATCATTACCATCTTTCTAAATTCCATATATATGTGTTCAGTTCAGCAGTCACTCAGTCAAGTCCACTCTTTGAAACCCCAACAATCGCAGCACACCAGGCCTCCCTGCTCATTACCATCTCTTGGAGTTCACTCAGACTCACGTTCATCGAGTCCATGATGCCATCCAGTCATCTCATCCTCAGTTGTCCCCTTCTCCTCCTGCCCTCAATCCCTCCCAGCATCAGAGTTTTTCCAATAAGTCAGATATTCTCATGAGGTGGCCAAAGTACTGGACCTTTAGCTTTAGCATCATTCCTTCCAAAGAAATCCTAAGATTGATCCCCTTCAGAATGGGCTGGTTGAATCTCCTTCCAGTCCAAGGGACTCTCAAGTGTCTTATCAAACACCACAGTTCAAAAGCATCAATTCTTTGGCACTCAGCCTTCTTCACAGTCCAACTCTCACATCTATTCATCACTTCAGTTCAGTTCAGTCACTCAGTCGTGTCCGACTCTTCGCGACCCCATGAACTGCAGCACGCCAGGCCTTCCTGTACATCACCATCTCCCGGAGTTCACTCAGAGTCACGTTCATCGAGTCAGTGATGCCATCCACCCATCTCATCCTCTGTCTTACCCTTCTTCTCCTGCCACCAATCCTTCCCAGCATCAGAGTCTTTTCCAATGAGTCAGCTCTTCGCATGAGGTTGCCAAAGTACTGGAGTTTCAGCTTTAGCATCATTCCTTCCAAAGAAATCCCAGGGCTGATCTCCTTTAGAATAGACTGGTTGGATCTCCTTGCAGTCTAAGAGACTCTCAAGAGTCTCCTCCAACACCACAGTTCAAAAGCATTGATTCTTCAGCGCTCAGCCTTCTTCACAGTCCAAATCTCACATCCATACATGACCACTGGAAAAACGATAGCCTTGACTAGACAGACCTTCGTTGGCAAAGTCATGTCTCTACTTTTGAATATACTGTCTAGGTTGGTCATAACTTTTATTCCAAGGATTAAGCATCTTTTAATTTCATGGCTGCAGTCACCATTTGCAGTGATTTTGGAGCCCCCCCCAGAATAAATCTGACATTGTTTCTACTGTTTCCCCATCTATTTCCCATGAAGTGAAGGGAACGGATGCCATGATCTTCATTTTCTGAATGTTGAGCTTTAAACCAACTCTTTCACTCCTCTTTCACTTTCATCAAGAGGCTTTTTAGTTACTCTTCACTTTCTGCAGTATGGGTGGTGTCATCTGAATATCTAAGGTTACTAACATATCTCCCATCAATCTTGAATCCAGCTTGTGTTTCTTCCAGTCCAGTGTTTCTCATGATGTACTCTGCATAGAAGTTAAATAAGCAGGGTGAAAATATACAGCCTTGACCATCTCTTTCAGAATTTTCCACAGTTTATTGTGATCCACACAATGAAAAGCTCTGGCATAGTCAATAAAGCAGAAATTCATCTTTTTCTGGAACTCTCTTGCTTTTTCCATGATCCAGCAGATGTTGGGAATTTGATCTCTGGTTGCTCTGCCTTTTCGAAAACCAGCTTGAACATCAGGGAGTTCATGGTTCACCTATTGCTGAAGCCTGGCTTGGAGAATTTTGAGCATGGCTTTACTAGTATGTGAGATGAGTGCAATTGTGTGGTAGTTTGAGCATTCTTTGGCATTGCCTTTCTTTGGAATTGGAATGAAAACTGACCTTTTCCAGTCCTGTGGCCACTGCTGAGTTTTCCAAATTTGCTGGCATATTTAGTGCAGTACTTTCACAGCATTATCTTTCAGGACTTGAAACAGCTCAACTGGAATTCCATCACCTCCACTAGCTTTCTTAGTAGTGATGCTTTCTAAGGCCCACTTGACTTCACATTCCAAGATGTCTGGTTCTAGATTAGTGATCACATCATCATTATTATCTGGCTCGTGAAGATCTTTTTGTATAGTTCTTCTGTGTATTCTTGCCACCTCTTCTTAATATCTTCTGCTTCTGTTAGGTCCATATCACTTCTGTCCTTTATCGAGCCCATCTTTGCCTGAAATGTTCCCTTGGTATCTCTAATTTTCTTGAAGAGATCTCTAGTCTTTCCCATTCTGTTCTTTTCTTCTATTTCTTTGCATTGATCGATGAAGAATGCTTTCTTATCTCTTCTTGCTATTCTTTGGAACTCTGCATTCAGATGCTTATATCTCTCCTTTTCTCCTTTGCTTTTTGTCTCTCTTCTTTTCACAGCTATTTATAAGGCCTCCCCAGACAGCCATTTTGCTTTTTTGTATTTATTTTCCATGGGAATGCTCTTGATCCCTGTGTCCCATACAATGTCACGAACCTCATTCCATAGTTCATCAAGTACTCTATTTATCAGATCTAGGCCCTTAAATCTTTTTCTCACTTTCACTGTATAATCATAACAGATTTGATTTAGGTCATACCTGAATGGTCTAGCAGTTTTTTGTACTTTCTTCAATTTAAGTCTGAATTTGGTAATAAGGAGTTCATGATCTGAGCCACAGTCAGCTCCCAGTCTTGTTTTTGTTGACTGTATAGAGCTCTCCATCTTTGACTGCACTGAATGTAATCAATCTGATTTTGGTGTTGACAAAAAAAAAAAAAAAACACAAACAAACAAAAAAATAAAGTATTCTAACACATGTATCTGTGCGTATAATGTTTTGTTTTTTTTTTTTTTTTCTGGCGTTTCTTTCTGTTTTTCTTGTTAATGGCTGAGTAATATTCCGTTGTGTATATGTACCACAGTTTTCTTATCCCTTTGTTGGCTGATGGACATCTAGGTTGCTTCCATGTCTTGGCTAAACAGTGCTGCAATGAACATTAGGGTACACGTTCCTCTTTCAATTCTGGTTTCCTCACTGTCTATTCCGAGCAGTGGTATTGCTGGGTTGAATGGCAGTTCTATTTCCAGTTTTTTAAGGAATCTCCGCACTGTTTTCCATAGCAGCTGTACTAGTTTGCATTCCCACCAACAGTGTAAGAGGGTTCCCTTTTTCTCCACACCCTCTCCAGCATTGACTGCTTGTATACTTTTGGATAGCAGCCATTCTGACTGGTGTGAAATGGTACCTCATTGTGGTCTTGATTTGCATTTCTCTGATAATGAGTGATGTTGAGCATCTTTTCATGTGTTTGTTAACCATCTGTATGCCTTCTATGAAGAAATTTCTATTGAGTTCTTTGGCCCATTTTTTGATTGAGTCGTTTATTTTTCTAGAATTGAGCTGCAGGGGGTGCTTGTATATTTTTGAGATTAGTTGTTTGTCAGTTGCTTCATTTTCTACCATTTTCTACCATTCTGAAGGCTGTGTTTTCACCTTGCTTATAGTTTCCTTTTTTCTACAGAAGATTTTAAGTTTAATTAGGTCCCATTTGTTTAGTTTTGCTTTTTTCCAATATTTAGGGGCTTCCCTGGTGGCTCAGAGGTTAAAGCATCTGCCTGCAATGCAGGAGACTTTGGTTCAATCCCTGGGTCGGGAAGATCCCCTGGAGAAGAAAATGGCAACCCACTCCAGTATTCTTGCCTGAAAAATCTCATGTATGGAGGAGCCTGGAGGGCTACAGTCCATGGGGCCACAAAGAGTCAGACATGACTGAGCGACTTCACTTCACTTCCAATATTTAGGAGGTGGGTCATAGAGGATCCTGTTGTGATTTATGTAAGGGAGTGTTTTTCCTATGTTCTGCTCTAGGAGTTTTATAATTTCTGGTCTTAAATTTAGATCTTTAATCCATTTTGAGTTTATTTTTGTGTATGGTGTTAGAAAATATTCTAGTTTCATTCTTTTACAAGTGGTTGACCAGTTTTCCCAGCACCACTCGTTAAAGAGACTGTATTTTCTCCATTGTGTATCCTTGCTTGCTTTTCAAAGATAAGGTGTCCATAAGTGTGTAGATTTATCTCTGTGCTTTCTATTTTGTTCTATTGATCTATATTCCTGCCTTAATGCCAGTACTATACTGTCTAGATGACTGTTGCTTTGTAGTATAGCCTGAAGTCAGGCAGGTTGATTTCTCCATTTCCATTCTTCCTTCTCAAGATTGCTTTGTTTGAAGTTTTTTGTATTTCCATACAAATTGTGAAATTATTTGCTCTAGCTCTGTGATAAATACCATTGGTAGCTTATAGGCATTGCACTGAGTTTATGGATTGTTCTGTGAAGTATACTCTATTTCACTGTATTGATTCTTCTGATCCATAAGCACGGTATATTTCTCCATCTATTAGTGTCCTCTTTGATTTCTTTCACTAGTGTTTCATAGTTTTCTTTATACAGGTATTTTGTTTCTTTAGGTAGCTATATTCCTAAGTATTTTATTCCTTTTGTTACAGTGAAGAATGAAATCGTTTCCTTTATTTCTCTTTTTATTTTCTCATTATTACTGTTTAGGAATGCAAGGGATTTCTGTGTGTTAATTTTATATCCTGCAACTTTACTATGTTCATTGCTTCAGTTCAGTTGAGTTGCTCAGTTGTGTCCAACTCTGCACCACAGGAATCACAGCACACCAGGCCTCCCTGTCCATCACTAACTCCTGGAGTTTACTTAAACTCATGTTCATCCATTCAGTGATGCCATCCATCTGTCTCATCCTCTGTTGTCCCCTTCTCCTCCTGTCTCCAATCCCTCCCAGCATCAGAGTCTTTTCCAATGAGTCAACTCTTCACATGAGGTGGCCAAAGTACTGTAGTTTAAGCTTTAGCATCATTCCGTCCAAAGAAATCCCAGGGCTGATCTCCTTTAGAATGAACTGGTTGGATCTCCTTCCAGTCCAAGGGACTCTCAAGAGTCTTCTCCAAAACCACAGTTCAAAAGTATCAGTTCTTCAGCAACTGGCCTTCTTCACAGTCCAACTTTCACATCCATACATGACCACAGGAAAAACCATAGCCTTGATCAGACGGACATTAGCTGGCAAAGTAATGTCTCTGCTTTTGAATATACTACCTAGGTTGGTCATAACTTTTCTTCCAAGGAGTAACCGTCTTTTAATTTCATTGCTGCATCAATATCGGCAGTGATTTTGGAGCCCCCAAAATAAATGCTGATACTGTTTCCACTGTTTCCCTATCTATTTCCCATGAAGTGATGGGACCCCGATGCCATGATCTTCATTTTCTGAATGTTGAGCTTTAAGCCAACTTTTTCACTCTCCCCTTTCACTTTCATCAAGAGGCTTTTTAGCTCCTCTTCATTTTCTGCCATAAGCGTGATGCCATCTGCATATCTGAGGTTACTGATATTTCTCCTGGCAGTCTTGATTCCAGCTTGTGTTTCTTCCAGCCCAGCGTTTCTCATGATGTACTCTGCATAGAAGTTAAATAAGCAGGGTGACAATATACAGCCATGATGTACTCCTTTTCCTATTTGGAACCAGTCTATTGTGCCATGTCCAGTTCTAACTGTTGCTTCCTGACCTGCATACAGATTTCTCAAGAGGCAGGTTAGGTGGTCTGGTATTCCCATCTCTTTCAGAACTGTCCACAGTTTCTTGTGGTCCACACTGTCAAAGGCTTTGGCATAATCAGTAAAGCAGAAATTGATGTTTTTCTAGAACTCTCTTGCTTATTCCATGATCCAGCGGATGTTGGCAATTTGATCTCTGGTTTGTCTGCCTTTTCTAAAACCAGCTTGAACATCAAGATGTTCACGGTTCACATATTGCTGCAGCCTTGCTTGGAGAATTTTGAGCATTACTTTATTAGTGTGTGAGATGAGTGCAATTGTGTGGTAGGTTTAGCCTTCTTTGGCATTGCCTTTCTTTGGAATTGCAATGAAAACTGACATTTTCCAGTCGTGTGGCCACTGCTGAGTTTTCCACATTTGCTGGCATATTGAGTGCAGCACTTTCACAGCATCGTCTTTAGCTTTAATAATTTTCTTGTTTAGGATTTTCTATATGGAGGATCATGTCATCTGCAAACCATGAGAGTTTTAGTACTTCTTTTCTAATTTGCATTCCTTTTATTTCTTTTTCTGCTCTGATTACTGTGGTCAAAGTTGCAAAATTATGTTGAATATTAATGATGAGAGTGGGCTCCCTTGTCTTGTTGCTGACTTTAGGAATAATGTTTTCAATTTTTCACCATTGAGGATAATGTTTGCTGTGTGTTTCTCATGTATAGCTTATATTATGTTGATGTATGTTCCTTCTATTCCTGCTTTCCGGAGGTTTTTTTTTTTTTTTTTTTTTTTTTTTTAATCATAAATGGATGTTGAATTTTGTCAAAGGCTTTCTCTGCATCTATTGAGATAAACATATGGCTTTTATTTTTCAGTTTGTTAATATGTTATATTACATTAATTTATTTGTGGATATTGAGGAATCCTTGCATCACTGGAATAAAGCCCACTTGGTCATGGTGTATGATCTTTTTAATGTACCATTGGATTCTGATTGCTAGAATTTTGTTAAGGGATTTTTCATATAGGTTCATCAGTGATAGTGGCCTGCAGTTTTCTTTTTTGAGGTCATCTTTGTCAGGTTTTGGTATTAGGGTGATGATGGCCTCATAAAATGAAATTTGAAGTTTACCTTCCTCTGCAATTTTCTGGAAGCGTTTGAGTAGGATAGGTGTTAGCTTTTCTCAAAATTTTTGGTAGAATTCAACTGTGAAACCATCTGGACCTGGGCTTTTGTTTGCTGAAAGACTTCTGATTACACTTTCAATGTCCATGCTTGTGATGGGTTTGTTAAGATTTTCTATTTCTTCCTGGTTCAGTTTGGAGAATTGTACTATTCTAAGAATTTGTTTGTTTCTTCCACATTGTCCATTTTATTGGTATATAATTACTGATAGTAGTCTCTTATGATTCTTTGTAATTATGTGTTTTCTGTTATAATCTCTCCATTTTCATTTCTAATCTTATTGATTTGATTTTTCTCCCTTTGTTTCTTGAGTCTGGCTAACGACTTGTCACTGTTATTATTCCTCTAAAAGAACTAGCTTTTGGCTCTGTTGATTTTTACTATGGTCTCCTTTGTTTCTTTTGCATTTATATCTGCCCTAATTTTTAAGATTTCTTTCCTTCTACTAACCCTCGGGGTCTTCATTTCTTCCTTTTCTAGTTGCTTTAGGTGTAGAGTTAGGCTATTTATCTGACTTTTTTCTTGTTTCTTGAGGTATGCCTGTATTGCTATGAACCTTCTCCTTAGCACTGCTTTTACAATGTCCCACATGTTTTGGGTTGTTGTGTTTACATTTTCATTTGTTTCTGTGCATATTTTGATTTATTTTTTGATTTCTTCTGTGATTTGTTGGTTATTCAGCAGTGTGTTGTTCAGCCTCCCTATGCTGGAACTTTTAATAGTTTTTCTCCTGTAATTGAGTTCTAATCTTACTGAATTGTGGTCAGAAAAAATGCTTGGAATGATTTCAAATTTATTGAATTTACCAAGGCTAGATTTATGTTTCAGGATGTGATCTATCCTGGGGAAGTTTCCCTCTGTGCTTGAGAAAAAGGTGAAATTCATTGTTTTGGGGTGAAATGTCCTATAGATATCAGTTAAGTGTAACTATTCTATTGTATCTTTTCAGGTTTTTGTTTCCTTGTTAATTTTCTGTTTAGTTGACCTATCCATAAGTGTGAGTGTGGTAGTAAAATCTCCAACTATTATCGTGTTATTGTTAATTTCCCTTTCTTACTTGTTGGCATTTGTTCTACATATTGTGGTGCTCCTTTGTTGGGTGCATATATATTTATAATTGTTATATCTTCTTCTAGGATTGATCATTGACCATTATATAGTGTCACTGTTTGTCTTTTTTCACAGCCTTTGTTTTAAAATCTATTTTATCTGGTATGAGTATTGCTACTCCTGCTTTTTTTCTCTCTATTGAATGGAATATCTTTTTCCAGCCCTTTACTTTCAGTCTATATCCCTTGTTTTCAGATGGGACTCTTGTAGACAATATATATATGGGTCTTGTTTGTCTTTCGGTTGGGGCATTTAACCTATTAATGTTTAAGGTAATTATTGATAAGTGTGATCCTTGCCATTTAATTTATTGTTTTAGGTTCAAGTTTATACACCCTTTCTGTGTTTCTTGTTTAGAGAAGATCTTTAGCATTTTTTGGAGAGCTGGTTTGATGGTGTTGAATTCTCTCTGCTTCTGTTTGTCTGTAAAGCTTTTAGTTTTTCCTTCATATTAGAATGAGATCCTTGCTTGGTTCAGTAATCTGGACTGTAAGTTATTTCCTTTCATCACTTTAAGGATGTCTTGCCATTCCCTCCTGGCCTGAAGAGTGTCTTTTGAAAAATCAGCTGTATCCTTATGGGAATCCCCTTGTGTGTGTGTCTCTGTGTGTGTGTGTCTCTGTGTGTTTTAATTTGTTTATTTTTTAAATTTTATTTTTAATTTATTCTACATTACAATACTGTATTGATTTTGCCATGCATTGACATGAATCAGCCACAGGTGTACACGAGCTCCCAATCCTGAAACCCCCTCCCACCTTCCACCCCATACCATTTCTCTGGATCATCCCCATGCTCCAGCCCAAAGCATCCTGTATCGAACATAGACTGGCACTTCGTTTCTTACAAGATAGTATACATGTTTCAATGCCATTCTCCCAAGTTATCCCACCTTCTCCCTTTCCCTCAGAGGCCAAAAGTCCGTTTTATACCTCTGTGTCTCTTTTGTTGTCTCACATATAGGGTCATCATTACTATGTTTCTAAATTCCGTATATATGTGCCAGTATACTGTATTGGTGTTTTTCTTTCTGGCTTACTTCACTCTGTATGATCAGCTCCAGTTTCATCCATCTCATTAGAACTGATTCAAATGTATTCCTTTTAAGGGCTGAGTAATACTCCATTGTGTATATGTACCACAGCTTTCTTATTCATTCATTTGCTGATGGACATTTAGGTTGTTTCCATGTCCTGGTTATTATAAACAATGCTGCAATGAGACAGAAATATAGATCAGTGGAACAAAATAGAAAGCCCAGAGATAAATCCACACACTTATGGACACCTTATCTTCGACAAAGGAGGCAAAAATATACAATGGAGTAAAGACAATCTCTTTAACAATTGGTGCTGGGAAAACAGGTCAACCACTTGTAAAAGAATAAAACTAGATCACTTTCTAACACCAGACACAAAAAATAAACTCAAAATGGATTAAAGATCTAAGGGTAAGACCATAAACTATAAAACTCCTAGAGGAGAACATAGGAAAAACACTCTCTGACATAAATCACAGCCGTATCCTCTATGATTCACCTCCCAGTATACTGGAACTAAAAGTAAAAATAAACAAATGGAATCTAATTAAAATAAAAAGCTTCTTCACAACAAAGGAAACTATAAGCAAGGTGAAAAGACATCCTTCTGAATGGGAGAAAACAATAGCAAATGAAACAACTGACAAACAACCAACCTCAAAAATATACAAGCAACTCCTGCAGCTCAACTCCAGAAAAATAAACGAACCAATCAAAAAATGGGCCAAAGAACTCAATAGAAATTTCTCCAAAGAAGACATACGGATGGCTAACAAACACATGAAAAGATGCTCAACATCACTCATTATCAGGGAAATGCAAATCAAGACCACAGTGAGGTACCATTTCACACCAGTCAGAATGGCTGTGATCCAAAAGTCTACAAGCAATAAATGCTGGAAAAGATGTGGAGAAAAGAGAACCCTCTTACACTGTTGGTGGGACTGCAAACTAGTACAGCCACTATGGAAAATAGTGTGGAGATTCCTTAGAAAATTGCAAATAGAACTGCCTTATGACCCAGCAATCCCCCTGCTGGGCATACACACCGAGGAAACCAGAATTGAAAGAGACACATGTACCCTTTGTGTGTTATTTGTTGTTTTTCCCTTGCTGTTTTTAATATTTGTTCTTTGTGTTTGATCTTTGTTAATTTGATTAATAGGTGTCTTGAGGTGTTTTGCCTTGGGTTTATCCTGTTTGGGACTCTCTGGGTTTCTTGGACTTGGGTGATTATTTCCTCCCCCATTTTAGGGAAGTTTTCTACTATTATCTCCTCAAGTGTTTTCTCATGGTCTTTCTTTCTGTCTTCTTCTTCTGGAAGAATGTTGGGTTGTTTAACATTTTCCCAGATGTCTCTGACGTGGTCCTCATTCCTTTTAATTCATTTTTCTTTTTTCCTCTCTGTTTCATTTATTTCTACCATTCTATCTTTTACCTCACTAACCCTATCTTCTGCCTCCATTATTCTACTGTTGGTTCCCTCCAGAGTGTTTTTTTAATCTCATTTATTGCATTATTCATTATATATTAACACTTTTTTAAAAATTATTTCTTCTAGGTCCTTGTCAAACCTTTCTTGCATCTTTTCAATCCTTGTCTCCAGGCTATTTATCTGTACCTCTATTTTGTTTTCAAGATTTTGGATCATTTTCACTATTATTATTTGGAAATCTTTATCAGGTAGATTCCCTAACTGTTCCTGTTTGTTTGGTTTGGTGGGCATTTATAATGACTAGGGTAGAATGCTATTATTGTATTTGAATATTTTGTTGTGAGGCAAATTTGTGCCCTCAAGTGGAAGCATCAAATAGAAACTATCATTAATACATGTAAACATGAAACTCACTAAAGGGATCTCAAATATCTAGATTAGAGACATTGTGTTTTCTCTGGGCATGGTTTATGTTATCTAGGAAGAAGGCTTAGAGTAAGAAAAGGAAAAGACATTTTGCAATTCATGATTCATTTCTATGACAGAAAATATTTTTATCAAGAGTTCAATTCTGTCCTGGGAGCAGAAAACAATCCCCATCATGTCATGAGGTTGTATATTTGATAAAAATGCACAGGAACGAGGAATTTTGAAGAACTTGGAATTCTACATAACTCAAAGGTTGTAAATTATCTTCTGTATAATAATCCCTTGACATTTTCAGTGAACATTCAGCAAGTCTCATTGTAAGAAATGCAATTATAGAAATTAGGGACAGTATTGTGCCCTTAAAATGAGAACCAGAGTGATGGTAGAAGGGTCAGTCACCAGGGAAAGACAAGTCTGTTCAAGAAGCAATGATTTCATCAAGGCCTCTAGCTACAAATAAGGAAAGAAGAACTACACTGAAATTATTAGTTTGGTTTCCTTCTTTACTACTATTTATGATAAATTAGTTTTTTTTTTTTTCAAGATTGGAAAACTTCAATGCAACATTTAATTATGTGTGGTATCTAAGTAAATTTATCCTCCCCCTCCTCCACTAGCAATATATTTAATTGGTGGTTCAGATGGTAAAGAATCCCCTTACAATGAGGGAGACCTGGGTTCAGTTCCCATGTTGGGAAGATCCCCAGAGGAGGCCATGACAACTAACTCCAGTATTCTTTCTTGGAGAATCCCCATGGGCAGAGGAGGCTGGTGAGGTACCGTCTATGGGGTTGTAAAGAGTTAGGTAGGATTAAGTAACTAAGCACAACACAGCAAATTGTGTTTAATTACTTAGAAATCCAAAGGGATCCCAGATTCTTGGAAAAGTTTAACTGCCTGAAGACTGTCATAAGCACGAATCTAGACTCCCATGTGCTCACAGTAAGAAAAGCTTTCTGATCCTCAGGACTTGCTAGCAGTTTGTTCACTTCTGAACAGACTATCTTGAAGATATCTGACACTTCTCCCTACCACACTCAAATTCTTTCCCTTAATATCTTCTGTGATTAATACATGACTAATGCAGAGTACATCATGAGAAATGCTGGACTGGAAGAAACACAAGCTGGAATCAAGATTACCGGGAGAAATATCAATAACCTCAGATATGCAGATGACACCACCCTTATGGTAGAAAGTGAAGAGGAACTAAAAGACTCTTGATGAAAGTGAAAGAGGAGAGTAAAAAAGTTGGCTTAAAGATCAATATTCAGAAAACAAAGATCATGGCATCCAGTCCCATCACTTCATAGGAAATAGATGGGGAAACAGTGTCAGACTTTATTTTGGGGGCTCCAAAATCACTGCAGATGGTGACTGCAGCCATGAAATTAAAATATGCTTGCTCCTTGGAAGGAAAGTTATGACCAACCTAGATAGCGTATTCAAAAGCAGAGACATTACTTTGCTGACTAAGGTCCATCTAGTCAAGGCTATGGTTTTTCCAGTAGTCATATATGGATGTGAGAGTTGAACTGTGAAGAAGGCTGAGCGCTGAAGAATTGATGCTTTTGAACTGTGGTGTTGGAGAAGACTCTTGAAAGTCCCTTGGACTGCAAGGAGATCCAACCAATCCATTCTGAAGGAGAGCAAACCTGGTATTTCTTTGGAAGGAATGATGCTAAAGCTGAAATTCCAATACTTTGGCCACCTCATGCAAAGAATTGACTCATTGGAAAAGACTCTGATGCTGGGAGGGATTGGGGGCAGGTGGAGAAGTGGACGACAGAACATGAGATGGCTGGATGGCATCACTGACTCAATGGACGTGAGTCTGAGTGAACTCTGGGAGTTGGTGATGGACAGGGAGGTCTGGCATGCTGTGATTCTTGGGATCGCAAAGAGTTGGACACAATTGAGCAACTTAATTGAACTGAACTGGATGTAATCTTGCCCTTAAGCATGGTTCATATCAGTTTGTTTTATACCTTTCTAGAAAACTTTAACCAGTTATGTGCCCTTGACCAAGTTTGGTCATTTCTATAATGTTATGTCCTCACTTAAAACAATTTCCCAAGTGATATTATTACAAAAATTAGAACAGTTTAAGCAACTGGTCAAACAGTTTACTCTTATGCTATTTTTGTAGTATACTCTTAACATAACTGATACTTCAGCATGTGTTATATGTATATGTCAGGTATGTATGGATATTAATTACACTGAAGCCGATTAATTGATTCAAATCTTAATTTTATCACATAACAATTGTGATCTAAACACTTTGCCTCAATCCTCTCATGTGCAAAATGGAAGCCAAAGTGCTCCCAACAAATTATTATTAGGACAACTAGGAATATGAATTTATGTATGGCTTTAGGCTTCCCTCGTGGCTCAGATGGTAAAGAATCTGCCTGAAATGCAGGAGACCGGGTTTAATTCCTTGGTTGGGAAGATCCCCTGGGGAATGGAACAATTACCCGCTCCAGTATTCTGGCTTGGAGAGCTCCATGGATGGAGAAGCCTGGCAGTCTAAAGTCCATGGAGTTGCAAACAATTGGACAGGACTAAGTGACTTTTACTTTCACGTGTCAATTAGGGGAAAATGTATACATTCAAATTAGAATGAGATAAAATTAATATTATAGAGGAGTAATTTAAATGTATGAAAAGGAATTAAGAAACTCTAAAGGGATATTTCAGTGTCTTAGGACCAGCAATAGCCATGATTCAGCCAGTCCACATATGAAAGGACCAGGTTTATTTCAGTAAGTATAAATTTTACAGTTTTTCAGACAGGCAGTCAGATGGGAATCTGTGAAGTAGAGGATCCACCCACTCCAGAGAGATCTTACTAGAGTGAAGCTATTGAAATATTCTCTTCTTACTTTCTTCACTCTTTTTATATTTTTGCATACCTCTCCATTGACTGAATCCAACTGGAAATAAAATATAATTAAATCAATCAGTAGAATCCAAGTAATTTAGATTCCAGCATAGATATGAGTCTAGGGAATCAGTCTGAAAGGATTACATGATTACTTGCATAGAAGCATTGAGAAACATGTATGGTATATATTCAGTGATATTTATTAACTATTGTTTGCAATCTCTTGCACTAAAATTGTAAACACTTATGACTGCTCTTCCATTCTTCATTCTACCTCTATTTAAATGTACAGAAACATTCAGAGTACAAATGATTATCTCTTAAATCATTTCATAACCATCTTTGATAATAGTATGGATTTCAATTAAAATAATTTTCCCCTAGATGCTACTAATTTAACAATAATTAGAAATTAAAAATGATGTAAGATTTCATTTTTGACAAAGTTTCTACACGTTTACAAACCAAACAAAATGAGAATTTATTGAATTTCCACTTTTCCCTTCAGAAGTTATTACTTAAAATATTTAGCATTCTTACATGTAAGGAGAAATACTTATAACAGATAAATAATAAAATAAAGTCAAACTGTCTATGCATTTAGTGTTTTTCCTCATTATCTATGACAGCATTTTTAGTTGAGAGGTATTGATTAGCTGTAAATCTAATATTTCTAATATTATATGGAACAGGAATACATATTTAGTTCATAAAATGTACATATATCTAGATTTTTGAAATGAAGATTATACTTACATTGCTTTATTCAAAATGGAGATTAACTATGCTTTTATAACTGGTTAAGATAATACCGTGGATTCTAAATGATGTATTTTAATACTAAGATGAGTAATTTAATATAATTAATGTTCAATTACTTCTAATTTTCACCACTGATGGCTTACACAGGCAGTTATATTAGATTTTCAAGGCAAACACCAACACTAATATACAAACTACTATTAGGAATACTTTTACGTTATAATTTTATGAAGGAAGTTGAACTATTTTTTTATCCCTTTGTTACTTTATTTTAGTGCTCATGAATCATTCTTTGAATAATTAATTCTCTACATAGGAGCTTCAAATTGTGACCTTTCAAGAATGTGAACATGAGTTCAGATGTCCAATTATGTAAGTTAGTTCACATGTATGGAGTACATTGTAATGTATGTGTATCTTCTGCAAGTGACTGTGATTCTATGTACTTTACTGTACAATACAGTACTGAGGTACAGTATCTTTATTTCAAGCCCTGGATGTCCAAATCAAGCATAAAAACAGCAGTGATGTAGCTGGTACTGAAACAAGCCTGGAACCCGGAAACTTTTGTTACAGGACTGCAAAATTTTCACCTGGACACACTTTTTGAACTACAAAATGCAAAGAATCTATATGTGACTAAAAATAGCTGTATACATGTGCAATTGGGGCAAGGTTTTGACCAAAAGATATGAAGAAAAAAAAAAATTTGCTATTACTGAAAAGCCAGGGTCAAAATTAAAACTGGGTATTGGAAGCAAAAGCAGGGTGCTGCACATGGCCCCCTGCACTCAACACAACTAAAGAGTGGGCAAACTACCTAAGCCACCCCTCCAGCTCAACCCCTGGATGCACCCCCTCCCCTCACCCCACATAAGTAACAAGCTCTCCCTACCTCGACAAGCTAACTAGTGAACCCAGTTACTTGTTTTTGCTCCCTCCTGCTGTTGGAGCAGGAAACCCAAAAAGCCTTATTTGAATTTTCTATCTGGCCTCTACTCAATTTCTATTGCTTGGAGAAGGCCTAGAACCTTGGTTGATATCAGTACTGCCAGGAAGCACAAGAAATTGAAGACCCAGAGAAAAGAGAGACAAGAAGTAACTGAAAAACTGCAGTGATTCACAATGCAGGGAATGCCAAGGGGATTTTCTTTATTTGAGGGAAGCAGAGGACCTGTATGTAGAATTGTGCAGTAATTCAGAATTCAATCCAGTGAGAGTGTCAGTTATGAAGGAAAAAAAAAAATACTACCCAGACATCACTGAATCATTATTTCAAGAGGGTAGGTAGAACTGAATACAGCAGGAAATCAGAACCTGTGCCATCAATGCCAGGCATGAGTAAAATTGCAGCTTGCCTTCTGACTCCCATTGCTGACAGTCCTTCAGCTCTAGCAACTCCTACCGCCTTTCCTTCCTCCCATCAATAAACATTATTGCCCATTCACTAGGTTTCAGGTCTTATATGTCAGCTATAGTAGTGTGCTACTGTACTTTTCATGTTACTGTAAGCTTAAAGAAAGTGAAAAGTGAAAGTGAAGTCGCTCAGTCGTGTCCGACTCTTTGCGACCCCGTGGACTGTAGCCTACCAGGCTTCTCTGTCCATGGGTTTCTCTAAGGAAGAATACTGGAGTGGGTTACCATTTCCTTCTCCAGGGGATCTTCCCGACCCAGGGATAGAACCCGGGTCTCCTGCATCGGAGGCAGACGCTGCAACCTCTGAGCCACCAGGGAAGCCAAAAATGTTTATTTTTTAGTTTGCTTGCTTTTTATGTATTTTTTTATGTGTGAAAAAGTATGATAAATGATTAAGATACAGTACTATATAGTTGATTTTGTTAACTGGTTACCTAGGCTAACTTTGTAGGACTTAAAAACAAATTGGACTTATGGACATCTCTTGGAAAGGAATAATTCCTACGAGTGTGTGTATATGTATGTGCTAAGTCCTAGTCATGTCGATCGACCATGGGCAGCTCTCAGGGCTTCTGTCATGAAGACTAGGCAAGAATACTAGGCCGGGGAGCCCTTCCAGGGAATCTCCGAACTGGGAGAAATCTGAAACCCACCACAGTGCTACCAGGGGACATTCATATGTAGGGGACAGTAATAATATGTGGATATTATGGGATTTCCTTTTATAGCTATAGAAGTTTTAGATTATTGGTGGCATTTACATCCTTAGGAAGTATGAGAGAGAAAATATAAACTTAAAATACGAGCCTGAAAAAAACAGAGAAAGATAATGAAGAAGGAAAGCCAAAGCAATAGCCAAGAAGCTATTTATGGACTATTCATTTATGGAAAGCAAAATAATAAACCACACACAATAAAGTGTTGCAGAATAGCCAAAATAAATGAAGCTGGCTCATAAAGATGTGGTATGATAAACTGCATCAAAAACACGACAAAATGAAGAAGAGATGACAGAGAGAGTCCATTGATTTTAGAACCTGAGATTATTGGTGACATTGATAAAAGGAGGTTTAATGGATTAATGGGGAAAGCAGTATATGGTTTTATAAGATGATCTGGAGCTGGCAAAAATAACAATCAACAAATTATTTAAAAGAGATAACAAAAATTATAGCTATTTAGAAAAATTAATTTTAAGAAAAATAATTGTTCAATACTATTGTATTCGTGTAGATGATACAATAGAAGAAGAGAACATATGATAGAAATCACGACAAACAACAGATCCAAGTCCTTCAGAACCAAGGATAAGTCCAGGATAACTGTATATAGTTTCTCTTTTCTAGAGGAGATAGGCCCTAGTCCATGGGGTCAGGAAGAGTGGACATGACTGAGCGACACTTTACTTTCATTTTCATGCATTGGAGAAAGACAGAAACAGTGATCCGAGAATCAGGATGGGGAGGGGCGCTGTCTAAGGGGTAGCACAGAGTGGACACACGAAACGCAGCAGCAGCAGTAGACATAGGAAAGAAAAAAAGTGCAGTAAATCAGTGGGATCTTAAGCTTGTTGGAAACAAGATGATAATGTTAATTTTAACTTTTTAATTAATTTTAAAGGCTAAGAAATATCTCTGAATTGTCATTTAGAGGTTCAAGATAAACATGATGCTAAGGCTTTACCATGTTCAACCGACCCTATGGACTATAGGGCCGTCTTCTTTCAAGGTATTCCAGAGAATACTAGAGTAGGTTGCAATGACCTCCTAAGCACTCTTCGCACCAAGGGTTACATCACATATCTAATGTCTCCTGCATTGGTATGTGGATTCTTTATCACAGGCACCTGGGAAGACCTTAATAAAAATGGGGAAGAATAAAATTGTCTTGTTCAGATGTGGAAAAAGGAGCTATATTTAACTTGCTGAATATTTCTTAGATCCAGTTTAAATTTCATGATCATGGATTTATAGTTTTAAAAAATCTGCTTAACATGAATTTTCATGGATTTATTAATAATTATCTGATTAGGTGTCAGGATAATTTGGTATTAAAGTATTCAGGTAACAAGCAATGGGTGGTAGACTGGACAAAGAATGTGCTTACAGATAGTGAAGAGATATATAATGGATTAACAGATTTATATAATTGAAAAGTACATCCATATGTTCATTGTAGCAAAGAGAAAAGTATTAGCAGAGTGTCAAACAAGAGAGGGTGTTTGTGTGTGTGTGTGTGTGTGTGTGTGTGTGTGTGTGTGCTCAGTCATGTCTGAATCTTGGTGACCTCATGAATTTTAGCCTTCCAGCTTCCTCTGTCCATTCTAATTTGATATTTTATAGATGGCCACACCTTAAAACCTAACATTCAAGAAACTAAGATCATGTCATCTGGTTCTATACCTCATGGCAAATTGATAGGGAAAAATGGAAACAGTGTCAGACTTTATTTTCTTGGCTCCAAAATCACTGTAGATGGTAACTACAGCATGAAATAAAGATGCTTCTTCTTTGGAAGGAAACTATGAAAATCTAGACAGCTTATTAAAAGCAGGACAAAGGTCCATATAGTCAGAGCTATGATTTTTTGCTCATTAGTCATGTGCAGTGTGAAAACTGGACCATAAAAGCTGACGCAGGAACCATGCTTTAGCTGTGATGCTGGAAGACTCTTGAGAGTCCTTGACTCAAGGAGATCAAAGTAATCAATCCTAAAGGAAATCAACACTGAATATTCACTGGAAGGACTAGTGTGAAGATGAAGCTCTGATTATTTTATTTAGATACAACTTCCATTAGAGATAATGTTTTACTGATTGACTTAATTAAAGAACTGTGTAAATTTATGGTGTAACACACTATCGATTATATTATTATGTCCAAAATTAAGCCAAAACACAAATAAACAGAATCTTATTTCCAACTGATTTTTCTGAATGAAGTATCTTAGTGAGTGGTACTATCACCACACAATTTAGTCAGAGATCTAAGAATTATCTTTGACCCATCCCACACACCAATTGTCAATCACCAAATTCTCCTATATATACCTTCCAAAGAGGTATACCAAATATATGAACCACCTTCCAACTTATGAATACACTCATTTTCCCATCAAGATATAACAATGACCTCTTAATGGTTTTCTGTGCTTTAATTATTCTTATCTTCCAAATTATTCTTTAATTTTAGCTTTTGTGGTCCAATGCCTGTCATGATAACGACATACAGTAATATGTAGCTAAACATTGAAACAATTATTTGATCATTGCTAAGCTAATTCAAAAATAATTATTCTAAGCAAAAGTTTTCACTCCTACATAAAATATGTAACTTCCCAGTGTAAAGGACTAGTACCATGTAGTCCATGTCCAATTCACGTTCAATGTTACTTCCCTTTGTATTGCTAAATCATTGTAAATTGTTTCTCTTACTTAACTACCTCTTTAATGTTTCTCCTCTCTCTCTCTCTTTTTCTTTTTTGTGAACTTTCTCCCTATAAAACATTACTTATAAACTGTCCCAGAATTCAGTATATGTTCTGCCCAACAAAAGGAGTTTTAATTAAAAATGCCATTATTATTATTGTAAACACACACACACACACACACACACACACACACACACACACACATATCGAGTGAAGTCACTTCTCAACAAAGTATTAGAAGTCTTAACAGATAAATAAAAAAAAACTAGAAGACATCGAAAGAAAGAATAGGAAAATCTTCTTGGTTTATAGATGACATGTATAATTAGAGAAAAACATAAATGTTCATCAGAAATGTTAGAACTAATATTAAAATTCAGCAAATTGAGGATATACCATCAACATACAAAATTATTTGCATTTCCATAAACTAAGAAGAAAAACATCAGAAAGAGAAATGAAATGGCCCCATTATCAAACACACACACACACACACACACAAAAAATAACTTTAAAAATAATTTTAACCAAGGAAGTGAAAGACTGTATATTGAAAATTATAAAATATTATGCAATAAATTAAAAATAAATAAATGTAAAAATACATCAAGTATGGGAAGAAATTATATTGTTAAAATATGCATATGACACATTATTGCTTCTGTTTTATGTTTTCAGATTTTTGGTCATAGGCATGTGGGATCTATGTGATTCCACATTGGGAATGAAATCCACCCAGTATTCTGCTGAGAATTCATGACAGAGAAGAGAATACGTAGGTTTGCAAAAGTCAGACATGATGAGCAACAACACAATGTGAGAACAACGACCAGGATCAAATCACCCCGCCTGGAAGGTGAGGTCTTAACCATTTGTCACCAGGAAGTCCATGACTCAAATCTTAACAATCTAAAAGTTCCTTTAAATTTTCCATTTTAGAATTGAAAATCATTTTCTTTAAAAAAAAATTTCTCATTATCCTTTTCTTGTATCAAATAAGATATGTTGTATGTAAACTTGAAGTATCCAGTAGTTACATATATTTTCACAATTTCTTTGATTTGAAAAAAGTATAATAATGCTCAAAAGCACCCAACAGTAAGAAGATAGTACTTGAGATTTTGATTCAAATCATTCAGAAGATAGTGATAGTGTGCTTGTCTTAGATGTGCAGGGAAGAATCATTATATGAACAATCAATGCCTTGACTTTGGTATTAATATTATTTGATTAAGCTCCATTTCCAAAGTTTGGAAACTTAATAAGATGTGTGTCTGGAGTGAGTATTGTGAAAAATAAAACTAAGATGTGATAGTGACTAAAGGTAGGATTGGAATTGGCGATGATCTTTCCATGCAAGTCAACTGAATCTTACTTACTATGTCACAGTAAAGCATACTTTTATATTACCTATTGTCTTAGATTTTGGCAATGTTATTACAGAGAAAAATGTCATATACACAGGAGGATGTTGGTTACTCTTACAGCCATTAAGAAGTAATACTGAAATAAAAAGATATTTGTCCATCTTGGACTCTTGGAATGAAAAGATTGTATCTTGTTCAGTCAGTTAGCTCTGTTAAGTCGCTCAGTCGTGTGATCTGACCCATGAATAGCACAGGACTCCTGTCCACACAACTCTAGGAGTCACCAGACTGGTCCATGAGTTATGCCATAGCCACTTATCCGGTCATCCCCTCTCCTCTGCCAATCCCTCCCAGCATCAGTGTCTTTTCCAGTGAGTCAACTCTTCGCATGAAGTGGCCAAAGTACTGAAGTTTCAGCTTTATCATCGTTCCTTCCAAAGAACACCCAGGGTTGATCTCCTTCAGAATGGACTGGTTGGATCTCCTTGCAGTCCAAGGGACTCTCAAGAGTCTTCTCCAACACTACAGTTCAAAAGCATCAGTTCTTTGGTGCTCAGCCTAATTCACAGTCCAACTCTCACATCCATACATGACTCCTGGAAAAGCCATAGCCTTGACTAGATGGACCTTAGTCAGAAAGTAATGTCTCTGCTTTTGAATATACTATCTAGGTTGGTCATAACTTTCCTTCTGAGGAGTAAGTGCTTTTAATTTCATGGCTGCAGTCACCATCTGCAGTGATTTTGAGCCCCCAAAAATAAAGTCTGACACTGTTTCCACTGTTTCTCATCTATTTCCCATGCAGTGATGGGACCGGATGCCATGATCTTTTTTAATGAATGTTGAGCTTGAAGCCAACTTTTA
Organism: Nanger dama; assembly: GCA_917880005.1. Taxonomy (NCBI): domain Eukaryota; kingdom Metazoa; phylum Chordata; class Mammalia; order Artiodactyla; family Bovidae; genus Nanger; species Nanger dama. Next base: position 42,879,987 of record CAKJTW010000005.1, read on the forward strand.
CTCTCTTCTTTCACCTTCATCAAGAGGCCCTTTAGTTCCTCTTCACTTTCTTCCATAAGGGTGGTGTCATCTGCATATCTGAAGTTATTGATATTTCTCCGGCAATCTTGATTCCAGCTTGTGTTTCTTCAGTCCACCATTTCTCATGATGTACTCTGCATATAAGTTAAATAAGCAGGGTGACAATATACAGCCTTGGCATACTCCTTTTCCTATTTGGAACCAGTCTGTTGTACCATGTCCAGTTCTTTGTTAGGAGACGAATTTTCTGAATATAACCTATGATCCTAGACAAATGAGAAAACACATACTGTGCCAGTTTGCAAAGAAATTTTTTCTCTTTTGCTAAAACTATTAAGCAAACTTTTAATGTGGAAAGTCTAAAATAACCAGAAAAGAGGAGTTCTTTAGAGTCCCATCCAGGCTCCTCATGTGTGGTTTAGTTTGGCGTCTTGTTCCTGTTGTCATTCATCATTAAAAAAAAAAAAATCAAATAGGGCATGACCTTAGGATCAAATTAGATATCTATAAAGGTGTAGAACAAAGGCACATAAAATCAGGGCTGGTATAACTCTGGTAATTCTTTCAGGGCTAGGGATAATGAGGAATGATCTCCAACAAAAATCTTTCTATTAAATAATATATTATGGCTTCCCTTGTGGCTCAGCTAGTAAAGAAGCCTCTGAATGAGGAAACTGGATTGGGAAGATCTCCTGGAGAAGGGATAAGGAGAAGGCAGAGGCTACCCACTCCAGTATTCTGGCCTGGAGAATTCCGTGTATAGTCCATGGGGTTGCAAAGAGTCAACTGAGCAATAGCTCAGATGGTAAAGCATCTGCCTACAATGCAGGAGACCTGGCTTTGATCCCTGGGTTGGGAAGATCCCCTGGAGAAGGAAATGGCAACCCACTGCAGTATTCCTGCCTGGAAAATCCCATGGACCAAGGGCATAGTGGGCTACAGTCCATAGGGTTGTAAAGAGTCAGACACGACTAAGCGACTTCACTTCAAATAAAATATTGAAATCAGTACTAGCTAAGAGACCTCAGAATTGAAATGAAAGAGAATCTAATATATTAAGACAACTCTGTTCCCCCAAATATCCCAAATTGCTGGCAATTGTTATTGTTAAGGTAATTTCTGAGAATGTTGTAAAGAAGACAGATCTATAATGGACTGTTAAAACTTCTACAACATTCTTCCATGGTTCCTAATCTCAAGTATCACCTTGGAGCAGTTGCCACTGCTGCTAATTCATTTCAGTCATGTCCGACTCTGTGCAACCTCATAGACAGCAGCCCATGTTGGAGAGCCATGAGTAACAACAAAAACCAAACAAAGTCTACCAAACATAGTCAGGATCCATCAGATTTACAGTCTAAAATTCTACTCCACCACCAATGAAGCATTTGTGTTTTTGTCCCATTTATTACATCACCATAGATCGATTTGGTGTCTATTATTTGATGCTTTTCATTTATTTTACATTTTTAAAAATTAACTTCTATTTTGCTATTGTTTAATTTCCCTTTATCATTATATAATTTATTTGTTTAGCTTGAAAGATAAGAATCAGAAGGAAGTACATCAGAGATTGAGAAACTAGTATCAGCTGGAGATCCTGGAATTCAGGGAGTAACAGCTCCTAACATTGCTTTGAATCATATAACTGGATATAAAGTTAACTGTCCTATTGAGAAATTTGTTAGCTTATTTGCATCTGTGTATCTGATTATTTTATAACAGTAAAACAGAGAAAGTTTCCATTTGAAAATATGGAAATAAGCTTGTGATGTGAGATGTGCATACACACATGCAGGTGTCTGTGCCTGTAGCCAACTTACAATTTTCCCCAGGAGCTGTGTATGAGAAATCTTCATCTCTTGCTTTTTTCAAAATGTAAGTCCCCACCTCTGGTGATATGGGCGATGGTCAACTTTTGTTTGAAGACTGAATAAATAGATCTTTGCCCATTACACCTTTGCAACAATGACTTCTCATTTGCAGAATTTCATACCATTTCTCCAATCTTATTGCAAAGTTTTAGCACTTTGGAAAGAACTTTTAACTTTCAGAAATAAACATAGTCGCTTTATTCCTTTAGCATCTTCTGAACATCCTTATTTTAAAAATGGTTGATTTATGGGTAAACTATTATTTTTATTTGGGTTCCTGTTTGGTTAGTCTAAGTTTCTAAAAGCAAACCATATGTTTTCATCTTATGTTTTCACTCAACACACAAAGTCTGGTATAAAAACACTAAAAATATCTGTTGTACTATTGGATAAGTGTCCACGTTTCCCAAGGTGAAGTGTCTGTGTCTTCCAAATAAGATGGATATATAGAGATATAAAAACAAATAGATAAATATTGCATTTTAATAGGTCATACACATATGTTGATGTTAGTGTCAGCTTAAGATATGAACACACATATATATATATGAGAGAGAGACAAATATATAGAGAGTTAATGTAAGTGATAATTTAAGAAAAATGCAAAAATGCTTAAATGTATATAGTTATTTACACTCATATTATTGATTTATTCCAAAAGTATAACTCACATAAATTTACTAGCTTGTAGGACTTATCATTTTAAAAATGCAATATTCTGAAGAAAATATTTGGTAAAATATAGAAAAGTTTTGACTAAAATATTAATTACTGTTTCTCTTTCTGAAAGTAATAAAGTTAAAAAAAGCATACAATTCTAAGAAAAGGTAAATAAATATAAAAAATATCACATATACATTTTTCATTTTAGTATTACTCCGTATTATAGGTTTAATAAGAAAATAAAAGGTTAGCTATTCCATTTGAAACTTATTTGAAGCAGACAACTCCTTTAGGTGTGAATGAATTCTAATTAGGTGTGACTTATGTTAAGTATGCCAATGCTTTTAATAATATATCTTCTATAAGTGTATTTTTCATCCTATTCGTACTGCTCATGGGGTTCTCAAGGCAAGATTACTGAAGTGGTTTTCTATTTCATTCTCATCTTAGTGTGAAATATTATATATAAAATATATTTATGAGTTTGATCCATATTTATTGGAAGTAACATATCATCCACAGGCACATTCAGGAACGGTTTGTTATCTGTTGCCATGTTATATAATATATAGAACCTTAGAACATTGAAGTCTTCTAGTATATAGGACAGTTGCAGTGCAGTAAAACTGATATACATGCTAATAAAATAAAGAACCAAATGTATTAAATAATTTAATAGAACAAGCCAGGATATGCATAAATAAAATACATAAATATATAGCATTTCAAGCACTTACTACAAATTGATACTGTGTTCTGACAAATATAGCATCCACAAAGATAAGAAGTCACATAATCATATTTGTCACCTAAATAAAATATGCCTATTAAATTTGAAATAAAGCTTTTAAAATACATGCCTTAAAATTTCAAACTCTTAAAAGTCTAGTATGATATATTTATGCTGTAGATATACAAATTCAATACAAATCATTTCTTAGGAAGATTTGATTTTTAAAGTCTTTATTTTTTTTAATTGGAGTTGTTATAACTTAAAGTTTATTACTTATTACTTTAAGAAATGTTTATTGAACCACTACTATATGAAATATACTATCCCAGATTTTGTAGATATTTTGCCATAGTCCCTTTGTTTTCATGTTAGTAGACTGCTTGTTAAAATTCGTTCTTCAACATGTGCAGATCAGAATGTTTTTGTATGAATATTTATTAACAGTGTTTAATGAGGTTCTTTAAATGCACATTAGTCACAAGTGAATCATTTACATATACATTTAATGCTATTCATTTCACTGGCTTATTTTTTAGAATATGTTGTAACTTTCTCAAAATTATTGATATACTGGGCTTTTAAAATGTGAAAGTGATATCTGTAACTAATGTATAGTATTGAAGAAACACCAAATTAACTAAGTAGATGAATATTTCAATTATTACATTCACTTGTATGGTAGCAAAACAGTGAACATATTAAAAAAAAACCTTACACAGTATTTGTCTTTTATTGAAATATAAAACATTTTAAAATTAAATTGTATTATTGCATTTATTCCTATGTTGAATCACTCAGTGTTTAAGGACCTTCAAAAGCTAACGTGACTTAAATTATTCTACTGTGTTTATGTATTTAAGGTACAATCTAAATGATTAAAAACTAGTTTATCTTCTTCATTTACAATGTACTTAATTTCTTTTGATGTTATTTGCTTGATATTGATAAGATGTTAAAAAAAGCTGCCATGGAGAAAACTGATTGTAAAGATATTAGAAATAATAATCTCATGAATAACGAGTTCATATTTAGATATTAACCTATGTATAGAAATATGATATTACTGTTCTAAAATAGGATGCTATATTTGCCAGTCAGCATAAGGTTGTAATGTTTCTTCATATATTATCTGATCAAAAATAATAATATTCTTTCTGGTGCACCATGAATGATTTTACAATATCCACACATCTCTTTATGAAGTTTAGCAACAAGTACAATGTAATTAAAATAACAGAGGTGCACTAAAAGAGTAATAGGTGAGAAAATTTTCAGTCTCTAAATATTACATTTCTCTCTTTTAAATTGCATTGTTTAACAAATTTCAGCTGAGTATAATGATTGTAAGGGGATGATATTTCTATAATGTAGTATATGAATAATATATATAATTAATTAGGTATGAATTGAAATCATGCATTTTCATATGTTTTTATATGTAAGCATTTTCATTGTAAAATAATGTTAAACATTATTGGAATTTGAATTTCATTATTGATTTCCTTTGTAATCAAAATTCTAATGGGAATAATTTGCAGTAGCAGTTAGAACAAAGTCCCAAGGGACTATTTCACTAAATACTTATTCAAAGTCATGAATAATTGATATTGCTCACTTTATTATGATTTTATGGAGAACAAGGACATTAAATGACTGATTCATTAAACTTAAAATTCTCGTCTGCTTTTGACAATACAAGAATTGTTACATACAGGAAAACTATTTTAGATACTAGAGGAGACACGCAATACCCAGAATTTCAGAATTTTACAGACAAATATAAAGTAGTAAGGCTATCATATCAAATTAATAGCCAATTAAATCTTTTACTGATGTATATAGGTATATATGTTTAACTAATCTGTTTGTATGCATATCTTGGGGCTCCTTTATTAAATATGCATGCTTCAGAGGTTATTTTTGACGTAAATAATAAGAACAATTCTTTAAAGGATAACATAAATAGTGGAAAGATCAATTTACTGTCATTTACTGTTACGTATTTGAATAGTCAATGTTCTGAGTACTTTACAATAAAGATAGTTCCTTCAGAGTACCACAAAGGCTAAGCATTATTTTATTTTAAATTTTGTTGTTCATTTATAAGTAGTTACTTGCGTATAGGGCCAAATTTTAAACTTAAATATCTTTTAGCAATGTCATTAATTTATTGATATAATTATTTATGTCTCTTTTTCATTGATAACTTTTGCTATCAAAATTCTACTGCTTCTGTCTTTCAGATGCCTATTGATCTTGCCTAGAAGCAATCAATACAATCAGGAAACAAACACCAGACATTGAATCTGACAAATTGATAATATATGAAGTGGGATAGAAATCACTGTATTATGTCCATATTTAAAATAGTAACTAACTTTGTTTATTTTCTTTTGTGGATCAGTCATTCTATGAAGTACTTTAAGAAGTCATTTCTTATACATTTTTCACATACAATTCTATATGGTAAATAGCTTTTAACTTCAGTCCTAAGCTGAGGAAAAAAGGCACAAGATAATCTAATCAATTTTCTGATTACACAGGCTGCATGGTGAGGAAACAACAAGTTAGTGTCCTCACCTGCTCTGCCCCACTAGAGAGGTCATGTTCTTAAGTCACAGTGACACACTGTCTCCTCTAGGGTACATTGGTTAAAAGTAAGGTCTTAACATTTAGTAGGCATTAAAGTTGCACTCTTTGTAAATGATGCATTGGATATGCATACATTTAGATGTTCTGATGAAAAATAGTTCAGAAAGTAGTTTTTAGTTTTTCAAAGAACAAATATTGTATACTAACACATATATGTGAAATCTAGAGAAATGGTATAGATCAACAGTCTCTAATCTTTTGTACATCAGGGACCAACGTCATGGAAGACACTTTTTCACAGACCAGGTAGAGGGAAATAGTTCACATTACATTTATTGTGCAGTTTATTTCTAATCTAATGTTGTCTCTGATCTAATAAGAGATATCTGTACATGGTCCAGAAGTTGGGGACCCCTGGTGTAAGTGATATTATTTGCAAAGCAGGAAAAGAAACACAAACGTAGAGAACAAATGAATGGATACGAAAGGGGAAAGAAGTGTGGGGGAAGAAATTTGGAGATTGGCATTGACACATGAACACTATCAATACTACATGTAAAAGAATAACTAATGAGAACATACTGTATAGCAAAGGGGATTCTACTTAATGCACTGTGGTGACCTGAATGGGAAGGATTTCAAAATCGGAGGATAAATGTATTTATACACTTTCTTGTACAGTCAGTTCAGGTCAGTCACTCAGTCGTGTCTGACTCTTTCTGATTCCATGGACCATAGCAAACCAGGCCTCCCTGTCCATCACAAACTCCCAGAGTTTAAAAATACTCATGTCCATTGAGAAACTGATGTCATCCAATCATCTCATCCTCTGTCATCCTCTTCTCCTCCTGCCTTCAATCTTTTCCAGCATCAGAGTCTTATCAAATGAGTCAGCTCTTCGCATCAGATGGCCAAAGTATTGCAGTTTCAGCTTTAGCATCAGTCCTTCCATGAACATTCAGAATTGGTTTCCTTTAGGATGGACTAGTTGGATCTCCTTGCACTCCAAGGGACTCTCAAGAGTTTTTTCCAACAACACAGTTCAAAAGCATCAACTCTTCGGTGCTCATCTTTCTTTATAGTCCAACTCTCACATCCACATAGGACTACCGGAAAAACAATAGCTTTGACTAGATGGACTTTTGTTGGCAAAGTAATGTCTCTGTTTTTTAATGTGCTGTCTAGGTTGGTCATAACTTTTCTTCCGAGGAGTAAGTATCTTTTAATTTCATGGCTGCATTTACCATCGGCAGTAATTTTGGAGCCTTCAAAAAAATAAAAATAAAATAAAACCTGCCACTATTTCCACTGTTCCTCCATCTTTTTCTCATGAAGTGATGGGAACAGATGCCATGATCTTAGTTTTCTGAATGTTGAGCTTTAAGCCAACTTTTTCACTCTTCTCTTTCACTTTTATCAAGAGGCTCTTTAGTTTGTCTTCATTTTCTGCCGTAAGAGTGGAGTTATCTGCATATCTGAGGTTACTGATATTCCTCCCAGCCATTTTCATTCCAGCTTGTGCTTCATCCAGTCTGGAATTTTGCATGATGTATTCTACGCATAATCTAAATAAGCAGGCTAACAGTATACAGCTTTGATCTACTCCTTTCCCTATCTGGAACCAATCTGTTCCATGTCCAGTTCTAACTGTCACTTCCTGACCTGCATACATATTTCTCAGGATGCAGGTTAGGTGGTCTGGTATTCCCATCTCTTTCAAAATTTTCCTTAGTTTATTGTGATCCACACAGTCAAAGGTTTTGACATAGTCAATAAACAGAAATAGATGTTTATTCCTGGAACTCTCTTACATTTTTCAATGATCCAGCTGACGTTGGCAACTTGAACTGTTTCCTCTGAATTGTCTAAATTTAGCTTGAACATCAAGATGTTCATGGTTCATGTATTGCTGAGGCCTGGAGTGGAGATTTTTGAGCATTACTTTACTTGCGTGTGAGATGAGTGTAACTGTGTGGTAATTTGAGCACTCTTTGGCATTGCCTTTCTTTGGGATTGGAAAGAAAACTGACCTTTCCAGTCCTGTGGCCACTGCTGAGTTTTCCAGATTTGCTGACACATTGAGTGCAGCACTTTCACTGCATCTTCTTTCAGGATTTGAAACAGCTCAACTCTAATTCCATCACCTCCATTAGCTTTATTCATAGTGATGCTCCATAAGGCCCACTTGAGTTCATATTACAGTATATCTGGCTCTAGGTGAGTGATCACACCATCATGGTTATCTGAGTCATGAAAATCTTTTTTGTATAGTTCTTCTGTGTATTCTTGCCACCTCTTCTTAATATTTTCTGATTCTGTTAGGTCTATACCATTTCTGTATGGTAGAAACTAAGAAAACATTGTGAAACAACTATACTCCAATAAAAATTAACTTTGAAACATGTATAATGTCATATAAGAGTCAAATCGTCATTCCAGGTTCAATGCAGGATGCAAGATGCTTGGTGCTGGTGCACTGGGATGACCCAGAGGGATGGTATGGGGAAGGAGGTAGGAGGGGGGGTTCAGGATGGGGAACACTTGTACACCGTGGCAGATTCATGTTAATGTATGGCAAAACCAATACAATATTGTAAAGTAAAATAAATAAATGAATAAATAAAAATGCAGTACATACTCAATAATAAATAAATAAATTAAACATAAAATAAAAATAATTTAATTAATTAAAAAATAACTTTAGAATAGAAACTAAAAAGCTAACTAAAAATTAGCAGGACATTACAAAACTGCCAAGACTCAAATAATAGACTGTAATTTTGAACATATAACTTCTTTAATTCTGACTTCTAGTGACCTACTCACGTGAATAAAAGTTGCACACATAAATTTTTTAAAGAACTCATTAATAGAGGCATAATGCACAGAAAAATGACCCAGTGTGTTTTGTCCTGGCTAGATGGAGGCTGCAATATTTCAGCTTTCACAGGAGTAATATTCTGATTTTGCCATATTACCTGGATTTACAGCATCAAGATAACATGTTTCCCTGCACATTTTGAGCTGTGTAAAGATACTCCTAGAGTACAGACACTGTACCATTTGCAGAGCAAAGATAGCAGTGGAGAGTGCTCTGTAAATGTGACTGGCCGTGCCTCTTCTTACCTGATTAGGAGATGCATACTGTCACGTGACTTGCCCACAAGAAGTGGCAAGCCATCTCCTTCGTGAGAAGTGAAGTTGCTTAGTCATGCACAATTCTATGATCCCCATGGATTGTAGCCTACCAGGCTCTTCATTCATGGTATTTTTCAAGGCAAGAGTACTGGAGTGGGTTACCATCTCCTTCTCTAGGGGATATTCCTGACCCAGGGATCAAACCCTGGTCTCCTACATTGCAGGCATATATTTTACCCTCTGAGCCACCACAAAAGCCCCCAAAAAGTGGGTTGTCATTTCCTTCTCCAGGGGATCTTCCTCACCTGGGGATTGAACCCAGATCTCCCCCATGGCAAGCAGATGATTTACCCTCTGAGCCACCAGGAAGCCAAAAAAAAAAAAAAAGTGAAACAGCTAATGAGTCTTTTTAACCTGTCCATCAACTCAAGAGTCCCAAATAACCTGCTATATATATATATATATATATATATATATATATATACCAAATTGAGATTTTTTCCTTCAGGTCCATACAGAATCAGGCACTGGCTAAAAAGCATACCACATATTCAGAATGTGTTTGAAGAGTGGGTGCTGAGTCAGTGGGAGAGGCGGGAGCTGAGGCAACCACAGGAAACAGGAAGATCCTGCTCTTTAGTTGAGACTTTTTCCTTGGGTACACAGGTGTTTGCAAAGCAAACAAGGAGGGGATGTGATAAAGAAGTCAGGAGCCTATTTAAGGGAAGTGATGCAAAATACACCATGTGAAATGCCAGACTGGATGAACCGCAAGCTGGAATCAAGATTGATGGGAGAAATATAAATAACAGATATGCAGATGACACAACCTTTATGGAAGAAAGTGAAGAAGAGCTAAAGAACAACTTGATGGAAGTGAGAGAAGAGAGTCAAAAAGCTGACTTAAAACTTAACATTCAGAAAACTAATATCATGGCATCTGATCCCATCACTTCATGCCAAATAGATAAGGAAACAATGAAAACCATGACAGACTTTATTTTGGGGGCTCAAAAATGACTGCAGATTGTGCTGCAGCCATGAAAAAAAAAAAAAAAAGACACTTGTTCCTTGGAAGAAAAGCTATGGTCAACCTAGACACCAGGGGCTCTGGGTGCAGCAGACTTGGGTATGGCATGAACCCTCTTGGAGGAAGTTGCTATTAACTCCACTATAAACTGCCAGACACAGGACTGGGGAAACAGACTCTTTTAGGGCACAAATAGAAATTTGTGCATACCAGGACCCAGGAGAAAGAAACAGTGACCCCTGCAAGAAACTGACCCAGACTTGCCAGTGAGTGTCCAATAGTTTCAGGAGAAGGCATGAGCTGATGGTGGACTGCTGCAGGGTCAGGGGCACTGAATGCAGCAGTGCATGCATAGGACTGCTTGAAGGAGGTCTCCATTGTTTCATTACCTTCAACATAGTTTGGTCTCAGGTCAAACAACAAGGAGGGAACACAACCCAACCCATCAACAGAAAAATGAATTAAAGATTAACAGAGCATGGCCCTGCTAACAGAACAAGTTTTCCCTCCATCAGTCTCTCCCATGAGGGAATTTACACGAACCTCTTATCCTTATCCATCAGAGGACAGACAGACTGAAAACCACAATCCTAGAAAACTTACCAAAATGATCAAATGGACCACAGCCTTGTCTAACTCAATTAAACAATGAGACATGCAGTGTAGGGCCACACAAGAATGATAGATCAAGTTGGAGAGTTCTGACAAAATGTGATCCACTGGAGATGGGAATAGCAAACAGCTTCAGTATTCCAGCCATGAGAACCCCATGATCAGCATGAAAAGGCAAAAAGATAGTACACTGAAAGATGAACTACCCAGGTCTGTAGGTGTCCAATATGCTACGGGAGGTCAGTGGAAAAATAACTGCAGAAAAAATGAAGAGATGGAGCCAAAGCGAAAACAACATCCAGTTGTGGATATGATTGGTGATGGAAGTAAAGTCCAATGCTGCAAAGAGTGATATTGCATAGGAACCTGAAATGTTAGGTCCATGAATCAAGGCAAATTGGAAGTGGTCAAATAGGAGATGGCAAGAATGAATCTCGATTTTTAGAAATCAATAAACTAAAACGGGCTGGAATGGGTAAATTTAACTCAAATGACCATTATATGTATTACTGTGGGCAAATATCCCTTAGAAGAAATGAACTAGCCATTATAGTAAACAAAAGTCCAAAATGCAATAGTTGGATGCAACCTCAAAACCAACGGAATGATCTCTGTTCATTTCCAAGGAAATCCATTCAATATCACAGTAATACAAGTCAATGTCTCAACTAGTAACACTGGAGAAGCTGAAGTGGAACGGTTCTGTGAAGACCTACAGGACCTTCTAGAACTAACATCCCAAACAATGACCTTTTCATTATAGGGGACTGGAATGAAAAAGTAGAAAGTCAAGAGATATCAGGTGTTACAGGCAAATTTAGCCTTGGGCTGCTTTACTGATTATGCCAAAGCCTTTGACTGTGTGAATCACTACAAACCATGGAAAATTCTTCAAGAGATGGGAATACCAGACCACATGACCAGCCTCCTGAGAAATCTGTATGCAGGTCAAGAAGCTACAGTTAAAAACTGGACATGGAAAAACAAAATGGTTCCAAATCAGGAAAGGAGTACATCATGGCTGTATATTGTTACCCTGCTTATTTAACTTATTTAACTTCAAAATGCCAGGATGGATGAAGCACAAGCTGAAATCAAGATTGCTAGGAGAAATATCAAAAACCTCAGATATGCAGATGATGTCACCCTTAATGCAAAAAGCAAGGAAGAACTAAAGAGCCTTTTGATAAAAGTGAAAGAGGAAAGTGAAAAAGTTGGCTTAAAGCTCAACATTCAGAAAACTAAGATCATGGCATTCTGTCCCATCATTTCATGGTAAATAAATGGAGAAACATTGGAAACAATGAGAAACTTTATTTTCTTGGGCTCCAAAATCAGTGCAGATGGTGATTGTAACCACAAAATTAAAAGACACTTGCTTCTTGGAAGGAAAACTATGCCCAATCAAGAGAGCATATCAAAAAGCAGAGACATTGCATTGCCAAAACAGGTCCATCTAGTCAAAGCTATGGTTTTTCCAGTAGTCATGTATGGATATGATAATTGTATTATAAAGAAAGCTGAGTGCCAAAGAATGGATGTTTTTGAACTGTGATGTTGGAGCAGACTCTTGAGAGTCCCTTGGACTGCGAGGAGATACAACTAGTCCATCCTAAAGGAAATCAGTCCTGAATGTTCATTGGAAGCACTGATGCTGAAGCTGAAATTCCAATATTTTGGCCACCTGATGTGAAGAGCTGACTCATTTGAAAAGACCCTGATTCTGGGAAAGATTGAAGGCAGAAGGAGAAGGAGATGTCATAGGATGAAATGGTTCGATGGCATCACCGACTTGATGGACATGAGTTTGAGTAATCTCCAGGAGTGGGCAATGGATAGGGAAGCCTAGTTTTCTGCAGTCCATTGGGTTGCAAAGAGTCAGACATGACTGAGTGACTGTACTGAAGTTAATACAGGCACACCTTGACTTTTTGTGCTTTGCTTTATTGCAGATATTGTTTTTTTTTTTTTACAAACTGAACATATGTGGCAACTTCCTATCAAGTAAGTCTACTGGTTGCATTTTTCCAACAGCATTTGGTCTCTTGGTGTCTCTGTGTCACATTTTTTGACAATTCTTATAATATTTCTAATTTTTCATTATTTTATATGTGTATCATGGTGCTCTGGGTTCAGTGATCATTGATGTTACTATTGAGATAGTTTTGAGATGCCAAGAATCATGCCCATATAAAGTGATGACCTTAGTTGATAAATGTTATGTGTAATCTGACTGCTCCAAAATTGGCCACCCTCCTAACTCCTCCTCTTCACAGTTCTTCCTGTTCCCTGAGATACATCACTCCTGAAATTATATCAGCTAATAACCCTTCACATATCTCTAAATGTCCAAGTGAAAGAGCTACATTTCATTCACTTTAAATCAAAATGTGGAAAAGATAAAACAGTGTGAAAAGCATATTTAAAGCTAAGATGGGTGAAAGCTAGGGCTCCAGTGCCAAACACCCAAGTTGTGAATGTAAAAGAAAGTTATTGACGGAAATTTAAAGTGTGACTTCAGTGAACAAATTAATGACAAGAAAATAAAGTTTTATTGCTGATATGGAGAAAATTTTATTGATCTGTGTAGAAGATCAAACCAGTTACAGTATTTTTTTAATACTTTATTCTACATTACAGTACTATATTTGTTTTGCCATACACTGACATGAATCAGCCACAGGTGTACACGATCTCCCAATGCTGAAGCCCCCTCCCACCTCCCACCCCATATCATCTCCCTGGATCATCCCGTGCACCAGCCCCAATCATCCTGTATCCTGTATTGAACATAGACTGGCACTTCGTTTTTACATGATAGTATACATGTTTCAATGCCATTCTCCCAAATCATCCCACCCTCTCTCTCTCCCTCAGAGTCCAAAAGTCCATTCTATACCTCTGTGTCTCTTTTGTTGTCTCACATAGAGGGTCATCATTACTCTCTTTCTAAATTCCATATATATGTGTCAGTATACTGTATTGGTGTTTTTCTTTCTGGCTTACTTCACTCTGTATAATTGGCTCCAGTTTCATCCATCTCATTAGAACTGAGTCAAATTTATTCTTTTAAGGGCTGAGTAGTACTCCATTGTGCATATGTACCATAGCTTTCTTATCCATTCATCTGCTGATGGACATCTAGGTTGTTTCCATGTCCTGGCTATTATAAACAGTGCTGCAATGAACATTGGGGTACATGTGTCTCTTTCAATTCTGGTTTCCTCGGTGTGTATGTCCAGCAGTGGGATTGCTGTGTCATAAGGCAGTTCTATTTGCAATTTTTTAAGGAATCTCCACACTGTTTTCCATAGGGGCTGTACTAGTTTGCATTCCCACCAGCAGTGTAAGAGGGTTCCCTTTTCTCCACATCCTCTGCAGCATTTATTGCTTGTAGACTTTTGGATCGTAGCCATTCTGACTAGTGTGAAATGGTACCTCATTTTGGTCTTGATTTGCATTTATCTGATAATGAGTGATGTTGAGCATCTTTTCATGTGTTTGTTAGCCATCTGTATGTCTTCTTTGGAGAAATGCCTATTTAGTTCTTTGGCCCATGTTTTGATTGGTTTGTTTATTTTTCTGGAGTTGAGCTGCATAAGTTGCTTGTATATCTTTGAGATTAGTTGTTTGTCAGTTGTTTCGTTTGCTATTGTTTTATACAGTATTTTCTTAAGCTAAAGTCTAATTACTAATGTGGTTAAGTACCTTGAGGTGAGGTGAGGTGAAGTCGCTCAGTCGTGTCCAATTCTTTGTGACCCTGTGGACTGTAACCTACTAGACTTCTCTGTCTATGGGGTTCTCCAGGCAAGAATACTGGAGTGGATTGCCATTTCCTTTTCCAGGGGGTCTTCCAGACCCAGGGATCGAACCTGGGTCTCCTGCATTGGAGGCAGATGCTTTAACCTCTGAGCCACCAGGGAAGCCCAGTTAAGTACCTTAACTCTCTTAAATTCTATGAAGGCTGAGAGAGATAAGGAAACTGCAGAAGAAAAGTTTCAAGTTAACAGAGGTTGGGTCATGACATTGAAAGAAAGAAGTCCTCTCCATAACATAAAAATGAAAGTGAAATTAAATGAAGTGTTAGTTGCTCAGTTGTGCCCTACTCTTCAAGACCTCCTGGACTGTAATCCACCAGGCTCTGCTGCCCATGGGATTCTCCAGGCAAGAATACTGGTGTGGGTTGTCATTTCCTTCTCCAAGGTATCTTTCCCACCCAGGAATCAAACCACATTCTCCTGTATTGAAGGCAGATTCTTTAACATCTGAGCAGGCGCAAATGCTAATGTAGAAGTTGCAATAAGTTATCCAGAAGTTTTGGCTAAGATAATGAATGTGGCTGTACAGAACAATAGATATTCATTGTAGATAAAGTAGCCATGTATTGGAAGAAGATACTACTCAGCACTGTCATAACTAGAGAAGTCAATGCCTGGTTTCAAAGTTTCAAAGGACAAGCTGACTCTCTTTTTAGGGAATGATTCTACTGGGGACTTAAGTGTGAAATCACTTACCATTTTGAAAATCCTAGGGCTCTTTCAGTTCAATTCAGTTCAGTCGCTCAGTCGTGTCCGACTCTTTGTGACCCCATGAATTGCAGCACGCCAGGCCTCCCTGTCCATCACCAACTCCCAGAGTTCACTCAGACTCACGTCCATTGAATCAGTGATGTCATGCAGCCATCTCATCCTCTGTTGTCCCCTTCTCCTCTTGCCCCCAATCTCTCCCAGTATCAGGGTCTTTTCCAATGAGTCACCTCTTCGCATGAGGTGGCCAAAGTACTGGAGTTTCAACTTTAGCATCATTCTTTCCAAAGAACACCCAGGACTGATCTCTTTTAGAATGGACTGATTGGATCTCCTTGCAGTTCAAGGGATTCTCAAGAGTCTTCTCCAACACCACAGTTCAAAAGCATCAGTTCTTCAGCATTCAGCTTTCTTCACAGTCCAACTCTCACATCCATACATGACAACTGGAAAAACCATAGCCTTGACTAGATGGACCTTTGTTGCAAAGTAAGGACTCTGCTTTTCAATATGCTATCTAGATTGGTCATAACTTTCCTTTCAAAGAGTAAGTATCTTTTAATTTCAGGGCCCTTTAGACTTATGCTAATTCTACTTTGTCTGTATTCTATAAATGGAAAACAAAGCCTGGATAATAGCATGTATGCTAACAACATGGTATACTGAATATTGTAGCCCACTGTTGAGATCTAAGGTATTTCCAGGTGGCTTAGTAGTAGAGAACCTGCCTGCCAATATAGGGGATGTGGGTTCAATCCTTGGGTCTGGAAGATCCCCTAAAAGAGGAAGTGGCAATCCATTCTAGTATTCTTGCCTGAAAAATGCCATGGACCGAGGTGCCTGGTGGACTTCAGTCCACAGGGTAGCAATGAATAAGAGATGATGGAGTGACTATGAATGCACACAAGCTGAGATCTAGTGCTTAGAAAAAAAACGATTATTTTTATAATAGCACTGCTCTGTGACAATGTACCTGATCATATCAGAGCTCTGATGTAGATGAATGATGAGATGTATATTGTTTTTATGCCTGTAAATACAACTTCTGTAGCCTATGGATCAATGAATTAATTTCCAGCTATTTACAGTAAAAGAATAAATAAATAATTTCTTTTTATTTCTTACATAAAACACTTCAAGTTTTATATAAGAAATGTATTTTTAAGGTTATAGGTGCCATAGATGGTGACTCCTCTGATGGACCTGGGAAAAGTAAACTGAAAACCTCATTGAAAGCATTTGCCACTCTAGATGTCATAAAGAAGATTCATCATTCATGATAAGAGGTCCAAACATAGACATTAACAGGAGTTTGGAAGCAGTTGAATTCCACTATCATGGGTGACTTTGATGAGTTTAAGACTTCAGTGAAGGAAGGAACTATAGATGTTGTGAAAAGAGTGAGAAATGGTATTAAAAGTGGAGCTTGAAGATGTGGTTGAATTGTTGCAATCTCATGATAGAATTTTCATGGATGAAGATTTGCTCTTTATGGATAAACATGGAATTTCCTCCTGCTGAAAATGCTGTCAGGATTGTTGAAAGAGCAACAAAGTATTTAGAATATGATATAATATAAGCACAAATTTAGCTAATAAAGCAGCATCAGGGTTTGAAAGGACTGACTCCGATTTTGAAAGAAATTTTACTTTATTACATTGTTATCATACAATATTGCATACCACAAAGAAATCCCATGAGAAGTGAAAAGTTGGCTTAAATGGCAAACTTTGTTGCCTTATTATTTTGAGATGTTGTCACTGCAAACCCAACCTTCAGCAAGCATCGCCATCGACATCTAGGAAAATTCACTAACAACAACAACAACAAAATACAACTTGTTGAAGACTCAGATTATGGTTAACATTTTTTAGCAATAAACAATTTTAAAATTAAAGTATATACATTTTTAGACATATTGTTGCAGATTTAATAGACTACAGCGTAATGTAAACATAACTTTTATATGCATTGGGAAGCCCCCAAAATTGTGTAACTTATTTTATTGTGATATTATCTTTGCTGCAGTGGCCTGGAACAAAACTCAAATATCTGTGAAATATCCTTGCATAGCTATATGTTCAGGAATATAAAGACAGCCAACACAACTTACAAATTCACAATGTGTGCATGGTAGTCTTCAAGAACAAGAATAGATAGAGCATAATGGATGAGTTGAATTGATATTTTTACTGAATCTATAAAGTACAATGATCTGAAACACTTTTAGTATAGTATTTCCCTATTTATAATAGAACAATTCTATTAAGTTAGTTAAATATTATTTAGCAATTTAACATGATTAAATGCAATTTTGAGGGATTATCCCTTCTGGTGTTGATGGAGTATGAAAGACTTGACTTTTCATCTCATTATAAATAACCAGAAAACTAGGGAAAATATATTGGACAATTGTTTTCAGGCACTGGAGACTTGACAACTAGTTTGTTGTCAGTAAATGAAGGGAAATAAGTGAAGTAAGTTCCATAATGCTCAGTCCCTTCAATCATGTCCTACTCTGTGTGACCCTATGGGCTATACCCTACTAGCTTCCTCTGTCCATGGGGATTCTCCAGGCAAGAATACTGGAGTGGATTACCATGCCCTTCTACAAGGGATCTTTCTAACCCAGGGCTCAAACCTGCCTCTCCTATGTCTTCTGCATTGGCAACCAGGTTCTTTACCACTGGTACCACCTGGGAAGCCAAGTTCCATAATCTACCTGGATTTTTGCTTAAGTATTTTTTGGTAAGATACCTAAGCACAATAGAGAACTCAAGCAGAGAACAGTGTTTCCTAAATTGAGATGCACAAATTTGGAGAGATGGAGATGAATGGAATTTGGAGACAGTATGATTGCAAAGAAACCTGCTCAGGTTTAAATTTTAAGGACATCTTCAAAGAACAGAGACTGAAACATCGTCCAACAATCTTTAAATGAATATACCAAAGTTAAGTTGTATCAAAGTAATACAATACATTTAATCTGATCAGAATTTATCACACATTCAAAGACAGTGATACATGACATAAAACTAATTAATAGAATTATTCAAAATAGTGACAGATATGATAAAATTGACACATGGAACATAGGGCATACATATTCCTACTAGGTCAAGTATTTAATGAAAAATACTATATTGAGAAAAACTAAAGATTCAATAAGTTATTTTGAGATTAAAAGTTATTCATAAATAGAAAACTATTTAGATGGAATTAGTAGCAAAGAAGATGTTGGAGAAGGTTAAAAATACTTTCATATGTAATATAAGTCATAAAATATGAAGCATAGAATGAAAGCAGAGGGGGAAAAATGAACAGGATTACAGTTAACCTCTTGGAGAATATCAAATGTTTTCATATCCATGTGCATTAGTTTGAAAATGATAATTGTGCAGTCGTGTCCAATTCTTTGCAAACCCATGGACTGTACTCTCCCAGGCTCCTTGGTCCATGGGGTTTCCCAAGCAAGAATACTGTAGTGAGTATCCATTTCCTTCTCCAGAGAGTCTTCCTGATGCAGGGATTCAACTCCAGGTCTCCTGCATTGCAGGTAGATTTTGTTTACAATCTGAGCCACCAGGGAAGCCTTTGCATTAGTTTAGATTACCACAATAAATTAACACAAACTTAGTGACTTTTAACAATACAATCAGATTCTGTCATAGTTTTGAATTTTAGAGTTCTGAAATTAAGGTAGCATCAAGGTTGATTCCTTCTAGAGGCTCTGAGAAAAGATTCATTCCAAGGAGGTGCATTACTTCAGTCTCTCTCTGTTTTCACATGGCCTTTTCCTTTGTCTTTCTTTGCCCTTGTTGCTCTTTTTACCTTAAATGAATTCCTCATACTGGATTTAGGGAAAAACCTATATTTATTATGACTTCATCTTGATATTGTAGCCCAATTATACATTCAAAGACCCTTATTCCAAATAACGTCACATTCTAAGATTCTAGGTAAACACGTATTTTGAGGTTTACAGTTTAACTCATCACACCATGTAATTGGGGTCCTAAATAAAGGAAGATTGAAAGGAAAAATATTATAGAAAAATACTGTACCCTAGAATTTCACACTGAAAGAATGAAATGCTGTAGTAAACATTTGGAAAGAGAGAGAAAGGAAAGAAAATTGTCTTTTCATGATATTATGATGTAGATCTAAGGGTTATTGTCTCCTCTTGGAGACACATGCAATTGTCTAAAATAAGTAAATAGTGATCAATGAGAACAACTTGGAGACTATAAAAAACATTATAAAGACAGAAAATTTAAAATATGGAAAATACAAAAAGGGGGAATATCATCTATTATTTGAAGTCCACTAGCTTCCAGTAATATGACTTGCCTTCCACTACATGACACATATTTTTGGGATAGACTGCTAGTTTTGGAGAAACTAGGTTTCATTCTAGGTGAGTTTTATTTCTAAACAGAAGAATAAATTTAAAAATTCTAGAAAATAGCATATAAAATATATGCATTACCTTCTACACAATAACATAAAATATGTTTATTATCCTAGAGGTAGGAAACATTTTTCATTAAATGGACTCTTAAAAGATTCTGTTATGAAAAGTTAAAGGCAAGTCATCAGCTGGAGGATCACTGCAATAACTATTTTCAGTAAACTCTCATAGCCAGTGAATATAAGGAATTTTACAAAGTATAAAGATAAAAAGGAAAATTAAGTTTTTAACGATAGACAAAAAGTTGAATGGGCAATTTTAAATAAGCAGTGTCACCTGGGAAATTGGTATGCTGGTCAAGAAGCAACAATTAGAACTGGACATGGAAAAACAGAATGGTTCCAAATTGGAAAAGTAGTATTTCAAGACTGTGTATTGTCACCCTTCTTATTTAACTTATATGCAAAATACATCATGTGAAATGCCAGGCTGGATGAAGCATGAGCTGGAATCAAGATTGCCAGGATAAATATCAATAATCCCAGATATGCAGACGACACCACCCTTATGGCAGAAAGTGAGGAAGATCTAAAGAGCCTTTTGATGAAAGTGAAAGAGGAGAGTGAAAATGTTGGCTTAAAACTCAATATTCAGAAAGCTAAGATCATGACTTTTGGTCTCATCACTTCATGGCAAATAGATGGGGAAACAATGGAAACAGTGACAGACTTTATTTTTTGGCTCCAAAGTCACTGCAAATGGTGCTTGCAGCCATGAAATTTAAAGACTCTTGCTCCTTGGAAGGAAAGCTACGACTAACATAGACAGCATATTAAAAAGCAGAGACATTACTTTGCCAACAAAGGTCCATCTAGTCAAAGTTATGGTTTTTGGACTATAAAGAAAGTTGAGTGCTGAAGAATTCATGCTATTGAACTGTGGTGTTGGGAAACACTCTTGAGAGTCCCTTGGACTGCAAGGAGATTAAACCAGTCCATCCTAAAGGAAATCAATCCTGAATATTCATTGGAAGGACTGATGCTGAAGCTGAAACTCCAATACTTTGGCCACCTGATGTGAAAAACAGACTCATTTTAAAAGACCCTGATACTGGGAAAGATTGAAGGCAGGAGGAAAGGTGGATGACAGAGGATGAGGTGGTTGTACGGTATCATTGAATCAATTGACATGAATTTGAATGAGCCCCAGGAAGTGTTAACGTAGAGGGAAGCCTGGGGTGCTGCAGTCCATAAGAGTCGGACACAACTGAGCGATTGAACTGAATGGAACTGAATATTTGAATGACCAATATTGTAATGAAGTATTCAATTTTTTGTCATGAAGAGAAAGAAATTAGTACCAAGGTAACATATTTCCATAGATTATATTAGCATTTAGTAAAAAATAAAAGAGAGAATCCATAAAGTAATTATACTCAAATTCCAATAAAAAAAAAAAAAACAGACCATCAAAAAATAAATAAAATAATTTGCAATGTTGTGGAGATGTTAGAATTTTCGTTCACTGCTGGAGGTATTGTAAATTCATATAAGCACAATGAAAACAATTTGATGAGATTTGCATATTGAAAATAAACATATTTCATGAATCCTTAATGCCACTACAACTGTATAATACACAGAAATGTAGTCATAAGTTCATCCAAATACATGAGAATGTTCACAGCATGTTCCTAGTATTAGCCCACACAGAGAGCAACAAAAACCAGAAATGACACCAATCAATCATTAAATTGGTAATCAAATTCTAATACATTCATGCAATAGAATACCAAATCATATTAATGAAAAGAATGAGCTGCCATTCCATGCACCAATATGAATGAATATCAAAAAGTAATATTGAGCAAATGAAAGCAAACAGAAGGAAATATATTATATGATTCTCTGTGTACAGTGTCCAAAAAATAGACAAAATTATTGTATGATAATAAAAGTTAGAATGCTGTTGCTGTTGCTGCTAAGTCACTTCAGTCATGTGCAACTCTGTGCGACCCTATAGACAGCAGCCACCACGCTCCCCCATCCTTTGGATTCTCCAGGCAAGAACACTGGAGTGGGTTGCCATTTCTTCGCCCAATGCATGAAAGTGAAAAGTGAAAGTGAAGACACGCAGTCATGTCCGACTCTTCAATACCCAATGGACTGTAGACCACCAGGCTCCTCCAACAATGAGAATCTCCAGGCAAGAGTACTGGAATGTGTTGCCATTCCCCTCTCTAAAAGTTAGATTAAAGGTAGATTTTTTTTTTTTTTTAAGAAAAGAAGGTTTGGCGGTTCGTTTCATATATGATATTATACATGTTCCAATGCCATTCTCCAAAATCATCCCACTCTCTCCCTCTCCCTCTCCCACAGAGTCCAAAAGACTGTTCTATATATCTGTGTCTCTTTTGCTGTCTCACATACTGGGTTATCGCTACCATCTTTCTAAATTCCATACATATGCATTAGTATATTGTATTGGTGTTTTCATTTCTGGCTTACTTCACTCTGGGGCTCAGGATGGAGAACACGTGTATACCTGTGGAGGATTCATATTGATGTATGGCAAAACCAGTACAATATTGTAAAGTAATTAACCTCCAATTAAAATAAATAAATTTATATTTAAAAATAAAAATAAAAATAAAAATGTTAGTGAATTAAACATTAAAAAAAAAAAAGAAAAGAACGGTTGTCTGGAAGAAGTACAAGGAGGACTTCTAAACTGCTTTCAATGTTCTGTTTCCTGAACAAAGTGATGCTTAACTAGACAAATCATTTTCTGAATATTCATTAAGCTGTATGCTTGTGTACTTTATTCTATGCCTTTGTACTCTAACAGAAAGATTTACAAAACCTCATTGGAAGGTTGATTTTTGTTGAGGGTAAGGATACAATATTAATAAATATTTCATGTATAATACTTCAATAATATAAAGGAACAAATATTACAAAGTATGTAAATTAAAGACAATATAAAGGGGAGGATAAAATTCACAGCAATTGTTAACTCTTTAGAAAATATTTTTAAATGATATAGATATATGATTTCAAGTTATTTATTTTTTGTAAATAAACTATAACAAAGCTAATGATAAAGTAACAGGTGTCAGTAGGAGAAATTGTAAAAGGGGACTTGAAGCACTGATAAAAATGATTAAGTTTTACAATAATGTATTATTAATGTCATTGCAAAAGAATGGTCTCGGTATCTTTCCAAGGCAAACCATTCAATATTCTGGTAATTAAAGTCTATGCTCCGACCAGTAACACTAAAGAAGCTAAAGTTGAACGGCTCTATGAAGACCTACAAGAACTTCTAGATTAACACCTAAAAAGATGTCCTTTTCAATTTAGGGAACTGGAATGAGAAAGTAGTAAGTCAAGAAACACCTGGAGTAACAGGCAAATTTTGCCTTGGAACACGGAACGAAGCAGAGCAAAGGCTAATAGAGTTCTGCCAAAAGAATACACTGGTCATAGTAAACACCTTCTTCCAACAACACAAGAGAAAGCTATACACATGGATATCACCAGATGATCAACACCAAAAGTATATTGATTGTATTCTTTGTAGTCAAAGATGTAGAAGCTCTATATAGTCAGCAAAAACAAGACTAGGACTGACTGTGACTCAGATCATGAACTCATTGCTAAATTCAGTCTTCAGTTGAAGAAAGTAGGGAAAACAACTAGAACATTTAGGTATAACCTAAATCAAATCCTTAACGTTTATGCAGTGGAAGCAAGAAAAAGATCTGATAGAAAGAGTGCCTGAAGAACTATGGATGGAGGTTCATGACATTGAACAGGAGACAGGGATCAAGACCATCCCCGAGGAAAAGTAATGCAAAAAGAAAAAACGACTGCCTAAGCAGGCCTTACAAATAGCTGTGAAAACAAGAGAAGCGAGAAAAAAAAAAAAAAAGGGAGAAAAGGAAAGATATACACACTGGAATGAAGAGTTCCAAGGAATAGCAAGGAGAAATAAGAAAGCCTTCCTCAGTGATCAGTACAAAGAAATAGAGGAAAGCAATAGAATGGAAGAGACTAGAGATCTCTTCAAGAAAATTAGAGATATCAAGGGAATATTTCAAGCAAATATATGCTCAATAAAGGACAGGAAACTATGGATCTAACACAAGCAGAATATATTAAGAAGAGGTTTCAAGAATCCACAGAAGAATTGTAAAGACAATATCTTCACGATTCATATAATCACGATGGTGTGATCACTCACCTCGAGCCAGAAACCCTAGAATGTGAAGTCAAGTGGGCCTTATAAAGCATCACTATGAACAAAACTAGTGGAGGTGATGGAAGTCCAGTTGAGCTCTTTCAGATCTGAAAGATGATTCTGTGAAAGTGCTGCACTCAATATGCCAGCAAATTTGGAAAACTCAACAGTGGCCACAGGTCTGGGAAAAGGTCATTTTTCATTCCAATCCCAAAGAAAGGCAATGCTCAAACTACAGCACAGTTGCACTCATATCTCACACTAGCAAAGTAATGCTCAAAATTCTCCAAGCCAGGTTTCAGTAATAGATGAACCATGAACTTCCAGATATTCAAGCTGGTTTTAGAAAAGACAGAGGAATCAGAGTTCAAACTGTCAACATCTGCTGGACCATTGCAAAGCAAGAGAGTTCCAGAAAAACATCTATTTCTGTTTTACTGATTATGCCAAAGCCTTTTACTGTATGGATTGCAATAACCTGTGGAAAATTGTGAAAGAGATGGAATTACAAAACCACTTGACCTGCCTTTTGAGAAATCTGTATGCAGGTCAGGAAACAACAGGTAGAACTAGAAATGGAACAACAGACTGGTTCCAAATTTGGAAAGGAGTGCATCAAGGCTGTATACTGTCACCCTGCGTATTTAACTTATATGAAGAGTACACCATGAGAAATATTGGGCTGGGTGAAGCACAATCTAGAATCAGGATTGCTGGGAGAAATATCAATAACCTCAGATATGCAGATGACACCACCCTTATGGCAGAAAACTGAAAGAAATAAAGAGCCTCTTGATGAAAGTGAAAGAGGAGAGTGAAAAAGTTGCCTTAAAGCTCAACATTCAGAAAACTATGGTCATGGCATCCAGTCGCATCACTTCATGGCAAATAGATGGAGAAACAGCAGAAACAGTGGCAGACATTATTTTGGGGGCTTCAAAATCACTGCAGATGATGACTGCAGCCTTAAAATAAGACACTCTTTGCAAGAAAAGTTATGACCACCCTAGACAGCATATTCAAATGCTGAGACATTACTTTGCCAACAAAGGTTCATTTAGTGAAGGCTATGGCTTTTCCAGTAGTCATGTATGGATGTGAAAGTTGGACTATAAAGGAAGCTGAGTGTTGAAGAATTAAATCTTCTCCAACTGTGACGCTGAGAAAGACTTTTGAGAGTCCCTTGGATTGAAAAAAGATCCAACCAGTCCATCCTATAGAACATCAGTCCTGGGTGTTCATTGGAAGTACTGATGCAGAAGCTGAAACTCTAATACTTTGGCCACCTGATGCGAAGAGCTGACTCATTGGAAAAGAGCGTGATATGGGGAAAGATTGAAGGTGAGGAGAGATGGGGACAACAGAGGGTGAGATGGTTAGATAGCATCACAGACTTAATGGACATGAGTTTGAGTAAACTCCACTAGCTGTGATGGACATGGCAGCCCATGGGGTTGCAAAGAGTCAAACATGACTGAGCTACTGAACTGACTGAATGTCAATAGAGTATAAGTATTAATGATAAAATA